>JARQZJ010000033.1:5700000-6417500 GCA_030704895.1 Henosepilachna vigintioctopunctata | reverse complement strand
GCTCTTATTATCTATCATATGCAATTTAGCATACACCAGGCATTCAATGCGAGTGCATTAACCTCGTTAGATATGATGGAAATGAATAGATAATAATTTATATAATTTGAATAGTATCGGCATACAGGTACTTGGTGCAAATTCATCATGATAAATATAAAATAATTCAAACACTTCAATTCGATTTATACTACGATAAAGTTGAAATGAATTGAAATGTGAATCAAATTCAAGTGATTGAATCATTTTAGATTTATCGACATAATTAATGAAAATGGTCACAAATGAGCATTGACGTCTATTTTTCAATACTTCGTGTGAGAAATTATTTGCGAAGTAGTGTAACTCAGTAAGTGTTTAATTTGCATTGAGGCAATTACAAAAATAGAACATATTTACGTATATAAACGTATTACTATTTAAATACTGAAGTTTTAAATCTTTGAGTATTCAGTATAAATTTTGTGAAACCATTCCAAGTGTTTTTATTTAATATATTAATATGCGAAAGAATCAATGCATTATAAAGAATGATTCTTGACTCTTCATGCACATTACTACTAAATATTTTTCGTCCAAACGTTACTTTTATGGAAATTTTGCGGATTACATTTTGCATGTGTTTGTCAAAATTAAGATTACGATCTATATTCATGGATAAGTACTTAATGTGTTCAACCTCTTCCACAGTTTAATTTCTCATAATTTGAATTTCCCATAATAGATAAAAATTCGCTTTTCCAAGTATCATTGCTTCATTGTTTTTCGTGTTAAATTTTGGACCATTACGTGAAGATCATATACGTATCATCAGCAAATATATATATTTTTTCATCAATGATTCAGATTTTTTAATTGGGACCTAATATGCGGTATGAAGAGTAAAGAACTCAGTATACTATTCGATATGAGATTATGGTTAAAGTAGATACGATATGAGTTTTCCATTCGATTTTTTGAATTGTTTGTATAGTGTGATTCATTTTAAACGGAAATTTCACCCAAAATTCATGTTACTTAGTAGGTAAACCACATTCACAACCTTAAGTGATAATCGGTCTTCTACAGAGAAAAGTTTGAATGTTCAGTTTAATTTTCAGAGAAAAACAGGAGAGATAATGTTTCTTTGTAGAAAATAAGGAATGTATATAAGCGAATTTTTGAATAGAAATGCCTAAGTATTTGATCGGAGTTCGTGCAGTTACTTCGCATTTATATTTTATAATGTGTGATTTTTTGAGCGTATTTTTTTTTAATCGAATAATACACTCAATTTGCATCATATATTCAAAATTTTCATTGAAGTTGATAACTTGGCTTTTGCCATTCACATTTTAGAGATAACTTTATGTAAATGTTCTACTCGGCTCCATATCAAATGGTCCATTCGGAAGGCCTAATTTTGCGTCAATTTTTCAGGCATTTCGGTCTGTATCCCACGAATTACGTGTGTTTTGGTGTCCTGTAAGACTTCAATCGTGTTTGGCTTGTCCACATACACTAACGACTTTACATAACCACACAAGAAATAATCCAGAGGCGTCAAATCGCTTGATCTTGGCGGCCAATTCACAGGGCCGTTTCAGGAGATAAGCTGCTCACCAAATTCATCCTTCAATATGTCCATTGTTTCACGAGCTGTGTGGCACGTGACACCGTCTTGATGTGTTCAACCCGACCCACTGGGGCAAAAAAAAAGTTGCGTATCATGGCTCGATAACGTTCGCCGTTGACAGTAAGGTTTCTTCCACGGTCGTGTTTGAAGAAAAATGGACCGATGATGCCTCCAGCATATAAACCACATCAAACTGTCGTTTTTTCGTGATTCTTGTATGGCATGTGGCTGTTCATCACTCCAGAAGCGACAGTTTTGTTTATTTACATATCCATTAAGCCAGAATTGAGCCTCATAGCTGAACACAATTTTTCGATGAAACAGCGGATTTTCATTGAGCGATTCTAAGGCCCGTTCACCAAAAATTAGACGTTGTGGTAGTCATTCGATTTCAGTTCTTGCAGAAGTTGTATTTCATAGGCTTTCAAACCCAAATCAACACGTAAAATTTTTCATGTACTGGAGTAACACATGCCCAATTGCGAACGGCGATGAATTGACATTTCACGATCCTCATTAACACTGTACGCTACGGCTGCAATATTTTGTTCAGTACGCGTTGTACACTTGCGAGACAATGGTTTAATGTCCAACGAAGTAAACTTAGTACGAAATTTGGTGATAACAGCACGAATTGTTGATTCACCAGGTCGATTACGACGACCATAATATGGTCGTAACAAACGATACATATTTTTCACAGATCACGAATTTTGATAGTAATATTCAACAATTTGCAATCGTTGCTCGTTTGTAAGTCTTTTCATGATGAAAAAGCAGAGTATACTGAAAACTTTTCACTTTTAAAGATGACATTTAGATGCCATTACCAAACAGTGCCGCTAACCTCAAAACTGAACTCTTAAAAAATCACCGTTATGATAGCCATTAGATCATATGTATCTATCTATATGTGTTCATATGAATTTATTCATATTGTTGAATTCTCTACTGAAATATGAAATTCATACTGAGATTGAATTCTCGCTAACCTCTTGGTGAAACATTATTGAATGATTATTGAAATTGAAGCATTGACTAAATGTTTCACGAATATATTGAAAAATCATTCAACAGAACCGTTATACCGTTTATACCGTTAACACAAATGTTTCAAGTGGTCATCAAGACTAACTACAAAACAGAACAGAAAATTTATATATATAAGATAGTAGTCACAGAGGGGAAGTGTCGGGGGAACTTGGGATAGTCTTGATAATAATGGTCTGACCTCGAAACATGTTGACTCAACGTTATTTATTTTATTGTATTATTCTTCAATACATTCGTGCAACATTAATCAAAGTGAATTCCAATTTTCAATTATTCGTATTTATTATGCAGACCTTGTGGTAGCATGAAAGCCAGGACGATTACGAAAGTAATAGTAGCACAACCTAGTGACATTTATAAACATGAAGCTAGATACCTATACTTGTCGAAAGTAAATACCTTTAGTAGATATGCACGCATGAAAAATTTGATGCTTGATGAGTCCATGTTTTTCTATTGATTCTATTGAATTCACAAAGTAATCTAAGCATTAACGCATATATTTCTGTTTATGGAGTCATAAAAGAAAATTGAGGGCGTTGTTCCACTGCAGCACAACTGATGAGTTCCTTGTAGAAAGAAATTCAGCTTTCCTTGTGCCCCATCTAGCGTGGCATCGATTTCTGTAGTCTCTAACAATAATGCCTTAAATGATGAATTAAATATATCATATCGTACATTTCCACATTACTCTTTCAATTATCTCAGAATTTTCCATAAAATGTCTTTGTATTTTTGTATTCTCCTAGGAATTGGACGATTCCATACTATATATATATATATATATATATATATATATATATATATATATATATATATATATATATATATATATATATATATATATATATATATATATATATATATATATATATATATATATATATATATATATATATATATATATGTATATATATATATATATATATATATATATATATATATATATATATATATATATATATATATTGAAATTGATTTATTGCCTGTTTAAGATATTTTATTTCGAAAGTTTCAAGCAATAACAGCCTTTTTTTGATATGAAAAAGTTTATTTTTGTTGACGTTTCATTGTTATATTACAACTTTGTCAAAATTAGTTTTGGCAAAGTTGTAATATAACAACGAAACGTCAACAAAAATAAACTTTTCATATCAAAAAAAGCCTGTTATTGCTAAAAACTTTCTAAATAATATATATATATATATATATATATATATATATATATATATATATATATATATATATATATATATATATATATATATATATATATATATATATATATATATATATATATATATATATATATATATATATATATATATATATATATATATATATATATATATATATATATATATATATATATATATATGATTTATTGCCTGTTTAAGAAAGCTTATTTTGAATGTTTTTAGCAATAACAGGCTTCTTTTAATATGAAAAACTTTATTCTCGTTGACGTTTCGTTGTTCGTTGTATATCACAACTTTTTGACGAAATTGTAATATACAACGAAACGTCAACGAGAAAAAGGCTTTTCATAAAACCTTAACAGGTTTCACAGGCTTTTTTAAAAAAAGCCTGTTATATGAACATATGTATGTAAACAATACATATATATGTTCACCATAAATATTTTTCTTGGGGATATGGTTTTTTAATCAATGAATAAAGGAAATACTGAGAGCACTTTTCAATTAAAATAGCCATTTATTTTGTAACAATTTCTTGATTAAATTGTCTCATACATTTCCTCCCAAAACTTCATTCTTGAATCAATTGGGTTTTGTTTAGAAGAAATTTCAGCACCGATTTCGTAATAACATTTTTTTTCCAAAGTGAATGGCTCCCATTTCACCGGTAACAATTTGTCATCGACAGGTGAATTTGGATTTCCATATTTAGCAAAATTTGTCCACAATCTGCAGAATCTTCTTATTCCAACATCTTCCACGCTTTCAGGTATTATCTGGCTTTTAATTGGCAGATTGAATAGGTAGGACAGTTCATCCCCATGACTAACACCTTCAACATTTTAAAAAGAATATTAGGCAAAACTCGAAGAAAAGAGGCTATTTCAATATAATTTTTCAGAATTTTCAAAGAGAATCTTAACGTTTGCTTCTAAATATGTGAAGCTTTCAATTTTCACCAGTTTTGAGTGCAAAAACTGTATTTTATGATCGTATTGTTAAATGCGATAGGCATTCTCAATAACCGAGTATCAGTAGCAAATAATGTGTTGAACTCAAACTTACCAGGATGTTTTACTCCACTCATTGCTTTGAACGTGTTTAGCGAAGTTTCAAGCGTCATTTCATAAAGGTATAAAGGGTTTGAGTTATGTTGTGCATGCAAAGTGGCACTTCTAAAAAGATCCCTGATGAAAAAATTGTCGGAAAGTAACTGAAATTAAATTGAATGAGGATAAAATTAATCTAAAACCTCGAAAGAACGAAATAGTAAAAGAAAAGAAAAAAGTAGAACATTTCACTTAACTTTAGAAAAGTAAAGTATCAAGCTTGAATTAATAATATGTATATATATATATATATATATATATATATATATATATATATATACACAAGAAGTATTGCCGTGAATTCTAAATAACTGAATAAAAAGGTGGGTTCTTTAAAGGTGAAAAGAAAGGGAGAGAATTCACGGCAATACATCCTTGTGTAGTAGTAGTAATTTAATTTATTGGTGCAATTCGTTGTTTTTACACAAGTGCATACATACATTCACAAATAAAATGATATCAAGTTGTATAAAGAGAAATCTACGAAAGAACTCGGTGACATAAATAACATTTTCAATTAAAATATCGTAATATTTGAACTTATTAATAGCAAGCAAACAAAGACATATAAACCTGGGAACGATAGTATTTGTAATTCCCTATATTTAATTTTGCAATAGGCTCTATAGTCTGAACCCGAGATAACTCTGATTGCCCTCCTCTGAAGTCTAAAAATGGTCTCTCTAGCCCCACAACAATGACCCCACACTAACAAGCCATATCGGAGGACAGATTCAAACAAAGAGAAATACGCCAACCTGAGTACCCCGTTCGACACAGATCCGATCAAACTGCGAAGCACAAATATGCTTCTACTAAGCCTGGCGGCAACTGATGCTATGTGTGGTTTCCATGTAAGGCGAGAATCAACACATATACCAAGGAACTTGGTATAATCATCCGCACTATCATGATGGTTCAAGCTGAAAATCATGCTCTTTGACTTGTCATCATTCATACACAATTCGTTGCCTGCAAACCACTGTTCGGCCTTCATACGCTCCCTGTCACAAACAATTCGAACCTGACTCAAATCAGACCCACCAACAGAAATATTGCTGTCGTCCGCAAATAATATCACTTTTGAAGTGAGATAGTCTGGTAGATCGTTTATAAAGACCAAAAATAAAATTGGACCCGCAATGGATCCCTGAGGAACTCCTACGGATAGGGCTCTTCTATCTGACCAATTTCCACCGGAGACCACCGAATGATATCTATCAGACAGAAACGACGAAATCAATTCAATGCTGCTCTCAACAAAACCATACTTTCGGAACTTCGACATAAGAACCGAATGAGATACACAATCGAAAGCCTTCGTCAGATCCAGGAAAAGGCTGACCGAGTACCATCCCCGCTCAAAACACCTCAACGTATCCTCCACAAAACTCAAAATTGCTTTTGTAGTTCCGAGATCCCTTCTGAAACCAAACTGCCTATCACTAAATAGCCTATTTAACTCAAAGAACTCAACCATCTGGGAACACATCAACTTCTCTATCACCTTGGAAAACACAGGAACAATCGAGATAGGTCTATAGTTGGAAACCTCATTCTGATCACCACCCTTATACAGAGGAAGCACTTTAGACACCTTCAGACAGACTGGAAATGTATTAGTGGTGATACACTTGTTGATAAGAAAAGTTAGTGGCTCAACCACAGAACTACAATTCCTCTTCAGAACAACGGAGGACAGTCCATAGCAATCTGGACATCGACTATTTTTCAGAGATTTAATAGCATCTCTGACCTGAACCTGACTGACCTCGGTGAACCGGAACACAACATCAGATGCGATACACTTTCGAAACAGACTGGCATCATCAGAGCAAGAGGGCAACGAAGCACTTATTCGATCAGCAATAGAAACAAAAAAGTTATTAAAATAGTTGGGATCGATATTATGTTTTTTTGATGTTTTGTCAATTCCCCGTTTACTATTAATGATTCTCCACATAGTTCTATTTGGATTGGATGAATTCCGAATAACCTCGTCATGGGCTTTGATTTTTGCCCCTCTCAAAGCCAACCTGTAACCTGTTCGCAGACTATCTCGCGTGCTCCTGCTTTCCTCCGTCCGAAAACAAGAATACAGCTCATTAGCAAACTTGAGTTGATCTCTCAAACTCCTAAGATCGTCACTGAACCACTTTACTCCACCGTCAATCTGTCTACTCCTTATGGTCCTCTCCGGGAATGAAGCTACAAATGCATCAGTAAATAATCTGTGAAATAAGCCAAAAGCCGCATCAGCATCCAACTCCTCACCCCTCAGACAATCCCAATCAGTACTCTGCAGTATACTGTACATCGCCATGAAACCAGATTCAGTCAAAGGCCTACACCTTTTCTTCAACATATTAACAGGAAGGCTAGGTATTCCTACCGAAACCTTCTGAGCCTTATGGTCAGAGAAATAGCAATTCAAAATGTCTGTTTCATAATTATTCAACGAAAAATTAATAAAAATATTATCAAGACAATATTTACCCCGAGTTGGCTGATAAATTGTTCCAGTGAAACCAAATGAGCTGAACAAGTCGCACAAAGATACCGACCTACCATCAATATCCTGCACCCCCTCAGTTTCACCAGATATCCTAAAATGGACATTAAAATCTCCACAAACGACCACATTCCTAAATTTAGCACAACTTGTCAAAACATCTTCTAAGGTTTTCAGAAACACATTGAAGTTCCCACTGGGTGAACGGTAACACGCAACAATAGTTATATCGCACTCGTCAGACCGAGCCGCAGTCACTTCACAATCCACTTCCGATGAAAGTGCATTAATACCTTCGACCGCATCAAAACCTACAAGCCTACTGAAAATACCGACGCCACCTCGAGATTTCAGATTACGGCCACTTGAAGAAGCTGTCATCCATCCGTCCAGAGAAAACACTGAGCACTGCACAGAGTTCAACCAGCTTTCCGTAGTACAAAAACATCAACGCTTACCTCATCATTCAAAAAAGATTCCACAACGTGTGTCTTCCCATGAATCCCCTGTACATTCAAATGTAGAATAGACAGACGACGTCCCGGTTTAACTTGTGCCAACTTACTATGCTCTCTCTCCTCTTTGTGAGAACTAATCATTTTTCTTTTATCAGTGAGGCCCTTTTCATAAAAAACTTGTTTACAGTGATCCCCCTTGGCCAAAAGGCAGAATCCATTACTTCATCATAGAATTCTTTTGGTAGCGTTATTTTGAAAGAAGAGTACACATCAGGCCTCCTAGAACTTAGCCTATCACATTCCACATCTGGAGTGATCTGACTTAAAAAGCTCCGTACATCCGAAGCGTCGGTATCAGGATGCAGCCTTGATACATGTATCTGAGTCAATGGCACTTTTGGTGCACTTTTTAACACATTAGACTGAGATGATCCCACAATAGGCTTCAAACGCTTTTCAACTTTATTCCTAGCATCCAACATATTATCGGAAAAGTTTCCCGAAGTAGTTGGATCTCCATCTTTGTTTGAGACTTTCTTTATATTGCGTTTCGAGGCAACAACGCTCCATTCCAAACTTCCACTATTCTTATGTAGCCCAGAAATGGACTTAGTCGTTTGCTCAAAGCCTGTAATTGTGTTACCGTCAATATTTGTAATACCATCATTTTTTCGGACGGTCCCTGTATCTCGAACAGCTGATTTATTCGAAATGTTTATATTCGCAGCGATCATCTTATCGGCAGGCACCTTTTTATCTGGTTCACGTGTCTTGATTACCTCGTTTAATCCTAAAATATATTTATTTTGGTCTAGAATTAATTGTTTCAACTCTGCAATTTCTTTCTTGAATATAGCCGAGACTTCAGAAACTGATTCTCGAATCAAGTTGTCTAACTCAGATTTCTTCACATATTCATCCGCACATTGGATGTCGTTCTCCTTGGTAATCATTTCGGATACAACTGTTGATTTCTCACCGACTTCAACGCACTCATCACAACGCCATTCGTTTAACAAGTTCCTATCTCGTGAATCATTAAAATCATCCATTAAAACATTCACGCACTTAATATGAAAATGTTCGTTACATTGAAAACATTTCAACGTATCATTATATCTATCAATTTTACAGGTACAGCGAGGGCAACAAATACCTCGACCGCGCGGCATGACTGATATACATAGAAGCCTAGAAACTTCAGAAACTGATTCTCGAATCAAGTTGTCTAACTCAGATTTCTTCACATATTCATCCGCACATTGGATGTCGTTCTCCTTGGTAATCATTTCGGATACAACTGTTGATTTCTCACCGACTTCAACGCACTCATCACAACGCCATTCGTTTAACAAGTTCCTATCTCGTAAATCATTAAAATCATCCATTAAAACATTCACGCACTTAATATGAAAATGTTCGTTACATTGAAAACATTTCAACGTATCATTATATCTATCAATTTTACAGGTACAGCGAGAGCAACAAATACCTCGACCGCGCGGCATGACTGATATACATAGAAGCCTAGAAACTTCAGAAACTGATTCTCGAATCAAGTTGTCTAACTCAGATTTCTTCAAATCATCCATTAAAACATTCACGCACTTAATATGAAAATGTTCGTTACATTGAAAACATTTCAACGTATCATTATATCTATCAATTTTACAGGTACAGCGAGAGCAACAAATACCTCGACCGCGCGGCATGACTGATATACATAGAAGCATAGAAGTTATGGCGATGACAACGTCAGAAACCTCAAAATTTGGGCAAAATTAAACAACATGTTGGCGAGAACAACTTGCAGAAGAAACTTTCTTCCCAAATGAGGATCCAGTGGAATTATTCCTAGACACATTATCCACAGAATCAGATGTGCAGACAACCTTATTAGTGGCGATATGAGGAACGACAGGAGAGTACAGAGGTTTAAAAAGCATTAACCTTCTTACACTGGATGACGGCAGAGTAGATCAGATCAAGCCAAATTCTGCCTACCTAAGACAAGAAGCCTCTTCTCTGGTTCCCTCTCCCGGTCGCGGTGTCGCGTTCTGTGATTATTTACCGGCTTTATTGACAATTCGTTTAACCTCACTACTAAGATTTCGAACATATTGTTTTGGAGCCATCTGATCTGTTTTTCTGTTGTTCAGTGTGAATATAATGCTTGTAGATTGTCCTCAAAGACATATTATGAACAACTAATCTATATTAGAGTACTCAACAACAATTGAATTGTTAATTATAATAAGGATGCGTGAGTTGTATTCCGCTGTAATGTTTTAGAATCCTGAGAAGGACCCAAAAAAGGACCGAAATCATTAATCGATTAGGGCGATACTTGATGAAAATCTAAATACATTATTCGAATAAAACTAAGTAGTTTTTCGATTTTCACTATAATTAATTCAAAACATGACAATATCGTTTCGCCAACACAGTGGCTTCATCAGATGATAATTTGATGATAAACATCAAATTATCATCTGATGAAGCCACTGTGTTGGCGAAACGATATTGTCATGTTTTGAATTAATTATAGTGAAAATCGAAAACCTACTCAGTTTTATTTAAATTATTAATTAGGACCGAAATATCGATGTAAAGCGAATAGTGTTGTCTTTTAATCATCCAGCCTTACCTTTGCCGGGAACCCACCTGTTTATTCAGTTATATAAACTTACACACACACATATATATATATATATATATATATATATATATATATATATATATATATATATATATATATATATATATATATATATATATAAAAAATGAACACTAGAATATTCATTCGAAAAATTCAAATTAATCAAGAGAATGTTATAGTAGAGCTAGATATGTGAACGTGTACGATGTGATGTCTCCATTATCCTTCAAAGGATAAATGTTAGAGAAATATTGAAATCGATGCCACACTTGATGGAAGTGCGAGACATATATGTTTCGTTCTGCAAGGAACTCGTCAGTCGCACCACGTCCATCGAAGTGAGGCAACGATTTCAACCCCCAAACATCTTCTTGTGACTCTAAGTGGAAGACCGTAGAGTTATAATTACTCCACAATTCCATCTATGGGAATCAATAGAAAACAAGTCTCAGATTATAGACACACCAAGCATCGAAATTTCACATATCTTCAATACCCGTAGGTATCTACTGAATTGCAATGTCTATTTGACAAATATCATCGAACGATGTTTTCAAATGTAAATAGGTTGCGTTAGTAGTACGCTCGCGTTTATTCCATCAGGTGTGGCATCGATTTCAATATTTCTCTAACATTTATCCCTTGAAGGATAATGAAGACATCACAACGTACACGTTCACATATCTAGCTCTACTATAACATTCTCTTGATTTATTTGAATTTTTCGAATGAATGTTCTAGTGCCCATTTTCTTAAATATTTCATTCACTGCCATAAGCGCAAAAAATTTCAATTCCTTATATATATATTTCCTATATACATATATATATATATATATATATATATATATATATATATATATATATATATATATATATATATATATATATATATATATATATATATATATATATATATATATATATATATATATATATATATATATATATATATATCTGTGTGTGTGTGTCTCTGCCGGCACAAATTTTGTCAACGAAAACACAAACTATCAACTATCGAGAGTGAATGTTCTGTGCATTCCTTGATAAATCGAACTGGTTGGAAATACATTGCAGCACTATTTCACACTATTTTGGCAATCATCAGCGGCATGTATCGAGTTTAGAAGTTCTCACTATACCATTCACAGCTCTATCTATAACTTCAAAAGGCGAAACAAACAAGTATCACCAATCGGGTGTCTACATCTATTAGAAAAAAAAGATGAATTATCTCGAATTTAGTAGAATGCGTTATTGACAACATTTTAGTGCGTAATAAGACTAGTTTAGAATTTCATGCATATAGTGGGCAATTAAGCTATTCCGACATTTTCATTCCAAATTAGAAACAATCGACAGCTGTCATTCAGGGAGCTGTCTATGAAAACTTTATCAACGAAAACATATAATCGTGTGATTAAATACACTTGGTTAAATTACCCAAAAATTCTTCAATACTCTAATAGCCTGAAATATATTTGGTGCTGTCGGCCTTTTTTCAAGAGTTCAATGGAAGTGTAATTCTGTAGGTGAAACTGAATACAAAAGTTCTATCAATCGAAACATGGCGAGTGCACCAAAGAGTTTTTAAAATTTAGTAAAGTGTGTTTTATTTGATTCATATTTAAGATTTTACGAAATAAAGATTCGATACAGGAGTATTTGTGTATATTTAATTAACACTCAGGTAATTATAGCTTTTAAATTTACCTTGTAGAAGTTATCGATATCAGCATGAGTTGGGTCTTGATCGCCAAAATAGAACCTGAAAATTTTTTCTGCTGTTTTTCTTGAAGCAACTGATCCTTTTTTCAATCCTAAATGGAATGGAACGTTTAGTTCCATATCTGCTAACAACTCTTGACTACTATTGTGGTATCTTGTGGGAATAAATATTCCCTCCCTAGAGTTGTAACCCATCAGAACAGGTACTTTATAATATTCACCTCTCCTTATCAGCTCTAGAGGTTCCTCTGTTAGGAAGGGATCGCCTTTTTGGTTGGCATTCTCTATCACAAAACCAAACGGTCGTATTTTGCTAACATGCCATGGCTAGAAAACATCGATGCTAGTTCATTATACTCGAAATAAATTAATTAGTGAGTAATGACCTTTGTAATGTTCTTTGGTTTTTCGAACTTTCATACCAAATGAATAGCTGCAGTTCTAAAAATTGAAATGAATTGATGAAACCCCCATGGAGATGATTACACGATCCTAGTCAACAATATATTTTTTTTATTAAAATGAATTAAACTCTTGGCTTAATGTTTCACGATTTATTTAACAATATGTATAGTCAACATGTTTCGAGCGTTAGCTCATTTTCAAGACTAAACTACTATAAGAGATGTACAACAAATTTATATCTACAAAATGGATTTGAGTAGGGAGGATAGTTGAAAATCTAATTGTTCATTTACAATTTCTTCTTTTCTCTTCCAAGAACTGCTAATTTCAATTGCTTCCAGAAGGTCTAAACGTTTACCTTTATTACCTGAGTGTAGGCATTTAGTTTTATCATAATCTATGAAGTGATTAGAGCTAATACAATGTTCTGAGAATCCAGTTTTATTAACATTGTACAAAATCGACCTTTTATGTTCATCAACCCGAGTTTTTATTCTTCTACCTGTTTGGCCGATATAAAATGCTGGACATTCATTACAAAAAATCTTATAAATACCGCTTTTGTCTTCAACATTTGTCTTTTCTTTATTATTCACTAAAAGTGACTTAATATTCCTTTTGTTTGTACAAATGGTTTTAATTTCTCTCTTCTTTAATCTTTCGCAAATTTTTTCACTCAGATGAGGTATGAAATTAATAAAATGATATTTTTGTTCGTTTTTAATAATTTTAGATGGATAAATTGAATCTAAAAGAATTTTTTGTTGTTTTTTTCTTATAAGATTATCTATTATATTTTCGTCGTAACCGTTATTTTTCGCTAAAAGTTTCAAAGTTTTCACTTCTTTGTTGAAATTTTCTTCGGAAAGCGGGATAGTCGTGAGTCTATGTATAAAAGAATAAAAAGAGCTGAGTTTAATGTTGAGCGGTTGACTGCTATCTTTAGGAATTAGGGTATCTGTGCATGTAGGTTTTCTGTATATATCAAATGTTAGAGAATCATCTTTCCTAGTAATGGTCAAATCTAAAAAGTTTAATGTTTTTTGGTCATTTTCTATTTCTTTTGTGAATTTAATGGATGTATAAAATGAGTTGATATATTTTAAAAAGTTATCCAATTGTCTGTCGGACCCACTCCAGATACAGAAAACATCATCCACATACCGTCTCCAAAGAAAAACGTTTTTTGTTAGCGTGATGTTAGAGCTGAAAATTTTTTCTCTAAACTATTCATAAAAATTTCACTTAGTAGGGGTGATAAAGGTGAACCCATAGGTAGCCCGTCTAACTGTTGATAAACCGTGTTATTGAATTTGAAATAACTTTGCTTCAAACACAAGGACAATGCTGACATTGTTTCTTTTTTAATTACTTGTGAAAGATCATTGTTGAGATCTAAAGTGCTATTAATAATATTTTTTATTTCTGCATTGGGTATAGAAGGAAACAAATTTGTTACGTCAAAAGAGATCAATTTTGCTTTAATGGGAATTTTTAAAGTTTTCAATTGATTGATATTGAAAAAATTTGCGAAAGATTAAAGAAGAGAGAAATTAAAACCATTTGTACAAACAAAAGGAATATTAAGTCACTTTTAGTGAATAATAAAGAAAAGACAAATATCAATCAATTGAAAACTTTAAAAATTCCCATTAAAGCAAAATTGATCTCTTTTGACGTAACAAATTTGTTTCCTTCTATACCCAATGCAGAAATAAAAAATATTATTAATAGCACTTTAGATCTCAACAATGATCTTTCACAAGTAATTAAAAAAGAAACAATGTCAGCATTGTCCTTGTGTTTGAAGCAAAGTTATTTCAAATTCAATAACACGGTTTATCAACAGTTAGACGGGCTACCTATGGGTTCACCTTTATCACCCCTACTAAGTGAAATTTTTATGAATAGTTTAGAGAAAAAAATTTTCAGCTCTAACATCACGCTAACAAAAAACGTTTTTCTTTGGAGACGGTATGTGGATGATGTTTTCTGTATCTGGAGTGGGTCCGACAGACAATTGGATAACTTTTTAAAATATATCAACTCATTTTATACATCCATTAAATTCACAAAAGAAATAGAAAATGACCAAAAAACATTAAACTTTTTAGATTTGACCATTACTAGGAAAGATGATTCTCTAACATTTGATATATACAGAAAACCTACATGCACAGATACCCTAATTCCTAAAGATAGCAGTCAACCGCTCAACATTAAACTCAGCTCTTTTTATTCTTTTATACATAGACTCACGACTATCCCGCTTTCCGAAGAAAATTTCAACAAAGAAGTGAAAACTTTGAAACTTTTAGCGAAAAATAACGGTTACGACGAAAATATAATAGATAATCTTATAAGAAAAAACAACAAAAATTCTTTTAGATTCAATTTATCCATCTAAAATTATTAAAAACGAACAAAAATATCATTTTATTAATTTCATACCTCATCTGAGTGAAAAAATTTGCGAAAGATTAAAGAAGAGAGAAATTAAAACCATTTGTACAAACAAAAGGAATATTAAGTCACTTTTAGTGAATAATAAAGAAAAGTTCACAGTATAAAAAACTCCATCGAACTTATCAATCAATTGAAAACTTTAAAAATTCCCATTAAAGCAAAATTGATCTCTTTTGACGTAACAAATTTGTTTCCTTCTATACCCAATGCAGAAATAAAAAAATATTATTAATAGCACTTTAGATCTCAACAATGATCTTTCACAAGTAATTAAAAAAGAAACAATGTCAGCATTGTCCTTGTGTTTGAAGCAAAGTTATTTCAAATTCAATAACACGGTTTATCAACAGTTAGACGGGCTACCTATGGGTTCACCTTTATCACCCCTACTAAGTGAAATTTTTATGAATAGTTTAGAGAAAAAAAATTTTCAGCTCTAACATCACGCTAACAAAAAACGTTTTTCTTTGGAGACGGTATGTGGATGATGTTTTCTGTATCTGGAGTGGGTCCGACAGACAATTGGATAACTTTTTAAAATATATCAACTCATTTTATACATCCATTAAATTCACAAAAGAAATAGAAAATGACCAAAAAACATTAAACTTTTTAGATTTGACCATTACTAGGAAAGATGATTCTCTAACATTTGATATATACAGAAAACCTACATGCACAGATACCCTAATTCCTAAAGATAGCAGTCAACCGCTCAACATTAAACTCAGCTCTTTTTATTCTTTTATACATAGACTCACGACTATCCCGCTTTCCGAAGAAAATTTCAACAAAGAAGTGAAAACTTTGAAACTTTTAGCGAAAAATAACGGTTACGACGAAAATATAATAGATAATCTTATAAGAAAAAAACAACAAAAAATTCTTTTAGATTCAATTTATCCATCTAAAATTATTAAAAACGAACAAAAATATCATTTTATTAATTTCATACCTCATCTGAGTGAAAAAATTTGCGAAAGATTAAAGAAGAGAGAAATTAAAACCATTTGTACAAACAAAAGGAATATTAAGTCACTTTTAGTGAATAATAAAGAAAAGACAAATGTTGAAGACAAAAGCGGTATTTATAAGATTTTTTGTAATGAATGTCCAGCATTTTATATCGGCCAAACAGGTAGAAGAATAAAAACTCGGGTTGATGAACATAAAAGGTCGATTTTGTACAATGTTAATAAAACTGGATTCTCAGAACATTGTATTAGCTCTAATCACTTCATAGATTATGATAAAACTAAATGCCTACACTCAGGTAATAAAGGTAAACGTTTAGACCTTCTGGAAGCAATTGAAATTAGCAGTTCTTGGAAGAGAAAAGAAGAAATTGTAAATGAACAATTAGATTTTCAACTATCCTCCCTACTCAAATCCATTTTGTAGATATAAATTTGTTGTACATCTCTTATAGTAGTTTAGTCTTGAAAATGAGCTAACGCTCGAAACATGTTGACTATACATATTGTTAAATAAATCGTGAAACATTAAGCCAAGAGTTTAATTCATTTTAATATTCAATTATGTTTCACCAAGAGTTAATCGAGAATTCAATCTCATTAATATATTTTTTTCACACTCTGAGAGTTCAGAAAGCCATAAGGGCCACTAGGACTGATGATATCATTAGACTGGAGTATCAGTAGTGGTGTACCAATCATTCGACCAAGAATGGTGACCAGCAGGAGGTTTTCCAACTGACCTATTCACGTTCAGTGGGACATTCATTTGAAAAATTGAAATTAATCAAGAGAATGTTATAGTAGAGCTAGATATGTGAACGTGTACGTTGTGATGTCTCCATTATCCTTCAAGGGATAAATGTTAGATAATTATCCCTTGAAGGATAATGAAGACATCACATCGTACACGTTCACATATTTAGCCCTACTATAACATTCTCTTGATTAATTTCAATTTTTCAAATGAATGTTCTAGTGTAAATTTTCTTAAATATTTCATTCAGTGCCATAAGCACAAAAAAGTTTCATTTCCTTATATATATATATATATATATATATATATATATATATATATATATATATATATATATATATATATATATATATATATATATATATATACGAGTATATTCTCATATTTGGTTTTCAGATTCACGAGGCTCAGTCAATATAGAGAATTTTAATCGGTATATTGGATATATAACTCACAGAACACTGTCTACGCAAATCGTAGACAGTTCGATTGAGTGCGTTCCAAAAACCATCAAATTTGTTGGGAGCTACATAATATTGAAACCATAATACGCTGTTTCATGTTCATATGGAAATCTTTAGTGATATGCATCCAAACAGTGAAGTTTCGATTGCTTTGGAAAAACACACAGATCCTGTCTCTTTGAAGTGAAGTGAACATTGATTAGTGAACAGATAATGTGGGCTCCCTCTATTGAAGAAACCAGATAAAATCTCTATCTCTCTTTCTGGCTTGGCAGAGCGCATTCTCATGACAAGATCAGCGCTTACTGAGAGGCTTCGTAGACGTTTCATTCAAAGAGCTCAGAGCGTCCTCTGTAGATGTATAAGAATAGTCCCATGACTTATCTGTCAAGTGGGCAATTCGCTAAATTTAGTGGAATTAAATGTATAAATAAATGAATTAGTTTGTGGAGTTAGAAGGTACTCCAAACTCTAATTTTCAGGAAATATATTCTTTTATATTACAATTGTTACATTGATTTTTATCGATTGAAATAAAGAATACACTTACATCCGGAATCTTCTCTTGTAATTCATGAACTTCTTCGACAGTCATACTTTTCAAAACATCTAGAACTTTTCTTCCGTTGTTTTCTTCAGTTCCTAATAGTTCCGACAAAATATGACCATGCTTTATAGAACGAGCTCTTACACTTATGGCGCAACCACTCTGAATAATAGCCTTATGGAAGAGACCTAAAAGGAAATTCAGTGATATATATATATATATATATATATATATATATATATATATATATATATATATATATATATATATATATTTTTTATTATATATATATAGAAAGAAATTATTGGGTTTTCTGGTTCTCAAAAATATTTATTAAACATCTATATCACATAACGTTTCGGTCCTTTTCTTGGGCCTTTTTCAAATGAAATTTCATCAATATATTGTCATCAACTAAAAAAAGAGAAAATGACAGGCATGTAAACAACATTACACGATCCAAAACTTACCACACAAACAAACACAATATTTATTATTATATTATGAACCAATATTCAAATGAAGAAAGGTTTTCAAATTTGTTATATTTCTATATATATTTATCTTAATTTACACACGATGCGTTGTTGTTCACGTTCAGACAAAGACTAATTTCCGTCTTAATTACCTCGGTTTCTTCGGTGTCACTACGCGCACAGAATGTTATTGTAGATTTTACTAAGACCTTTTATATCTACCTTGTCATTAATGGCATCCGGGTTTTTTTTTATATACATCATTTCATGATATTCTCGTTTTCTCTTGTTGTATTCAGATTTTAGGATTTTTGTTCTGGTGAAGTCGAATTTATGGTTCAATACCTGTTCGTGTTTTTTAATGCGGTGGTGTTCCTGTGATCATATTTGTGTCCATTTAGCCTATTTTGTAGGTGTTGGCTGGTTTGTCCAATATACACTCCTGAGCAGTCTTGACAAGGTATCTGATATACAGTGTGTGTCTTTTTGTTGTCTGGTATGATGCTCTTAAGTTTACTAAAGACACATTGTAGCAAATCATGTCCTTTATGACATAATGTTATGTTGTATTTTTGAAAAATTTATCTAGGTTTTCCGATAGATTTGGAATATATGGCAAAGGTAGAAATTGGTTATCAGTTGTATTCTTAATTTCATTAGTTTCGTTGTTTATTTGATGTGTTAGGTGTTTTTTACATCTTTGTTTGAAATTTGCATTAACCAGTTTTTTAGGGTATAAGTTTCGATATAAAACTTGTTTAGCCTTATTAATTAGCCTTAATTAAGAGCATTAGCATACCAGACAACAAAAAGACACACACTGTATATCAGATACCTTGTCAAGACTGCTCAGGAGTGTATATTGGACAAACCAGCCAACACCTACAAAATAGGCTAAATGGACACAAATATGATCACAGGAACACCACCGCATTGAAAAAACACGAACAGGTATTGAACCATAAATTCGACTTCACCAGAACAAAAATCCTAAAATCTGAATACAACAAGAGAAAACGAGAATATCATGAAATGATGTATATAAAAAAAACCCGGATGCCATTAATGACAAGGTAGATATAAAAGGTCTTAGTAAAATCTACAATAACATTCTGTGCGCGTAGTGACACCGAAGAAACCGAGGTAATTAAGACGGAAATTAGTCTTTGTCTGAACGTGAACAACAACGCATCGTGTAAATTAAGATAAATATATATAGAAATATAACAAATTTGAAAACCTTTCTTCATTTGAATATTGGTTCATAATATAATAATAAATATTGTGTTTGTTTGTGTGGTAAGTTTTGGATGGTGTAATGTTGTTTACATGCCTGTCATTTTCTCTTTTTTTTTTTAGTTGATGACAATATATTGATGAAATTTCATTTGAAAAAGGCCCAAGAAAAGGACCGAAACGTTATGTGATATAGATGTTTAATAAATATTTTTGAGAACCAGAAAACCCAATAATTTCTTTCTGAAAATATAAATAAAATGGTTCAAGATAGCAATGAATATGAATATATATATATATATATATATATATATATATATATATATATATATATATATATATATATATATAACTATTTTAAATGTGTGCAGGATTCATTTGTTCAGATAGAAATGTAATAAGCTCCAACGAACGTTCTGCTGATGAAGATGGAAACGCCATCTAAACGTGTGAATAAATTGACTAAGGAATACAAAAACATTCATTCCAAAAATTTCAATTAATCAGAAGAGTGTTATAGTAGAGCTATTTGATGTGACGTGTACGATGTTATGTCTTATTATACTTCAAGGAAAAATGTTAGCGAAATATTGAAATCGACGGCACATGTGACGGAAGTGTTAGACAGCTGTTCCGTTCTGTAAGGAACCCGTTAGTTGCACCACGTCCATCGAAGTGAGGTAAATATTTCCAAGTATCTTCCTATGACTTCAAGTGAAGAACCGTCAAGTAATGAGAAGTTCACAATTACATCTATAGGAACCAACAGAAAACATCTCTTAGATCATAAACACACAAAGCATCAAAAGCACACACGTCATATTTCGTAGATACCTACGGATATAGAAGCCACTAAGGAACGAAAAGTAATATAAAATAGCTAACACGGAGAAAACACATGACATTTATTTATATTTTTCTTTTCTCCTCTGATATGAAAATAAATTTTTCAGTTCAATTATTTCAGTATATACATATCTTTTTTATTTAATATTTCTCAAGTATAATTGATGTTTACGTATATCTATCTATCTTTCAGTTTGAAATAGATTTGCTTTCTGTTTTAGAATCTTACCCCTTGCAGCTGGAGATAACATAAGAAGATGCACAGATGCTGCTCCAGCACTTTGTCCAAAAATAGTCACATTATTTGGATCCCCATTGAAAGTTTTGATATTCTCATTCACCCATTTTAAAACCATCACCATATCCTTGAATCCAGCATTTCCAGGTACATCCAAACTAGGATCATCCAAACTCAGAAAACCTATAAATATATATTAAAACATTCATACTCCAAGAAGTATTTAATTCTTCTCTAAAGCCAGTTGGAAGATTGAAGACGAAAAGGAAATATTGGAGAGAAAAAGCTCGGAAATTGTAAAAGCTGATAAAGTTTGCATGTATTATTCCCTTCTCGAAATAGATGATATCTCTGTTCATCGGGTATATAAATATCGTAGAGTACCCTAAAGACTATTAAACAATAATAGTATTTGAGGCCAGAAATAGTTGAAAAGCATAGAATATTTGGACTTATTCCAAAGTATTGTATGATGACACTATTCTTGAGAAATTTCACTAGCTTATTTGGAAAAAACGAAGGATTTGGAAAGAAATACTGGAAAACTATTATTCTTGTGTACTAGATAATATCTACGGGTATACAATAATAGAAGGAGTATTGCCTCGTAATTTAAACTGAAATATTATGAGTTATCGGCAAATTAGGAGGCCCACTATGAATGAATTTTAACCAATTCGTTTACCTGGTACATTTCGATTATGATTATAATTTTCATAAGGACTCTATAAAATGAAAGATGTTAATAAATAATATGATAAAAAATTTCCACATCTACGGCTAACTAGGTAATATGGTTGACCAACACAATATATATATATATATATATATATATATATATATATATATATATATATATATATATATATATATATATATATATATATATATATATATATATATATATATATATATATATATATAGCCAAATCTGAAGTAACTACATCCAAGCTGTCTTGAAAATTTTATATTTTTTCATAAGTCATATCAGTAATCAAAGAGTGCAGTTCATAACGTGTTGTTCCGGAATTACATCAATCCAGATGTGCAGATATATTATCTATTTTGACCATTTACACAGAGTCTGAGTCATGTTATGCTGGAACAGAGAGTATCATTTTTAAGGTTCAAACATTGACATTAACAGCTTCAACACCCAAATTTAAGTCTGAAACTATGCGCTGATAGAAGATCAGATAGGTGTCGGTACTTGAAGAAGAAACATGACGACTGTTGGATAAAAAATCAGGTAGAAAATATTTCCTGGAATACCACATCGACATTTCCACATTGGTGAAACTGTTGCTGTAGAAGATATCAGTCTGCTAGGGATTTGCTAATCCCTAGCAGACCGTGGTCGATGTAATAATCACCGTAGACGATGTAGACAACACTCTGAACAAAGAAGTTTCCAACCTTTAAAAGCTGCTTCAAAGGTCTGTCATAGATGCCGTGTACAATAATTGGTGATGATGTGTGATTTTGCAAATCAAGAGCATCAAGATGAGACCAAATGCTTGTTCATTAATCATGGATGTTGGTAGCTTGTTTTGAATTGAAGAATATAAGCAAAAAAAATGCAAGAAATGATTTAAACTTCTAAAAGAGATTGACAAATGTGACAGATGTAGTAAACTTTGGTGAAATTAAAGCAGGAACAAAATCATATCAGTGAGTCGTAAAGGCCATCTTAGTTATTTCTACGTTTCTTAAACTACTAGTAGCAACATGTCTTACTTCGTTAATTTTCACAAATTTGCCAATTGTACATACCCAGGAGACCTATTCTGTAGTTAATTACAACAATAACAACATCATCCCTTATCAAGTATTCAGGATTTTGCAAGATCTTAGAATTTGAACCAGATGTAAATGCTCCACCGTGAATGAATACCATTACCGGAAGCAGATCATACTTAGTTCCATCTTCAGCTTGAATTGGTAGCTAAAAAATAATTTCACTCATAAACTCTTCGGCTAGATTTTGGGAAGATATGATATAATAATTATAAAAATTTTTACCTAGTACCAACTATTACAAAATTGATACATGTTAAAGAGTCAACATTTGCGTTCAATATGCATTATTAATCATTTATAATTTGTATGAAAGATACCATTTCTAGATTTATTGAAACTGTCAACATATCTAATATTGACAGTGCACATAACTAAAAAGCGAAAGATGCAAATTATTCTGACACTGCAAATTTTGTAGTTGTTGTGTATTTTCCTTGCTCAAAACGAATTACAGAGTGGAATAATATTCATTGTGTGGAACTGTTATCGACTTAACTAGCAATCTATATTCTGGATTTACTTATATTTTAATACACCTTATTTAGAGAACAAAAGTAGTCATTGTTTCAGAAAAGCAGCCACATAAAAGTATACCGTATCTCATAACTTTTCTGACATTGTAACAATTTATTTTGATTTTTATGTTGAACCAGTATTGAATATAAATATTAGTGTAGCATGAAGTACTCAACAATTCTTCATTCAGCCTAGACACTTGTTCAATTACCCAACCCGGCCAAGCAAGTCAGATTAGTATTCGTCACAGACAAACAGTTGTACAGAAGCACCAGGCAAGTAACCTGTGGAGCTCAGATCTCCACCAACGCACACTGGTAATTCCCGTCATCCACTGCAACTAGGAACAATCTGTTGAATACGACTGAATCAACTTCAAACTGCTATCAGTCAAACCAAAGTTCTCCAGATTCCCCAGCAAAATCGAGTAAAAAATCCAATCAAAAGCTTCGTAAAATTAAAAAATAAATTGTCAACGCTCAACTCGTATTCCCGTCATCCACTGCAACTGGGACCAATCTGTCGGCTGAATACGACTTAATCAACCTCATACTGCTATCAGTCAAACCAAAGTTCAACACCTTCCCCACCAAAATCGAGTGATAGATCCAGTCAAAAGCCTTCGTTAAATCTAATAACATTTAATAGTGTTGGCGTTTACTTGATGTAAATCCATTATAATTCAATACAAACTAAAATTCAAACACTTGAACTTTTGATTTACACTTCATTGACAACATAGCCTACAACATAGAATACTAACCTTAGTAAGTATTCTGTAAGCATCTGAAGAAGTCGTTTGTAACGACGAAACGCGTCATGCTTGATAATGCCGTAAAAGGCAAAACTATAAGTCGAATAAAGAATTGTTCAGTCAGTGATTTCTAGACAAGTATTTATTATTACCTCTCATTTACATATTTATCAATTCAGTAAAACGTGAAATGATATTATCAATGTTTCGCCTAATAGAAATAGGAAGAAATGTCATATATATTGAGCGACTCAGTGGTCGAATATAGTGACCCTAGGTCCAACGAAGTTGTATAGTTCTCTGACCTCCGCTCTGAGAACAATGCTGATGATAATAATAATATATTGAACACAACATTTCTTCAGAGACATCACAGCATTTCTTACCTGAATAGGTGATACTGCCGATAATGGAAAAAAGTTTCCACGGGACATATTTTGTGAAGACTTTTATTTAGACAATATTAACTTTTTCTAGTACTTTGAGCGAAATTGATTTAAATGTCGCTCAAATACAACAAAAAAACAAAAACAAAAAGTTCAACAAGATACAAAAGTTTTCATTTTATAGTCAATTAGTCGTTCAAAATTTCGCTGTGAACTTTGAAAGACACTTGCTATGAGGTAAATGGAATGATGAAAGTTATCAGAATAAGTTATGACATATTTCGAGTAGTCATCATATGATGATTTGGAATTTCCTTAGGAATATTACCTTTGGGGTAAAAACATTCAGCGTAAGGCAATCTTCCGAGCCTGTTTTTTCAAGAGTTGGAATGAAAGATTTAGAAAAACACTGATCGCCATCTTTAGTAGCATCTCTTACACCTTCCCATGGTTGTACCTTTTCAGGCGCCTGAAATTAGACGTATTAATTCAGTGAAATTCGAAATTGTAACTGTTTCATATGGAATATATTTTAAATGTTGCTTTTCATGATATGTAGTAATAAATATTTCTGTGAGAAATCCGGTCTGTTACCAGGTAATTGAGACGAGCAGAGTTGTATCCAAAAATTAATTGAAATGAATTATCAAACTTTTTAGTATATGTTCAATCAATTTTGATAACTCACAAGAAACCGTTCCTACTAGTAGCTTCTTAAATGAATTACAGTAATTTATAATTATCTCAATAAAACTCGCATTGTTTTTTTTATTAAGAGTGTGATTGATATATATTATTATAAAATAAAACTACATAATAAGGCAATCCGCCATGATATCTTGAACACCAATCAGAGCTCATGACGTCATTGTCAAGTAAACACCCTCGGCGCCAAAATCACATTTCGTATTGTTAACCTCCACTACGACTGTGTTTTTATTTTTTAATTCAATTTCACTATTTGAGTGTGAATGTTATTAAAATCAGATCAAAATAACACGAGTTATGGATCAAGGATTTATTAAGGCAAACAGCGCTAATTTTCCTAGAATCGACATAATAATGTTGGGAGAATTTTTGGCATCAAAGACTTTTGTTCAGCAGAATTTAAAAACGTTAAAACTTCCATGCAAGTATATTAATAGTAAAAAAATAATTAAAAAAAAAATATATGAGTGTGGATTAATACTTTCTAAAAAACTATCCTATGATAGCAGGATTACCCGATGGGATATGTGGAGACAATGTTATTGAAATTAAGTGTCCCATGAGTGCCAAAACTTATATGAGTGTGGATTAATACTTTCTAAAAAACTATCCTATGATAGCAGGATTACCCGATGGGATATGTGGAGACAATGTTATTGAAATTAAGTGTCCCATGAGTGCCAAAACTTTTAAAAATTATATAGTCGATGGTAAACCAACACTTAAATTTTATGCGCAGATGCAGCTCCAGATGTACCTAACAGGTCTTTAAAAAGGCTACTTTTGTGTAGCTGATTCCAACTATAATGAAAATAAAAAAGAAGTAATTTGTGTATCATATGATGAAAATTATGTATCAAATTTTTTTAATGTTATAGTCACTTCATAGAAAGAAAATATATATCCATTACTATACCAAAGTATTTTATAATTCTTATGTAAATAAAACGCAGCATTAAAACAAAAACACTTTTATTTAATTAATGAATCTTGTAAGTTTATTAAAGCACAGGCAATGGTGATGACATCATCAAGTACTTCCATATTCAGATGCTGTATGGCAGAAAATATTACGTTATAAAAACTTTCAAAGTTTTTTTCATTCATGAGTAATTAAACCAAGCGTCAACCGCTTTGGGTAAGAGCAAGGGTCTTGTTTATATGTAATTGTAGGTTGTTGAATCATACTTTGGAATACAAGTTGTCTCTTTAAGGAAATTCATTAGGTTTTCTGTCTTATGCGTTAGGGTTCCCTTCGAACAAATGTTTATTTATGAATATATTGCTTTTAGGGCATTCAATTAGAATGTTTTCACGGTAAGAACAGTATTGCAGGGTGTGCACACAGGAGGAGATCTTTTTACGAGAAGAGATGAATGTGCAAACGGTGTGTCAAACTCTTATTCCATTTATTATTACTTGTTTTTTCAGCCATCATCTGTGTAGAATTAATACGTTGATATTAGAATGAATGTGTTTCAGTTGTTGCCACGTATTAGATATGTAAGATTTGGTGGCCTGCTTTTGGCAGTTGTTTGATTATCTCCACTTCTTCGTTATTTATTCGTTGTTGTGCTAATCGATCCAGCTCTTCATTGCGGCTTATCCCAACATGAGGGGGGACCTCATCATGTGAGGGGACTTCAACATTTGACACGCCTACTTTGAAACTCATTGTTTTTAAATTGTAATAAAATTTTTTAAAATTTAGGATAACCAATAATTTTGGTTTCATTCCAATTCTTCACTACTCACTTGCTTTCTGAAAATGCTCACCGTTTTCAGCGATAAACTCTCAGCAGTTCTCATTAATGATGGACGGAATGCAATATCTGTTAGTTTATTTCATTTCCTTATTACTTTTAATCATGCGTACACATTTTGCTTAACCGGTCCATTGTTTACCATACGACCATCCCGAATATATCCTTAGGACCAGATGTGGTGCAAGTGAAATGAGCACATTCGGGTACAAGACGTAGTTATAGAGATCAATAAAAATTGTGCACGTCCTTTCGTTACATTTTTAAAGACATCACTAGTGCCTTATCTCTTATGGCCAGTAATCACATATACGTTCTCACATCGTCCTTGTGGTCCTCAAGACACTTGTGTGTATATTGCCAACTTACTGATTTATTCACGTAAAAATTTTAAATTTTTTGAATTTATTACTTTAATAATACAAATTCATTCTCAGTACGTAGTTAGACGAATTGAACTTCACCTTTTATTGAATTACACTTTTGTTACTTTTAATTTTCACATCTATGTTTAGGATACAATCAATAATATTCATTTGGCGGAAGCTCTACAAACATTGAGAGAGTTTGAAATATCAAAGTTCTTTTTGGTTTGATACCTCATTATCCAAAATATACACTTTTAACTTAAGCTCAAATCTCTAGACACTAGTACTAGTTTTTAAAAATTAGGTGAATTATGGAATCCATGAAATTCTTCACGATTTAATTTTTTTCAGATTAAGGGAACAAAAAACTTTGAATATGCAATTTATCAGTATTTGTTTTCAATCTATGCACATCACTGGCATATGTTAAATTTTTTATCACATTATCGATTTTTATCTGATAATCAAATATAAATTTATATGTAGCAAGGATTCTTCGTTGTTTAACAGAAATAACTTCCAGAGAGTTCAGCATATTTTTGACTAGGGTAGGTACATATATTTACTGCACTCTGAGATTGTACGCAAAGAGCTATTCTGTACTTGGAGCAATATTCAAAGTGTAGTGTCATTGTTTTGTACAACAATAACTTCATATACATTGACAGATTTTTTTCCATTTTTTTCGAAAAAACTATTTGTTTTTTGAAGATATCCGGTGGAATGAAATCAGCTTGATCATTAAAACAAAATTTCTAACATAATAATTGAATATTCAACTGATTTTACCCGTTCAATTTTCTGCTTTCTATATTTATCATTATTATTGATTTCAAAGTCTCCTTTGTACCTAAAGCTATGAAGTTCGGTTTTTGCACATTTGAGTTAATGCTCTTGCCACATAACCATTCATCAATGGCTCTAAAAGATCTCTATTGATCCACTTTGTCATATTCTTAGAATTTTTGCCATATACGTAAAGCAAGTACATATTATAAACGAATAAAGGTATAGAGCATTTTTTCACACGAAGAACAATATCGTTTATATATACAAATAATACTTTATTATATATGAAGTAGAGAGAATTAATATTTATGGTTTCATTTTCAATTAATTGCTTTACAGATGATATCTCAATTGTTTCAACTCGATACACTGATTCGGCATAAACATCATAAACAACACGTAATTATCTACAAATTCCCTTCATCATAATCGTAAATAAGGAATATGTGTTTCTGACGAATTTCCATACTCAGTGATCATTAATGATAAATTCTATTAAGAAACCGATGAAAGTGTAATATTTAACTTACTGAATTGACAGATAGAAGAAATTGAGTTACCAGATTTCGAGAAATTTAAATGATACATCTTTGAAAACACCTGCACCAGCAAAATATTTATTAGATATCGAAAAATCATTCATTATATTAAGTCATTGCTGTTTGGGATTCAGTTTTACACCTCAGAAGCATATTAACATTTCGGTTCATAGTCTGACAGGGGCTCAACGCCTTTTTCCCACCAATTTGTTACGCCAGTGTATTTGACAGTTTTAGTGATACTTTGAGATTCATGCTATAATCTGATAAGCTACCCGTATTTACGTTTTCATCTAGTTGATAACATCGGCTAAACACACAGTTATTTTCATTATGAATTCATTGATTGACGTAAAAGAATAATTGTTTGCCTATGTTTAGGAACATCAGTCTCAGTCTAATTTTCGAAATAACTACATGTTTTCAGAAGGTACAGTGTTCAACATCTTTCACAATAGATTTATCACAAAATGGTAATTTCAACTAACCTTAAAACGCAGTTCTCCGATAGGTGGCCTAGCGTACGGAATTCCTTGAAAGCTGTAATACTTCTTGCCAGAATTTTCTATGTTTTCACAGACACATCCTTCTAAAATGCCACTTTCTATTCTGAGTTGTATATGCGTCGACATAACTGCTTATAATGCACCTGGTGTGATGAACAGTAGAGACTAACACTCATTTCGTTTAAGCATAACTCAAATACGAGTATCTACAGTCGAATGATAAAATGAGTGAAGTTGGGAACGAAATTATATAACTTAACGTGTATTGAGAATTTTCAACAAGACGACACACCATGTCAGTCTGACATTTAATGAGGAATTTTTGTTTATATATATATATATATATATATATATATATATATATATATATATATATATATATATATATATTTTGAGTATATATCAGAAAATAACTATAGTTTTTATGTTTAATAATGGTAAATTGAAATTAAAGCCCTTGCTTCGAGTTTCACTGAGTATATTGACAACTGTGCTATGTTTTTGGTAGTTATCTCATTATCAAGAGTATTATTAACAATATTAACATGTAATAATAATAATAATAATAGTACGCATATATTTCCAACTGGTACCTACCCAATTACAGGAAAATATATAATGAATAATGAAATACAAAATATGGTGACTAAAAATATCAATAATTACATAGGTATAAAATATTAAAAAATAATAAAAATAATATTTATTTAGCTGAAGCTATACAAAAAACCTACATATTTTGAACTGTTGAATTTTAATTATATACATATCTCATTATTTAAAATGTACTTTCTAAGATCACGCTTAAATATCTTTTATTTATTTCACATACACTGTTTTACAGGACAGGTCCTAATTATAAAACAGGAAACACAATATATACAAAAAACAAAATTGGCAGTACGAAAGTTTGAATTTTTGTACTATTTCATTCAAATTCTAAATGAAATAGTTTGGGATATGAATCATAACTGATGAAATGAAATATAATAATTATAGGAATAACAAAACTTAAATGCTGACCAAACTTATACATACATATAAATTTAAACACACAAACACATATATATTCACATATTAACACTTATACACATATAATTATATGAGTGAATATGAATTCTGTTCGTGAATACAAATAAATTATTGTCCTATCAGAGATTATGTATATCTAGGAAACTTGCCTTAATATCAGTAACAGGATAGTTCAAAATATCCACCTTAGCTCCCAAAATATTACATTGTTCACACATTGTGTTCAATGGAGAATCCAATATCTTAATACTATTACTAGTTTTCAACATATTTGGTTAATTATTGAAAGCTTTAAATCCATTCTAGTATATGCTACTTTCAGATTTAGAGAGTTCACAACTTTGGAAATATATACTATCTGTATTTCTAGTATTATACCCATGCTCATCATTGACATATGTAACATTTTTTATTAAAAGGAGCAACTGATTTTTGGTTTTAAATATGAATATATATGAAGCAAAGAGTATTCTTTATTTAACAGACATTAGTTCCGAAAAGTTCTGTATAATTTTTACAGGGGTATACCTATTGCACTTTGAAATGTTTCGCATGGCTCTATTCTGTAACTTTTCTAATTTTTGAATTTTTCTTTAGTGAAACCAAATAATGATTTGGAGCAATATTCAAAATTTGGCATTATTACTGATTTGAACAAAAATAATTTCAAATATGTCGACGGGTTTTTTCCTATTCTTTTCAAAAAATTGATTTTTTTAGAGATTTTAGATGATATGAAATCAACGATCATGATCATTGAAACACAATTGTTCGTCTTACATAATTTCGTCTTATATAACAATATATAATTGTTACTACTCTCCAAACATTTTGTTCACTGAATAGTTATATCCTAATTCTTGTTGGTTTAAGGGTTTTACTTGTACCCAAAACTATGAATTTGGATTTTTGCACATTCAGAGATAAGCTATTGTCACATAACCAATCATTAATTGCAGAAAGGTCTCTATTGATCCCCTCTGTCATATTCTTGATATCTTTGCCACATATATAGAGCATAGTATCATCAGCGAATAAACATATAGAACATTTATTTTTTAAGTATTCAAACTTAACTTTTTGTGTTCGGGAATCCAAGTAAGATCCGAACCAATCATTTACTACCCCCTTAAAACCATTTCATTATAATAATAATAAAAAACATTATCAAATATAATAATCTAAATCAATGATATCAATATGTAAATCATTCAACTGAATCTCTGAACAATGGGTAATAACTAAACAAGAAAACAAATCACTCAGAACTCAAACCGACAGAGATCAAGATACCTAAATGGTTGAGATTTGAATACACATTAATGGATACAAGTGAGTCCCAGTGCAAATCACAGCAGATTGATACCTCGTTAGCAATAGAACATGCAAAGTTAAACGGCGATTGCGAGAGAAGAGTGATTCTGTGGGTTTTTGAGTAAAATGTCTGGCTTTTTTTGTACACCTCTGGGGAACAAAGAAATGAAGTTTTGATTTGTTTCATTGAACAAATTGAATAAAAATTTCAATGCATTCAAACTTATCCTTATGTGGAGGCCCCTAATTTCAAACCTCGACAGCAAACAAGCGTGATCACAACCCCTACGTGAATATAACCATCCTCTCGAAATGAGAGCCATTTCAAGAACCTCCTCTCCAGTGCCTCCAGGGGGTTTATGTGACAATTATATCACATATTATGTGATAGTATATTGGTCGCCAAACAAGACAGCCATAAATCAAGCTTGTTTCTCACTAGGGCATTCAATAAATGGACCAGAGTTGAGTAATTCGAGAACAATCTTGCATTGCGGACGATCAAACCATAAACTTTGCTACATAATGAAATTAGTTGATTGATATGAGGTATGAATGAGAATTTTCGACTAAATACTAGGCCGAGATCGTTCAATGTTGTAATCAGAAGTTATCACATTTCTCTTTCTAGTATATAACTTACCGCATTACATTTCATGACATTCAAGAGTTAACAATTATTATAACACCACAGGCTGATATGATTCAAGTCACTTTGTAGCCTCGAAAATCATGTATAGGTGACACGCACTTATAAATTTCAATATCGTCTACATAAGCCGCCTTCATGCAGTCCTCCATCTCTAAGAGTTCGTAACAAACAGGACAAATAGTAGAGGTCCAAGATTGAAACCATGTGGAACTCCCGAAGTTACTAGAAATTCTCTCGATTTGCAATTATCAATTTGTACGAATTGACTGCGATTGTTCAAGTAATACTCCATGAGAAGTGATAAATTATTCGTAAACCCAAAATGCTTCCTAGTTTCAAATATAAGTACTCTATGATTAATCTCATCAAAAGCCTTCTGGAAATCTGTATATATAACGTTGACCTGCTCCGTCCAACTCCTCACATATGATCTGAGAAAACTCAACTAAATTTGTAGAGCAAGATCACCTAGTCGTAATACCCATGCTGCTCAATTACAACACTATTTCTGATATATATATATATATATATATATATATATATATATATATATATATATATATATATATATATATATATATATATATAGAAATAGGACTGTAATTACCAATATGTGATGTATAGCCCCCCTTGAGCACCGGAATAACTTTTGCTACCTTCCATCTTATAGGAAAAATGATAATGTCAACTGCTTTTACTATTGCGTCTCAATATTGTTGAATACTCTTGACAATGGACTAACAACCCGAAACATACATATGAAGAGTTGTTAATATACTTAGTGAAACTTAAGCCAAGTGTTTCATTTTTGATTTACTACTATTCAATATAATGTTTCACTAAATGATAAGCGAGACCTCAGTGTTTACCTAGCCAGCTTTTTTACTATGACCTCTCTTTGGTATATTTTTCGAGTTATTCACATTTGAGTTTCATGAATTAATTCTTTTAATATCTAGAAAACCTCAGAATGCATTCTGGATCCCTTTGTAGGAATCAAAATTCCACCAATATGGGCCATTTTAACCGAGAAACGAATTTTAAGATTTTTCAAAATGAAAAACTGTTACAGTTCTCTATTATTTTATTTCTCCCATGAAATTAATCCAGCATCTCCTCAATTCCTTTGAAGATGAAGGGATGAATCGGAATGAAAACAAATGTTTTTTTCGCAAACAAAATTTAATAAATGAATTTCAAAAACAAAAATTCTTTATCTTAAGTTCTTCGAATTTTATTATTTTCGTCTATTGATTCGTCTGTACAAAAAAATTCAACTTTAACTTTTTAACTATTTCACATATTATAAAATGGCGGTATTTCACAATTTGTGTTTTACATGTTTACTATATAATTCCTTCCAAAACATCATCCTTTCATGAGCAGGATTTCTCTTGGCTTGTAACTCTTCACCAATTTCTAAATAGTTTCGATCTTGTGTAGAAAATGGCTGCCACACAACTGGTAACAAATTGTCATTGGTAATGGCATTAGGATTTCCATATTTGGCAAAATTAGCCCATAATCTACAAAATCTTCGTATACCTTTGTCTTCTGGAGAGTCAGGTTTGATGTCGACATGCATAGCAGTTTTGAACAAGTAGGAGATATCATCTGCGTGGCACACACCTTAAACATAAATATGTTTCAATATACACTCACCGGCACAATTAGAGAATCCAAAAAACAGGTTGATATTTTCTAACTTTGTTGGGTATTTTGATGAATGGTTTTTGTTTGAGTGTTAATACCTTCACGACAGATTGCTTTAAGTTCCAACTAATATTATTTTCAGTGTTTCGACAAGAATTGATGGTTGTTCAAGAATTTGCTCATTTAGCGTTTTTTACTTATTTTGATAAGAATCTTAGTTGATTCTACGATTAGGAACTGTGGGTCATTCAACTCTTAACACTTGAATAGTGCTCAAAATGAGTGATTTACCACAAACTTCAGTGGCTAGGGTTGTAACCATCATAAATAGCCGAGACCTCTAGCAAATATGGAGAAACCACACACGTACGATTACATGGAGTGTTTCAAAGGAAAAACCAATATCGTGTGTGAAAACACAGGACATCAGCCAAGATATTCCCTCAGAGAACGAGAAGTGTATTCTACCCAGAGAATTTCAGTTTGTTACAATCTAATGTTAGTTTGATTTAAGTCCAAACGCCGAAATGAACAATATTTGTGAGACATTTTATTTCACTACACGGATTATATCCAAAAGCTCCACCTATTTCTTGTAGGTGTAAATATTAACTCACCAGGGCTTTTAATTCCACTGAAATTCTTGAAAAGGTTTATGGAAGTCACTAACGTCATTTCGTAAAGGAAACATTGATAGAAACTTGATTGTGAATACATTAGAGCAAATTTGTAAATATCCCTCACGAAGAAGTTATCAGTCAAAAACTGAAATGAAAAAAAATGTATTTATGAAACCAAACTAAAACATAAATCAAATATAAAAATATTTTTCTAGTATAGTCAACGAACCTTATAATTCAAATCATTATCCTCAAATTTGGGATCTTTGTCATTGAAATAAAACCTCATTATTTGTTCAGCGACAGATTTCGACATATTCGATCCTCGGATCAGATTCATATTGAATGGTACGTGCTGCTCGATGTTTGGAAGGATTTCTTTGATCGGCGTTTTGAGGAACACATGGATTAACATTCCTTCTCTCGAGTTGAAGCCGAGTAAAAGAGGAACCTTATTGTAGTCTCCCTTTTTCATTATTTCCACTGGGTCTTTCGTGAGGAAAGGTTGATCATTTTGATCAGGATTTTCGATAGCGTAACCAAAGGCTCGCATCATACTAATATCCCAACGCTGAAAATGAATTTTGAATAAAAAAACAATTTGCTAGGGTAGGTATGTTAAATACTAATTCTGGTCGAAATTTCTGCTGATTATTGTAGAAATTTAATATCTTCAAGGAGGAAATTTTATAGTTCGCTCTGTTATCAGGCGATAAAATCACCCAAATGTGGAAATTCTTTAATCATCAACATCAACTAAAAGGATTCTGAGTTGAATACAATAATAATAATATCCGTTTATTCCTTTCTAAAACTATTATAATACAATGATTACTATTTAAATGAATAAATACAATACAAACAATAATACATAACACAAATTACAATGTTAAACCAGTGAAATCTAAAGCAGTTAATATATTATTTCCGTGATGTAAATTCAGAAATCTGTGAGTCAAGATCATTTCTACTTTAAAATCATTAATTGATTAGGTCGATACTTGATGAAAATGTGAATACATAATTTAAATAAAACTAAATAGTTTCATGATTTTCACTATAATTAAGTTAAAACCTAACAATATTGTCCAGCCAACACAGTGGCTTCCTCAGATGTAGATGATAAATAGTTTATCACCTAACATCGGATGAAGCCATTTCGTGTTGGCGAAACAATAATGTTATGCCTCAACTTAATTATAGTGAACATCAGAAAAGCGCTCAAATTTTATTTAAATTATTTCTACTCTCTATGATATAGGAGTTGAAATGAGAAGCTATTTCTCTTTTATTTACTATTTTTGCTATATCAAATCCTAAAAAATTTCATTTCTGTTATTTGCAAACTTATTTGCTGAAAGAAGTTTTATGATCTTCCTCACTTGAGCTTTTGTCTATGTATTTTCTAATAGTATTTTCCTCTTCATCTTTCGATTTGCTTGTCACTCAATTTTTCAACAATGTATGGACTTCCTAGTCTTTTTCTTCATTGTTAAATAGTGTTCTCTTTAACTTAAACAGCTCTCTCTTTCACTACCTCAATCCTTTCCTGATTTATCCCTTCTGCTATGATTTTTTCTCATTTTACAACTCTTTTTATAAGACATATTCCGTTCAATATAGATTTCATTGGTTCAACTACTCCAGTGAAATCAATGTACTAGCTGGGATTTCCAATTTGGACTGATTTCATTGTCAGATAAAGTGTAATTTCTCAGGCATGTATGGAATACATTTCTATTGTATGTTCGAGAACTTGCGAGGAAAGGTAATGTTATGTATGTGGTTAAGAATTGAGATCTTTGGGCGAATATTTGTAACTCAATTGCGACAGGACCTTTGAACAAATGTTTATGAATTTTATATAGGTTGTATATTCGTCAATAGTACATAGGAAAGCTTTCATCATATAAAAATGAATGGTTTGAAATATATTTGTTTATTTCCTTTTAGATGATAAACGGTTCGATATTATTTGTGTTGAATGTTTTTTCAGAAATGTTGAATTGATGGCTCGGGAATTGTTTTCACTCCGAAAAATATAGTTTTCATTACAGCAATTTGTTATTGTTTCAAAGCAATGGACAAGGATTTGGATGTTCATTTTCAGAGCAAGTTTAATGGTCAAAAAAACACATGTACAACTTTTCATTTCGGACAATATTTCAATCATTATATTCAAATATCTTGACACAATTGCGATCCATAAGACAAATGTTATCAAAACTAAAAAGAAAAAATTAATTAAAATTAACACACTTAAGTTTCACTGAATATATTAAAAACTCGAGATATGTTTCGGGAGGTTAACCCATTATCTAGAATATACAACAGTTACTAAGTTATATTACTCAGTTACTCAGTGACATTGTACACTCTTGATAATGGGTTAACCACCCGAAACATATGTAGAGTTTTCAATATTTTCGGTGAAACGTAAGTCAAGTGTGTTAATTTTAATTTATTTTTTTTATCGAAAAGTGTTCTGATAAATTGACGAAATGCATGGAATTCGGCTTTGAGGTATACTATAACTGACAAATACTCGATTCAGGTGGGAGATATATTGTTTTTATATTTTTGGCACTGGCAGAGGATCGACATAATTTCTCATTTCCTCTTTTTAATTTATGTATTTCAGTGATCAAAAAGTAGATATATTTCAACTGAAAAAGGTTCGGTTCCCGAGGGAATTTTGTTTTTGTTTTACAAAATTTTGCAGCAATAAGCAAAATACTGTAGACCCAAGATTTTACATTTGATATAAAGTTAACTCAGACACCAGAGATTGACTACGCTTGAAATCCTAAAAAATGTTCGGTTTCCATTTAAAATCATACTATCAATTGCATCTCATAAGGACAAATATCCATTCTATTCCTTAAGTTGATGCAATTCGGTACATAGATGGATTAATTTAACAGTCTTAATTTTCACATATGCTACTTTTGATTCCTATCTAATGTATTGTTTCCCATCATTGATTGTTAAAATTACTTATTATTTCCAATTGAATATTTATGGTAACACAGTAATACTGAGATTGAATTCTCGCTTAACTCTTGATGAAACATAATTGATATTAAATTAAATTAAACTCTTGGCTTAATGTTTCACGACTATATTCAACAAAATGAATTTGCCAACGTGTTTCGAGCGTGAGCTCATTTTCAAGACTAAAATACATTGAGGAAAGAACAACAAATTTATATCTATACAATGGATGTAAGGAGGGAGGATAATTGAAAATTTAAGTGTTCATTTACGATGTCTTCTTTTTTCTTTCAAGAACTGCATATTTCAATTGCCTCTAAATGGTCTAAACTATTCCCTTTATTACCTGAGTGTAAGCACTTGGTTTTCTCAAAGTCTATAAAGTAGTTAAAGTTAATACAATATTCTGCGAATCCGATTTTATTAACATTGTACAAAATCGACCTTTTATGCTCGTCAACCCGAGTTTTTATTTTTCTACCTGTTTGGCCGATATAAAACGCTGGACATTCATTACAAAAAAATTTTATAAATCCTGCTCTTGTCTTCAACATTTATCTTTTCTTTATTATTCACTAAAAGTGACTTAAAATTTTTCTTGTTAGTACAAATTGTTTTCATCTCTTTCTTCTTCAATCTTTGAAAATTTTAACAAAGAGTTGAAAACTTCGACACTTCTAGCAAATAGTAACGGTTATGATGGAAACATAATAGATAGTCTTATAAGAAAAAACAACGGAAAATTCTTTTAAGTTAAATTTATCCATCTGAAATTATGAAAAGCGACCAAAAATATCATTTTATTAATTTCATACCTCAACTCAGCGCAAAAATTCGCGAAAAATTAAAGAAAAAAAGAGATAAAAATAATTTGTACTAACAAAAAAAATATTAAGTAATATAAACCTTTAGTGAATAATAAAGAAAAGATAAATGTGGAAGACAAAAGCGGGATTAATAAAATTTTTTGTAATGAATGTTCAGCGTTTTATATCGGCCAAACAGGTAGAAAAATAATCACTCGGGTTGACGAGCATAAAAGGTCGATTTTGTACAATGTTAATAAAACCGGATTCGCAGAACATTGTATTAACTTTAACTACTTTATAGACTTTGAGAAAACCAAGTGCTTACACGTAGGTAACAACGGGAATAGTTCAGACATTTTAGAGGCAATTGAAATATGCAGTTCTTGGAAGAAAAGAGAAGATATCGTAAATGAACACTTAGATTTTCAATTATTCCCCCTCCTTACATCCATTGTATAGATATAAATTTTTTGTTCGTTCCTTACTGTATGTTAGTCTTGAAAATGAACTCACGCTCGAAAAATGTTGACAAATTCATATTGTTAAAAATAATCGTGAAACATTAAGCCTAGAGTTTAATTTAATTCAATATCACAGTATTAATTCGTTTATAACAATTCAGAACTCTTTTTACCCATAACATTCATGTAATATACTTTACCTACATCTGGAAACTTATCCTGAAACTCATGCAGTTCTTCAACTGTCATCGACTGGAGTTTGTGGAGTATCTTTTTTCCATCGTGTTCATCGATACCTAAAGCTTCTGATAAAAGCGGCTCCAGTTTGCAACTACGTGCCCAAAGATTGAATGCACAACCACTCTGGGCAATTGCTCTTTGAAATAGGCCTACAAAAATACAATTGAATATAAGTTCCAATCGAAAACACTCCACTCAGGTTCACAGAATTAACATTAACTGATTCGAGGTGCTATCTTATTGTCAAAAATATAATTGAACACGAGAAAATTTTTTCGTACTGACATTAATATATTCTGCATTTTTACCTTATAATTCAGTCCCTCTATGTATTAGGGATAGAATAGAGTGAAAAAGAGTAAGAGTACTTAGAATAAAGGTAATCTAGAGATCATAATCTGTTAAAAGTTTGAGGAAAATATGATATTCATTTTAATTTTAGAAAGTAAGGAGATCACGAGGAGATTTTCAATTATCTCATCAAAGGAGATCACAGTGAAGGAATTGAAGAGTAATAAAGCCAACAAACTGAAAGTGTGTTGGTAATTAATTATTGGTTGTTAATATCGATGACTTCATCAACTTATATGAATTATATTATATCATATTTTATTCAATAGTTCTAGAAGATCAAGAGTTTTTTTTATCATCAATGCAAAGTTAGTTCAGAAATTCTATTGAATTGGTATCGATAAAGGGGTATTACGAGGGTTGGGTGAAAAGTTTCCGGCCTGACCAAGAGATGGCGCGACTAGGTCTACTTTTGGCGTCCTACAGTACCATTTCAACTGAGCTTCTATGTGAAGTTTCAGCCCAATCGCTAAGTCAGTTTGCGTTTGAGCGCAGATTGTGCGAGACGCTTGCTTCCGTTGTTTTCGTGAAAATGGAAAATTGGAGAAACGTGTGGTCATCAAACACTTCTATTTGAAAGGTTTCCCGCCAAAAAAAAAATAGAGAAAAAGATTTATGCAACACTAGGAGACTGCTAGTGTCCTCATCATATTCAACTATTAAGCAGTGGGTTTTTGAATTCAAAATTGGTCGTGTGAGCACCTCTGACGATCCCCGCTCAGGTCGACCTGTTGAGGTCACAACTTGAAATGATTGAGAATTTCCATCGAATAGTATTGGAAGACCGCAGATTAAAAGTGCATGATATAGCTGAGACCTGTAGGATGCCGGCTGAATGTGTGCGAAATATTTTGCACAACCATTTGAGTATGAAAAAGCTGTGTGCAAGATGGGTGCTGCGTTTGCTAACGCTCGACTAAAAACTGATTCGAAAACACATTTCTATCGAAATAATTTGACGTTGTATAGAAGTGATCCAAACGAATTTTTGCGACGGTTCATAACTGTGGATGAGAGGTTCACCACTACACTCCTGAAAATAAAGAACGGTCAAAAGAGTGGTTACGAAAGGGGGGACTAACTCCAATGAAGGCAAAACAATTTAATCGGAAAAACAAGGTTATGGCTACTGTTTTGGGATGCGAGAGGAATTATATAAATTGATAATCTTGAAAAGGGCAAGACTATCACTGGTCAATACTACGCAGCCTTATTGCAAAGTTTGAAGGACAAGGCGCAAATTAAACGACCTCATTTGGGAACGAACCTCAAAAATTGATAAAACAGTTTCGTATATATTTTAATAGCATTCGTTCATATTTCATCCAAAATAGTCCAACAAATTGTTTACCTATTTTGGCTGAAGGATTATCTAGTTATATTTGATAAAACGATGAACCAACGTGGGAATTGACAATGGTGATGACAAGTGCATTATGGAGTGGATTTTCAACAAAGCTTTATGAGATATGGTTGCTTGCTTGTGTGTGCAGAAAATGTAACCACAATTGCTTGAGCTGAGATTTTAGAAAAACGTCTTTAAAATATTTGGCATTTGTGGAAACTCAGAAAACAGTTTTTGTTCGAAGGCTGTAGATGTAAAAACAATGAGTATATTACCACTATGATGCATTCTAAGTCAGAAAGAAGACAATCAGTAGCAGTTTTATGGATGATTATGGTTATATGGGCGGCCATTTCCATTCCAATGCACTGAAGAGTAATTCGTTAAATTTTAAATAAAATTGAATTCGAGAAAAATACATTTTAAATTATCATTTGGTCTGCTTGCAAAAGCGGGACTATATCGACCTCGCTGGGGACAGCGGGACAGACTGGCTGAAAGCGGGACTGTCTCGCCCAAAGCGGGACGTATGGTCACGTTAACTATACATCAACATTGAAGGGTGGGTAATTCACATATAATATTGTAATAATCCATAACAAATATCGTAATGCATAACAAAACTAAAAATGGTGGGTTCTACATCGATACTTCTTGAACTCCAGAAAGGGGCAATCTTGGTATCATAAATTTCAATACTAAAACAAAGGTATAATGAAAATATTAATATCCAAGGTTTATGTAACTTGCCCTCCATGTCAACTCTTCAAAAATATCTCTGAACGGATGTATGCACACCTTGTGGATGCTCTCACTTTTTATCTTATCAATATAGCTGATGTTTGATGAGTACATATTTATTAGCCTTCTATTACATCAGGTGATTACGTGTTGATTGTGAGCGTGAGGCAGTTTCGAAGTATGCGAATTAATTCTTCACTGAAGTGATTCAACTATTGAAAACAGACACGAAAAAGTATATATATATATATTTATATTTATATACAATATATTTATATTATATATATATATATATATATATATATATATATATATATATATATATATATATATATATATATATATATATATATTCTTGAAATTGATTTATTGCCTGTTTAAGATATTTTATTTTGAAAATTTTTAGCAAATTAGTTTTGACAAAGTTGTAATATAACAACGAAACGTCAACAAAAATGAAGTTTTTCATATCAAAAAAAGCCTGTTATTGCTAAAAACTTTCAAAAAAAAAAATATATATATATATATATATATATATATATATATATATATATATATATATATATATATATATATATATATATATATATATATATATATATATATATATATATATATATATATATATATATATATAGAATAGTGTTGGTGTTTACTTGATGTAAATCCATTATAATTGAATATAAACTTAAATTCAAACACTTGAACTTATGATTTACACTTTATTCTGGTATTTTGGTATTTTTGCGTTGGATCTTTCTTCAATACGGAATAGTCTTGGTACTCTATAAAGGTGTTTGTTTTTGAAATATAATCAGATTTATTTATTTAACTGTATTTCCTTTATCCGCTTTCGTAAAAATAATTTCATTATCCTGAGATTTCATTCTGATTTATTTTATTAATTTAGTCTCAACGTTTGACGACTTCTTATTCTTGTTCGTCTGATTCTTGATTAACTGTGCTGTTTGATATTTAATATTCTGATCGGTATGTTTTGTTTTAAGCGTTATTTTTGCCTTGATGCCGATTTGTTCTAGAAACTTTTGCGACACGGGGTTCTAATATTATGTTTGAATCCTTTCGATAATGAACTTTGTTCATCTTCCGTAAATTGTGTATCTGTACAATTAACAAATCTATCAAAAAACTTATGGTTAGAAAATTTCGTTTCAGGTCTGACGGAATGTATTGTAAGTTTACTTTCAATAAAGTGTAAATCATAAGTTCATGAATTCAAGTTTATATTCAATTATATATATATATATATATATATATATATATATATATATATATATATATATATATATATATATATATATATATATATATAATATAATATAAATATATATATATATATATATATATATATATATATATATATATATATTTATATATAATAGTAATTGTATTCTTAAGCATTTCGTTTATGTACTGCTTGGATATTTTTCTCGGGAATACGTTTTGTTTAATATAATAAATGAATAAGCAAAACTTTCATTCCATGATATTTATTTCGTTTTGGCGTAAGAAGTTTCGGCTTATGAAGTCCTTTTTCAAAGGATTGCAAAAATTGAGGAAAACGAACATCACAATTAACATTCATACATTCCAATTTATGCCTTACATTATTATATATACATATAATTTATATTGACTATAATATTTATATTTTATAATTAATTTATATTGATTATATTATATAATATATATATATATATATATATATATATATATATATATATATATATATATATATATATATATACATGGATAAAAACAAGCATTATTTCGGTAGACATGCAAATGTAAATAACACTAGAAGAATGCATCCATTTATTTTTCCGATTCATTCTCTGTCTCTAACTGAAAAAGGCCCGATATATATGGGCATTAAACTGTTTAACAGTTTACCAGTATACATACTAAAGTTGTATTGTCATTCATCTTTTGGAAAGCCTCTTTATAGTTTTCTTGTACAGCTTGAGCCATACAATATTGAAGACATTTATTGTTCATGTAGTGACCGTGTAGTCAATATTCGAAAGTTTTCTCCTTTTCTTGTTTTGTTTTGGAATGACCTGTTTTCCTTTCTACTCTGTATATTTGGAAAAAAATCAATAAATTATTATATATATTATATATAATAATTTATTGTATATATTATATATATATATATATATATATATATATATATATATATATATATATATATATATATATATATTATTGAATATATTATATATATACATATATATTCTAAAAATTAATTTATTACCTGTAAAATTGTTTATTTTCAATGTTTTTAGCAATAATAGGCTATTCTCAATGTTAAAAACTTCATTTTCGTTGACGTTTCGTTGTATATCACAACTTTGTCAAATCTAATGAATAATTGAATATTATGAATTACTATAGATATCAGAACGTCAAACTTATTTTTTTGAAAAAAATCAGATTGGCTTTTATGTTTTTTAAGTATTCAGAGGAATATTTCTGGCATTGGCTTCAGAAGTTTCAGTCTTCTTCACCATGAGGAAACCTCTGAAAAACTCATGGTAAGCCATGTGATTCTAATGAGTGTGATTTATATATACATATATAAATAAATATAATTACATATATTTGGGTTTTATATACTTATCTAGAATATGTATATTGATTGGTTTTTGTGTGTGAAATTGATGGTAGATCATGAAATAATGAGTTTTGAGTTATGATGTTTGGTGATTGTTGTGTATTCATGTTATGAGTGTTGTCTGTTCTATCATTATTTATCATTTATTTATTTTGGATTTATTTCATCATTATCCATGAGTTTTTCAGAGGTTTCGTCATGGCAAAGATAACTAAAACTTCCGAAGCGAATGCTAGGCCAGAAAAAAAAGGGAGCCAATTTCATTTTATTCAAAAAAATTAGTTTTGGTATCCATAGTAATTCATAAATTTCAATTATTCATTAGTGTTGACAAAGTTTTTCATATCAAAAGAAGCCTGTTATTGCCAATAAATTTCTTGCGTTTCTACGTCGTGTAGGTACTCACCTTTTGCCGATGGTGACAACATCAAAAGATGTACGCATGACGCCCCTGCACTCTCCCCAAATATCGTCACATTGTTTGGATCTCCATTGAATTTTTTTATATTCCTATTCACCCATTTCAGAGCTAATACCATATCTTTAAGTCCGGCATTTCCTGGAACTCCTAGGCTAGGGTCTTGTAAACTGAGAAAACCTGAATTTAATACAAAATTTCCAATTAATATCATCATATTTGAGCAGTACAGATAACAGAAAAAATACCTGGAACTTCAAGAGAACCTAGAAGACTTCACCAAGTTCATTTATACGTATGATTATATATATATATATATATATATATATATATATATATATATATATATATATATATATATATATATATATATATATATATATCAATACTGAGACTCTTGTGGTCCACGAAAACACAATCTCTCGCTTTCGAGAGTGAATATTGAGCGCGTTCCAAAAAAACATTGAACTGGCTGAATGGAAATATTATACAAATCATTTATCCTTATTATTGGGAGTCCTCAGTGGCATCAATCCAAATAATCAAGTTTCTCCCACATGTCCCATATTCAGAAAGAGCAGAACATTTGTTAGTGAACTAATCACCTGAGCTCCCTCTAACGAAGAAACTTCATAAACATAAGGTAAAGTGAGAGTACGTAGAGAATATTCACTCTCAAAAGTACTCACTGTTCGAAAGATTGAAAATATTGAAATAAGACGCTCAGGGATACAAAACATGAACACAAAATTAACTGTCGGGAAATAATATATAGTGCATTCCAAAGAACATGGAACTCGTTGGAAAAACACGTTGGAAATTTGGGAATCATTAGTGTCATGTATTCAAACAGTTGAGTTCCGATGGTATTCCGAGCTCCCAGGGCTTTTTATTTGAATTATATCGATCTTTCGAATGAAAATCTCAGAAAAAAACATCGTGAAATATATATATATATATATATATATATATATATATATATATATATATATATATATATATATATATATATATATATATATATATATATATATATATATATATATATATATATATATATATATATATATATATATATATATATATATATATATATATATATATATATATATATATATATATATATATATATATATATATATATATATATATATATATATATATATATATATATATATATATATATATTTCAAGATTCACAAGTCATTCAATACTAGTAAATACTGAGACTCTTAATCGGAATATCGAAATATAGCAAATAAAACTGTCAGGGAGCTGTCTACACAAATAATGTCAACGAGAACACTCTCGTTGAGCTTCATCTTCCATTCAATTTCAATTCATCAAAAAAACTGTGTTTAATTTGTCATTAATTTCAAAATATTGAGAAATGCTATTAAAATTCTTACATCATGCAAGAATTCGAGATTAGGTCACAATCATATCGATATAAAGCGTATCAAATGAATTAAAGGTGAATTAAAATAAGGTAATTCACATTTACATGCATTTTTTCAAATGGAGATCTGTGTGAATTGAAATAGTCAATTAGTCACAATAAGCAGAAAAAGATGAGTTTTGCGCTGCAGGTTTGTGAACGATAATATAATCAGCTAGGAACGCCGTCTGTGACAAGCGATTTGAACTAAAGATACCTGAAACTCTTTAGTTACAGTCAAATTTTAAAAACAAAATCAACTGTTCCTTTGAAAATGCGGCAAGTCTCCATTTTGGAACAATCCGTTCATTATATTTAAAAATCAGGTTAATGCATATTCAATCAATCTCGAGTTTTGTTCTATGTGTCGATTAAAAGTATTCAATCGTTAAATTGGAATTATTAATCAAGTAAAACGTTACTTATTGCGATCGATAAATTTGCGATAAGCAAGAAACGTGTTGAATTTATGTTGAAGACTCATGATCATGACAAAAAGCTATTTTAAAAAACTTTTTCATGAATTTACCTTTATCAGTATGCTGCAATTCAAGCTACTCATGATGGTAATTCATTGTTCAATTGTTTGAACATTGACCATGAAAGTCACTTTTTCATTGTCATAATTCATTGAATGAAATATTTCATTTATATAGTCTAATCGCAACCAAGGAAATCAATTTGAAATTGGTTTCAATAGAACCATTTAAAATTATTAATTCGGAACGATTGAAAACATTTGAAAACACTCGATAATTTGTTATATTATTTGCCATAAGTGAATAGAATTTAAATGGCATGGTACTTTTTCATCCAATTCTCTATACTTGTATCTTCTTCAGGGGGAAAAACAAGCTGCAAAGTAATGACTACAACGATCAATTTCAATATGTAGAAAATAAAACTACTTACAATTAGAGTTTATGCAGTGAAGGAGTTGTTTTATTTTTTACATATTGAAATTGATCGTTGTAGTCATTACTCTGCAGCTTGTTTTTTCTCTTGAAAAAGACAAAAAATTGTAATGAATAAATGAGTTTTCTAACACGTCAAAAGACCGATTATTCCCTTTACCTAAATTATACACACACACATATATATATATATATATATATATATATATATATATATATATATATATATATATATATATATATATATATATATATATATATATATATATATATATATATTATTACGATTGTTCCCCATGAGGAGAGCGACTGAACTTGAATTCGCAATTATTAGGACTTTGCTTCTTTTTTTTGCCTTCCAGAAACGCTTCATCCTCTCTGAATGCTCTTTTTTCTATTCATCCGTCCATTTTACTCCAGGTTGACAATTTAACTTTTGCTCAAACTTCACATGTGTGAATTTATAGCGACATTCAGTGCGATCTTCGAGATTTTTTATACAGATATGTTGTAGATTCTTTGGACCTCTTTTCCGCATTTTCTATTCATAACTATATCGAGTAGTTTCTTCGGTATTCTGGACTGTTTCATTCTGTAGACATGTGCATAGAACTTTGCTCGTCGTTCTTGAACTTTTCATCGAAATGCTGTTTGTATTTATTGGACCGTAAATCTTTTTGAGAATTTTTCGTTCTTGTTTTTCTATTTCTCTAATTCTTGAATGACCGTCAATAATCATTGTTTAAGATGCGTAGATTGCTTCTGGAATAATCGTTGTATTATAATGCCTCAATTTGGCGCCTCTCGAAATGCACTTTTTGTTATAGTGAGCCCATGTTAGTTTGTAGGCCCTTTGGAGCTTGGTAATTTGGTTTTATCATAATAAATTTGTAACCCAGTTTTCTACACAATTTCATGTAGTTTTTCTGCGGAGAGAATGGCTTCAGTTCTGTTGTCTGTGATGATAGCAATATCGTCTACAAAGGCGTGAACATTTGACATTTATTCTATTTTCTTTTTTGATACTTGTATGCCCTTTACGTGAAGTCCCCATTCCTTAATGATCTTTCCTAAAACAACATTGAAAAGGATTGGCGAAAGTCCGTCCTCCTGCCGAACACCGGTTTTGATTTGAAAGGGATCTGATACTTCGCCCATAAATTTTGCCTTGGAAGTTGTACCTGCAAGTGTCTGTTCTATAATTTTTCGGGTCTTTCGAGCGATTCCAAATTCTCTCATCATTTCAAAAAGTGTTTCGTGGTCTACCGAATCATATGCTTTCTTGAAGTCAATGAATGTGATCGCTGTATTTCTACATTTCCTCATCTGGTAATATCATCTTCAGAATCCAGATCTGTTCAGCACATGATCGGCCTTTTTTGAATCCATCTTGGTATTTCCCAATTAGTGGACCATATATATATATATATATATATATATATATATATATATATATATATATATATATATATATATATATATATATATATATATATATATATATAATTCAGTGTACCAACACCCCAACTTAATTAATTACCGAACAATGCCAACAATTGATTGAACTCAAATCCTACAGAAGCATAGCCACGGAAGTTGGCATCTGTATATTTATTTATATGAGACTGTTTACAGTATTCAGTTTACTCACCTAAAAATCCTATTCTATAATTTATCACAACAAGTATCACATCTTCACGTAATAAAAACTCTGGACCATAAATCATTTTGGAATTAGAACCAGTTACGAAAGCTCCACCGTGTATAAAAACCATAACGGGTTTCAAATCGGAAAAAACCGGATTTTCATTCTTAGTTGCAGGCTGAAATGTTAAACAAAGACATAACAATTTTCTATTTGTCATACAACAAGATACAACTAATTGCCTTACATTAACAATAAATAACTAAAATCACGAATTCAATTATAACACCAATATTTTCAAATTCTGTTAGTCACATAAAGAACATTGTTTCAAGTTCTTACACACATCAGGTTTGTAATTATAAATTCTAAATGGCTGTCTCAATCTGAATCAACTAAACTTTTATACAATATCTTGAATAGATCTAAACTAGAACATGCTAGTGTCGATTGGAATCCAGGATACGTTTGTTATATAATAATAATAATAATTAGTTCATTATTCTCAACAGGTTTAATACCCATTTACAGAAATAATAACATAATGTTGAATAATAGATAAATAACTAACTGAATGAAATGGAAAGAAATATAAGGAGCTCAGTCAAATCTAAAAAAAATAAAAAAGTAACTAATAACTAAATAATAAAATTGAATGAAATATTACACAGAACTTAATCAATTCACTTTAGTCAATTCCACTTATTCACATAACTCCTAATAATAACTGCTATGGAGTCAAAGTGAATGTCACATTTATTATCAACTGTATTTAATGTAGACTCCATAAACCAAATGGTGGCTTATATTAGCGAGTTGGTCATTGGAGTCTCTAGGTGGAATAATTATTCTGTATTACGGGAATTTTGCCTATGAACACGAAATTTCAAAGCGGACAAGAGAGGAGGACAATCAATACTATTGTACAGTAATTTATACAAAAATTTGAGTGTTAAAGTTTTTCTCCTGCCCTGCAATGAGATCAAACTGAATCGACTCAATAATTGATTAAGATATAATAAACAGAGGCCTACAAACAAAAAAAAATTTTTTTTGGCGCACCTCGTTTTGTGTCTATGGTAGATAAAGTAGGTAATGTACAATATATTGCATATGTCATTTTAACTCTTCAGCTCTAGTTTTTCTACTACCCTCATTTTAAATGTATACCGGTCTTGTTCCTAAATAGTCATTATGATGATAAAGTTTATGTTACTATTTCATTTTAGCTGGCTCGTCCAGATGTTGTGTTAACCATCCTGATATGTTTTGATATGTTTGTGGTGAATATATACTGAAAGATCAGCGTAAATAGATTACAAACACTGTGAGTCGTTTGTATTTTGCTTGATTCGGTATTCAAATTCGACACCAAAAAAAAAGTGTGGGCGCCTCATAGGGTATGTAAAATATGCATTGAACATTTGTGACAATGGGAGAAAGGGACACATAAGTCTTAGAAGTTTGGAGTGCCTATGGTGTGGCGAGAACAAAAAAATCATTATGATGACTGTTACTTTTGTATGACTATGCAAAATAACAGCTATGAAAGGAAATGCCCTAATATTTCTTCAGCACAAAGACCTATTCCTAATTCAGAAAATGTTCCAATACCAGCTTTTCACTGGGTACTGCCGAAATCTCAGGAGGATCAAGCTGAAAACCTATTTCTTATCAAGTAGATGATGACTTTGAATACTTCGGAAACATAAAATCCTAAGACATTTTCGCAGAATGAGCTAAATGACCTTATCGGAGACTTGAATCTTTCTAAGGAACGTGTTGAGTTATTAGCGTTAAGGTTAAAAGAAAGTGCGATAGAAGAGTGTCTTCACATCGCACGAGAGAACGAAGCCAAATCACGTCATTGCATTCATGAAAATTTGCCTATGAAAGATGCTCTTGTTGTTGGGGAAAACATGTTATCAATAAACCATTAGTTTCAAGAGAAAAAGTCATTCTTTCGCCAATGCATATAAAATTAGTGAAATGGTGAATGTTTTCAGTTTATTTCACAGAAATTTCCTGCTTTAAGTATTGAAAAACTGAAATCAGGTATCTTTGACCGACCTCAAATACGTCAATTAATGGAAGACACCACTGATTTTGAGATTTCAATGAAGATCTGGCAAGACTTCCGTGGAAATCATTTGCAGCAGTTGCACAAAATTAATAATAAGGCTTGGAAATAATTAGGCTGACAACTATATAGAATTAGTAGAGGAAATGCTAGATTGTTTCAAAGATTTAGGCTGTAATACGAGTATAAAATTACACTATCTCAATAGTCATATAGATTAATTCCAACAAAATTTACGAGATCTAAGCGAAGAGCAAGTAGAACGTTTCCACCAAGATATAAAGACGATGGAGAATGAATACCAAAGAAGGTGGAAAACTCAAATGATAGCCGGGAACAGCAAATCATTGCTGGGGAATCATGCGAGATTGCTTAAGTCAGTTTCACTCAAGAAAATCACTCAAAAGGTAATTTCTTGAAGTTTTAATTCAATAAATATAAAGCCAATGAAATCAATTTTTTTGTGGAAATTGTATTTTTTTTATATGAGGAACTAGAGCTGATAGAAAAAACCGGTAATATTTCTGATATCGCCATATAGAACATAGTTAAAATCAGGTCTAAAATCCCTGGCGACATAATCGTTGTAGACCTGTGAAATCATTAAAACGTTCAAAGACGTTCTTTGAAATATTCATAGTTTTACTCTGACGGTGTGTATCTAGAACGGGATATAACTCACGAGTTACTATGAGATACTACCAGACTTAATATTCAAATCACTTGAAACATGTGGGAATTATTTGGGAATGTTATTCCCATACAAGTTGATTTTGTTTTTTGATTATTGTTCTTTTCTTTTTTCCTTCATAAATTTCCGTGTTCATAGAATAACTTGTCGAAACACGAAAATCTATTACCATCTCTGGTTCCTAATAATATTCTGACTTCTTAGCCACTTCGCAACATGTGGTGACTTCGAGCATTTTCAAGCGTTATTGACATATGCGTTTTTCAGAAAATGGTTTTTCGATTAGCTTTGTGAATGAGTTTGAATGTTATGCTTACTGCTCAATTCAAACTCGTTTCAAGATGAAATATTAGTTTCAGTCGTTTTTTTTCTTTATATATGCTGATTTTGTCGTCAAAAAGACAGAAAACGAAAATTTCACCATTCCGTATGCCACGTATAATTATTACTGTTGTATTTGCGAGTGAAAAGGTGCTTTTCGGCCTGCCAGCCCAAAGCAACCGCGAGATCGGCCTGCCATGAGAGATAAATGCTTCTAATACTATCAAGAACAACATATAAAAATTTGAAGATTCCTAAAATATGTCAGACAGGAGTATTTATTCCCAATTTTCCCAACTATTGTATTTGCGCGCGAGTAAGTGTTTTTTGGTTGAAAATCTGGAAAAAATAATCTCAAAGAGATAAAAATTCATATAAATTATGCGAAATGAGATATTATGTACTTTATTGAGTCATGACATGAATCGAAATTGTCAATAATATTATCGAATCAACTGAATTCAAATTCGTTTAGAGATAAAACATTATTTTCATATTAGTTTTTTTGTTAATATATGTCAATTTTGGCGTTAACAAGACTCGAAAGAGAAGGAATACTACCGTAATATATTAGGAAGAATAAAGATAAAACGAAAATCACTTTATTTCGTATACTACGTATATACTACACACAGGTAAATTTGCGCGGGAAAAAGTGTTTTTCGGTCTACCGGGCCAAAGCAACCGCCAGATCGGTCTCCATGAGAGATATATGCTTCTGATTCTATCAAGAATAACATAAACAAATTTGAAAATTCCTAAAACATGTCAAAAGAAGTTTTTTCTCAATTTTCAAATGGTCTGCCACAAGGAAATAACCGCGGGATGGTCTGCCTTTCGTTTTTGAGTACGTATAATAATATATTTCAACATATCAAAACGGCAGCTTTCCTAAAATATGTCTTTTTTTCCCCAAATTATCACACCTTTAATACCTGCGCAGTACCAAACCTACCGCGACTTCGCAAAACTAAGTCCCATTTCATGTATGGTAGGTACAACTGTCTCACTGACAAAATTTTGGGCTTTCCTAAAATATGTGTCGCCAGATGTTTACTGGCTCTTAGACTATTAGTTTGCCCACAGAGTCATATCGCTCATATGTATTGTTTGTAAATTTTATTGTACTTTTCTCACTAAGAAGTTGTCTTGAGCTTTTGAGTGGTGTATTTAAATACATAAATAAATGAATTTCAGCAAGAGAAAATGATTAAATAAGTGAAAAAATTGTCAAGGGTCAGTTTAGTTTCAGATTTTCATTGGGATGACAGTGTTCATAATGTTTCACGCCTTCGACAATGTTCACTGTCTTCTTAAGGGCTACAATATTTTTCAGTTTATATAAACAATTTGAAAATTGAAACGTTATATATATGAATTCTAAAACTTTATGGAGATTTGTAGATTGGATTATAAATGATTTCATAGGCGTTTACACTATTTATTTATTACGCGAGATAAAAAGATTGCTAAATGAATGTTAAATTCTAAATTAAATTAATTTCTTGGCTTAATGTTTCACGATTTATTTAACAATTTGAATAGTCAACATATTTCGAGCGTTAGCTCATTTTCAAGACTAAACTACTATAAGGAACGTACAACAAATTTATATCTATACAATGGATGTGAGTAGGTAGGATAATTGAAAATCTACTTGTTCATTTACGATTTCTTCTTTTTTCTCCAAAGAACTGCTTATTTCAATTGCTTCTAAAAGGTCTAAACGTTTCCCTTTATTACCTGCGTGTAGGCATTTGGTTTTCTCAAAGTCTATGAAGTGGTTAGAGTTAATGCAATGTTCTGAAATTCCGGTTTTATTAACATTATACAAAATCGACCTTTTATGCTCGTCAACCCGAGTTTTTATTTTTCTACCTGTTTGGCCGATATAAAACGCTGGACATTCATTAGAAGAAATTTTATAAATCCCGCTTTTGTCTTCAACATTTATCTCTTCTTTATTATTCACTAAAAGTGACTTAATATTTCTTTTGTTAGTACAAATGCTTTTTATCTCTTTCTTCTTTAATCTTAAGCAAATTTTTTCGCTGAGATGAGGTATGAAATTAATAAAATGATATTTTTGTTTGCTTTTTATAGTTTGAGATGGATAAATTGAATTTGAAAGAATTTTCCGTTGTTTTTTTCTTATAAGATTATCTATTATATTTTCATCATAACCGTTATTATTTGCTAGAAGTTATCAAGGTTTTCACTTCTTTGTTGAAATTTTCTTCGGAAAGCGGAATAGTCGTAGGTCTATGTATGAAAGAATAAAAAGAGCTGAGTTTAATATTTAAAGGTTGATTGCTATCTTTAGGAATTAAGGTATCTGTGCATGTAGGTTTTCTGTATATATCAAATGTTAGAGAATCATCTTTCCTAGTCATGGTCAAATCTAAAAAGTTTAATGTTTTTTTGGTCATTTTCTATTTCTTTTGTGAATTTAATGGATGTATAAAATGAGTTGATATATTTCAAAAAGTTATCTAATTGTCTGTCGGACCCACTCCAGATACAGAAAACATCGTCTACATACCGTCTCCAAAGAAAAACGTTTTTTGTTAGCGTGATGTTAGAGCTGAAAATTTTTTTCTCTAAACTATTCATAAATATTTCACTTAGTAGGAGTGATGAAGGCGAACCCATAGGTAGCCCGTTTAACTGTTGATAAACCGTGTTATTGAATTTAAAATAACTTTGCTTCTAACACAACGACAATGCTGACATTTTTCTTTTTCAATTACTTGTGAAATATCTTTGTTGAGATCTAAAGTGCTATTTATATTTTTTATTTCTGCATTGGGTATAAAGAAAACAAGTTTGATACGTCAAAAGAGATCAACATTGAACACACGCTAAATGAATGTACCTAATGAATAGACCCCAGATGTTGTGGTAGCCATGCGGTTAAATGAATAAAAAATAAAAATTTAAGTTATTCAAGTGGGTAAATATATAGCAATATTTGTATTTCAATTTAATTGAGTTACTTGGAAGTAATACTGAAACAACCCACCTTAGGTGTGTATATGTTTAACGTAAGGCAATCTTCTGAACCAAACTTCTCTTGCCTAAACAGTATATGTCTAGAAAACACTGGTCTCCATCCTGTGTTGCATTTCTTACTCCTTCCCAAGGTTCTACTGGTAGCGGTGCCTGCAACGAAAATACAATTTCCCATATTTCAGAAGCTTTATTTTAAATATTTAATTATCCCTCGAAAATCGACAACTCCGGAAGCTTGAAATTTGATTTCAATATCGATTCTCCTATTTTTTGTCTATTTAAAAATATCTAAGATAGTTTTTGGAGTAGATGTAAACAACAGATGTTGAACATAAAGAGCGAAACATCGCAATTTTTTTTATATAAGATAAATTTATTGAGAAACATTTCTTACATTGCAAATTACATTCATTTCAATTGATACAATAACTACAACTAAGAAAAATGCTCTCAAAAGGACCGAATTCAGTTTAGAGTCTGATCTTCCATTTAGCCCACGAGCAAAAATATTGGTTCAAACAAATATCTTGGTTAAATTCATATTTATAATAATATACAACTTTGATTGAAAAGAAAAGAAAAAAAATTGCCTCAGAGATATTAAGCATTTGAGACAATTTCACATGGTGAAGAACATTTGTGTTAAGAAAATATACAAACATATGATACAAAAAATTGGTTCATACATTATTGCCTACATCCGAATCATCGAAGTACTCTGCCACACTATAGTATGCCTTTGTTAAGAGCAGAGATTTAACTCTCCTCTTAAACAAATGAGTTTTCAGTACTTTCAAATACGATGGTAAATGGTTGAAAGTTTCAATACTCTGACAATAGAGAGAGTGCTCAAATTTAGCTGTTTTATGCATAGGAATAAGTAGCACATCCCTGTTCCTTGTTGAATTCTCATGATTACTATTCAATTTAATAAATATATCTTCATTTTCTTTAACATATAACAAACATCTATAAATATATAAACACGGTAAGGTGAGTATGTAATTATTAATGAAGATAGGTTCACAAGATGTTCGCTGATGAATATTGAACATTAATCGAAGTATTCGCTTCTGTGTAATAAACACCCTATTTATTTCTGTAGAGCAGCCCCACAGCAGAATATTTTAATTTAGATGACTATATACAAGACTGTAATACACATTCATAAAACAGTTTCTAGGTACGATGTTCTTGATTCTAGAGATTGCAAAAAAAGAGATACTCAATTTTTCACATAAGACCTCAATTTGTGATGTCCATCTCAAATTTTTGTCTACATATATTGCAAGAAACTTCGTTGATTGGGATGATGTTGTCCCCATATTTAACATCCAAGGTACTAACTCCATTGCCCTTCAGACAAAACTGAACATATACAGGTTTTTTAACGTTCACCATCAGATTGTTCATTCGACACAAACTTACAAAAACCGGGACAACTTCGCAGGCAGGTCGTTTATGAACAATAAGAATAGAATAGGTCCGAGTACAGAGCCTTACAGCACCCCAAGAGCAATGTCATGTCACTGAGAATAACTCTCGCCTATTTTCACTACCATTGTTCTTTCTTCAAGATAACTACGTAACCAATTCAGAAACACACCTTTAAAACCTAAATTGTAGCATTTATCAAGTAAAAATTCAAAGGATAGTGAATCAAATGCGGAAGATAAATCAAAAAAATAGAAATTTGTTCTTTTAATTTTATTCTACGCCCAGGACAACAGCTTTCACATAAATAGACACTCTTAAAATCTATATGACGCCGTTAAATATCCACCCCAAATATATTCAGATCAAAGGGAGGTTTGAATTTTAACAGCCGTTACTCGATTTATATCCATTTCAAAAATTGAAATAGTAGGTAACAAAAAATATTGCTTTCTGGATGGACACACTTCTAAAATACAATATACTGATATTTATGTATATTACTTAAATATATAAAATACACCTATAATAAAAAGTGCATTTCGAGGTGCGCCAAATTGAGGCATTATAACACAACAATTATTCCAGCTGCGCAGCTGAAACAATAGTTATTGACGGTCCTTCAAGAATTAGAGAAATAAAAAAACAAAAACTGAAAATTCTCAGAAAGATTTACGGGTATACAATAAAAACAATAATAGAATGTACTTCATCAGAAGACAAATACGATAACGGAGGAAATCAGAAAACGGCGAGCGAAGTTCTATGCACATGTCTACAGAATGAATACCAAAGAACTTACTCCATATAATTATAAAGAGTAAATGCGGAACAGAGTGCCTAAAAGAGTCTACAACATATGAATATAAAAAATCTCGAAGATTGCACTATATACAATGCTATATATACGGAGAGTGTCGCTATAAAATCGCACATGGGAAGTTTGAGCAAAAATCAAATCGTCAACCTGAATAAAATGGACAGATGAAAGGAAGAAAGAGCATTCAGAGAGGACGAAGCGTTTTTGGGGGCAAAAAGATAAAGCAAAAGTCCTAATATCTGCGAATTCAAGTTCATTCGCTCTCCTCATGGGGAACAATCGGTATAATAATAATAATAAAATATACCTATCTTTCTATATAAAGTAGGGAAAATATGTTACCTATATATAGCAAGTACCTACAAGTAGCAAAGCAATTGCAAATATGTATATACCTATTTACACATGAAATGAGGAGAATTGAACATATATTCATCCACTGTCCAATAAACATACTTAACACTGAAATACTAAACGCGAAAATATATGATAAATATTGTTTTATGATTACCGTTTTTATTGCAAGAATTATAGTGGAGGATGACCATCCAAACACTCGATTTGAAATACTTCTGAAGAAAGTGTAAACATAAACTCATGGAACATAAGAAACTAATATTACAATGATCGAAATTTCGACTGAACGAATCACACAAATAAATGAATAAATCTAATAAATAAATTGAACAACTCACTTCTGAAAGAATGATTTTAATGTTTTTTGGAAATTCACACAATAAGTGATTGTAAGATGTGCGTGAAACTGGCCACCGGTTTTCCAGCCACCGTTTTGACTAAAGTGCGCACACACGCTACGATCGGCGGGATCTACTAAAATATGATATTGCGAATAAATCACAATAAGCCAATATTTTGATGAATTTTTGATGTGATTAGATGAGAATGAGTAATATTATTACGAAATAATCATTTTCAGAATTTGTTCAACCCATTTACTACAAGTTTCACCCCTTTCAAATAATTCAATTTCCCTTCCTTCTCTACGCTGCTGATTTCTCACCGCCAACTTTTTGATCAATTTTTGATGTGAATTGATGTAAAGGAATAATATTATCATGAAATAATCATTTTCAGAATTTGTTCAATCCATTTACGAAAAATATCATGTTTTTTATAAATATGACGAGTGTTTTTTGTTATATCTTATAAATGGATTGAACAACTTCTGAAAACGAATGAATCACATTGAGAATGTTTATGTCGATGTATTCCATTCGAAATTTTCAAAAATAAATGAATATTTTCAAAAAAAAATGTATAACAAGAAACACTTGTCATATTTATGAAGGGGGTGATATATTTCGTGAATGGATTGAACAAATTCTGAAAATGATTATTTCGTGATGATATTATTCATTTATATCTACTGACATCAAAAATTCATCAAAATGTTGGCTTGGTTCGAAATCAGTAGTGTAGAGAAGGAATGAAGATTGAATTATTTGAGAAGGGCGAAACTAGTGGTAAATAGATTGAACAAATTCTGAGAACGAATAAATCCCATTGTGAATATTTATATCGATGCACTCCATTTGAAATTTCCCAAGATAAATGAATATTTTCGAAAATATAAGGTATAACAAAAATCACTTGTTATATTTATAAAAAGGATGACATTTTTCGTAAATGGATTGAAAAAATTCTGGAAATGATTATTTCCTTGTAATATTATTCATTTACATCTATTTATATCAAAAATTTATAAAAAGTTGGCTTGGTTCGACTCCAGTAGCGTAGAGAAGGAAGGAAGATTGAATTTTTCGAAAGGGGTGAAAGTAGTAGTAAATGGATTGAACAAATTCTGAAAATGAATAAATATCATTAAGCATGTTTATTCCGATGTATTCCTTTCAAAAGTTTTCAAAATAATTTGATATTTTCAAAAATATTAGGTATAACCGAAAACGAATAAATCTCATTGAGAATGTTCATTCCGATGTATTCCATTCGAAATTTTTTAAGATAAATGAATATTTTCAAAAATTTAAGGGATATCATAAAACATTTGTCATATTCATGAAGGGGATGATATGTTTCGTAAATGGATTGAACAAATTCTGAAAATGATTATTTCGTGATAACATTATTCAATTACATCTATTTGCATCAAAAATTCATCAAAAAGATGGCCTGGTGGGTAATAAGCAGCGTAGAGAATGAAGGGAGATTGAATTATTTGAAAGGGATGAAACGAGTAGTAAATGTATTGAACAAATTATGAAAACGAAAAAATGTCATTAAGAATGTTTATTTCGGTGTATTTCATTCGAAATTTTTCAAAATAAATAAATTTTTTCAAAATATAAGGTATAACAAAAAACACTTGTCCTATATATAAAAGGGATGATATTTTTCGTAAATGGATTGAACAAATTCTGAAAAAGATCATTTCGTAATAACATTACTCATTCTCATCTAATCACATCAAAAATTCATCAAAATATTGGCTTATTGTGATTTATTCGAAAAATCATATTGTAGTAGATCCCGCCGATCGTAGCGTGTGTGCGCACTTTAGTCAAAACGGTGGCTGGAAAACCGGTGGCCAGTTTCACGCACATAAAAAGGTGGCTGGAAAACTGGTGGCCAGTGTCACGCACATAAAATTAACCATATTAGTCTAGAGCGTGTACACGAAATGAAATACTTGCTAAAAAAACCATGCTAAATACGAAATTTCGAAATTTTCAAAAAAAAAGGGGGTTTTCAGGTAAATTTGAAAGTTCATTGTGCATGCTGGTGAAAGTACTCATTCAAAATACAATTATTGCTCCGCATTCGGAATTATGGCATAATTCAGAGCATTATGCAGGTGTTACAATTGTCAAATCAATATTTTTATTAACATTTCAATTCGACTTTATTCTATTCATTCTATAATCGAATTATTTTTCCAAGAGAATATTTTTCATACAACTATTTAAATATTCATTCGTAATAAGGATAAAAACAAACACAATAAACTGAAAATCCTGAAAATAGATACAGCCGTTTTCATGTTTTGAGTACTTTCCAAACTGAATTACTTTGAAAGCCTTTTTTGAAAGGACACAAAAATTGTTCCAATATCAAACAAAAAAAATCCTACACCGATTATTATCAACCAGCCAGGATCATAAAAACTACTGAGAAGTGTAAACTGTAGATAGTCACTGATTATTAACCAAATTTCATAGAAATATTCAAAATGAGTAAAAACAATAAGTTAAATTTTGGATATTTAAATTCTTAAACACACAATCAATAAATATAGCTTTTGTAAAAAAATTATTTTGATACCTTTTTTGTATTAAATACATATGTAATTGCGGCTCGCAACAGATCTCAGTTTTTCAAAACTGGCTTAGCCTATCAAAGAGCTTGGCCATCCCTGGGATATGAGATAGTCATGCGATAAAAGTAAAAGTTATATTTATGCTCGAGTTCATCACAATGATGTAATATTTGTACGCTACCTTGAACCGCAATTCTCCGATAGGTGGCCTGCCATACGGAATGCCTTGGAAATTGTAGTAATCTTTTCCGGGATACGAGTCATTAGTACACACACTTCCTTCCAGGATCCCACTTTCCACCCGAACTCGCACTCTGGAACCCATGTCAACAACACAATCGATCTGCCGCTTTGAATAAATACACAGACTGAAGCACAAGTTCTGGTAACGTGAATTCGGGGAAAGTCGTTGACGAACGATCTGTACGAGTAGTAGTCACCATCTAACCATCGGTTCATTGAAAAAAGACGGGCAGATATGTAGGTTGTTATCATTTATAATTGCTTCTTTAGATTATCGCCTGGTAAATTTATTCATACACTTTAATTGATATTTTTCATATACATGCTGTTTATAGATAAATATGCGAAATCGTCAATCTTATGTACCTAAGTGGTTTTTGGATAATTCAATGAGTAATGCTTAACTACTTCAGAAAATGTTTTGGCTTATCATAAAATTGACAGTTGAGTTATTGACTTTTTGATAAATGACAAATATATTGACCGGGTTAAAAATGGATATGTCATACGAGTTTTTATTCGTTTATTTAATACTTACACGCACACGCCGTTTGAAAATTTTTGTACATAAAACAAAATAGATTGAAAAAATATAAAGAACATACAAGATATCAATTACGACCTTCAGATTTGAATACATTTGATCCTTTGATACTTCTTAGTTAAACTAGGTTGAATTTATTCAATAAATACAAAATAGCTGATTATTATCATAATTGAGGCATTTTATTTCATCAGATTCGTCTTCATTTTCCAATTCAGCTCATTTGTTTCGAGATAACTTGTGAATTGTTTGAATCTATGATTATTTGAAGATACGAATCGGTGAAATAACTGCACTCGCAAATGGAAGGAAAAAGAAGCAATGTTCGAAATTCAGTTTTAAAATTCAATACATTTTCTCTTCATGATGACTTACTGGTTTCCATCTATCGGAGTAATCGATAACTAAAAGTGTAATCGTCTTCATTCCTGTTTTATCTATCACCATGTGCGTATAGCAAGTACACATGCAAAAATAAGAATGTTAATCTAAAGAACAAGTATTTAATTCAACTCCTGAAAATGAGGTAACGCCCTGAAACAATTTTTGACGATCCCATCAGATGATATTCCATATAATTATCCATATCATTTGGTAACTGAAATTTGAATAAAATACATAATATAACATCAATGAGATGAAATTTCGAGGTTAGACCTCGAAATAGATTGTTTATATTTTTACATTTAGACCACGTACAAAATATTATTACCAAATATTATATAGTATACTAGAATCTACAAAACAATGTGAAAACTTACATCAAAGTGATCTTCACAAAAATAGACGACAGTGCTGGACAATATTGCATTTGAATCTCGCCTTGCAAGTTGAAGCCACTTGTTTCGTGTTGTTTTATTTTTAGGAACGAATACAAATAACTTATTAGGAGTTTTTATGGAGGTGTTTGCACACTGGGGGACCCCACACCACTTATACACTTTCGAATTCATTTTTAATACCATAAAATAATTAAATTGTTGCACGAACCCAGAACCTAGTGTTTGAGTTACCGATTATTGACGTCACAAGCGCCGCCATGACAGTAGAGGACTTAATATATCACGTGAGACTAGGTCAAGTGTTTCTGATTCAATATGCTGAACTATGTTTCACCAAGAGATCATTTAATATTCGATCAATTTTACTTAAAACTTCCTCTTCATTTGTTACGAGATTGCAATAAAGTTTTAAGTCGTTCAAAGAATGATTTCAATCCATGAAATTTAATATCTATAATTGGTTAAAGCGATAGTTTACTCAGGAGCAAACTGAAGCCATATCAAAGCCAAAGCAGGATCTGATTTTGTGAATATCTATAATATATTTTTTAATATATTTTTGAAAAAATATACAAACATATGATACAAAAATTGATTCATACATTATTGGCTACATCCGAATCATCGAAGTACTCTGCCACACTATAGTATGCCTTTGTTAAGAGCAGAGATTTAACTCTCCTCTTAAACAAATGAGCTCTCAGTACTTTCAAATACGATGGTAAATGGTTGAAAATTTTAATACTCTGATAGATTTAGATGTTTTTTGCATAGGAATCAGTAGTACATCCCTGTTCATTGTTGAATTCTCATGATTACTATTCAATTTAATAAACCTATCTTCATTTTCTTCAAGATATAACAAGCATCTATAAATATATGTACATAAGGTGAGTATGTAATTATTAATGAAGATAGGTTTACAAGATGTTCGTTTATGAATATTGAATATTAATCGAAGTATTCGCTTCTGTGTAATAAACACCCTATTTATTTCTGTACAGCAGCCCCACAGCAGAATATTATAATTTATTTGACTATATACAAGACTGTAATACACATTCATAACACAGTTTCTAGGTACGATGTTTTTAATTCTAGAGATTGCAAAAAATGAGTTACTCAATTTTTTTACATAAGACCTCAATGTGTGATCTCAAATTTTTGTCCATATATATTTCAAGAAACTTTGTCGATTCGGATGATGATATAGTGTTGTCCCCAAATTTAACATCCAAGGTACTAATTCCATTGCCCTTCAGACAAAAATGAACACATACAGTTTTGTCAACGTTTTGTCAACAAGTTTTATCAGATTGTTCATTCGACGCCAACTTACAAACTCCCTCACAGTGCATTCACATGCCTCCAGAAGTTCTTCAGGAATCCTGCCAGAAACGACCACCGATAAATCACCGGCATATAGTGTCACTAAAAACCGGAAAAACTTCGCAGGCAAATCGTTTATAAACAATATGAATAGAAGAGGTCCGAGCACAGAGCTTTGCAGCACCCCAAGAGCAATATCATGTCTCTGAAAATAACTCTAGCCTATTTTCATTACCATTGTTCTTTTTTCAAGATAACTACGTAACCAATTCAGAAAAACACCTCTAAAACTAAATAAAATGCATTTCAACTTCAAATAGAATGCATTTGTGGTCACTAATATGGTGTTCAAAAACACTAACTCTGTAGTTTTCGGAATCAATATTTGTAATCATATAGTCTACTTTCGAGATACTGGTATCACCATTGATATTGGTGAATTCTCTGGTAGCATACTGGGACGTTAACTTCAATTCGAATCAATCTAATAGATCTCTGAACAATTAAAAATATTTACAGTCATTCTTTGAATAATCAATGTTCAAATCGCCACATAAAATAATACAATTTACCGTTTGGAAACGATGCTGTAATGCACAAAATAATCGATCAAAAAAAAGATCATAGTTACCTAAACATGGTCTATAAACACTAAGGATGCCAAATCGAATGCCTCGATCCGAAATAAGAACACCACAGATTTCAACATGCATCTCTTCAGAGAATTTCGAAACCATTAAGTTTTTCACCTTCAACTTTTGCTTGGTGTACAAGATGGATCCACCGTGTTTTCTGTGGGTACGACAAAAACTATCAGCTCGAACATAACCCGCAATCACCATGGAATTAACACTATCTGCACTACACCAATGTTCCGACCACTCAGAATATCCGTATTTGTTTCCATCAGTAAAACACCTCCAGATTATCGAGTTCGTTTGAAATACGTTGAGCATTCAGCTGTATGATTCTCAAATATTCATTGGCGGCAGGAACAATCAGTCCACTCGATTTTGTTTCGTTTTTTTGTTAAAAAAATGATTCACGATTACTTTATTTCGCCAACTTGAAGCATCGAGAGCTTTGCTATATTCGGAACTGGGTAAATAAACACCTTGGATGCGTAGCAATCTGGGTAGCGTGAGGTTAATTTTTCACATTTGCCTTGGAAAATTTGTTCTTCAGGAAATTCTGAAGACTTTCGACATTTGTTTCAGGTTTGAGTTTTGAAACATGGAAAGCTTTGAATTTGTCTAAGCTCTCCACGTCAGCAGTTCCAGAATCAGTTCCCACAACCAGAGTTGTCCTAGGCTTGCTCCTTTTTTTTTCTCACAATTTTCCATTCAGAATCCAATGCTTTTTCGAGTTTCGGAGGAGATTCATTATTTTCATTTTGATTGCTTACTATTTGTCCTGATTCATTCGCCGGATTTACCTCAGCCCGAGTAAACTTTTTGAATGATTTTTGTTTCTTATACTTTTTAGGAAGATCTGGAGTTGGAGATGTCTTAATAACTTTTCCTTTACTTAGACTAGTTTGACTGTGAGCTTCACGTGCACACTCGGATAATGTGTGGGAATAATGATAGGGGAATCACTGGAATTTCTATGAACATCAACACCTGTTATAAGCTTCTCATCATCTACAATAGTGACAAGTTTTTTGTCCAGTTGCTTCATTTTATGCCCTTTTCCTTGAATTTGATATTCTAGTAACTCAATTATGGACCTAAGTAAGGAATTATTTTTTAACAAAATATTGTTTTTGGACTCCAACTCGTAAATTTTTTTTTGAGAAGAAGATCCACTTGAGTAGATTCCTTGTCTATGATTCTGGATGTCATGAGGTGATGCCTAGTGGTGAGCTTTCACTTGTTTCATCACTAGGGACTGACATGGACAATTTGATGTCACAACACTTTTTCTCCTTTGATCCACAGCCTGGGTGGAACGACTTCAGACAATTTTGACATTTTGCATATTTTTTCACAATTGATTTTCTACAATGTCTACATTGAGGAATATCAACTTGTCCAGAAGAAATCGTATCGATGTATCGATGAAGAAATTGAATCGTATGATAATGAAAAATAAAACTAATGATTGTAGTATATTTTCTATCGAAGTGTTATATCCACCTTCAATTGCTAGATACACTCAGTTTTGTTTAAACGTGGCAACACGGTTTATCCGTCTTCGATGATTTACTTGTGCAGCGGCAGGTACCTGACTCTTTCGTAAAATCTGAGAAAGGGCAGTTGGGCACTATTTACTGGTAAAATATAGCGTACGGATAAAGTGATGGATACCAGATATGTTTCAAATTTTGCCGAAGTGAACTTTTACAACTTCCACAATAATGTTATTTCAGAATAAATTAAAACAAGTTTAACGTATTTTGATTGTTTTGTTGCAAATGAAATGCCCAATTTATTATGTCTGATTTAATATAACGTGAATTTTTCCACTATAGACGTTACTTATTACGATATTTTTAATTTACTATTATATAACGTTTCAAACAAATTTATAAGACCGCCACAAAAACACGTCCGTAATCGTACAACCGATATTGTAATATTGATTGTAATTGGTTGAAGCATCACCTCTTACCAATCAATATAGATGAAAGGAAATACATTCTTTTTGCTGAAGATAAGCGCTTACATTATGTGCTTGCTATAAGAAAATACCTTCAATATTCCTTGCACATACGAATGTAAATACTTAGGAATTATACTGGAGTATGTGATACTGGATATCAGATACTGATACTGGAGGATGTGATTATACTGGACTAATGAGATTCCCACCTCAGAACTTAATTGTTGAGCTTAGAGGATTAATATCCTAAATTTGAAGAACTGTCTATTAATTCAATGGACGATTCAGCATCTTGATAATGCTGTAGAAGGCGAAACTAGTCGAATAAAGAATTGTTCAGTCAGTGATTTTTAGACAAGTTTTTATTATTACCTCTTATTTTAACTGTCAATTATTCTAGACATAAAACATCTAAAAATAATTTACAAAGCTCTGGCGGAGTCTCTGATACGATATAGTATAGTATATAAAAAAGCACTAAATTCAACAAAAATGGCTGCTGAAAATCCTTCATAAAAAAGATAACAGATAACCTACTGACTTTCTGTATAAAGAAGCGGAGATACTGGATATCGCCAGCTGTTTGTTCAATCGCTGCTACAATTCACGAAGAAAAAGATAGACATAGCGTGAATACCAGATATGGCAAGAACGCTTCATCAATTCCGAAATACAATAGATTCATATGTCTTCGTAGCTACTCCTATTTGGCACCAAGAATTTATAATAAATTGCCATTTGAACTAAAAATTATGATTCACAAAAAAATTCAAGTCCGCCATAAAGAACTGGATGAAAACAATGGCCAGATATATGACTCATCAACTGGTGAAGATTTAAAAGCTAAAATGATTGCAAAACAATATATAATAATAATAATTCATTCTTTTGCAGTATACCATATCCATAAACAAAAACAATAGTTGTTCTACAAATTATTTGATAAAATTGATATACTTACTTGCAAAAAAAAGCTTGAGGCAGTAAACTGATATGATATTAACATCCAAATTTTGACTCTAAAAGATTTCTTTATTTTACTTATTCCGTATGATAGTGTTACACATTTTTATAATACTGATATTCGCTTCTCCCCGATATTGTTATACCATTTTGATATTGATAAGTTTTTTCTCAAATTATTGAAAAAGATATCTTGATATGTATGTTTGAAAGTATTAAATATTGCAGAATATAGACATTCTTCAAACTCACTACAGGCTATGTTCTTCGTGAGAAAATGTATTATATTTGCTTATTGCTAAGATAATACATTGCTAAATTACCAAGATAGATTTTTGAATTAGGATACCTACTATTGTTGAACCTATAAAATTGTATTACAAGAACCTTAAATGAAGATTATTATTATTATGAAAATGTACATCAATCGTCTTAACACTATGTCGAAGATATTTCTTGTTAAATCCAAAGATCTCAAATTAATTTGCTGCTGAGCTTTCTGATAAATTTCAAGGAGATAGGACCGTTTCGAATGTTATTCATTCGAAACATTACTCAGAAAATCTAAAATAATTATCTTCCATCCCTTGAAGTAATTCAGAATGCAGGTGTATTTTTATGAACGACGTTGTTCACTGCTCGGTATCTTGCGTACAACGCGGAAAGGTTTTTTTGCATCTTGAAATAACAGGTAGTAATGTATATTGAAATAACAGGTAAAGTAATGTATATTTTCACGCTCAAGAAGTACAGTTTTCAAAGGACAGAAATCTCACAGACTTTTCAAGAGCAGATATTGAGTTTAAATATTGTAAAAAACTGAATAATTTGAATCGAAAATTACAATGTATTTGGGATATGAAAAATATGGTTTCGTTAAAATTTCATAAAAACTTGCTTGTAAAAGAAAAATAAGTGTGAATACAATACTTGTTAATCTTTAAATTGCCTACAACTTCTCCATAGAACTTTTAGTTTAGCTGATAATCGAGATGAACCGTTTTAAATATAAAATTATTATTTTTCTCATTTTTGATGAATTTTCATCCTTTTCCATTAGATTTCATCCCACTCCGATTTTTTTGTATTAAAATGTATCGACGCTGGTATTAAACAATAAATCGATTTCGATAGTTCGTGTTTTATTCTATTAGGCCGTTTTCCAATATACTGGAACAGTAACGGCGCTAACAGTTTGAAGTTTACGCAAAAAGATAAAAATCTGCCCCTTTTTTTTCGAAAATGAACCTGAACCCTTTCCTCGATTGATAATTGTGGATGAAAATGTAGTTATTCAAACTGTTGAAGTTTTAATTTACTAATAATACTAGATGATAAATATAGTAATAAAAGATTAAAATTTTACAGCCCTTTAAGATAGCAGCCCTTCAAGTTTTGTAGCCTGAGCAGAGGCTCCACATGCTTATGACATTAATGTCTTCTTGGAACTCGATAATTTAGAAGGTAAATATAAAATTATTATTTTTCTCATTTTTGATGAATTTTCATCCTTTTCCATTAGATTTCATCCCACTCCGATTTTTTTGTATTAAAATGTATCGACGCTGGTATTAAACAATAAATCGATTTCGATAGTTCGTGTTTTATTCTATTAGGCCGTTTTCCAATATACTGGAACAGTAACGGCGCTAACAGTTTGAAGTTTACGCAAAAAGATAAAAATCTGCCCCTTTTTTTTCGAAAATGAACCTGAACCCTTTCCTCGATTGATAATTGTGGATGAAAATGTAGTTATTCAAACTGTTGAAGTTTTAATTTACTAATAATACTAGATGATAAATATAGTAATAAAAGATTAAAATTTTACAGCCCTTTAAGATAGCAGCCCTTCAAGTTTTGTAGCCTGAGCAGAGGCTCCACATGCTTATGACATTAATGTCTTCTTGGAACTCGATAATTTAGAAGGTTCATACTTTGTGAAAAATGACTTCAATTATGAGTGAGCTTATTAATTACAATTTGTGAGTGAATTTTCATTTTTGTGAATCATAAAGTAACATCGTTCTTATGTATGGCTTTCAATTACCTCTGTTTTGATTTTATTTTCAATTTACTTCTGTTTTACACGAGCAGAATTCGTTTATTTGCCCACTTGAATCCACTCTGTAATTAACTCAAGCTATTGAGTTGTATTATTCCAAATGAATGAAAGGAAAAATGAAAGTAGAAGACTACGAACAATAATTCCGTCTTTGGGAGCAACCGTTGATATGTGTTTCGAGCTTATTGGTTCCCATTTTTACCATTACTATTTTCACACATCTGGAATTTATTTGCGCATTTTGATAAGAGCCAATTAGTTCGAAACAGGTGCAAATTGCGGGCTGTTCACTTCATTTTATAACCCCCGTTTTAACTTTGAATAACCCAGGCTTACTGAAAACGAGGGGTCACACATTCGATCTGATTGACAGTAATAAAATTAAAATGTATGAATTTACTAGATTTCTTCGTATTTACAATAAAAGAAAATAACTTATCTGTATAACTTTATAGATATTGGATTCACAAGATTGTCCTTTGATATATGTAGCTTGAAGATCCACCGACGTGTTTCTAACGCTAGAATCAAGATGATTTTGATGCTTTAGCCAAGGTGTTATTGAGACTCCAGCCCAGATTTAATTATAGCTCGAGTCTTCTATATTGAATATTCAATAGTATACAATAATAATCAAATAAGAGATTAAAAGCAGAGAAGTGATTTATTCCCAGTTTGGTTTGGCAATTCATCATGAATAGACTCACTCCTGAACAACGCTCTCCAATAGTGCAATTTCATTTCGAAAATAATGGTTCTATGCGAAATACGTATCGCGCACTACGTCCATTTTATCCATATGCGCACTCCTGGTTGAATGGCTATGTCAACAAACAAAACTGCCGCATTTGGAGTGAAGATAATCCTCAAGTGTATGTCGAAACACCGTTACATCCAGAAAAATTGAGTGTTGGGTGCGCTTTATGAGCTAGTGGAATCATTCGTCCGTACTTCTTCAAAAACGATGATGGCCAGAACGTTACAGTCAATGGTGATCGGTACAGAGCCATGATTACTAACTTCTTTATTCCTGAATTGAACAATCATGATGTCCAGGAAATAATCGATTTATTGAAATACAGGTTCAGTGACCGCCTAATTCCACGTTTTGGACCTGTGAATTGGCCTCCAAGATCTTGTGATTCAACACCGCTAGACGACTTTTTGAGGGGCTATGTAAAGTTATTGATAAGCCACAAACGCTTGACCATTTGGAAGACAATATTCGCCATGTCATTGCCGATATACGTCCACAAATGTTGGAAAAGTCATCGAAAATTGGACGTCCAGATTGGACTACATCCGAGCTAGCCGTGGCGGTCATATGCCAGAAATTATATTTAAAATGTAATGCCATAAGATTATATTTCGAATAAAAAAATTCTTGTCAATCGAATGATCCATCGTTGTTTTATTGCAATTTAAAATTCTATACCTCAAAAAAAACACCCTATATATATATATATATATATATATATATATATATATATATATATATATATATATATATATATATATATATATATATATATATATATATATATATATATATATATATATATATATATATATATATATATATATATATATATATATATATATATATATATATATATATATGGATACATAAAGAATAGACAGATCTAAAAAGGTAGGCATAAATTGATTTCGTAAATATCGAAAGTTGTTTGAGACAGCATTACTCCACCAAACTTACTTACCATTACTAAAACCAAATACGTGCCCTTTGCTATAGATAGGCGCTTATTTACTCAGTGCTCACCCCTAACAATTGCGAGAGGGATTACCACGTTTATGAGTGTAAAAAATACCTTGCAATAGTGCCGGATTCACATCTCAGATGAAACTTTCAAGTTGGAACAATGATTGGTAAGCTTAGATGTTTATTAACAAAATTTAGAAAACTGTCCCATGTTCTGGATTGAAGTCATCTGACAGTGGTTTATAGAGCGCTGGTAGAGACACACTTGAGATATGGAGTCATTGTATGGGGAGGCGCTTACAATAATGTTATGAGAAAGTTGGAAATACAACCGAAATGGCTACAGAAGACTATACATGGCAAAGATATCAGATTTCCAACGGAAATGCTGTTTCAACTCTCTAATGTATGGGATGTGCACCAACTTTTTTGTGCTTCAGTGTTAAATTTTACTAAGAAACATTTAAATAGAAACGTTTTCATAGAACATAAAGTAGTTACTCGTTTAATGAAAGTTCACTGTATTTACGTAGATTCAGGAAAACGGTTTGTCAACGCAGTCACTTGTATGTTGGTTTAAGAACATATGTATAATGAAATACCTCTGGACATAAGAAATACTTCTAATTTGAAAAATATCAAAATTGAAAGAAAAAACTGGATTAAATCCAGAAGAAGATATTATATCCATAAACTGATGGAAATAGCAATTGGTTAACAGGATGAGTGTAGCAATATCTTGAAATTTTTTACCTAAATTGAATTGTATGTATTGAGTTGTATTAAGATCTAAATGCAATCTTTTTTAAGATAGGTTCACCACAGGACCTGGTTTTTGTGAGCCAGCCATTTATGGTATATTTTTGTTCTTATTCGGAAAATATTTTTATCTAAAACCCATCATATTGAAATCATTTCTAAATATTATTGTACCCATCAATTATTCTTGAATAAAAATTATTATTATTATATATGTAATATATATATTATTCTCACAATTTATGCTCTACATTTGTATATGTGTATATTTCATTCCAAAACTTCATTCTGTCATGGGCTGGATTTTTCTTGGCAAGCAATTCTTCCCCAATTTCTAAATAATCCTGATCCTCTACAGTGAAAGGCTTCCATACTACTGATAACAAATTGTCCTCCACTGGAGAGTTTGGATTACCAAACTTTTTTATATTATCGATATTAGCTAGTGACAACCTCAACAATGAGCAGAGCTGAAGCGTAACATGCTCAATCTGAAGTATTCAGGTTTTCGAGAATATTTTTCCAATGTAGTCTCAAAAAAAATACATATAATTTATGCATAGAAATATTGGTCTTACGATTGAATAATAATTGATTAACTGCCAGAGTTTTACGTGGACATACCGACATATTTTATTATCAACCAAGAATTTCTGTTTGAAGAATTTCTTCAATAAAATAGTCCTACGAGCGTTATGCTGCTTTTGTTATGCCTCTTTTGATCCATAACTCTGTCTATTATTTTCAAACTTGTAACCTCCGGTTTTTCAGCTTTGGGTACAGGTCAGTGAAAATGGTTATTCATAGTTTTGATTAATGAAAAATAAGGTTCACGCATATGCTCATGAAAGTCCTCTTCAATCTGTTCATCTCCAACAGGTCTCTGAAATAAGAAAGTGAACCTACTGTTCACCTGATTCCTAATCCTCCATAGACGAAATAATCGAAAGGTTATTTATTTTTGTGATACTGTAATGAGAGTCATTAATAAAGATCAAATTATTGAAGATAATAATTGGTTTTCATAGGCGTAATGGAAACTGCAGAGTTCATTAGGAAGAATCTGAATTCATGACAGTTTGTATAAATTTGGATGACATCTGAATATGCAGAATGTGCATCCCGAATGCAACATAGACTTTTCCACAATTCGACGAATAAAAAGCTATGTCTCGTAGTGATCATGTGCGAATATTTCCTCATATGTATGACTGAAATGCCTGAATTGTGACAGGTGACATGAAGAAAAAAATTTAATTTGGGGCGATGTGATGGACACTTTCCTTCTAGGGAAATAGGACTTCGTATTGACAGTTATAAGATTGACATTATTTTTTCTACACACAAATGACAGTAGCGAGAAGCAAAGTTCAGCATGGCTACTCTTACTCAACCCCTTGAAACGAACCGAGAGAAATTATAATAATAATAATAATGTGACAACGGAGTTGTCAAAAATGAGATGACGAAATGAATATAATTAAACGATAATTGAAGAAAGTTGATATGAAAAGCTCTGTCCAATGAATAATTGGATATATCGAGAAAAACAGAAAGGAAAAAAGTTTTGCTATTTGTTAAATGAAATAATCCAGTTTACTAGCTAGATATGAGCTGGAATTTTACGTTTTTCTTGAACTTAGATAGAGAAAGAAAGTCTAGGTAACTATCTAATATATCAATCATAGACATATACATGGAAGTTATTTCGAAAATTGGTGCAACCTCTTTAAAATGCATTTTGCGATTGAAGTAAATGCACATTCATGAAAGGACAATGCGATGCACAGATTAACTCATGTGAAAACGGTTGAATTGGTATAAAAACCTTTTTTTTAGTTGATAATGTTGGAGTTTACTTGATGCAAATACATTATAATTGAATGTAAACTTAAATTTGAACACTCGAACTGATTTGCACTTTATTCACAACATAGCATGACGCGATTCGTCGTTAAAAACGACTTCCTCAGATGCTTACAGAATAATTAACAGAACAGGAACTTATGATTTACACTTTATTCACTACATAGCATGACGCGTTTCGTCATTACAAACGAATTCTTCAGATGCTTACAGAATAATGAACAGATCAGGATTATTCTGTAAGCATCTGAAGAAGTTGTTTGTAACGACGAAACCCGTCATGCTATGTAGTGAATAAAGACGAAATCATAAGTTCAAGTGTTTGAATTCAAGTTTATAATGTTGAACCATTATTGTATTGAAGTATTCTAAAAGTAAATACAAACATCTGAATCCTTTTTGTAGTATTGATCTAAACAAGAATAAATGGAAATCAAATTGTATTCAATATGACCTTTAATTTATACGAGATTTTTTATAGGACTCAAAATTTAGGGTACTGACATTTATTTAGAAAGCTTTAAGGGACATGTAGAATTTTTTTACTATAAACAGCAATATTTATTGTCCATAACAATTCCAAGATTTTCAGCTGTGCCCTTTAAAGTTAGAGATACATGAGCAATTGTAATCGAAATATGATCATGTTCAATCAATTCTTCAGAAATGGAACCGAATAATTACAAATTGCATTTAGGCGTATTCGACTTATGATTATGCTCTTCAGAGAATGAGGAAATATTACTTAAGTCTTCATTCATATGAGAAGGCTCGTCAACTATTCCTGGATTCGGAAGAATTCAGATTCTGGTAGATAAGAAATATAATTCAGGATGAAAACGGATATATAATATTTCTAACCTTCATACTATAAACCAATTTTCTTTCGGTTTATTGCTATACAATCAATGATTGAATTGATGGAATATGTTATTCAAAAAGTAGCTTTTGTGATCAATTTTGTGATTTTTTGTGTTTCAAACAATGGAAAAATTGAATCTCCTTAATGGTCAATGCGTTATCCATAGCATTATCAATAGCCATATGTATATTGTCATTAACAATACGTTGTCAATATCATTAATAATGTATTCAGTTTTGAAAATGTTGCTTTTGTGATTAACTTCCCTCGAACAATTCCCTTTAACGAATGACCAACACGGCTTCACCTCCGCTAGGTCAACAGCTACTAACCTAACGTGTATAACACAATAAGTTTTGCTCATTCGTCACAAGTAGACGTGATCTATACAGATTTTTCTAATGCATTAGATAGGTTAGATCATGGTATTCTTCTCCAGAAACTCAGTCGCTTTGGACTCTCAGATGAATTTGTTATTTTTTTTCAACACATCTAACGCCAAGAAAATTATTTGTTCAGTACAACGCTTTCAAGTCACAGAAATTCATTGCCGTGTCAGGGGTTCCACAGGGTTCTGTTTTGGGTCCGCTTCTTTTCAGTATTTTTGTGAACGACATTTCCTCCAATATGAACTTTAATTTTCTTTTATTTGCGGACGATTGTAAGATATTTCGCGAAATTTCAACAGTAAGTGATTGCCACATTCTTCAAGAGGATATCTCAAATTTGAATCAGTGGTGTGAAATCTACTGAACACTGAATATTTCTAAATGCAACATTCTGTCTCTTTCTCGTAAAAAAGTATAGTTCATTTCGACTACAATGTAAATAGTAATAAAATCAATAGATGTGCCGAATTCAGAGATTTAGGAGTAACTTTCGACACAAAATTAACTTTTATTACTCACATTAATGATATTGTTTCAAGTTGTTACAGAACATTGGGTTTTGTAATAAGAAATTCTAAATGGCTCTCTCAATCTGAATCAACTATGCTCCCATTGAATACCTTAATACGTTCAAAACTTGAATATGCTAGTGTCGTTTGGAATCCAGGATACTTGTGTAATATAAGGAATCTTGAATTCGTGCAAAGACGATATTTGAAATATTTATGGTTTTGCTGCGAAGGTGTGTATCCAGAACGAGGTATAAATCATGAGTTACTTATTACAAGATTTAATGTTTCATCACTTGAAACACGTAGGATATATTTGGGAATAATGTTCCTATACAAGCTGATAAAGTTTTCTGTTGATTGTTCTTCTCTTCTTTCCTTCATAAATATCCGTGTTCCGTGAATTTCTTGTAGAAATATGAACATTTTTCATCCACCTCTGGCTCGTAATAATGTTCTGGCTTTTTCATCACTTCATAAAATTTGTGGCGACTTTGAGCCTTTTCATGATGTCATCGACATATTTGCATGCGTGCCTGGCGATATCCGACGAGCTCTCGCCTAAATGTTTCTTTAGTTTTAGTTATAAGGTTTTCAAATATTAGTTTTTCCTATATCTTGTGGGTGAGCTTTAATGCCAGCTTGCCCACAGAGCTTTCGTTCAGATGGATTGTTTGTATATTATTATTATTTCTAGTTTTTTTTTCTCAAGTTGTGAACTATATTGTATTTTCCCACTCAGTAATTGGCCCAAGCTGTTGAGGGATGTATTTCTAAATAAAATAAAATAAAATAAAATAAAATAAAATGAAATAACATAAAATAAAATGAAATAAAATAAAATAAAAACAATGAAATGACGAAAAATTGAATCTATTATATGCTGTATAATAGAATCTCATAGTTGAGGTAAATTCATTTCAACTTCGAAGTTTTTAGTATATGGCGTATATTAAATTTATTTCGATGTTTCCATTTTATAAAATAATATATTTTCCTCATTCCCACGAAGGTTTTTTTGTTCACTCGACATGTTTGGTTTGTATTCCTCAACAACAATTTGTACTAATATAATATTTATCGATTTATATTTTTCATTTCATTGAAAATTTTGTTTTATTCATTATACTTCGATACTGATATTTGAAATTTCTTTCCTGTCAATTGAATAAGAAATGATAAAATCCGTGAAACTGGTCATAGTATTCTCATAGGTCTGTTTATAATTTATGAACAATCTATTCAATAAAATATAACTCACCTCGACATTTGATTTTACTATTTTTCTTGTGAAAATTTATGGAAGTTTCAAGTACCATTTCGTAAAAAAAACATTTTTCGATGGTGGATTTTGAGTGCCTCATTGCTGCTTTGTGAATATCTCTTATGAAGTAGTTATCGCCGAAGAACTGAAGCAAAAAAAGTATTGGGTAAAGGTTATGCATTATGGATAAACTTTTCACGATGGTTGAATAAGAACTGATTAAAGTCATGTAGTTTTTCCGAAATTCAATTCTTTTCTGGAATTTCAATAACCCATATTTCAAACGAATATCGTCCAAAAATTGAACAGATTCTATAATGTCTTTCTGGTTCGTCCTGATTCACAAAATGATTGATCAAAACAATGTTTCGAACTTACTTTCATCTTCAGATTAATGTTTGAGATAGCACATATATTTATGTTACAACGTAAACATGAGTCTCTCGACTCATATTAATAACGTAACTAATGTCAATGTTTTGTTTCTTGTCAATAATATAAATTTATAAAATTATAAATTGACACACTTGAGTTAAGTTTCACTGAATATATTAAACTCTACATATGTTTCGGGTAGTTAACTCACTAACAAAAGTATACAATATTATCAAGAGTGATAAAACTCTTGATGAATCAAGAGTGATAAAACTCTTGATAAAACTAAGTCAAGTGCAATAATTTTTAATTCTAGAGTTTTTTGAATAATGTTTCACAAAGAGATAGGCGAAACCTCGTTTTCATTTAATATACATTCATTGATGAGGAATGAAATGGTATTGACTTCAGTAAAACATTGATAACTTCAAAAATGAGATGAGTGAAAGATATGAATATGAAAAAGTGGAATAATTCAGAGAAACTAACTCTTATGTTGAAGAGAAGGGAACTTATGAGAAAAAAAATTGTATGAAAAGGTGTAGGGGATTAGGAAAGAATAACTGAATATCACTAGGGGAAGGGAGTCGAGAGGAAATAATCACTTACTATGCTGTTTTAATTAATTGGGACAAACATTTTTATCTTCGTTTTAGTTACTGTAGTAAGTATGTGAGTGCCAGGGTGGCCCAAACACCCTCGCACATGCTTGTTTATTACCTGAGGTGACGTGACGGTTCGACTTTGACTATCAATTACATTTTGACCGGTTTTACCTCGCAAGCAATTCAGTTGTGAGCCTACCGGTGCGACAGTTGGTGGTTTCAATTTTGATACGTGCTGTACTGACTTGTCCAAAGATGGATATCAGTCCGAGGAAGCGTTCCAAAATGATCGCACTTAATGAACACACATCCATGACTCTAAGAGAAATAGCTGAAGCTGTTGGGGTGGGAAAGTCAAGCGTTTCAAGAATCTCAGAAACATTTGAATAAAGTGAATCATCGACTCCAAAAAAAAGAAAACTGTGGCCTCAAACGCAAAACTACTTCAAGAACAGACAAATTGTTGATAAGAAATAGCAAAATTAAACAGAGAAAGGAAAGCACTGATCTTCGAAGGGATTTAATGGTTTCTGGTGTAGAGGTGAGCACCTCAACTGTGCGAAAACGACTGCTGAATATTGGCCGTACGGCAAGAACACCATGAAGAAAGTAACTGCTCACCCAGAAAATGATGAATAAACATTTGGCATTTTCCAAAATGTGCCGTGCGTGGACTGTGGACGACTGAAAGAAGTTGGTTTTTAGTGATGAGACATATTTGTTCGTTCAAGGCTACAAATCAAGTGTTGTTAGACGAAGTGATGGGGAAACTTTGCGGCCTGATCAAATCCAGGAAACAGTAGAATATTGTTCCTTCGAAACGAATGTTTTGGGGTTTTTTCACAACCAATGGCACTGGACGATCAGCTCCTACAACACGGATAATGCATTCAGTGAAATATATGGAAATATTCCGCACTAGAGTTGTTCGATTCGTGGAAACGTTTGATGGAACATTTCAGCACGACCTAGCTTCCTACCACAATTCCAAACAAGTTGGCCGGGGAATTCACCTGATCTCAATCCTATTGAGAATTTATGGAATATTTCAAAGAAACGACTGGCTATAATGGATTGCACTACAAAAGAAAAGAAATGATTATTAGTGAATTTCTGGTGTCGTTTCATGATGACGAATTCAAGAAAATCTGCGCTACGCTAGTGGAATCGATGCCTTGACGGGATCAAGAATTTATTTCTGCGAAAGGAGGACATACATCATACTCAATTTATGCTATTTTGTATATATTCATTGAAAGATAAGATTAATTAATTCATTAAGAGGTACAGAAACATTGTGCCACATAAAAAAATGAATATGACATTTATTTTATACCAGTATTTCAATAAAAGATGATGGTTTGATCATTCAAAATTTCTGTACTGAAAACTACAAGTGATTATAATTAGGAGGTGGTTTTATCCCAAATCTCACCACGTATTACCAGGGGAAGAGGGTTTAGATAGTTGCTGAAAACAATCATGTGTTCAATGGACGTCTATTGATATGTTATCGGATTACAGAAAGATGATACTCAGTTTTCAACTCACTTTATAAATCGAATCAATATCGTCCAATCTCAAATTTGTATCTTTGAAATAAAATCTCATAATTTTTTCAGCTACAATTCTGGACAGGTGGGACCCCTTGGTTATATTCAAATCATGTGGTATATATTTATCAATGTGAGCGCAATTTTCAGGAATTGAACTTTCAGTGGGTATGCGAATTATCATTCCTTCTCCGGAGTTGAAGCCAAGCATAAAAGGAACATGATTGTAGTCTCCTTTTTCTATCAGTTCAATTGGATCTCTGGTGAGAAAAGGTTGGTCATTTCCAACAGGATTTTCTATAGTGTATCCGAACAGTCGTATTTTGCTTGCATTTGTTCCCTGAAAATATTTTATGTATATCATTGAATGCTATTAAATATAGACGAATTTGAATGTAAATTTAACTAAGTATGAAAAACTTTTATAGTTATTAGCTTACACAAATTATATTTATTTAAATTGAAATAAAATGTCAATAAACCGGTGTAATGTTGAGCGATAAACATTGATCAACATTGGGGATAACATTGTTGCATTTGTTGTCGTAATATTCGAATACCTATAGCAGGTATGTTCAAAATGAATGGTCAATTTGGATTTTTTCCGGCTGCTCACATTATATTAGCAGAATTTCTTTTTGTTATGTTGGTTCATATACGTTTCTCATATGTTAGCCATTTTGGCTTACTAGTTTGTTTTTGACAACTGTAAAGGTTAGCACCTGTTATTATGTTCTTCGATTTTCCACTTCTGAAAAAATGGATCAGAGAATCTGTATCAAATTTCCCGTTAGAAATGTGAAAAAGTGCTCTAACGCACTTAAAATGTTGACTTTGGATCAGGAGAGTCTACTTCACAACAGAAAAATAATAATAAGTGGTACAAGCGCTTGAGGCTTGAGATGGTGATGACGATGGGCGTCCTGGACTTTCAACAACGTCAACAAACGAAAAAAAACATCGGAAGAATGAAGATAATGATGGTTTTGTAGAATCGTAGAATCACTATAAGGGAACTTGCAAAGGATGTTGGCATATCCATCGACTTAAGTTATGTTTTTAACAGTGTTGGCGTTTACTTGATGCAAATCCATTATAATTGAATATAAACTTAAATTCAAACAATTGAACTTATGATTTACACTTTATTGACTACGTAGCATGACGCGTTTCGTCGTTACAAACGACTTCTTCAGATGCTTACACAATAATTTATTATTCCGTAAGCATCTGAAGAAGTTGTTTGTAACGACGAAACGCGTCATGCTATGTAGTCAATAAAGTGTAAATCATAAGTTCAAGTGTTTGAATTCAAGTTTATATTCAATTATGTTATGTAATTTCGTCGAATGTTTCAGGCATGAAACGTGTGGCAGCAAAGTTCGTACCGAAATTGCTGATTTTTGAACAGAAGCAACGTTGCATTAGTATTGCTCAGATTTGCTCAAAAACTGGTGATAAAACGTGGGTATATGGTCATGACATCGAAACCAAAGTCCAAGCATCCCAATGGAATCGTTCAGAAGAGCCAAGACCAGAAAAAGCTTGCCAACTTCGATGAAAACTGAAGATTTTGTCCACTGTTATGTTTGATTGTCACGCCGTAGTGCACCATAAATTCTTGCCAACTTGTCGTGCAACTAATAAGAAATACCACAACAAAGTTATGCAACGTTTGCGTGAAGCAATACGGCTCAAACATCGGAATTGTGGAAAAACCAAACATGATTTTCTGGCCAAAAACAACATGCCTCAACCACCTAGCTCACCTGATTTGGCTCCCTGTGAACTTTTTCTTTTCCTGAGTCTGAAGATACCGATGCAAGGAAACAGTTTTGCGACAATTGATGAAATAAAATCGGAAACGAAGAACGGGCTGATTGACATACCGAAAACCGCATTTCAGAAGTGCATCGGGGATTGGAAGAATCGCTTGCACAAGTGCACAATATCTGAGGGGTATCACTTCGAAGAGGACGAAATGGATATTGATGAACACATAAATACTTCTCGAAAAAATTCAAAATTCACCATAGTTTTTGAATTAACCTCGTATATGTCGAATTGAATTGGTGATGATCATGAATATCAGCTAGAAAAAGGGTCGAGTTTGTTGAACAAATGGGAGTTGGCTAGGTATTGTTGTTTATACAATTATGCAATTCATTTTTTGTGACGGTTTCAAGGATTTCCATTAATGTGCAGCATCAATCTGTAAATTTGACATAGTTTTGCAGAAAGAAGACTAAATAACATTTTTTGTTTTTCTGAGGAACCAATTAAGAATCTTTCGCACTGGAGACTCATTTAAATACCAGTGACACTAGGGTGAACGGGTTTTTGAAATAACTGAAAAACTTAATATCAAATCTTATCCGCATTTACACTGACAAATGTTTCGAAATACTTTACGTACATCTGGGAATGATTCCTGAAATGCATGAAGTTCTTCTACACTCATTGACTGCAATGTTTGCAGTATCTTTTTTCCTTCATCACTATCGATTCCTAGCTTTGCTGCTAAAACTGGCTGCAATCTACAGCAAGGCATCCATAGATTCATGGCACATCCACTTTGGGCTATTGCTCTGTGGAATAGACCTGAAATAATCGTGAATTCAACATGGTGAATTACGTCAACAAATAATTTTCGAGAAAAAAATTGTGAATGAATTGGTAAACATAATAAAACAATTGTTAAACTGATTTACACATATATTAAAAAGAAAACTGCATGACGTACGTTCCGATGAGATTCACCTTTTTCAAATGCTACGTGCAGACTAATGACAATTTCTCGAATACATACAATATATAACCTCAAATTATGAATACAGAGAAAACAGGTAGATAACAAGTAGAAGGGATCAATTCATACTCAACTACTATATACTAACCTAAGTAATTTTGAGAAGATTGAGAAGGGGGCTTGAGGTATGATCGATTTGGCTGTTCAAAAGGTTGCCAGAATATTTGTATTTATTAATTTGAAGTGATTCTAACAAATTAAGCTTCATTTCCTTGTTTGCGGTATTCAAAATTTCTGTCTTCTGATTATCAAAGCTACGTTTATGTTCCGAAATTCTTATTTGAAAAGTTTTAAATGTTCTACTAATATAAAACTTATCACAACTACCACAGTTAATTTTATATACACCTGAATTTTTATTTTTGCTGGTCTTTGATTTGTTATTTTTGATATGTTTTCCTAAGTTATTTCCAGTACGGTAAGCAATGTTGATGTTATACCTAAAAAAAGAGATTTGAGTTTTTCACTGGACTTACCGATGCATATAAGACTGTTATAGTTTATATTGTTTTTGACTAGGGAATAAACCAAAACAATCGTCTTTTTGAAGTTTTTTTTGATATCATATTAGCTATTATTTCAGGATAATAATTATTATTCACAGCTATTTGCTTGATTTAATTTTTCTCGGTGTTGAAATTGGTTTCAGAAAGAGGAATAAATCTAAAGAGGAAACTAATCGATATATCAAACTATTGAAAGCATTTTGTCATTTTGTGTTGAAATGGAAGTATTATGTACAATACTATCTGCATGTGATGGTTTATGGAAAATTGAAAAACTATGTTTGTTATCCAGTTTCATTATTTTAAGATCTAAAAAATTAATAGGGTTTTCTTTCTCTAGTTCCAAAGTGAATGTAATTTTAGGGTGTAACGAATTAATGAATGTCTGAAAAGTGCCGAGTTGCCGAAGAGTACAAGTGAAACAACAGATAATATCATCTACATATCTATACCAATAAATAAAATGACTACTAATGGGGTGACAATGAATTAGTTTTTCCAAATTATCCATGAATATTTCAGCCAACAAGGGACTAAGTGGATTTTCCATAATTAATCCTTCAGTGCTACTATAAATTAGGTTATAAAAACAAAAATAATTTTGTTCGAGACATAATTCAAAAAGGACAGGTTATTGGATTTTATCAAAGGATTTACAAGATTTTTATCAAGGAATTTTTTTGTATTAAGGTACAAGGATCATTAGGTGGGATACTTGGAAAAATGTTAACGACATCCCAAGACATCAATTTGGATTTACCTGGTAAATAGATATTTTCAATTTTACTGACTAAATCACAAAAATTTTCGTTTGAAAAGTTTGGTTGAAGTTGACAATAATTTTTTATTATTTCTATTAAAAAATGAGATAGAAATACTGAAGGAGCTGCAGTGAATGAAACTACTAGTCTAATTGGATATCCTGGTTTGTGTCATTTAATTAAAGAATAAAATTGTTGTATAATTGGTTTCGAAACAATGAGTTTATAAATATCTTTATTCTGAATCAAAATATTCGTAATTACGACGACGGCTTTCACATTTTTCTCAAATTCAGTGATTGGGTCATTCTTCAATAACTTATAGTTGCCAGCGTTAAGAAAATCTAAGGTTTTTTGTAAATAATCACTCTCATTCAATAATATAACCGTATTACCTTCGTCAGCTTTAGTGAATATGATATCATCCGAGAGGATTTTTTGCTTGATTGAAAAAGTACCTATTCTACCTGTTATCTACCTGTTTTCTCTGTATTCGTAATTTAAGTTTTTATATTGTATGTATTCGAGAAATTGTCATTAGTCTGCACGTAGCATTTGAAAAAGGTGAATCTCATCGAAACGTACGTCATGCAGTATTCTTTTTAATATATGTGTAAATCATTTTAACAATTGTTTTATTATGTTTATCGATTTACATCAAGTATCGGCCTCATCAATTATTAATTTGAATTGGTTAACTTCAGTATTTCCTTCAAAAGTGTACTTTGAGAGGAACACGTTTGCGAAAAAACTTTTGAAAATGTTTTAGTGGCCATAATTATTTTCTCCTTCAGTCTTTCATGGCTTTACAAGATTTGGCTTCCGAAATCTCCACATTTCTAGTGAGAGAAGTGTTCATTTCATACATCATTTTGCGAAGTTTATACTATATCAGCAAGTCATCAAGTATCTTGATTTAAGGTCTTCATTCCTTTTATTTCAATTGCCTTATACATCAATTTGTTCTGCATAATTTTGTATGTGAGCTGCACATGGAATTTAGGTATTTAATTCCGTGTATAGTTCACCCCCTCATGATTGTATAGCTCATACTTTTCAGCCATTGCCTCTCTATATATTTAAGGATGAACATTCAATTATGAATCTTGTATTTCTTTCAGGAATACTCTGCAGCAACGTAACAAAAAGGTTTTACTCACATTGCACAACCATTTTCGTGGTTGTGAATACCTGGTAACAAATCTTGTTCAAGGAGTACGATAATTATTAAATATTTAGTTTGTTGCCAGTAGTATTTGAAACTTCGAAAATTCTCGAGATTTCGTTCCTAAATTGTCCCAATTTGGTTTACCTTGCCATATCTAATTTGGAATTATGCAATGCCACCCCTTTATACCAAAATTCAAAAAATAACTGTTGAAGTTTTGTATCATGAAAATACAATACAAAATGAAACTGGTTCATTTTGCTGCCCAAGCTAGGGGACCGGTTGCTCATCTCTAGTAATATCCATGTGAGTTTTCCTGATATTTCTATTTTCCTCCTCTCATCATTAGTTGTATTTTTGAAGTCGTAAGTTAGTTGTTTGTGCCATTGAACTATCTTTTGCTTTGTCGACTAACCTTCTGACAATGATGAAAGCATCAGAAGATGTACACAACCTGCTCCTGCACTCTCTCCAAATATGGTTACATTGTTTGGGTCTCCATTGAAATTTTTTATGTTATTCTTCACCCAGTTTAAAGCTAACACCATGTCTTTAAATCCGGCATTACCAGGCACTCCTAAACTAGGATCTTCTAAATTCAAAAAACCTGAAAATATATCGCATTCGCAAAATTTCCATATTGATTTTCAAACTTTTCTTACCCAGAAATCCTGTTCTGTAATTTATCACAACAAGTATCACATCTTCCCGTAATAGAAATTCTGGACCATAAATTATTTTAGAATTAGAACCAAATTTGAAGCCTCCACCATAAATAAAAAGCATCACAGGTTTCAAATCAAACGAAACATTATTACTATTCTTAGTTGGAAGCTGAAACAATGAATAATGAGTTTCTATCCATAAAATCCACATTTTGAACATAACTTTTTCTTTGCCTGATAAGTCCAAGAAACGTTATTGACTACATGCAAAAATGATACATCGAAAGTCATATATAATATATTCGCAGTCGACAAAATCCCATAAGATAATTTCTGGTTTTTTTTCGCATGAATTTTTTTGTGATGCTGGTAATTTGTGATAACGGAAAACCACCAATTTATTTTAGTAATTCGATGGTACTATTACGATGCTTATGCTATATGTGTAAGATGTTGGAGTCCATAATTACCAAAAATCTGTTTTTCTAAATATAAAGTCACTTGGTGTAGTGGATATTGAGGAATTTCGAGGAAGGAATATTTGTATGTGTTGTAAACATGGATTTCTCTAAGGCTTCTAGTAGAGTATACTACCCAACACTCATAACAAAACTGGAAATTTTCGTGGTGCATGGAAATCTCCTGGGTCTTCACGCTTTATAACGACTGACGCTAATATTGGATGTGAATTGCTCCATATCAAGTTCCTCACTGGTAATATCGAACGTACCGCAAGGTTTATATCTTGGACTGCCCTCTTTTTTTTGTTTTCGAAAGATATTAACGAATATTTTAGATATGCGGCTATAGATCTATATGCGGATGATCTCAAAATATCAAAGCAAATAAAATCTCTCCACGATTATTACAGTTCGATCTTGATAAATTTTCTGATTACTGCAGACTAAATAAGTTGCGACTGAACTTGAAAAAGTGCTGTCTCTTCCAACTTGACATTGAATGTTCAGTGTTTGACTGAAAACAGTTCAGTGAATGATTTGGGTGTTTCGCTTGATAATAAACTGACCTCTGAATTTCATATTGAAGTAATGGTCCAACATGCCCACAAAAATCTGTGTTACATATTACAAATGACTAGGCCTTTTGGTTAACGTGAGTCTGCCGTTGCTTCGTATAACTTTATTGTGAGATTTAAGTTAGAATACGCGTCAGTCGTCTGGAATTCAAATTTTGATGAATAAACGAATTGAAAAAAAAATTTTTAATGGAAGTTCATTAACGCTCTTAATTTCCGTTTTAACAGGTACTGTGATGGATTTTTATATGAGAGTAATGTGAAATTTCATAGTTTGGAATGTTTGAGTTGAGATGTGAGTACTTTGAAATATTTCTCCTAGAAATGGCTTATTAGACTCTACTACCTGTACGAGCCTTATAAACTCCAATTGTTCGCTACAAGTTACTTTTTTTGTTACACAAGTTAGAAAGCCTACAGTATTGGTTGTGGGGAAGATCGGAAAAAATTATATGTGGAATTCACTCATCCATAGATCCTTTCATAGGCTAAACTTGATCAGTACAGAGACTAACTTAGATATTTTCTCTCCGTATTTCATTACTTTTAAGGGACACTTGAAAAATAGTTTATTTATAGGATGAAAATAATATAATTATCAGTTAATATAGGATTATCTTTTCATGATACTTCATAATTTATATCTAATGATGCGTTGCAGATCAAGTGATCTGAATAGTCAATAGTCCAAAGCTTTAGTTTATAATAAGTAATATTCGTAATATGTGCCACTATGTTATAGAATATTTTTAAACTGTTTGTTTAGTGAGCCCTTGTATGTAGAAATGAAATGACGTTCAATAATTAGAAATTATCCTGCTCTAGGAAATGAGCATAATAATGGTGACAGCCATCCATCGACAGAAAAATCACACAAAGAAGAGAAATGTACTAATCAATCGCTGTAATTTTTCTCGCTTTTGAAAAGTTTTCAACCGATGTGTAATGTCTTATTGGGAAGTCACGTTCGATGATATCTACCACGCATTTAATTTATGTCTGGAGTCTATTTGGCAATTCTTGAAGAAATTCATGTGCATCACAAAAGAGGGTTGATGAATCTCTCTTAAAGAGAGCAATCTCTTGTGATATGAAAAAGAAAATTTTTTTCGCTTGAAAGTTCAACAATATTAGAATAACTAATTGTTTGGAGATATTTGAAATACTTGAACGCATTGGAAAAACTTTGAAATAATCAATTGAAAGCGCAGAAACTCGGGGCTAAGAATGATTTGTTCTTGGCCAACTCTCTAAGACAATTCAATAGCAAACTTTAGAATCAAGGATCATAGTACTACAACTTTTGGGAGGAACTCAACCTTAAGATTATAAAATTATACCTTAGGTGTGTATATATTCAAATACAGGCAATCTTCTGAGCCAAGTCTCAATTTTTTGTTCATCATGTGCTGAGCATAACATTGGTCGCCATCTTTGGTAGCCTTTCTTACACCTTGCCATGGCACTACTGGTTGAGGTGCCTGAAACCAAGATGAAAATAAGTGATTTTTAGCTCATGTCAATGCTGGAGCTTGAAGCAAAATTATCCTAAAATACGTGTACATGAAAATTGGACAAGAGACCCTTCTATATATACCCTATGGCAATTCTCATTCCCTTTGATCATTGAGAATTAACAGTAAAACTATAATCCCAAATGTTAGAATGAAAATTTATTTATTCATTCATTCATTTATTTATTTAACATACACTGTCCTAATTACAAAACGGGAAACACAACACATAAAAAAACCAAAATTGGTGTAGTACGAAAGTTTAATTTTCGTACTTCTATTTTAAATGAAAGAGTTTGTTATATGAATCACAACTGACGAAATCAAATATAATAATTGAAGGAGTGAAAAAAAATTAATTCCTGACCAAACTTATACATACCTATAAATTTACACTCACAAATACATACATTCACATATTAACACTTATACACTAATTATATGAGTGAATATGTATTCTCTTCGTGAATACATATAAATGCTTGTTTTATCAGACACTATGTATATCAAGGAAACTTGCCTTAATATCAGTAACAGAACAGTTGAAAATATCCACCTTAGCTCCCAAAATATTACATTGTTTACACATCTTGTGCAATGACGAAAATTTTAGAACATTCGTTCTAGCTGCTGGAAGGTAGAAAGTGAATGCGCTTTCGGAAGAAATTCTTGGGACAATGAAATTAAGCTTTTGCAATAATTCCTGACATTTCACTTTATCGTTAATTATTTTATGCAAGAAGATTATTGCATGGCATTTCCTTCGCGCACTGAGTGTGTCCACATTATGTCGATTTGTAAGCCCTTCATGTTGTATGCCTATAGGTGGATATATTCCATCAATTCTGGAGCTCAAAAGTTTCAGGAACTTTCGTTGTATAGACTCCAGTTGATCAATGAGTAACTGATAACCACGATTCCAGACTGTTGATTCGTATTCGAGTTTAGATCTTACGAAAGCACAATACAATGTTTTCAGAGTTGATATATTGTTGAATTCCTTCCCAATACGAACAATGAAACCATATACTCTACAGGCAGCGGTTACTGTTATGTAGCATTGATATGTGACACGAAAGTTACTTGAGAATCAAAAGTTACGCCAAGGTCAATAAATGTATTGGGTTTTCCCAAAGTATTATCACCAATTTCATAGTTGAAATTAATCAAACTATATTCTGTGGCGAACGACATTACATGACATTTGGAGATATTGAGGTATAATTTGTTGACATCACACCAATTTACAATATAACGCGAATTTCTTGCCATGCGTTCACAGTCACCGATGCTGGAAACATAATGAAAAACCTTAAAATTATCTGCCAACAATGAACCCTCAACATCAATGACATTGATTATATCAATTATGAACATTGTAAAAAGCAGAGAACCAAGTGTGGAACCTTGGGGCACTCCGTATGAAGCACAGTATTCATGTATACCCACGGCTGAAAACGCGTTGCTTTTTGCCTATCAAGTACTATTCGAAAAGTTTGATGAGCGATGTCGACAGCCCGAAAGTGCCTAGTTTTTTCAATAGAATACCATGGTCTACCCTGTCAAACGCTTCAGAGAAGTTCATGTATATCACATCAGTCGGTTTGCGATTATCAATACCCTCAACAATGTACTGAGTTACATATTAGATTAGAAAATCTTGAACGACCTTTCATTAAACCATGTTGGAGTGATGAAATCATGGGATTAACATAATGCGAAAATAAATATATCTCTAGCATTTTTTATTATATCAGAGGATTCAACAAATTTTAAAAGTCAGAGGTGAAAGTGATCATATGTTACATATACCGCGGCGTTACCAACTCCGCTTTGTATATTTACGTATTTGTAGGATGAGTATTTCCAGGTTTCTTATATTTACGAATTCAATACAATACACATAATTTTACAGCTATAAATAATTGTTTTTTTCTCCAAAGAGCATAGAAAAATTCGTTATTGATGCTCATTGACGTCAACAAAAAAAAATCGTTTAGAAAATATATGAAATAATCAAAGTTAGGTAGTTGTGTTTCAAGAATTTCCAATTTCGCAATATTCCATTCATTTTCATCGAATTTGGCGTTTTGGTGGAAAAAGTTCGCTAAATTTCTGATGTTTCAAAATACCTTGAGTACAGGAACATGTTGTAGAAAAGAGAAAAGGAAATCTTCATTTACCTATATGACAGATTTTTTTCACAACAGTCAATACTTGATGCTTCAAAAATAAACTAGAAATACAGTACTGAAAAAAATTAAGAGACCTAAGTATACATCAAAAAAGACATTCTTCGAAATGACGGTTAATTCAAAACAGCTCTTGGAGAAAACAATATATTAATTAACCATAAAGGTACATTATAAATTTAAAGAGTTATGCTTATCTGACAACACATATCACTGTCAACTGATTACTCTCAAAAAACCGTTGGTGAAACATTGTTGAAATTAATCGAATAACTCCAAAAACTAATCTTAATTCTATAGAATTGTTGAAAACACTGATTATATGATTTGGCTTACAAAATCGTTAAAAAGAGCTCAATATACTTATATTATTGTCTTTCAATCTTGTTGATTGGAGCCCGAAACATGTCGAATGTATTGAAAAGGAATGCAATGAAATGAACTTTCTCGTAAATTTCACGATACATGGCAACACCGTATTCATAATTCAAGTAAAACTTGACGTAAGCTGTGTATTATACCTTGAACCTTAAGTCACCGATAGGTGGCCTAGCATAGGGAATGCCTTGGAAGCTACAATATTTCTTTCCGGAATCAAACTCATTTTCACATATTTGACCTTCCAAAATACCACTTTCCACTCGAACTTGAACGCGGGAACTCATAACAACAACACAATCGAAAAGTTATTCCGAACATACAGATTCAAGCAAGTGTCGCGCAAAACTGTCTCGGAATAGTCATGCTAGCGTACAAGCTATTTTCGTGATTATCACATGGATTTGTCCCACATATCTCTTTAAACATTTATTATCCGACAATCGTTTTTCGAATTAATTCAATAACACAACGTTCACTTAGTGTTTTCTATATACAGGATGGTCCGGTCAGAGTAGTTATGTTCAGTTTTTAATCGTATGAAAAAATTTTGTATACTTGAAAACAAAAATTAGTATGAGACAATTTTGAACATTCGCCTTCTCAGCAACTAATTCTCTACAAATGAGAAATTATCTACAAATGAGATGGAGAATTCTCGCTTAAAACATGATTGAATAGTCATAATTTTTCTTAAAAGACATGATTGAACAATATTATATATATATATATATATATATATATATATATATATATATATATATATATATAATAATAAATTAAGTCATGCAGTCAGCTTGAAATGGTCATTTTATCAAGACTGACTACAAAAAATTTTCTTGATTAAATTAATTTAACTGAACATAGAACATAGCAAATTTCCATTAACGAATAAATATTATATATATATATATATATATATATAACTTAAAAATATATATATATATATATATATATATATAATTGAATTTTCTTTAAAACTTACATTTTCTATAGCGGAGCTAGCTGACAAATGTAAGGATTAAATTAAATTAACTTAAAAATTTTTTTGAATTGAATTTTCTTTAAAACTTACATTTTCTATAGCGGAGCTAGCTGACAAATGTAAGGATTAAATAAATTAACTTAAAAATTTTTTGAATTGAATTTTCTTTAAAACTTACATTTTCTATAGCGGAGCTAGCTGACAAATGTAAGGATTAAATTAAATTAACTTAAAAATTTTTTGAATAAGGATTAAATTAAATTAACTTAAAAATTTTTTGTCATAATTTTCTTTAAAACTTACATTTTCTATAGCGGAGCTAGCTAAATTAACTTAAAAATTTTTTTGAATTAGATTTTCTTTAAAACTTACATTTTCTATAGCGGAGCTAGCTGACAAATGTAAGGATTAGTCATTTTCTTTAAAACTTACATTTTCTATAGCGGAGCTAGCTGACAAATGTAAGGATTAAATTAAATTAACTTAAAAATTTTTTTGAATTGAATTTTCTTTAAAACTTACATTTTCTATAGCGGAGCTAGCTGACAAATGTAAGGATTAAATTAAATTAACTTAAAAATTTTTTTGAATTGGATTTTCTTTAAAACTTACATTTTCTATAGCGGAGCTAGCTGACAAATGTAAGGATTAAATTAAATTAACTTAAAAATTTTTTTTGAATTGAATTTTCTTTAAAACTTACATTTTCTATAGCGGAGCTAGCTGACAAATGTAAGGATTAAATTAAATTAACTTAAAAATTTTTTTGAATTAGATTTTCTTTAAAACTTACATTTTCTATAGCGGAGCTAGCTGATAAATGTAAGGATCATTATCAATTTAAAATTTTTTTTATAAATAAGATTTTCTTTTAATGACTGACTACAAAAAATATCGAACATAGAACATAGCAAAAAATTTTTTTAATTTTCCATTAACGAATAAATATTATATATATATATATATATATATATAATATATATATATATATATATATATATATATATATATATATATATTGTATATATAAATTTATATATATATATATATATATATATATATATATATATATATAAAAATGAAATTTTTTCCACCTGTGATTTTATGGCACTGAATGAAATATTTAATTTCATTAATCTGACAGAGGTGTTTTCTACTGATTTCTATAGATGGAATAGTAGAGTATTCATTACTCTACGATCTTCCGCTTGAAGTCACAAGAACATGCTCGGAGGTTGAAATCGTTGCCTCACTTCGATGGACGTCGTGCGACTGACGAGTTCCTTGCAGAACGAAACATATATGTCTCGCAATTCCACTCATGGACGTCGTGCGACTGACGAGTTCCTTGCAGAACGAAACATATATGTCTCGCAATTCCATCAGGTGTGGCATCGATTTCAATATTTCTCTAATATTCATCCCTTGAAGAATAATGGAGACATCACATCGTACACATTCACATATCTAGCTCTACTATAACACTCTCTTGATTAATTTCAATTTTTCAAATGAAGGTTCTAGTGTTCATTTTCTTATATATTATATATATATATATAATAATAAGTTATTATTAATAATATAATAATAAGTTTATTTAACAATACACAGTGAATTCAATTTTGCAATTTGAGTTGTACATGTACAAATATATAGTATATTTCACAATATTTCTGTTTGCTGTGTGGGTATTATGACCAAACGAGGTAAACCCTCTCTAAGTCAAAGCCAGGGCGTGGGATTTCAAGTCCTTTGAATTATCTTTCAATAAGGTCTGTGCACTTTTCACTAAAGTATCAATGTTTACGTTTAGACAAAATTGAAAATTGAATTCTTACTAAAAAAAGTTCAGATTAACAGAAAGTTCATTGAATTCATATCAATTGAAATTGTATTTACACTAACTTAACTTATTTCATATTTATTAAATCGGCTATGGTTTCGCGATTTTGTTCCTTTATAAAACGTTTTGTTCTTGACTTGAAAACATTGACTCTATTTTCATCTTTTATTTCCTCTGGTAAGAAGTTGTACAGTCGATTTGCTAGGTAGTCCAGAGAGCGTTGGGATTTTTCTTCATTGAAAATGCTGTTTTGATATTCTTTGCTATCTTATATCGTGTCTGATAGGTATGGTCAACATACACTATTTTTCCTTTATGCTTATGTGTCTTCACTACGCTATATAAAATGTAACCTTTTTTAATATCTAGAAATCAGCGTCCCTGTAGAGTTGGTCAGACGGGATATATATATATATATATATATATATATATATATATATATATATATATATTTATTTTTTATAGTAAATACTGAGACTTTTAATCGAAATATTTCAAATAAAACTTCCATGCACTCTCCTCGAGAGTGAATATTAAAAGTGTTTCGAGAAATTCATCGATCTTGTTGAATGATAATAGGATACAATTGTTTTATCGTTATTATGAATCATCAGTCTATATTCAATCTATCAATCAAGAATCGACGACTTTCAGAACGAACATGGGTTCTATACCAAATTGAGGGGAATACTTCCTAGTGAATATTCACGTGGTCTCCCTCTATAGGACAAAAGACCTATAAACTCTCGCTATCGGTCAAGATTCCTACTCATGGCAACAGCAGCGCGAGTGAAAGGCTTTATAGATTATTCATTCGAATACTACAGAAAATTGTCCGCAATGTGTACGAATAGTCAAATGCCTAATCGCTCCAGATCACGCCCCGGCGGGAAAAAGCATAGCTAGTTTCAAGATCCACAAATCATTCTATACTAGTAAATACTGAGACTCTCAATCGAAATATTTCAAATAAAACTCTCAGGGAGCTGTCTACACAAATGTTGTCAACGAGAACGAATCCTTTGTCGAAATGTCTTTCGAGAGTAAATATCAAGAGAGTTTCGAAAAATTCATCGATCTTGTTGAATGATGATAGGATACAATTGTTTCATCATTATTATGAATCATCAGTCCATATTTAATCTATCAATCAAGAATCTATGAAACAATTATATCCTATTATCATTCAACAAGATCGATGAATTTTTCGAAACGCTCTCAATATTCAAAGTTTTTACTAGTATTAAATTCTTTGTGAATCTTAAAACTATATATATATATATATATATATATATATATATATATATATATATATATATATATATATAAATATATATATATATATATATATATATATATATATATATATATATATATATATATATAAAGATTGTTTAAGCTTGTGCTTCAACTGGAAAAGACAATGAAGGAGTTGAGGGTAATATTGATATCTAGGGGACACGCCTGAGCAATTCATGATGAATTTCGAGGGAGTGATAAGGAGATGGCTTTACAACATATTACTAGATTACTAGACGAAGAAAACTGGCATGAACTGTGGAAATATTATGACGGCATTATCTCGAATTTTTGCGATTGTGCTGACCTAGCAATTGGAGCGAGAGATGAGACGAGTCTGAGAGAAACCAATCATTTCAGAAGCCTAATGAGCGAACCATATTTCAAACATATTGAAACAAAATCTATGATAATAGACAGAGAGTACTCTAAAACGCAAAAAAAATATTTATGGGAGATGTTCAATTTGGAGTAGTAAACAATTTTATGTACTCTGGTACAATAATAAATGATAAGAACAAAGGAAAACTAGAGAATGGACATAGAATACATTACGGCCAGCGAGAAAACTACAATATAGAAAATCAAATAATCAAGGAGTTGATATCGTAGATACAATTAGATACAAATTGAGTCTTTTATTTTGTAAACTAGGATTGTTTATTCAATTCATATTGAACCATATTTCGCGTACAGCGAATATTCAATTAACTCTACAATGTCAAATTTTTACTATGACTTCAAGTTAGTATGCATGGTTGTGGAGAGTGTTTTCCATTGGTCTCTTTTTCAATTGTTACAAACACTCTACAAACATCATCACCCTAGCGTCAAACTACCTACAACATCTTCTTTCTCATTATTTTCATGTTTTATTACTTTGTTGAGTTTCATTGAATCATTTTGCTTCACTGGCTTACTAAGTTCCATCAATTCGTTATATTTAACCAATGATTGAACACCACAAGTAAAATTTGCAGGTTATATTGGTGTTTGAGCTGAAATGATCCCCGTGCGAAGAAGCATATCTTTGCTATAATCTTCCTGTGACAGATGTACTTTCACATAGTGACTCAGTTGACATACCAGAGTCATTGCTAATTCATTTGTAACAGTTCTTTGCGCCTCAAACAAATGGAAAAACTTGGGCTTCCCTGTTTGCTGTCATCTAGCAATCTAAGTGAGCAATCTGTCTATCTAGTCAATATTAAGTGAATATCTAGTACTAAAAAACGAGTTCCGGCGTCGTACTCTTAAACAAGTGATTAACTGAGCTCCCTAATTAAATAGTGAAAAGTGACAAAATATCGATCGTTAAAACATAATTCACTAATAATCTCACAAGAAAAGTGCACAGAAGTGAAATTAAATAATAAAAAGTGTGCGCCTAGAACTACATCGCGTAAAAATCCCGAAATAAAATTCTGAAATAACAGTCGAAAGTAAAAATTTTACAGTCGGCCATCATAAATTATAACTCATCTGTCAAATGTCAACCATCATTCAGTACCAACCTAAACTAGCGACATTACTGCCAGCGCTGCCAGCTTATAAAAGTTAATAACCACTTAAAAGTGTTGCAAGTTGCAAGTGTTGGAGGATAAATTGAACCATCAAACTTTAACGATAACAACAGCAGTAACCACAAACGTCATGGAAGCGATAAATGTTAAGATGTATTCAATTATACAAGAAAACAAAAAATTTGAAACTCAAATAACAAAACTTGAACAAAAATTAGACCAAATGGAAATAGATAAAAGGAAAAAGAATTTAGTATTTTTTGGAGTTGATGAAAAAGGTGAAAGAGAATGCGAACTAGTAGATTACATAAAAAAAGTTATCGTGGATGCAGGATTACAGTTAAGACAGTCAAGAAATAAGCAATATTTATAGAATAGGAGCGCAAACTAACAAGAATCGACCAGTGGTAGTTTCCTTGACAACAATTTGGAAAAAACATTTACTATCTGAAAACAAATCCAACCTTCCACATAGCATCTATATAAAAGAAGACTACCCTAAGCACATTTTAGAAATTCGAAAACAACTACAACCAAATGTAGAAGAAGAAAGAAAAAAGGGAAACTTGGCATATATAAAACATGGCAAACTGATTGTTAAGCAACTAAATGACCTAGGCCCCGAAAAAAGGAAGAGGGAACAGATTGGTACACCGAATTCACCTACACATAAAAGGTCAAAACCAAACAAAACAAGGATATCAAGTGCTACTAATACAAAGAATGCAATAAAACCTAATTTGTTGAATTATGTAGCAAGGGGAAGGTCCAACTAATACTATATATTATGAAGCTAACTGAATATAAACTTAAATTCAAACACTTGAACTTATGATTTACAATTTATTGACTCATAGCATGACGCGTTTCGTCGTTACAAACGACTTCTTCAGATGCTTACAGAATAATGAACGCGACGCGACATGCGACGAAACGCGTCATGCTATGAGTCGATAAAGTGTAAATAATAAGTTCAAGTGTTTGAATTCAAGTTTATATTCAATTATAATGGATTTTCATCAAGTAAACGCCAACACTATTAAATATAAAGCTAACTTCAAACTAACACCAACACTGAAGAAATGCACCCCAAGCCGGCTAGTCACCGTGGGATAGCCGACTACTACCCTCCAGATAATAAAACAAAAATTCAAAACTACCTACCAACAATGAAAGCGAAAACTACAATAATGATGAGAACATAGTTATTATGAAACATTGTTCAAAAGCAGAAAACCAACAACATCCAATTCCTGAAACAAAAAACTACCTAAAAATTGCCACCTATAACGTCAGATCACTCTCCACCAATAGTCAGATGAAGACATAATAAAAATCGCTGGTAACAACTGGATGATCACAGCACAAGATAGGAATAAATGGAAAAACCTGGAGAAGGCTTTTACCCAAACTATGGGATCCATCTAATTTTATATTATATCTTTTTTTTTGTAGATTTATTTTATAACTTTGTACATAGATGGATTAAATAAAGCTTTAATAATAATAATAATAATAATCTAGTACTTACCTTCTGGTGAAATTTAGAAAAATTTTTCTATTAATTTGAGAAAATCTAACAGTAAATTGTATTCAATATATTTATTATATGATAACTATAAACATAGCATAAATTATTTTCAATTGACATATACATCGATTTGTCTTCGAGAGATTTCCTCACAAAAAACTTGACAATACAAGGCTAATCACAGATCAGACGAGAAACGAAACTTTACATTTGATAGGCAGGCGTTTATCGACTTCGAAATGAAACGTCGTCGGATATCTCTGATTGAATTCAATGGAAACTTGTGATGTATGACTTTATAATTTGTAGTTGTAGACGACAAATTCTCGGAACTTTAGGAAAAATGCTTCTCAGAAAAAGAATGTTGAATTCTATATTGACTGAATAATGAACCGACAATCTCTACCCATCTCTTTATAATCACTTTCTTTTCAAAGACAAATTTTTTTCAATGAACCTTAGCTAAATTTGTGAAGACTTCACAGTTCTTGGTACATACTTAAAGTATGAGTGTGTGTAATTTTACTCCTCAAGAAACCACGTTTCTGCAATACTTCATTAAGAAAATATTTATAAAACCGCATCGTAAAAAAATGTTCAATAAGATGAGAAATATTCACGCGCGTGTAAGGCACATCAACGACCACGAATATTTTACGAAAAACACCCTAAAAGTGCCATCTGTGAACGTAATAACGACATCGTCAATTTTTCGAGTACTCCTTGTATATATCATCCCAAAACACATTTCGCTCTTTAAATGGACACGATTCCATTTTAAGTTCATCGGCAATGTTCAAAAAGTGGAGGTTTTCTTTCTCCGCAGGAGTCCAAGAGACGCTCAGGTTGTCGTCATTCGGTGGTGTGGGGTTTCCGAATTTCGCAAAGTTCGTCCACAGTGCTACGAGGCGTTTTATCATCACCTCTTCACGGCTATTTTTACTCACGGAGGGTGTGAAGAACGTTGCAAAGAGATAGCCTAAGTCGTCGGCGTGGCACACTCCGGGGATATTTCTGAATCCAAATGAGTTCCCTAATTTGCGAAATACCCCTTTCATGCCAGTCTTGTTCATCAGATAGTGCATGAAAAAAAAGGGGATGGTGGACTTGGATGTGGCCAATTTCTTGAAGTAGTTCAGCTCTCCCTCGAAAGAGAAAATGTAGTAGTACATTGGATTTTCGTTGGTGAGCAGTTGAAGGTTGACGAACCTATGAACTCCGTGCACAAATTGTAGGTCGGCTTTGAGCTGTAACATAAAACAATTTCAATTGATATACACAATGAAATGAATAAATCTAATAATTATTGAAACAATCAAGTTTAAGACCAAACCAGGATATCGAGAACAGAAAAACGCAACTTCTGAAGAGGAAAACGAAAATGCGACACCTTTGATAAAATTTGCACTGATTACAGTAGCCCCTTTATCTCAGAGCGGAGTCCAAGCATTTCATATTTCTTAAATCTTATTGATTATACACTCACCTTATGAACAGCGTCTAATTTATCTTCGTCCGATCCTTCATCGAGCTTGTAGAATTTCCTAATTTTTTCACCAATCAAACTAGTTACTTCTGTCTTCGGTGCTAGGCCCATGTCAAATGGTACCTCCATCTCGCAATCTATTGGACCTTTTATTTTATGAAGCACCCTCACGAATTCGAACAGCATTCCCTCATTCGAGTTTAATCCAACAATTACAGGCACTTGATTATAGGTTCCATCTTTCAATATCTTTAATGGACTTTCTACCAAAAAGGCTTCATCTGAAGGATGTTCGATAACCGGTCCATAAGGCCTTTGGACACTTCCTTGAAAGAACTGTGAACAAGGATTAATGTCAGTTATCTCCGATACTTGCCGAAATGCTCAAGCGGAACTCAATGGTACCGTACTTAGAACCTTTGGTTGGCTTCATGAAAAGTGATTGACTCGTGTTCAAACAGCGCCAATTTTAATTATGACTGAGGTTGAATTCTTTTCTGAGATTGACTGAGATTGAATTTCATTCTTTTATATCTACATAGACTTTTGTCCATCCCGCTCTCCGATGAAAATTTTAACAAAGAGGTGAAAACTTTGAAACTTCTAGCAAATAAAAACGGTTATGATGAAAATGAAATAGATAATCTTATAAAAAAATGCAAAGGAAAATTCTTTAAAATTCAATTTATCCATCTCAAATTATAAAAAGCAAACAGAAATAAAATTTTATTAATTTCATGCTTCAACTCAGTGGAACCAAATTTGCGAAAGATAAAACAATTTGTAATAACAAAAGAAATATTAAGTCACGTTTAGTGTATAATAAAGAAAAGATAAATGCTGAAGACAAAAGTGGGATTTATAAAAGTTTTTGTAATAAATGTACAGCGTTTTATATCGGCCAAACAGGTAGAAAAATGAAAACTCGGGTTGACGAGCATAGAAGGTCGATTTTGTACAATGTTAATAAAACCGGATTCTCAGAACATTGTAATAACTATAACCACTTTATAGACTTTGAGAAAACCAAGTGCTTACACCCAGGTAATGAAGAGAAACGTTTAAACCTTTCAGAGGCAATTGAAATATGCAGGTCTTGGAAGAAAAAAGAAGACATCGTAAATGAACACTTAGATTTTCAATTATTCTCCCTCTTTAAGTCCATTGTATTGATATAAATTTGTTGTTCGTTCCTTACTGTATTTAATTTTTGAAAATGAGCTCACACTCGGAACATGTTGATAAATTCATATTGTTAAATATAATCGTGAAACATTAAGCCAGGAGTTCAATTAATTCAATTAATTTCAATTATTTTGAGAAGGTTACCTTATTTACTTACATTCAAGTTTGGATTTCTATACTTGAATACATAATATGAAATTATTAAATATTATGATTCAATATTATATATTATATTTGATAAATGAATATTGAAACATTAATATTCAATATTCCTAAATATTAACTAAAACACATGAAGAATAACATAGGATATCAATCGTTAATATCCACTGTTACTCTTCCTAAAGTAACCTCAGCGAATACCGAAATAAACCATTCATGAGTCACGTACTGAAGATATTTTCAGAAGCCATTCTACAAGGATCTGAAGCGAATGTGTGAATATTGTTTCGAAATCACAGTTCGGATTCAGATGCGGTTTGGGATGAAGAGATAATAATAATACATTTATTCCCAACATATATACATCCAATTACAGAGAAAAATAACAAATTGTACACAAATAATAATGGATAAGAAAAAATTAACGAGAAAAAAAAACAAAAAAAGAGAGTATAAGTGAATATATGCAACGAAAAAATTAATTAAAATATTAAAATAAATTGAACTCTTGGCTTAATGTTTCACGATTTATTTAACAATATGTATAGTCAACATGTTTCGAGCGTTAGCTCATTTTCAAGACTTCATACATATTGTTAAATAAATCGTGAAATATTAAGCCAAGAATTTAATTTATTTTAATATTCAATTATGTTTCACCAAGAGTTAAACGAGAATTCAATCTCATTCATTAAAAAATTAATTTAAAATAAATTGAAATAGCATTGAACAATAACCAGAAAACTAAAAATGAAATAAAATATTGTCTATTACAAAGTTACGTATGGTCAGCAGAAGTTCACCATATAGTAACGAAATATATTTGATGAATAAAAATAAAATTGAAATAGATTGCAATAGTACTATATAGTAAACAAATGAAACAACTAAAATTAAAATAATATTTATAACTAAGTCATATGTAGAGAACAGAAGTTCAGGAAAATATCACGACACCCCATTGCGCTGTTCTGAGTGGCATGCCAAGATAACTGATAGCCGATCAAAATAGATATCACATCGACCTTAACAACCATCATAAAGATTACAAATACAGTTGATAAGAGAACGTGACATAACATTTGATCTGCTGTAAGTGACATAAAATGTATTATTCCACCTCAGACCAGGCCTCGGTACGAGAATATTTATTTTGCTGAGAAGAAATGGTGAGTCAATGGAATTGTACAAAATTTTGAAGAGAAACGTTAGGCCGAACCGTTCACGCCTCAACTTCAATAATTCAATTCCCAAACTATCGGTTAGGATGGAATGGTTGAAGCCTCAAGAAGGATATTGCTCATAACATCTGAAGTATATATACTTCAAACATTTCCTCTGAACTGCCTCCAAGTCGACAATAGAATTAATGTACACAGGAGACCAAATTATAGACGCATATTCCAGTTTACTGCGAATAAAAAAAAGAGTAGTATAGCGTTTTCATTGTGCCAAGATAAACAAAGCTGCCCCAATTTCTGATCAAATAACCCAGCATCCTAGAAGCAGAAGCCGTAATACAAGTTATATGTTCAGAGAAGGACAGCTTATAGTCAAAACTTACCCCCAGATCCTTACACTCAATATAAACATTTTGTACAGAGAGAGACAAGAGATCTATTTTTTAGGTGACATGTTCTCATTTGGAGATGCTGAGATGCGAATCATAATGATTTTGTATGGTTCATCGATTTATTAGAAAAAAAGCATGTGATAAGGTGCGACATACGAAGATGATGAACAATCTTAAGGCAAGAGATCTTGACTAACGCCATAAGGGTTGTTAGGAACTTATATTGGATCCAGAAAGAAATGTACAATCCTGGTCTGAATTGATTGAATAGGGTGAAACTTGGTAGGAATCCGACAGGGTTGCATACTTCCACCTTCGATTTTAAAACGTATAATCTGAGAAAATATTTCACGAAGCTATTCATAACCTCGCCACAGATATTTTCATCAATGCCAAAGTCCCCAATCTTATATGAAATAACAAAGAAATTGTAACTTCAAAAAAATTTTCGCTTGATAAATCGGCAAGTTTCACAAAGAATGGCTTATTTCGGCTAAACGTGTAACCTGAATTTGCCTGAAACACGATTAGTTTTTTCATAAAAGTCTCTTATATCATGGCGGATTCCAAAATCATACAGATACGTATGTATCATAAAACGTAACGCTTTGATTTGAATATGCTTACTTACTTCTGGAACTCTCATTTGAGCGGACACAATTTTTTTCAAACACATTTTCTGCAATTTCTCCAAAATCTTCTTGTCTTCGGTATCTTTGATATCTAAATATTTAGTTAAGCTTGCTGTTCCGCGTTGCCCAGATGCCCACGGATTCAAAGCACATCCGCTTTGCAATATTGCTTTATGAAAGAGACCTGTGAGAAACAATTATTTCAATATTGCACATTTCATCATTTATAATAGGTTAGCCAAAAAAAAAAAAAATTCCCTTAATGAAGAATATGAAATATATATCTGATCGAGCAGGTTTGTATATCTAAGTATGTGAGGTCAAAAATAAGTAACATAAGCTGTGGCGACGGGCACTTACACCAGACGTATACCAAAAAAATAAAACCACCAAATTAATTGTGTTTCGATTCATACTGATACCGTTTTCCGATGAAAAAGATGCCTATTTTCAATAATAGATGTGATTTGAAGAAGAATACTCATTGAAGAATTCAAGTAGTCCAATTACTTCCCATGAAATGAGTTGTTATGAAAGAAGAATGCACGGAATTATACAGTGGCGGATTTACCAATAGGCCAAGTAGGCCGGTGCCTACGGCGGCAGATTTAGAGGGGCGGCAAATTTAACAAATTTTTTTTTAAAGATTTTTTTTTACAATTATACGTGTACACAATCTATACTATAATAAAATCGTAAAACTAAAATAGTCTGTACATTAAAGATATTCGAAAAACTTAGCTAGGATGGCTTAAGATGAGTAACTGAGTAGAATTATTTTTAATTAATTTTTTTTAAATTTCTTGTTTGTCTGTCCGTTTGTTTGAATGAACATCACGCAAAAACTACTGGGCACTTTTACATGAATCTCCTTCCGGTTTCCGTCTGAAGTCCGGTTTAACATTTAGCATAAAATATTTATCAAAATTGTACCCTTAAGGGGGTCAAAGTTTGTATGGAACTACGTGATTCCGTGGTCCAAAGTCTATCTTTGTTTCTGCGAAAACAGAATTTGGTGCATATTTATCCTTTAACTTGGATATAGCACTTCGCATGGCTCTGTGCACAGCGGTGACAAATTGTTCATGTGAGAGAAGCTTTTCATAGAGTCAGAACTTATGAAGAAGATTTCATACGACGATATAATTGATGATTTTGCAAATTTAAAATCTCGCAAGAAAATAATGTAAAACTTATTTGATCTCATTGTGTGTCACCATTAACTGATTGTTAACATGTTATATTTCAATAGATATTGTTTATATTGTTTTTAAACTGTTAAGTGCAATAAAAAAGATGTAACAGAAACAATGTTTTCTGTCCACTCATTATTTTGTCTGTGTTCATATAGTGTAGGTATTTTTAAGTCATGCCTTTCCCCACCTTATGATTAGTACATGCTGCTGTTTTTAACTCCCGACGCAAAAAGAGGGGTGTTATAAGTTTGACGTATCTGTCTGTCTGTCTGTCTGTGGCATCATAGCACCCGAACGAATGAACCGATTTCAATTTAGTTTTTTTCGTATTACAGGTGTTTTACGGGCGCGTGTTCTTAGACATGTTCGATGAAAATCGATTGAGCCGTTTAAAAGTTACAGAGGTTTTACGCTTTAAAGTCAGGGGTTTTTTGTTTTGCCTGTCAAATAAACTTGTTAGGTCAACATTAAACTCTTCAGTACATAGCGGGTTACAAAAATAATCTAGTACCTGACAAAAATATCATTAACTTCACAATCATACTAATAACGGGATTAAACTAACGTATTGAATTTCAAAAGTCAGTAGGGGCGTTAAAAATTTAATGGCCTACTAGCGGCAAATTTGTAAATCCGCCACTGGAATTATAAGGATCTCGAGGAGAACCATATTCATCAACATCACACGTATATAGTGAAAATATCGGATTACAGTATAGATAATGATACGGAGTTCAAAGCGAAATAATGATGATTAAATCAAGCAAATCGATGATTTGGGGGGGTTCTTTCAATGGACGAAGAATGAAAAAATGGAAAAATAGATAACACACAGAGTACTAGAAGAATTACAAAGATGTCACGACCCTCATAATTGACATAGTAAAAAAGGAAATATATTGACATATTTCATATTCTAGTGCTCATATTTTCGCATATGAGCAACAATTTAATTCACCATGGCATTCACTATGGTAAAATTTGAGAATTGAAATGTGCTGTGGATGCAACAAATTCTTCAAAGGCCGTTTCAAAATTAAATGGCTTTAGAGAGAATTTTCTACGTCAAGTTTTTTGAAGGAGTCCTAGTGTATGGGTAATAGATGTCTTGAAAATAATGCATAAGTCTTGAATGATTTTCACTTTGCATCATCAGACTGCTGTACATTAAGATATAACAGTCTTTAGTGCATAATCGACTTATTGATAAAACTTTTACCGTAAACGTAGTTTGATTTGAATTCTCAATTTGTGTTAGGTTATGATATTTCTACCAGTTCATTTTTCTTGAACTAACAGATTGATTACTGTTTACGCCACGTTGGTTTTTACTCTGTGGATGAGGAAAAATTTGTCCCCCATCTCACCAGTCGTACCTGACGGTTATTTTCACTCAGACTTTTGTGTTTGCAAATAATGGGTGATTTTTTAGCTTAGCTTTTCTTTATTTTTATGATAACTTCATGTAAATGTTGTCCAAGGCTCCGTATCAATTTTGCGTCACTTTTTCGAGCTTTTCGGCCTGTATCCCACGAATTACGCTTGTTATGTTATCCTGTGAAGCTTCAATCGTGTTCGGCTTGTCCACATACACTAATGACTTTAAACCCCACAAGAAATAATCCAGAGGCGTCAAATGGCAATATCTTGGAGGCTAATTCACAGGGACCTTTCGAGAGATTAGCTGATCACCAAATTTATTCTTCAACATGTCCACTATTTCACGAAGCTGTGTGGCATGTGGCGGCGTCTTGGTGAAATCACATGTCAACCAAGTTCAACCCGGCCAACTATGACAAAAAGAACATGCGTATCATAGTTCAATATCGTTCGCAGTTGACGGTAACGTTTCTTCTACGGTCGTCTCTGAAGAAAAATGGACCGATGATGCCATCAGCCCATGTACCACACCAAACTGTAGCTTTTTCGAGATGCATCGGTAATACTTATATGGCTTGTGGCTGCTCATCACTCGAGATGCGACAGTTTTGTCTATTTACATATCCGTTAAGCCAGAACTGAGCCTCATCGCTGAACACAATTTTTCAATAAACCACCGGATTTTAATAAAGCTGTTTCAAGGCACATTCACCAAAAATCAGACATTGTGGTAGGTCATTTGGCTTCTTGCAGAAGTTGAATTTTATACGCTTTCAAACCCAAATCAACAAGTAAAATTTTCCATGTGGTTTAGTAACACATGCCCAATTCCTGAGAACGGTGACGAATTGGCATTTCATGAACCTCATGAACACTGTACGCTACGGCTGCAATATTCTCTTCATTACGCACTGTACGCATGGGAGACAATGGTTTAATGTCCAAAAAAACTAGAATATAAACTTTAATTCAAACACTTGAACTTATGACTTACACTCTATTGACTACAGAGCATGACGCGTTTCGACGTTACAAACGACTTCTTCAGATGCTTACAGAATAATGTATTCTGTATTATTCTGTAAGCATCTGAAGAAGTCGTTTGTAACGACGAAACGCGTCATGCTATGTAGTCAATAAAGTGTAAATCATAAGTTCAAGTGTTTGAATTTAAGTTTATATTCAATTACAATGGATTTACATCAAGTAAACGCCAACACTATCAAATATCTAAAAAAATGAACTTGGTGCGAAATTTGGTGATAACAGCACGAATTTTTGATTCACCATTTCGATTGTGACGACCATAATATGGTGGTAACAAACGATATACATTTTTCACAGAGCACGAGCTTTAATAGCGAATTTTAACAATTAGCAATCTTTGCTCTTTTGTAATTCTTTCCATGATTAAATGGTAGAGTATACTGAGAACTTTTCGGTATACTCTACTTCTGCTTCTACTTCTTCTGTCTAGAGTAAACAGATGACGTTTGGATGCCATTACCAACCAGTGCCGGCAACCTGAAAAACATAAGTCTTAAAAAATCACCGTTAGTAATTTGCAATAATTTGAAGTTTTTTCAACATGTTATATTCATTAGTTCTCCCTTCTTGTTCCCCTTTAACACGTCCTCTGCTACTACGCATTTCCCTATTTTGTAGCAGAAATTAGTGAAGCTTAAACTCAATGGTATGAAATAATGGACTAGAATGAAATGGTGAGCCATTTATCCTGTGGGAAATCTTGAACTTGATTCGAGAATAGCACGTTAATATTTATTGTCGATTGAAGACACCTATGAACATATGCAATACTCTGCATCTTCAAGAATTTTGTCTTAATAAACTTAAATTGCTCGGCGATATTCTGGTGGTTACCACCAGATTTGTTTCCACTCGTGGAAAGATATTAACAACTTCTTCATCTTTGTGGCTTACGCTACTATTTCTAATTCGTTTGAACAAAAGTTGCACCAACGTTATTGAGCGGTCACAGAAATAAGAACATCATTAATTCTCTTATATTTTCCAGTAGAGTTATTTATCAGAATAAATTACAGAATTCAAGGTTTGAAAAAAATTGAAACATCGCACCATACTTCTTGACGATCTGAAGAGTCGATATTATTTTTGGATACTTCCAAGATAAGTGAGAATTCGCTTCTTGTAGGTTGAATATTAAATGAGACAGAATTGAGAGATCATGAATTTTTTTCTCATATTGATAAAAATTTTTGAATTCTTCATTATGTTTGTATCAGTGTTATACATATAAATAAATAATAATGCTTAATTATTAATTCAAATGAATAAACTAGCTTTTGTTTCCTCACCTTTTGAAGCAGGAGATAGAAGATGGTAGTGAACTGAAGCTGAACCTGCGCTCTCGCCATAAATAGTTACGTTGTTTGGATCACCACCGAAGCTAGAAATATTTTCTTTCACCCATTTCAGAGCCATAACCTGATCTTTCAATCCAGCATTACCCATTACTCCCAAACTGTCATCCTCCAGACATAGAAAACCTGAATATAATAAGAACTAATTAAAAAACTATGTGTAAATGTAGAAGACTATATTTCCGTTGCTATTTTAATTCATTATGCGAATATACATTCAAAGGAGATTTAAGTCATAAAATATCACGTGGACATCGCGTCAAAATGATGCAAATCGAATGTCTAAACAATACTGAGTGATACATTTTTAAGTATTTATCTTTCTAGCTGGGTACTGATATATATGCTGTACTTAAAAATGCTTCCATATAAATATTATACAATAATCTCTTAAAAAACTGTAGAATTAAGCAAAGTAATTTATACATATATATATAGCCCATGACATCAATGAAATTATTTTCGAATTAACGTTGATAACATGATTGATTTCACTATGACAAGGTTATGAAAAAGTTCAGAATAATCTAGACATATATTTATTAGCAATTTCATAAAGTAACTTGGAGTGTATAGCAAATTCAGTGCCAACATTTCAGTGAACTTGGGTGAATTATTTAACATGAACTTCGGGTCAACAGATGGATGTATCTACTTCATGCAATACTGGACGATTAATTGATGTCGATAAAAAAGCAAGCACTTAAGTGAATGTATGACTATTTCATTGAAATTCTAGTATTTGAGACTTCCACAATGACGTTTTTCTCACAAAAAGCGTCAATTTATTAACAAGTTAACACAAATTGTAGTACCAGAAAAACTGAGTCAATTATAAATATATATATATATATATATATATATATATATATATATATATATATATATATATATATATTTATATATATAGTTTCAAGAGTGACGAATCATTCATAATAGTAAATACTGAGACTCAATCGAAATATTTTAAATGAAACTCTCAGAGAGCTGTCTACACAAATGTCAACGAGAACGAAGCTATCAATTTTGAGAGTGAATATTAAGTTCGGTTCGAGAAAACCATCGATCTTGTTGAATGATAATAGAATACAATTGCTTCATCGTTATTATGAATCACCAGTCCATATTTAATCAATCACTCAGGAATCGGTGGCTTTCAAAACGCCCATAGATCCGATATGCGAATGAGGAGAACAACAATATCTGTGAACATTCAAGTAATCTCCCTCTATCGAAGAAAAGACGTATGAACCCTCCCTAGCGTTGTAGATTCCCACTCATGACAACATTAGTGCGAGTACGTAGAGGCTTCGTAAACATTTCATTCGAATAATTTCGAAGCGCACTCAATATTCACTCTCGAAAGTGATTCGTTCCCGTTGACAACATTCCTGTAGACAGCTCCCTGAGAGTTTTATTCGAAATATTTCAATATTTCGATTGAGAGTCTCAGTATTTACTAGTATAAACTTTATTAAGTATGCTTTTTGTATCTAGAACTAGCTATCCTTTTGCCCGCCGGGGCTTGATCTGGAGCGATTATGCATGGGGCTATTCTTACACACTACAGACAGATTTCTGTTGTTTCATCAAAGAGAACAAAATGAGATCGGTTCTCATTAGTGTTGCAAACAACTGAAAAAAAAGCGAAATATTAAAATTGAAAAGAAGCCTGACCGATGGTTACATCACTGAAGATTTTTCTGAAGAAGTATTAGAAAAAAGAAGGGAATTGAAGCCAAAACTATAGAAGAACGTGCGAAAAAAAAAACAATGCAAAAATAAAATACGATCAACTGGTAGTACGAGAAGGAACTCAAATCAAAGAACAAGGAAAAGAGACCAGTTAACTTTGCCGGATAATCAGAATCACTTCACGAAAACAAGAGTAGGCAACAGTTCTTTATTTATCAATGAGGGAAAATAGAGAGAATGCATTTGATTTGATGAGACCAAATTCAAGCTCAATTACGTATATTACAAACAACTAAACTTTAGCAACCAGAGGCAGAACAACTCCAATCCGTCTGGTCTAAAAGGGGTTGAACGACCACCACCCCCCTAAAGAAAATAAGGAAACTTAAAGAGAATTGGACTGGACATATAATGGGGACCAACAAAGAAAAATGGACTTAAGAGATAATCGAGTGGTATCCGAGTAACGGAAAAAGACAACAAGGAGGTCAAATCAAAAGCCTGGAGGACGTTCACTTAAAGGATGGGTGAAGGTCGGCCAAAAAATGGAAGCAGTTGGGGGAGGCCTATGTCGACAGATAACCTGACCAAAGTGGTTGCTAACGAATATTTACATATAATTTTTTTTCTATGTTATATCAATAGATTTAAAAATACTAGGTAATGTTTGTTAGTATATAATAGCAAGTAAGTTTCGAAGGTCAGCGAATAAAGGATTCTATTATTATAATTATTATTATAGTTTGAAATTTCAAAAGCGTATCGTTCGAAGTTTTCAGCATGTTCGCGCCTTCACTCACCCAAAATTCCTAACCTGTAATTGATGATCACCTGAATAACGTTCTGTGTCATCAAGTATGAAGGATTGTAGAATTCTTTGGAATTTGAACCCTGTATGAAACCTCCACCGTGGATGAATACCATCACAGGTTTCGGCGGATCAGAGTCTTTGGGCATCTGAAAAAATTTGGGCTTATTGAAATGGTTAGTACCCTGATGCGTTACAATTGGCTGTCTAGAATTATCCCAATGCTGCAAATGCCGGCTACTAGGTGAAATAAGTATTGCGATCGATAAACCAGTAATTATAGGCATTTTAAGCAGTAATTTGCGGAAATATTCTTAGGAATCTGAATTTTTGCATATACCTTTATTACGACGTTGTAATAAAGATGTGAAAAATCGAATTCGATATCGTGCCGGCTGAAGAAGTTATGAAGGCCAAACATCACGAAAATCAGTTGCTCGCGAATATCTCGCGACTTATCGCTAAAAGATCGATAGACGTAACTAGGAAATTTATTCAGGGTTAAATTAACTACAACAAACGCCTGTTTTATATTCTGTAAAATTAATTGTTTTCGGAACAAACTGCTGTGAAAGCGACTAGAATGTTTTCACATATGTAATTGTATAATGTACACCAAGGAGTCAACTCTATTGCTTTATTATGTTTTCGAGTGCCTTGAAAAATTCTATCTGATAGTTGGGCGTTTTGTGAATAAGTGAAATTTTGTGAAATATTAAAGAGGTGTTGTAAAGTCCAACCTACGTTTTGTAAGTTTTGTAAATAAGTGTCAAGGATATAGAAAATTAAAATATCGACACTAAAGCTCATTTTTCTGTATTTTCAGACTCAAAAATAAAATGTTATTCACTCTCAAATGAAAGACGAAATATCTCCTACATATCATGCATTATGCCTACGGGAGAAACCAGGTGAACAAACGCGTCTTGCATTCTACCTCGAAGGTGGTGAGGAGAGGAGTGCATCATCATAACGTAGTCTCATCCTCAACGATTTACTCCAAAAACAGTTAATTTTACAGAAAATGCAGGCAATATTTTGTGCAGATAATCTAACGACGAACAATTTTTATAATGGCCTCTATTGACCTTCGAGCAATAGGTCGTGTGTTATTTCCGAAAAGCTGATTTTCGTGACGTTTCGACCTTTATAACTTCTTCAGCCGGCACATCTTTCGTATCTTCATTACAGCACCTTTATGAAGAGTATACAAAAATTCAGCTCACTAGGAATGTTTCAGTTGACAAAACCTAAAATAACTCGACTATGAACTAAAGTGTCTTCAAAAGTAGTCCAAAGTTAATACTAATGACAAGAAATCAATATCTAATAATTTGGTAACTATAAAAAAATTTGCATATAAATAATACTCACTTCTTTGGTGTACACATTTAAATTAAGGCAGTTATCTTCTTTTCCTATAAAATTGAAGAACATCAAATGGGTAGATGGGCAAGGCGGGCCTTCTTTGGTTGCATCTAGAACTCCGCTCCATGGCTCCAATTCTTGAGGAGCCTGAAAAAATTACATGGTAAGAGAAATGTTGAAAATGCGCTTCTATAGCTAAGAGATGGCAGTCAAGATTTTTCGTTGGAGAAATGTGCGTACGAAACCAAACGGAGACATCTACGTTTGTATTAAGGTTGGAGGTCAAGTGTTTATAAGACTTTTGTTCGATATGATGGGCTGACTACAAAGTTCATAATCCCCAATGAAAAAACAAACTGTTGCATTATATTCTCATTTATTTATTTATTTGAATTAACGTGTCTCGACTACCTGGTCATTGACACATGGTACAATTTTTACAGTTTCATGTAATAGTGTTAATGCTATAGATACTCAAATATAATTAACAATTCAATTGTAGTGAAATTAGATGAGACTGTATTCTTTCTAGATGTGTAAGCTACACCAGGTTGTATAAACCATATTTCCCGATAAATTTTAGTGTAACTTTAATTTGGGTCGTTGTGCTCAGAATGTCTTTGATATTGTGTTTTAGTTCTAGTTGGTTACGAACAGCCTCATTTTTTGGACACCAGATGAGTATATGTTCAACTGTAAGGGTGACATTATCACAGTATTCGCACTTGGGTTGTTCGCCTGATGTCATCAAATAACTGTGGGTCAGTTTCGTGTGAGCTATTCTTAGTCTCCTAGCTACTATTTCGTCTTGTTTATTCAGGGCGTTCGCCGATAAATTAAAATTAATTTCACATCTGAAATTTTGTCAGCACTCCGTCAGAATTGAACCACAGTTTCCGAGAACTGTTGTTCTATTCCTCGTGTGTCTTCTTTGATTGAAGAATTCTTCAAAACAAATAGTTTGATTACGGCCTCACTGAGCAAGAGTAACCAGGACAGAAACTTTATCTTCACAGAGCGAGTAAAGGCTTATCATCGCTGTTAAACAAATATTTTCTTTTCACGAATAACATTCTATCAGTGACAGGAAAACTCCTAATTTAATTGTGTAGAAAACGAATCCTGAAAAGGATTTTACTGAGGATTCAGTTCATACAATTAAAGATCTGTATTGGAAAAACTCTGTATGCCCAGTGTTCTGAAGGGTTATTTGAAGGGATGTTGTGAAAAAGCTGAAAAATTTTAATAGTTTCTGGTTTGTCTAGAACTAAACTTGAAAGGAGTTTTTCAATACTAAAAAAATTGAAGACCACAGAAATAAAAAAGAATGCGAAGGACTCACTGGTTTTGCGCCTATGTCTGTTCACAGGGATGAGGTGCTAGAACAACAATGCTTTCAATACATAAGATACACGTACAAGAAGGAGCTTGATTATTGAGAAATTGAATTATCAATCAATTTGTCATGACTTATATCTTATTTATATAATAATCAGTACATAACTATGAAAATACTCTTCAATTTTTGCCTCTTACCTACCAATGAGAAAGCTCTAGCTACGACACTGTACATCATAATTATTTATAGTAGATAAATAAATGTGATATAGCTGATGTCGAGGGGAACAGTAAGGGTAAATATAGAAATATTCGAGTGAAGCCGATAAATCCAATTTATCCTTAAGATCCTGAAGAAGACAATTCAGGTTCAAATATTGTGAAATAAGCCTAAGGAAGTTTGCATTTCGTAATCTTATCTGAATCACTAGAAAACCGTTCTTCATAAATCTGACAACATTCGTCGAATTAATTCAAGTTGAATTTAATTATGTCATGTTAGTGTTTATTTGTAGATATGAAAGTTGCTGTCCTTCCTGATTAATTCTAAAGCATGAAAATCCTTGTTTGCATTCAACTCAAGGGACAAAGTACCTATTAAAATTTCAGGTTTCACTTAGCATTAATATTCTTTCAGGCTGAATTATCCGATAGATCAAAAAATCATTAATGCAAATTGGATAGATATTATCTATAATCTAAATCGAAAATTGATGCCGCAATGTAATAACTTGAGAAAAAAACATTATTCCATTTTTTTCACATTTATTACATTATTTCCATATTTATCGTAATGTTATGATGGTGTTCCTATGAGTGTGAGCACATCGTCATTAATGCATAAAATATTTGATATGTTTTATTGCCTGTTAGATATGATCAGTTTTCATGATATTTTTAGCCACAACATTACTGAAAAATATTTATTTTAGATGACGTTTCGTTGCTAATAATAATTACATTGTCAATATTATTCAATATTTGAATTGCTATGCATATCAAACAAAAAATTGTAATTTTGGGAATCAACTAAATCTATTGCTTCTTCAATATTCAAAAAAAAATGTTTTTCTCTAGCATTCGGTTCGGAAGTGCAGTTTTCTTCACGATGAGGAAACATTCTTGACAGGGTGATTTCAAAGCTGTAATTTTTTTTTTATTTGTATTTACTATAGTTTTTTTTCCTGTTCAAATACCTCCAAAATCTCAATTTCAACATTCCTCGAATTTGAAAAATTGCGAATCAAATGCTACACAAAGATCAAAAAAATAAATCTGACAAGAACGAGTATTTATCCCAACACTCCTAAATGACATTTAAACTCAACGTGAGTAGTTTTTCTTCAATAGCGTATAAAAGTTGTGATTTTGGTATACTGAACTTCATTATGTTTAAACCAAAAGGAATGAATCTCAGAAATTGTTGTTCGTTCTAGATGAAGGATAATATAATACGAGCGTGGGGTGAGAAGTGTCGGGCCTAACCAAGAAAAACGATGTTCCAAAATTTTTTTGCTTTATTGTTTAACATAATGTCCATCAACTATGATACATTTCCAATAACGGTGTTCTGATTTAGTAAAAACAGTTTTGAAAGTAGATTCGTCAAGTTCCTTGAATTACTGATTTATAGTTAGTTTCGATAACTTCTTCCTTGCTCTCAAATCTTTAACCGCCAAGCCATTTTTTGAGGTAAAGAAACATGTTATACTCGCTGGAGGCTAAGTCTGGAGATCAGAGAGGATGTGGCATCAATTCAAACTTCAATTCGTGGATTTTCTATAATGCAGAAAACGACGAATTCGATGGTTATCGTGATGAAACAAATCTTTTTTCTTCGCCAAATGAGGTCATTTATAATGAAACAATATTTAGAATTTTCTCATAATTTTAATACAAATACGCATGACCACGTTTCGAAGTACTACTTCTTTATCAAATTCTGGAATAATATTTAGTATTAATCAGATATTCATTTTCTTCTTGTATCGGCCTCATCAGGTAATTTTAGGTCGTTTAATTTGTACCTCATCTTTCAAACGTTGCAATAAGTATTGACCATTGATAGCTCTGACCTTTTGAAGATATTCAGTGTATATAATTTCCCTCGCATCCCAAAAAACAGTAGCCATAACCTTGTTTGCCGATAAAATTTTTTGCCTTCTTTGCAGTTGGTTCCCCCTTTCCGACCCACTGTTTTGACTTTTCTTTATTTTCAGGAGAGTAGTGGTGAACCTAAATCTCATCAACAGTTATGAATCGACGAAAATTTGTTTTGGCTATAGCGCCAAATTTTCGGTAGAAATGTTTTTTCGAATCAGTTTTTGGTCGAGCGTTAACAAACGCGATATCCATGTTGTATTCAGCTCATTCACGCTCAAATGTTTGTACAAAATATTTCGCAAACGTTCTACTAACATCCTTCAGGGCTCAGTTTCTCAGGCACTTTCAATCTGCGGTCTACCAATACTATTTTCTCATTCATTCCTGAAGTTGTGAACTCAACGGGCCGTCCTGAGCAAGGCTCATTCGAGATGCTCACACGACCCATTTTGAATTCAGAAACCCACTGCTTATTAGTTGAATATGATGGTGAGGATTCTCCTTCTATAGAATCCATCTCTTATTTTATTTGTTTTGTTGTAAAAACTTTCAAATAGCAGTATTTGATGATAGAACGTTTCTCCAATTTTTCTATTTTCACGAAAACAACGGAAGCGTCAGTAGGACTGGCACTGTAGGACTCTACTCCAAAAGTAGACCTTATGTCGCAATCTTTCGATCAGGCCGAAAAATTTTCACCCCACACTCGTATTAGTAAGCATCCATGTAGGTATATCTCCTATTTTCAATTTTCAACTCGAATGTCCACAATATGACCTTGCCAAGTGGAAAATCGTTTTCAACTTTGAAACAATCGACACAAAAAAAATCGAATCGTTTGTTTTTCACTATGGTAAGGTATTGCATGGTCCATGATGCAGTCCATAAACATTTTATGAAATTCATAATTTTCATAGAATAAGTTAAATTAAGACCAACTGTCTATTTCCGTACCCACTTTCAATAGATGCCTTGAACTTTTTACATAATCGACCTTGTAAGCAATGAATCGTAGTAAATGAACAAAAAAACAATCATTCAGTTTGATGAAAACCAAATTGTTTGAATGCGTGACCTAAAATTGGACAAGTTTCCTCAATTCCTCATACCAAATTAGAATCATTATTGGTCAAGGAAATAAGTCGACCATGACTTGCTCGTAGATGGTAAAACTGTTGATTACTCCAATCAATTCTGCATGATTAAATGAAATGTTGAAATTCCAATTTTCTTCTTCAAACTCAAATATAGAAAACTCTCATAAGGTAGAAAATAGATTCGAATTTTGATAAGCTTACTTTTAATAAGAAACGTTTGAATAAGTTCCTATGTTTTTCGAAGTCTTCCTAAAGATTAATGAATACTTGATTGATAAAATGATAATATTAATTGTTTATGTAGAAAATTCTAACATTATTTGAATTCTGGAAATGAATCACTTTCAAGGATATTGACAAGATTTATTTATATTCGATTTTCAGAATTTTCTTTGGGATTGACAGATTTATCGTAGTGTTGAGTTTTAACGACTTGCAAAAGACGTGATAAAAGTTGAAAAATTTCAATGAATAATAGGTGTAACATATAATTTTAAATTAAGGTTTGGTTCCATAGTGTCAGTTGTCTAACTACTGCATTGTAATACAATGTTAAAAAAGTACTCGATGCTGAAAAACCATGGATGTTCCTCATCCCATCCATCGACGCATTAATTCGATGCATTTCATCGAAAAAAAAATCCATGTGTTTTTTAAGTGGGCACCCCTACTTGAATCGAACAACTCAGTTCTATTTTAATCTGGAAAATGATTGCATTTAACACAATGTTCGAAAAGAAAAAGTTGAACTGTTCTGCAAAACTTTGTCTTCTTTCCATCATCGCCGAGTTGTTTTCGATTCTATAAATTGCAGTCATAACTTTTGTTATAATAGATATATTTCAAATAAGAAAAGACAACAATCAATGTCTATAGCAATCAACGATTATAAGGGCATGTCCTTATAATACTACGAATAAATAAATAAATCTTTAGAGAGAATTTTATTGTACTGAGGGGGAATTAGTAAAAATCAAGTGACGAAAACAAAGTATAAAATAAAGAATAAATGCCTTTCAAATAGTCATGCTCGTAAACACATATAGCACTTTTAACACAATTCTGGAAAGCGAATTTCGAATAAAAATTTCATCAAGCTCTATTTTCAAATGCCTAACTGCTAAATGGTCCTCAATCACATTTGTCAATCTAATAGACAAACAGAATGGGTCATTGGTGTGATGGATTACTGAAAGAGTTCTGAACTAATCACTTTCACGATTAATATGGGTAGAGCTCAGTTCAAATAAATATCGAAAGGGTGACAACCATATCTTCCTGCAATTTGATCATCATTTACTGTTATTAAAAACACATTGTAATAAGGGTAATAGGCGATTGATCTCTTAATGAAGCTTTGTTTAATAGATTGGATAAAAAAACACTTGGCTTACTTTCACGAAATTACGAGGGTGGGGTGAAAAGTTTTCGGCCTGACCAAGAGACGTCGCTATTGTCCATTTTTGTAGCTTGTAGCACAATGGCTAAGTTAGTTTCCGTTTGAGAGCACTTTGCACGAGACGCTTCCGTTGTTTTCGTAAAAATGAAAAAACTGGAGAAACGTGCTGTCATCAAATACTTCTATTTGGAAAGGTTTACACCAAAACAAATAGAAGAAGATATGGATTCAACACTAGGAGACTTCTGTTGAATCTCTTCATCAAATTCAACTATTAAGCAGTGGCTTTCTGAAATCAAAATGGATCTTGGGAGCACCCATGAAGAGCCTCACTCAGGACGACCCGTTGAGGTAACAACTTCAGATATGATTGACAAAACTCATCAAATAGTATTGCAAAATCCATCAAGTAGTATTGCAAGACAGATTGAAAGTGCATGAGATAGCTGAGACATGTAGGATGTCAGCTGAACATGTGCGAAATATTTGTCACAACCATTTGAGCATGGAAAAGATGTGTGCAAGAGGGTTGCCGCGTTTGCTAACGCTCGACGATAAACTGATTCGAAAATACATCTCTACCAAAAATTTGGCACCGTATGAGCGTAAATCAAACGAATTTTTGTGTCGATGCATAACTGTTGATGAGACTTGGGTTCACCACTACACTCCTGAAAAAAGAACAGTCGAAACAGTGGGTAGGAAAGGGAGAACCAACTCCAAAGAAGGCAAAATGTTGGTTTATTTGGTATCTCTGGTATTTCTGGTATCTGGTAGTTTCTATAATTTCCATTATTTCTCTTGAGAAACCCTCCGTTATATCAGTTTGCTTGGGCACTTCAGCTTTGTTTTTCAGTTCTTTCAACTTTTTGTGATGAAAAGTAAAAACGAAAACAGATGTATATTTCGGAATATCAATATTACTTTTTTGGAAGGTACTTTTTACAATATTAGATAGTTCATCAAAATTATTTTCCGTCCCTTTGATACCATTTAATATTGGATTATATCCCGTAGTGATATCCTCCAAGTATTTAATTTTCCTCTTCAATGTTTTTATTTCTATTTTCAAACTTCCATTCTTCTCTTTTGTCGGTTATATTTTATCACTTAGAGCATGCATGTTCTGTATAATTGCTTCAGTTCGTATTTGAAACTCATATTCTATCTTCTTAAATATGTTCTAAATATTTCTTTAGCGTATAAGGCAACGGAGTTAACTTATATACTGTTGGCACTTTTTCAGATGAACAAATATGTCAATTCACAAGTGTCAACTGTCCAGTTGATTGTTGACGTTGTGTGAAATATTAGTTTTCAAAAATTAACTATTTCTCAATTATTTAACAGTTATTACTTGCTATTAATCAACAGTTTTTCAGATTAAATATGAGCAATTGGCGTGGTTTCACAAAATTTATAATAAATACTTCGGAGTGTTACCCCATTTTCAGAGAGAGTTTTAATACAGAATTTTAATTTTTAAAAGAAATTAATATATCAAACAATGTTACACCAAGAGATCAGCGAACATTCAATACACTTTATTAAGAACGCAAGCAACGAAAAACTCGCTGTTTTTCATAGACGAACACTCCTCAAGTTCAGTACGACTAATAATCACATTTGGTTCAACAAAGAATGCTAAAAAAAATGTAACTCCCAGGTATACGAAGGCCAGCTGTAGACATAACTCGCAAGAATAAAAACCGCTTTAAACAAAACTTTGAAGATGTGGTTGAAATTAGAGATTGAAAAATGGTATCGAACTAGAGATAATTCAAAAATTCATTTGAAAATCATCAACAGTTTTCTTCCTCGCGTGGTTTTCTGATATTATAACAGTTTTATTTGTATCTATAATTTGAATAAAACTAAGTAGTTCGTTATTTTCACTATATTTCAGTCGAAAATATCAATATTGTTTCGCCAACACTGTGGCTTCATCAGATGTAGATGATAAAATAAGCTAAAACATTGTGGATCGTCCATATTTATGCTGAAGTGTAATAATAAAACAAGTCAATTTATTCTTATTATTAACCTCCATGTCTTCTAACAGAGTTAGTTTGTAACCTTTAACCGTAAGCAAAATTTAAAAATTGTTATTGGAGCAGTTTTTTCTTCTCTAAGGTGTGTTGCATAAGCTGAATCGGTTTTTTCTTTCTTGTAGCTTTTTTGTGGTGGCGAAACGATATTGTCATATTTGACTGAATTATCTTGTAAATTACAAACAAGTTAGTTTTATTCGTACTTTGTTCTTGAATATTCATCAAGAATCCGCCCAATCGATTAGTTATTTGTATCCCCTTGTTCCAATTTTATGCAGCAGTTATTGCGTAATTGTGATGTTCTATACTTTCGTTCGAATTGAATTGAATCAATTTCACTCGCACTGTGTGAACACTGTTATCGTTTTAGAAACCGAAAACCGCAAAACATATCATAAGTGTAAATATTATCACAAAGCACGTCATACAGTAAATACTGGTGAAAATCAAAATTTTTGTCTTAACTTCTACATTCTCCATTTTTAGTGGAATTCATAGGAACGGGACGGAATATTCGAAGTAAACAACTTCAAATATTAATTAAACGGTTGAATATACTTGAGTGTTATACTTAAACGAATCGAACAATAATAGACATTCTATTCCAGCAGTGCGCCGACGTCTAAAAATAGATATGAAACCAAACGGATGGATCTGTCGAAAGAGTTACTAACATTCGGTATCATGAAAAAGTAGCGTATTACGATTAGTTTCATAAATTTCATTTCGATAATAGCGTACATAGTAATAAAATCAATAGATGCATCGAAGTCTTAGGAGTGATCTTCGACACAAAATTGACTTCTACTTCAGTTTTACAAAACACCAAGTTTTGCAATTAGAAATGTCTTATAAAAGAAATATTTTTCATATATACGACATATCTTTTGAATCTCTGAAGTACTCGACTCTACTGGTCACGTTGATGTGATTTACACAGATTTTCAGAAAGGTTTGAGAAAGCTGCTTATGCGCTCCTTATACTGAAATTACGCAACAAATTTAGTTTCCCCGATACCGTCACCACCCTTTTTATCCTTACATTGCTGACCGACGTCAGTTCGTAGAACTGGAAGGTATATGATCATCTGAGCTCATACCTACCTCTGGAATACCTCAAGGGTCTAATCTTGGGCCACTGCTATTTATTCTATTCGTGAGTGATCTCACGAACAGAATCTATTGACTCGCCACATTCAATATTCGCAGACGATTTGAAACTATATCATAAATTAGATCACAGGACTACTGTGTTCAACTTGACCTCGTTCTGGACCATGTTGCCGTGTGAGGATAATTAATTGAGTTTGACTGTATCAAAGTGTAATGTTGTCGCTTTCACGAGGAAAAAAGATCGAATTGAGTGTCATTATAGCGTCGGTGGACAGCTTCGTTTTCCTTCTGATTGGATCAGAGGTATTGGTATAGTATTCGATCAGTAAATTTCCTTCATTTCACACAACTTACTTCATATGCCTTGAAAAAACAATTCGTTTCCTCGAAAAGATTCGTTTGATGCAATGGCAAATATTTCAATCATTTCCCATTTATAAGACATTTATAAGACTATTTAATGCCCTAATCTGTAGCAAGTTCAGGTATGGCGGCATGATCAGGCATCCTATTTATACTTACCATTACCGCCATCTTGAGGCTATTCAAAGAAAACTCTTGAATTTCTCAGTTGGACGGAAAATAAAAATTGTCAACAGTGAGGAGCCAGTCATGTCGAATTATTGAGTCGATTCAGTTAAGGTTCATTGCTGGGCAGGAGAGAAACTTTATCATTCATATTTTTGTACGAGTTACTGCACAAAAGTATTGACTGTCCTCCTATTTAGTCTGATTTGAAATTTCGTGTTTCTAGCCAAAATTCTCGTACCACAGAAGCTGACCTTGACCAAGTACCAACTCCCAAATACAATCCTCCATTTGGTTCATGGAGTCTACATTCAATACAGTTGATAATAAATGTGACATTCACTTTTATTCCATAGCACTTATTATTAATAGTTAAGTAAACAAGAAAAAATAACTGAAATAGATTGAGTTTTTCGTCATATTTCATTCAATTTCATTATTTATTTATTAGTTACTTTTTTAGTTTTTTTAGATTAGATTGAGCTCTTTTTTATTTCTTTTAAATATTATATTTTATTCATTCAGTTATTCAGATATTATTCAACATTATGTCATTATTCCCTATAATTGGGTACTACATCTGTTGGGAATAAAGAACCGATTTTAATTGTTACTATTATTAATGTTTTTATCTTTTTTGAATATTCATGGTTTTGCTCTGATGGTCTATATTTAAAACGAGTTATATCTCACAAGTAGCTTATTATCATATCTAATGATCTATTACTTGGATATATTTGAATAAAGTTTTGGGAAACAATTTTCCTGTACGAGTTGATGAGTTGTTTTTATTGTCATTTTTTTTCCTTCGAGGTTATGAAGTTTTGGCCTCTGCTCTCTTTCATACAATTTATGATGACTTTGAGCTCCTTGATGACATTCACATATTTGCATAATAAATGAATGATGTCGGACGAATCTGACTGTTTTCTAGATATAAGTTTTTTTTTATATAGAATTTTCGTGTAGTACTGAAGGTAAGCTCTTTTTTTACTCGGTCCGAAGAGTAGTTCTACAAATTTTTGCAGTTCTGCTTTCAGTTGAATTTTGCATAAAAGTATTTTCTCTGCTCTCTTTCATACAATTTATGATGACTTTGAGCTTCTTGATGATATTGACATTCACATATTTGCATAATAAATGAATGATGTCGGACGAATCTGACTGTTTTCTAGATATAAGTTTTTTTTTTATATAGAATTTTCGTGTAGTACTGAAGGTAAGCTCTTTTTTTACTCGGTCCGAAGAGTGGTTCTACAAATTTTTGCAGTTCTGCTTTCAGTTGAATTTTGCATAAAATATTTCCCCCCTCCGTATTTGGCTCAAGCTGCTGAGTGGTGTTACCCTCAACAATAAATGATAATGATAACATTACTGTAGTTTTCATTCAAGTATATAATCTTCATTTCAAATTTCTCGTAATAAATTCCTATTTCTACTTAATATAGAAATATAGAACGGTGTTTCAAGATTAAATGGATCAGGTACTTGTAAGTAACTTATCAGGTATTATAGAGAGTAACTTACGGAAACATAGATTCGTCTGGTTACTGGTTCATTATCTAAAGCGGTTGGCTAAAATATTTTGGATCAAGCTTGATTATTCGATAAGAAAATGCCCTCATTACTGTTGAAATAATTCAATAAAAAATTTTCTCAACTGTACTAAAAAATTTTGATTTGGATATTGAAAATGCCATAAATTCTATGAATAGGTTCAGTAATGCAAGACATATCTCAACCAAGCTGACATATTTCATTTCAGTTTTAATAAGTCTTTATTTCCTTACAGGTAAAAACACCCAGTTACAGGAAATATTCTAACAAATATATAGAGTATTAACACCTAACTATATAATGCAAAAGTTTAAAAAATGATTATCAATTAAAAAGTAATTATAATAAATAATAGACAATGAAATTAGTGCTTGGTTCAGAATTCACTATACATGAAGAGTCCAACTGAACCTGAGTCATGGAATCAAAGCACTGAGTCAGTGTTGATATCGCATTTATCAGACACATCCTCGAATAGCCAACACATATACCTAATGGGTGATTGTACGAGGGAATCAGTTTTCAGAGTACCCAATGAAAAAAAAATTATTTGAATTTGACATTGTCTAGGAACATGAAAATCAATCGAGACAATAAGGTTAAGACAGCCTATAATAACCATGTAAGAGGTAATACAGAAACAACTTCGAGTAATTCAGCTCCAAACCGGTTTAACACATCAGTTTGGTTATATCCTCTGGCCGGATAAACGTGATCCTCCCTCCAAACTAGATATTCGAGAAATTTTTGTTGTATCGATTCTAAATGATTTTTATGAGAAATGTAAATGTAGCGCCAAATCATACATCTTAAATCTAATTTACTCTTCAAAAGCACATCAAATAATTTTATAAGTGTTTTTGTATTCGAAAAAAGTCCAGCATAACGCAAAATAAATCCATAAGATTCGAATGCTGTTGAAATTGTTTTATTTATATGAGGTGCAAAGGTGAATCTCTGATCAAATATTATACCTAGGTCTCGAATTTCGGAGACCTTGGTCAGAATGGTTTCGTTAATTGTGTAGTCAAAGTGAATAGGCCATGTCTTTTTAATGAATGTGACAACGTTACATTTAGTTACATTAATATTGAGTTTATTGTGGTAACAACAATCAGAAACGGGGGTGATGCCATCCTGTAAGCTTATGCAGTCCCCATATGTTTCGATTTTGCGATATATTCAGCAGCGTACATGAGACTATGAACTTCTAGACAGTCTATTAGATCATTTACAAAAAGAAGAAACAACAGTGGGCCTGAATTAGAACCTTGTGGTACCCCCGAAAGAGCTCTATTGACATATGACTTAGGACCCTCAAATTGTACAAACAGTGTTCGATTATATAAATGAGACTGAATTAGGAAAATTAGATCTTTGGAGAAACCTGACTTGGTTTTGAGTTTGTGCAACATAACTTTATCCGGTCTCCGTAGCTTAGTTGGTAGAACTCCCGACTATGGTGCGGTAAAACTCGGGTTCGAGCCTCGCTGAAGCATTGGTGTTTGTGTTTGTTTCTGATTTGAGTAGTTTAAATAATGAAATATGCTGGGTAATGTACATCGATTACAAGCCCAATGGCCGTTCGGAACCGGCGTTAAAGTGTAGGTCCACTGAATTGAAAAAAAAAACATAACTTTATGATTCATTTGATCGAATGCTTACATTGAATTGTTACACCAGTCAGTGTTCCGTGTTGTTTTCTTTTCTACTTTTCTCTCGTTCCATATTTTGATTCCTATTTCTTTCTGGTTCAAAGTGAAGTAATTGAGGAAAAGTAAAATATCTATATCTAACCATATATATATATATATATATATATATATATATATATATATATATATATATATATATATATATATATATATATATATATATATATGTATATATATATATATATATATATATATATATATATATATATATATATATATAAATATATATATATATATATATATAAAGTTTACTTAGTAACTCAATTAATTTCTTCAAAATTCAGTCCATAAATAAGTTAAATACATGACAAGAAATATATTCTCCACGAAATTGAAATTTCTTTAAAAATATTTCAAGATTAATTAAAGCTCGAAAAATTTTTCTAGCAAAATGATTGAATTTCAATTCAATAATTTTTGAATATCATATTAATCAACAATCAATAAACAATAATTTATCAATCATTAAATGTCATTACTTTAATTGAAAACACATTAGTGTTGCACACATTTGGTGATGAGGTATTTAAGTAATAATTGGAAATATATATTGGATATACTCAAACAATTTATATGGAATTTGGACTAGTTATTCTGATTGTACCATAAAAAGCTGATGTATACATGCATGGTTCAAGTGTTCACTTGATCAGTTAGTTATTATGGTCAGTATTCAGATGTCTAATAAATATAACGAGTAAACTTTCTAGATACATTTAAAGTAGTTTCAATTCATCAATTACTAATTTGTCATCAGGTAAAGTAAGCGCTTCTCTCTCATGCAACATCTCTCCATTAGCATACAACTGATAACCTCATTCAAGAACATTAAATTCACAACAGAAACCTCATACTACAAAACTACACAAAACTTGCGAGTGAAAACTTTTGGCATTTCTTGTGTTATAAGCATGCACATCATTGACAAATGTTAAATTTTTAAGACATCACATGAAAACAATTTATTTTTCATTTAAAATTTGAATATAACTGAAGCAAAAAGTATTTTCTCTTTATATGTCATAGTTGTAAACAATTCAACATTGTTTCGATGGGAGTATATCTATAACATTTAAAATTAGTCCGCTTAGCCCTATTCTGTATTGATTTGTAGATTTGAGTTTCTGCTTTTCTTAAACTGAAAAACAGAACATCAATTATCGAACTGGCATTATAATTGGTTCGAACTTTTGAATATTTTGAAGAATATGAAGTCAACGTGATCATTTTTAAATATTTAACTTTAAAGCTTTTAATGTTCTGGCTTTCAATTTTATTATTCATATACTCGTTCATATTCACCATAAGATTTTTACTTCCACATTTACTATAAGATTAGACTATTGTTCATTCAGTGATAAACTGTTTACACATAGTCATTTATTTATTGCTGTCAGGTCTGTTGATTCACTCTGCCACTGCCTTAATATTTTTACCACTAGTGTAAAACAATGTTTCATCTTCGAATAATTGTAAAGAACATGCTTTCACATGAGTAAGAATACTGTTATTGAATAAAAAGGGACCTGAGAGAGTTGCTTGAGGTTGCCAAAATCAACCCCAGTACTGCTCCAATCGACACCACTGATTTTTTGGAACGCGAATGTTAGTAAAAACTGAACCATTTGTTCACCTAACTCCTGAAAAATCTACTTCAAAAACTCACTGAATTTCTATGTATCTGTGTTTAATTTTTGAGTTCTCGAATCTCATTAATCTCGAATTTCATTAAATGCAACGAAATGTAATGTCAGAACAAATACTTGTTCTTGTTATTTTGCAGTTCATCTATTTGAAATTACCTAAATCTAATGAATAACATTGATCATTAATGAATTAACATCCAATTTCTCATCTTTCATTCGAAATGAAAGATGCGAAAAAATATCTCTCACCAAATTCCATTAAAAAAATGAGTGAATGACCAATAATTAAATAGACATGGGTTTTTGACTTCAGAGAATTTCTCAGGTAATAATCTTAGGTCTTGTCTACTTTAAATTATTATAACAATACCAAATTAAAATACAAATTAACAATTAACTCTAAATTTATAATAAAGAGAAATTTCAAGCAATCATTGTCTTTGAAATTTAATGTGTCGGAAGATCTGATTTTCATAATTCGAAAGAACTGATATTCTCAACTTTTTTTTTCATTTCTACAGTTTTTTTCAATGTTTTGGTTTGCTGCGTTTGTTGTGAAACTGTCATAAAAGAGTATTTCAATTAACGATATTGATTCCATGATTTTACAAAGTCTTCTTCTCCTTCTGTCATCCCTCATCCCGATACTCAAGAATAACAGCTATACTCAGCTTAAAGAATCATCGTGTTTTTCTGGTAAATAGAACACTAAGTATTTTAAGTCGACGAAATAAAACCCCATGATTTCAATCATTTCAAGTGTTCATTCAAAATGTGAATGATTTGGATATTAATAGTTATCGATATATCCTATTTAGTTGAATAAGAGTATTGATATATCAATTCCATAATTTTTCAACTCTTTTGTGATAAACAAAAATGTTTCTCTCATTTATTATCATTTTCGGTTCAATTTACCATCTTCGCCCTTTTTTCGTTACAGATTTCGAAAGTCTATATTTTACAAGTTTTTAATAATAAATTTTATAATTTCTTGCGTTATTTGCTGAGTAGTTATCATCTCATTTGTCTTGACAAAACAACAATTCAGTAATTTTTCATGAAAGAATGAAGTAACAAAAGCAAGTAGGAACAAATTAGAAACACAAAGATGTAATATATAAAGAAATGAATTGATATTTCGTATAAATATAATTTTTGATAAGTAGTCATAAATTATGTCCTGTTTGGAATTTTCTATTAATTTTTTTTTCACAAGTTAAATAAACTCAATTTAATTCAATTATTTTTTCTACATGCATACTTTTCAGTTCGAATACGTGGGCATTTTCTCACTGAGTGTACTATTTTACTGAAATTATAAATAAGAGATTAAACAACATGGTCAACATATTCAAATTTTTCATTACGATTCGGATTAATTGATCTGAATCTTCTGGTTGTCATATTGCAGTGATACATTATTTCATGAAAAATTTGCAGAAATCATTCAGATAATTTCATGATCACCATCTGTTCAGCGTTTGATGGAATTTAAAATGTTTTAAAGGGTGATTTTTAGGAGTTAAGTTTTTCAGGTTGGCGGCACTGGTTGGTAATGGCATTCAAACGTCATCAGTGAAAGTGAGAAGTTTTCAGTGTACTGTGCCATTTAATCAAGGAAAGACTTACAAACGAGCAACGATTTCAAGTTGTTGAAATTTACTATGAAATTCGTGCTCTGTGAAGAATGTGTATAGTTGTTTTCGACCATATTATCGTCGTCATAATCGACCTGGTGAATCAACAATTCGTGCTGTTATCACCAAATTTCGCAGCAAGTTTACTTTGCAAGTTTAGACATTAAACCATTTTCTCGCATGCGTACAGTGCGTACTGAAGACAAGATTGCAGTCTTAGCGTACACTGTAAATGAGGATCGAGAAATGTCAATTTGTCGCCGTTCTTAGCAATTGGGCACGTGTTAAATTGGACCTTTCGAATGGACCATTTGATACGGAGCCGCGGACAACATTTCTTCTATAAGAGTTTGTATCATTCCTTCTCTAAGAGTTGCCAGTTGTATGATTCTACGAGTAAGTACTTGAATTATACTATTTACTAGCTGACCCAGTGATTTTTGTACTTTCATATATTTTTCTAGTGAATATTTTCGAAAATTCTGAAAGACGTGTTCTATTATTTTTGCTAGGTTATTTGTGTTTTTAGTGTTTATCTTACGTGCAACCAAGGAAACACTCATGGACGAAGGAAATGTAATACTTCTAGTAATATTAAATAAGTCGTATTATCAATAGTATCATACATTAACAAGCTTAAGATATCGAGAATGATTTAACTGTAAATTCTATAGTTTGAACTGGAGGTTCAAAAGTTCTTAGAAAGTCCTTCCATATATCTCATCATTATTTAAGTATATAACATATTTTACTGGATTTTCTATGAAAAATTCTTCGAACTTTCGGTAACCAATGAATTACCAGTATCTTGCGGCGGTACCAATGGCGTCAATTTGACATCTCATCACTCACAATGGACGAGTTTCATTTTAAAACTTAAATACGTTGAAATTTCAGCGCACAATATTCATTCGTTTGATCTCAACGATTTGGTGTGAACTTTATTCGATTCCCACGTTATTATTTAAAGCAGGTCGATGGGGGTTAAACGCGACATTTCTATGTTGCGTTTCCGAGTTGTCGATGATTTCGATTCCATCGATTCTTTTGAACTTCATTTCGCGCTTTGCGATACTGGTCAGTTTGACTTGATCTTGTCTATCTCTGGCATTTTTCCAAAACGAAAATTCACCTGTAAACTATATAAAACTACGTATGCCACTTTATAACGAGAAGTGTTAGTAAAGTATTCGTACTATGCTGTTCGAATGAATTAGGACAAACATTTTTTTCTTCGTTTGAGTTACTGTAGTAGGTATGTGAGTACCAAGGTGGCCTAAACACCCTCACACCTGCTTGTTTACTACCTGAGGTGACGTGAGGGTTCGACTTTGACCATCATTTATATTCTGACCGGTTTTACTTCGCCAGCAATTCAGTTGTGAGCCCACCGGTGCGACAGTTGATGGTTTGAATTTTCATACGTGCTGTATTGTCTTCCCCACAGATGAAGGACCCTCCGAGGAAGGGTCCCAAAATTATCGCGCTTAATGAACACACATCAATGACTGTAAGAGATACAGCTGAAACTGTTGGTGTGGGAAAGTCCAGCGTTTCGAGAATTTTGAAAGCATTTGAAGAAAGTGGTTCATCGCCTCAAAAAAGAAAGGGAAACTGTGGCCGCAAACGCAAAACTACTCCAAGAACAGACAAATTGTTGATAAGAAATAGCAAAATTAATCCGAGAAAGACAAGCACTGATCTTCGAAGGGATTGAATGGTTTCTGGTGTGGAGGAGAGCGCCTCAACTGTGCGAATACGACTGCTGGAGGCTGGCCGTAAGGCAAGAAGACCAAGAAGAAAGCAACTGTTTACCCAGAAAATGATGAGAAACGTTTGATATGGGCCAAAATGTACCGTGCATGCACTGTGGCCGACTGAAAGAGGGTGGTTTTTAGTGATGAGACAAATTTGTTTGTTCAAAGGTACAATTCAAGTGTTGTTAGACGAAGTGATAGGCAAATTTTGCGGTCTGATCACATTCAGTGAACAGTAAAACATTCTTCCAAACGAATGCTTTGTGGTTTTTCACAACCAATGGCACTGGACCCTTTGATGAAACATTTCAGCACGACCTGGCTCCTTGCCACAATTCCAACCAAGTGCAGACCTTCATGCGTGAGAATGAAATTGAAGTGCTCGATTGGCCGGGGAATTTACCTGATTTCAATCCCATTGAGAATTTATGGAATATTATACAGAAACGACTGGATTGAAAAAAAAAAAGTGGATTGCACTACAAAAGAAAAAATGGTTATAAGTGTAATGCAGGTGTGGTTTCATGATGACGAATTGAAGAAAATCTGCGCTACGCTAGTGGAATCGATGCCTCGATGCCTCGATGAATCGAAGACGAGTTCAATGCGTTATTTCTGCGGAAGGAGGACATACTTCATATTAATATGAAGAAAATACGCTATATTGTATGTATTTACTTCATTAAAACGTAAGATTTTACGAAAACATTTTTTTTTATCCTTTGTCTCAATTAATTTGAACAGAATAATATATGTCAGTCTATCCACACTTACCAACGTTTTTTGAAGCAAATATAAAAGTTTATGAATGGGCATTGTAACAGTTTACCAGACCAGTAGCTGCCCGGAACCACTAGGAAACTTCAGTTTCCAGTCCAATTATTAAATAATTAAGTATAATTATTCAATAAAACTTAAGTATTTCATAAGGTGAAAATATTTATGTTGACAATGGTATGATTGTTAGAAATCTGATGTTGGGCAATGACACAACCTCGATTTGTACATGATAAACGCATTACTGCAACATGTCGTTTATATAGTTAGATATCCATAACAAGATACTTGATTTTTGGTATGTTTGTTAACAATACCAAATAATACCCTACAAAATGCCCACAAAAATTCGAACAATGAGTACAAAGAGTTCTACTTTCACTGAGTCTACTGAGCAGCACTTTTGTGGGCATTTAGAATTATTGAATGAGAGGTAATAATAAAAACCTGTCTAAAAATCACTAACTGAACAATTCTTTATTCGACTAGTTTCGCCTTTTACAGCATTATCAATAAATGCTGTAAAAGGCGAAACTAGTCGAATAAAGAATTGTTCAGTCAGTGATTTTTAGACAATTTTTTTTTATTACTTCTCTTTTAAATATGAACTATCACCAGGGCCGGGTTATGCCTGTCGGGGCCCTTAGGCAATGTTCATCCAGGGGCCCCCTACCCTCTTCTAATATTTTCGTTAACACAAAACTCGAAATTACGGTGTTTTTTACTAACCGGGGTATATCATCATGTTATTCAATGAAAATGTTGAATCAAATGAACAGAATTTTTATTTATGCATTTAAAAAAATACATACAATAAGCTTAAATATTAACTCTTCTAATTTTTTTTTTGTTACAAAATCGTTCAAGACATCCTGAAAGTTAATCTTTTCCAACACGTCATTTTCAATTGCCATTATAGCCAATGAATTTAAGCGGTTTTGAGACATCGTTGAACGAAGACAGTTTGTAATTAAATTACCGCGATAAAATTGCTTGCAATTATATTACTGCGTTATAAACTTTTAAACTATCATAATAATCATAATAATAATATCTAATAAGGAATGCTTTCCGAAATGTACTAAAATAGCGTCGGTGTAATGTACAGAGCAAATTTTCAAATTAAATTTTTACTGTTCAAGAAACATTCTTTTCCCTGTAGCACAGGGGCCCCTGAACGTGGCGGGGCCCCTAGGCAGTTGCCTATAGTGCCTAATGGATAAAACGGCCCTGACTATCACAGAGTTGATTCATCGTCCATTGAATTTTTTAGAATTATTGTTTTTGACAGAAGTTTACCCGCCCCAATATTTAATTGAAACTATAAATTTCATTTAAACAATGTCGTCAAGGTAGCCATGACGTCAATGAAATCTAAAAATCTATGACGCTCTCTCTTATCAGTTGAGAAATCTTAATAATACTGCTAAGCATGAATTACACAAGTGAGGATTATTCAAATTTATTCATTATTTATGGACAATGTGATGAAGTTATATCAAAATCATGTGACATATCTTCCAATCGTTTTTCAACAGGAATAGTTTTACTATAAAAAAATATGACAATAAGCAGCAATAATCACAACAAAATATTGAGTGAAAAGGAATTTGGATTTAGCTAGATATATTCAAGTAAACCTTGATTTTGACACTGAGACTAGTTGAAATATCGCGTAGAATCGAAATTTGTGGTTATATATTCAATGTTATGCTCAAATTGATTGGAGTCTATACCTATTTTCAATATAACCGATTGTGTCATTAATAAATATTTTAGTATATACGCTTCCTTTGATCTTGGTAGGTATGCTATCAAATTTTTGTTTGTTACAAAAGTTCTGTTCCCTTACATATATATACAATAAATATATTTTGAATTGATTTATTGCCTGTTTAAGATAGTTTATTTTTGATGTTTTCAGCAATAACCGCCTTATTTTGATGTTGAGAACTTTATTTTCATTGACGTTTCAATTGAATTTCAACTTCAATCCATAGTAATTCATAAAATTCATTAGTTTTGACAAAGTTGTGATATACAACGAAAATGGAGTTTTTAACATTAAAATGAGTCTGTTATTGCTAAAAACGTTGAAAATAATATATATATATATATATATATATATATATATATATATATATATATATATATATATATATATATATATATATATATATAAGGATATAATAAGGAAATGGAAATATGTGTAAGTATAAACATAAATAAATATGAATACATATATGTGCCCAAAAACATACATACATTTCAATATTTCTCTAACATTTTTCTTTGAAGTATAATGGAGACTGGAAAAAAATTCAAACACTTGAACTTTTGATTTATACTTTGTTGACAACATAGCATGACGCGTTTCGTCGTTACAAACGACCTTTTCTGATGATGGCAGAATATTGACAGTAACGACGAAACACGTCGTGCTATGTTGTCAATAAAGTGTGAATGAAAAGTTGAAGTGTTTGGTTTTTATTTCATATTCAATAATAATGGATAAGTGAACGCCAATACTATTGAATAGAATGAAAAAAATAAATAAATAAATGAATATAGAAGTATTATATGAATATTGCTATCGATAGAAATTATATCTATAGGTATTTGACATAATTTTCACTAGATTCGAATTGAATTGAATAAAATCGGAATTTGTGACCCCCCTTTCTAGGTGAAAGAATGTTCCTTTTGTGAAATTGTTTCATACAATTTTTAATTGTTGCATTTCACTGCAGCAATTGGTGGTGGGTGTCGAAAATCAAAATTGACAATACGGTTTACAACGGTTATTATATCATAATTAATTTTTCAATAATTGACTTATATGTTGCATACGATGAACAATTCGTCCGCTCGCCCACATGCCCGCATACTTCGAAATAGCATTTTAATCACCGTGGAAAAAAGTTGAATTCTCCCACACATTTCTGATCAACATTATGATACGAAGATAACGCAAATGATAGCAGAGAGCCCTAGAATTTAAGATGAAAAATTCTGAGCAGGATCCTATTTTACATTTAATTGAACGGGGAATTGAAAAAAAATTCAGTACATGATTATTGTTATTTTTTTTTCAGTGGACGGATCCTATTTCACATTCACTATGCTGTTCGAATTAATTGGGACAACGAATAAAAACAATGTTTTTGTAAAATCTCTCCCTGAGATGAAGTAAATACATACAAAATAGCCTAAATTCTTCATATTAATATGAAGTATGTACTCCTTTCGCAGAAATAACTTCTTGAACTCGTCTTGGCATCAAGTCCACTAGCGTAGCGCAGATTTTCGTCAATTCGTCATCATGAAACCACACCTGAATTGCACTTATAATCATTTTTTCTTTTGTAGTGCAATCCATTTTTGCCAGACGTTTCATTAAAATATTCCATAAATTCTCAATGGGATTGAGATCTGGTGAATTCCCCGGCCAAACCAGTACTTTTATTTCATTCTCACGCATAAAGGCCTGCACTTGTTTGGAATTGCGGCAGGGAGCCAGGTCCTGCTGAAATGATCCATCAAACAATTCCATGAATGTTACAATCCTGGTGCGCAATATTTCCATATATTTCACTGAATGCATCATACGTGTTATAGGAGCTAATAGTCCAGTGCCATTGGTTGTGAAGAAACCCCAAAACATTTGTTTTGAAGAATGTTTTACTCTTTGCTGGATGTGATCAGGCCGCAAAGTTTCCCCATCACTTTGTCTAACAACACTTGATTTGTACCCTTGAACAAACAAATGTGTCTGATCACTAAAAACCACCTTCTTCCAGTCGTCCACAGTTCACGCACGGACGCATTTGACCTATGCCAAATGTTTATTCATCATTTTCTGGGAAGCAGTTGCTTTCTTCTTGGTCTTCTTGCCTTACGGCCAACCTCCAGCAGTCGTTTTCGCACAGTTGAGGTGCTCACCTCCACACCAGAAACCATTGAATTCCTTCGAAGATCTGTACTTGTCTTTTTCGAAAAATTTTTTTCGAAGCATTGTTATAAATGTTAGTGATTCTTTCAAAAGCAGTTCCAGCTTGTGCGGAAAATGGACATACAGTTCAGCCCGATTCTGACGTCCCAAGAACAAGGTGAGAAGCAAAGCCACCTTTAACAGTAAGCCGAAATAGTTACAGGGTAACTATACCGTTAGGCTACTCAGCCTCTAAAATCTATATGTAAATTTGTGATAGAATTTATAGAGATGGTTTGTAGACTCATTACGATACTGATAATTCACTTTATATCATGCGGTCAGACCCATCCGGGATTGAAGTATTTTTGTTGCTACCAAAACTCACGAGTTTTTCACAACATTGCGGTTTGGAATATTTTCAGGTCATAGTGAATCAAGAATATGTCATTTTGTTTCAATTTAAATTTTTCTTTGACGTTGGAGTTCCTTTTATTCTTGTATTAAGTCCAGGAATTTTTCGAATATAGAAACGAAATGCATTAATTTTTTCGATCAAATGCGAAGTTTCAATTGAATATTGGTTTATAATCCAAATGTACTAACGAGTAGTAATTTTTCAAAAGTTAATTTTTTCAGGTTGGCGACACTGGCTGTTAATGGCATCCAAACGTCATCTGTCAAAGTAAGAAGTTTTCAGTATACTCTGTCATTTCATCATTAAAAGAGTTACAAACGAGCAACAATTGTGAATTGTCGAAATTACCTATCAATATTCGTGCTCTGTGAAAAATGTTTATCGTTTGTAACGACCATATTATGGTCGTCATAATCGACCTAGTGAATCAACAATTCGTGCTGTTACCACCAAATTTCGCAGCAAAATTACTTTGTTGGACATTAAACCATTGTCTCGCATGCGTACAGTGCGTACTGAAGAAAATATTGCAGCCATAGCGTACAGTGTTAATGAGTATTGTGAAATGTCAATTAGTCGCCGTTCTCAGCAATTGGGCATGTGTTACTCGACCACATGGGAAATTTCACGTGTTCATTTGCGTTTAAAATCCTATAAAATTCAACTTTTGCAAAACCTGAAGCCGAATGACCTACCACAAGTCTGTAATTTTTGGTGAATGGGTCTTAAAACAAGTTAATGAAAATCCGCTGTTTTATCGAAAAATCGTATTCAGCGATGAGGCTCATTTCTGGCTCAACGGATATGTGAATAAACAAAATTTTCGCATCTAGAGTGATGAACAGACACAGACCATACAAGAATTACCGATGCATCCCGAGAAAATGACAGTTTGGTGTGGTTTATGGGCTGGTGCCATTCGGTTCATTTTTCTTCGAAGACGACCGTGAAAGAAACGTTACCGTCAACGGCTAACGATATCGAACCATGATACGCATTTTTTTTACCCCAATTGATCGAGTTGAACTTGATTGACATGTGGTTTTATCAAGACGGTTCCACAAGCCACACAGCTCGTGAAACAATGGACTTCTTTCTTGTGGGGTTATGTAAAGTCGTTAGTGTATGTGGACAACCCCAACACGATTGAAGCCTTACAAGATAGCATAACATTTGTAATTCATGGGATACAGGCCAAAATGCTCGAAAATGTAAAGCAAAATTGGATCTTCCGAATGGACCATTCAATACGGAGCCGCGGATAACATTATCCTCAAAATGTAAATGAAAAAGGCCAAGTCATCAATTTCAATGGAAATTTTTAATATATGATGCAAATTGAGCGTTTTATTCGATTTATTATTTTATTTATCCGAAAAAACTGCGCTCAAAAAATCACCCATTATTTTCATTCTGTTCAAATGAATTACTCAAAGTATTCAATTTTATTCCTAACAAATAGCTGCCCGAATTATAACAATATCAAATATCGCATTAATTTGAGGTTTAGATATGTTTTATCAATGTTCTTTATCGTTTTAACCGTTGATAAGAAGAAAGTGAAAATGTCAATTAATCTCCTGTTCACCACACCTTGGAGTATTTCAAAGCAGTGTTATAATATAACGAATACTTTAAGTAAAAAATGTAGAGCTGCAAAGCTTTTTCAAGGCGTTATTACGATCATTGTATCAACTCATGACAATAGCTTAGCCGTCCGAAGCACGCCCGAGTAAAACAAATAGTGTTAAAGAAATTTCCGATAAGTATATTTAAAAGAACGGAGCTAATTCGAAGAGTATCAAAAATTAATATTTAATCATCTTTGTGTAAGAAAATTTTAGTTGTCGGGTTAAATTATGACCCAATTGGAGAAATTTGTCGAAAATTTTTTGAATGTTTCAACGCCAACATAGAGAGTTACAAGTAGTGATACCAAAAGTCATATCTGCCAGATATTTGAATATAAACTAAACTTGAAACACTTGAACTTTTTATTTACACTATATTGACAACATAGCATGTCGTATTTCGTCGTTATAAACGACTTCTTCAGATGGTAACAGAATACCGAAGTTTGAAATAGTCGTTTGTATCGACGAAGCGCGTCATGCTATGTTGTTAATAAAGTGTAAATCAAAAGTTCAAGTGTTTAAATTTTAGTTTATATTCAATTATAATGGATTTACATCAAGTAAACGCCAAAGCTATTAAATATTTGACAGATATTTTTCATTTCCTTATATAGAGTGGATTTGGAATAAAATAATATTTGAATATAATTTTTTACAATTTAAAAAAACAAGTTTCATGCTGTTTGCCCTTGACAATAGCTCTGCCACACAAAGCAGGTATCGAATAAAACAAATAGTTTTTGTAGAATTTCCAGTACATTCAAAAAAAATGTAGTGAACCACTATGAAGAACTACTATTTCAATATTCAATTATTTCAAATTGCATTTTTTGTGTCAGCAAACTCTAATTGTCAGGTTAATTACAAGGCAATTGGAGTAATCAATTTTGTATTTATTGAATCAACATGTTTTTATAGCAACTACGAGGGATACAAGTTTTGAAGTCCATTTTATTTACGTATAAATAATAAATGAAATTGTCTATAATTATCGAAGTTCGAAGAATGCTTTTTATGTATATTTCAGTACAAAAAAAAAAGAAATGCATTATCAATAATTTCTGGAAGATACCTACGTAGTAATATTTTTCATTACACATTTTTATCTAATAATTATATACTTATCATTATAATGTTTATTATTATTATCATTTGCAAGAATTTTGTTTACGTAATAAGGATATCAATAGGGGCCTGGTTGAAGCATCCGAATCCCCACCCCATTTGAACTAACGTCGTGGCTCGTGAACGTTATGTCGTGGCTTCCAAACAATTTCCATCGGCGATTATGTCTAAAATTTTCGCGAATATACCGAAAATTCAAAACCTATTCAATTCGAATTGCATATTGAAGACTTGTATCATATTAAATTGTTTTCTATCTGATAGCAATTTTTTTAAGATAGTGGATAATTAAGTAAAAGAAGAAACTTACGTTGAAAACCTACACATTTTTTTTTTTTTATATAACAGCCGTTTACATATGTTTCAAGGTTATTGCCTTATCGTCAGAACGGCGTAGTTCAAGTTAAAGATGAAAGTACTTGAAGAGATATATAAAAAATTAATATATAAAACACGAAACACAGTTTCGTACACGTTTTATACACCCAAAACATTTGGGAAGAGTCAACACAACGTTGCAGACGACAATGAAATACCGTCCGGCTATTATGAGACTTTTATAACTTCTGGAACTACCCAGATAATCTTAACAATGAAATAATTATTCTAAGAATTATATTTAATGCAGGCAAACTAAAATTAAGTAAAAGAAGAAACTTACGTTGAAAACCTACACATTTTTTTTTTTTTTTTTTTTTTATATAACAGCCGTTTACATATGTTTCAAGGTTATTGCCTATCGTCAGAACGGCGTAGTTCAAGTTGAAGATGAAAGTACTTGAAGAGATATATAAAAAATTAATATATAAAACACGAAACACAGTTTCGTACACGTTTTATAATTTATAAAACGTGTACGAAACTGTGTTTCGTGTTTTATATATTAATTTTTTGTATATCTCTTCAAGTACTTTCATCTTTAATTCGAACTACGCCGTTCTGACGATAGGCAATAACCTTGAAACATATGTAAACGGCTGTTATATAAAAAAAAAATGTGTAGGTTTTCAACGTAAGTTTTTTCTTTTACTTAATTTTAGTTTGCCTGCATTAAATATAATTCTTAGAATAATTATTTCATTGTTAAGATTATCTGGGTAGTTCCAGAAGTTATAAAAGTCTCATAATAGCCGGACGGTATTTCATTGTCGTCTGCAACGTTGTGTTGACTCTTCCCAAATGTTTTGGGTGTATAAAACGTGTACGAAACTGTGTTTCGTGTTTTATATATTAATTTTTTATATATCTCTTCAAGTACTTTCATCTGTTACTTGAACTACGCCGTTCTGACGATAGGCAATAACCTTGAAACATATGTAAACGGCTGTTATATAAAAAAAAAAAAAATGTGTAGGTTTTCAACGTAAGTTTATTCTTTTACTTAATTTTAGTTTGCCTGCATTAAATATAATTCTTAGAATAATTATTTCATTGTTAAGATTATCTGGGTAGTTCCAGAAGTTATAAAAGTCTCATAATAGCCGGACGGTATTTCATTGTCGTCTGCAACGTTGTGTTGACTCTTCCCAAATGATTTGGGTGTATAAAACGTGTACGAAACTGTGTTTCGTGTTTTATATATTAATTTTTTATATATCTCTTCAAGTACTTTCATCTTTAACTTGAACTACGCCGTTCTGACGATAGGCAATAACCTTGAAACATATGTAAACGGCTGTTATATAAAAAAAAAAAAAAAATGTGTAGGTTTTCAACGTTAGTTTCTTCTTTTACTTAATTTTAGTTGTCCTGCATTAAATATAATTCTTAGAATAATTATTTCATAGTGGATAATGGTGAACATCCAGTTCCTCATTAATTGAAAATTTTTCAACAACGCATAAGCAATCAAGACTTACATAAATGTGTTTATGTTATGTGAGTGTTTTGTACCTGTAAGTAAATATACTGGAAATTTGAATAAATTCTCATTTGATAATTTTCTACACTCTCTATGTCAACTTGTGGTTGAAATGGCTAGCTAATTATTGAATATAATGAAAACTGTAATGAAATTCTATTGGATAATTTGAATATTTTTGGACATTTTCTTCCAACTTTTGCTGAGAATGACAGGAGAACTTTCTTCAAATTACAACAGATATAGAAATTATTTAAGTTATTAATTAAAGTTTGTTCGAAGCAAAGATCAGTTTTTGATGAGGATATAAATGTTCTCTCATCCATTTTCCTATTTGTTGTTCATTGAAGAAATAAGTTTATATATTCGATTTTTGTTTGAAACAGTATTGTTGAGTAGTTAATAAAAGATTTTCTCAATGGTCTTGACTTTCTTCGTCATCCAACGATATTTCTTTGTAGAAACTTTTATAAAAACGTCACAATTTCGTAAAATTAAATCAGAAATTAATTTATATTCAATAATTTTCATTGACATGAAATTAATTGAAAATTTCAGTAACCCTAAAACGAAAGAAGAAAAGTTATTCGATTGCGATATTATCGAGAACCTCTCATGAATATTTATATTTATGCAGAGGTTAAACATTGCAGATAACATTAGTAAGGTTGAAACTCACCTTGAATCTTAAGTTTCCAACTGGTGCTTTGGCGTAAGGTATTCCTTGAAAACTGTAATATTGTCCACCCAGACAACTTTCCGAGATTTTCCCTCTAAGTCGTCCAAGTTTACACTCTATCACCGGCTCCATGGTGTTGCGGTAGTTCGAAATCCGTCTTAAAGAACCTACGGCACCGGTGTTTTGATGCGACAGTCGCAAAATGAGCAGTCGTCCGGCCACTGAAACTACCGTACAAAGAGTTATTATTAGAGCGAACCGAAGAATACTGTTTTATTTGTCGTCGACGAGCCGCGGCGTATTGAAAAATAAACGGCGCGAAGCCACGTTCGAATCGTTTAAAGTTAGCGCTTGCCCGGAAATTTCAGTCAGGTTCGGTGAAAACTAGGGATGAACAAACCCGATCGACGCATGGATGTGTCGTACTAAAGGTTCATCGAAGTGCAGGAGGTTCCGTTGCCCCATCGAATAATATATTATTCTTCTAAATAGCGCACTTTGCCAACGGTTTGTGTTGTCATTTCATATTCAAAAGAGGTACATAAAAATTTGAAAAATTCACAAGGTGATAGGAATTTCAATTTTGCTTTAATATTGACATAATAGCGTTAATTATATTTGATTAGTAATTGACATTAATACGTAGTGAAATATTCTATGAACCCTGTAAAAAACTTCTGGCAGAAATGCATACGGTAAAAACTATATCGTTCTGTCCTTCATCACCGTAGACTGGACTTCTGCTTTTTACGGTCCTTCGGGATATTCAGTTTAGCACAGCGTTGGCAGAAGGTTATTTTTGTAACCTCTTTGGTGCTTTCTGAACTGCTTTGGTTACTTTTAGGTTACACTAATGAAGGTTACTTTCAGGTGATTTCTCTGAATTTCTAGAATTAACTTTTAATATTTTACATAAAAGCAACGTGAAACGGAACGCTTTTTTTCTCAGAGAATATTGTCGAAAGTTTTATTTGAAAACGCAAAAAACACATATGATTTTAAAATTTCATATGCTGATGTGCTGTCTTCGCTCATGTATTCTTCATTCATTATTTCAATTTCATATAATTATTTCAGTCTCATTATCACAATGGATGTACCTAGTTGTTAATATGATAACTTTTTACTAAAATCCGTTATTATACCTACTTAATATTCATATATATGTTGCAGTCAAACATACAGGTAACACTCAGTAAAAAAATATTTATAGTATCAACTCACAAATTTCAATATAGAAATCTTGAATAGTACACTTGTACTACACGAGTATGTACTTATAAAATATAAAGATTATAAGTACATACTCGTACATACATATTCAAATATTAATTTTGGAATTATAACAACTAATAAAAAAAATGATTAGAAATTCATTTGTGTATTATGTGTATTCATATTTTGTAAGTCAATACATCTAATATTCTATTTTATCAACTTTTAGTACCTTTCCATTGAAAAATGAAAGGTTACTTTTTATACGAAAAGGTTACATTTTTTTATATTTCAGGTAACTTCTGACAAGACCTGACTGACAGCATTGGTTTAGCAACATGTAGGGTACAAGTCAAAACAAAATGAGAGACATTTGTTTTATAATATTGGTTCTGTAATTATCATTATGAAAACTCTATTCATGTTTTCTACATATTCAATTAAATCACTGTAGTCATTTGCAACCTGTTTTTCCCCTGAAGAAGACACAAAAAGTGTCGAAATATCGAGAATTGTTATGAATAAATGAGTTTTTAAACACTTCACCAGACCGATTATTCTCGTTACCTAATTAGTTGCTCGAAAAAAAAGAGGTTTGCTATCTTAAAATTAGATAATACGATAGAAAAGTTCAAACCAAATCAAGGGTGTACAAGATTCATTAATTCAAACTTTGTATCTACCCTCTACAAGTGGGATACTACTTTTTCAAAAGTAGATCTGGTTATCTCGCTTGTTTACGATACCAGCCGAATATTTGTATAATGGCATTTGTTCCACCCCAGCTCCGCCCTTAATCCGAGAACCTGTCTTGAAAGAATGTAAACTTCCTACATTTTCATAGCGACCCCCGATTTTCAAGCGACCTTGAAGGCCAAAATGAGAGATACATGCTTCGAAGAGTCTGCTATATTGTTATTCGAATTATAAACATTGCCCAATGCTTTGTCAGGAAACTTTATTTTCGTTGATGTTTCGTTATATATCACAACATTTTTAAAACTAATAATGTCAAAAATATAATGAATAATTGAATTTTATGGATCACTATAGATTTCAAAACGTCAAACTTATTTTTTCGAAAACTCAAATTGGCATTTTTGTTTTTTCAGTAGGTAGTATTCAGAGGAATATTTCTTTCTTAGCATTTGCTCCGGAAGTTTTAGTGTTCTTCACCCTAAAAACTAATGGTAAGCCAGGTAATTCTATTGATTGTGATTTATATATACATACATATAATAACATAGTTGAGTGTTATAAATCTTCTTTTTCTAGTCCCTAATGCACACTGCACGTAGGGGGCCCTTTCCACTATTGAATGACAAGTGTATTATTCTCTGTCTGTCATTATTATTATTATTTTTTGAGTGTTATATACTTATCCAGAATATGTATATCGATTGGTTTATATGTGTTAAATTCATGGTAAATCATGAAATAATGTGTTTTGATATGTGATGTTTGGTGATTGTTGTGTATTCATTCTATAAGTGTTATTTGTAGGGTTTATCAAATCATTGTAAATAGAATTAAGATATAGAATTTTATGTGTGTTTTTTCATTTCCTGTGTTTTTCAAAGTTTTTAAATTTTTGTCTTTCTCAGTTCATATTTTCAATACTCTTTGTATTGTTGTAATCAAAATCATGTTCTTCAGTTATTTTATGTTTATGCAAGGCTGTTATTTGAGTTTTTGCGTATTTATGTGCTTCTACATTTTCTTCAAGATTTTGGGACGTTTGTCCTATGTAGCACTTACTGCAATTATTGCAGGGTATATTATATACTGTATGAGATTTTCCGTAGTTATTGTTTCATTCTTCAACTTGGTATATATTCACGTGTTATTTGTAAAGTTTATCAAATCATTGTGGATAGAATTAAGATATAGAATTTCATGTCTGTTCTTTCATTCACTGTATTTTCCAAAGATTTACGGATTGTAACATTTCTAAAATTTCTCTACATTTTTTGTCTTCCTCAGTTGCTGCAATCTTTGTACTGTTGTATTCAAAATCATGTTTTTTAGTTATTTCATATTTATGCAACGCTTTACTTGAGTTTTTGCATATTTATGTGCTTCAATTCTTTCTTCAAGATTTTGCGACGTTTGTCCTATTACCACTTACTGGAATTATGGCAGAGTATATCATAAACAGTATGAGTTTTTTCAGAGTTATTGTTCCATTCTTTAACTTGGTATATATTTCTTTAATTTAATTTTGTGCAGTAGGAGCTATTATTAAATCATAAGGTTTTGATATCTTTGCAATGTTCGTACTTAATCTTGGAATATATGGTAGGGGAATGTAATTATTTTCGTTGAATCTACTTTTTTTTATTGTTAAATATTATGTAATTCATGAATTCTGGTTTTCATGATATTGTTAATAAAATTATATGGGTTATTTTTTTTCATAAGAAGTGTTCGCACATCTTCAAGTGGTTCATGCACTTTTTTCAATGACTCAGAAAAAAGTCATACTGTTTATAATATACTCTGCAATAATTCCAGTAAGTGGTAATAGGACAAACGTCGCAAAATCTTGAAAAAAGAATTAAAGCACATAAATATGCAAACGCTCAAATAACAGCCTTACATAAACATAAAATAACTGAAAAACAGGATTTTGATTACAACAATACAAAGATTTTAGCAACTGAGAAGGACAAAATAGTAGAGAAATTTTACAAATATTACATTCGTAAACATTTGGAAAACACAAACAAATGGAAGAACAGACATAAAATTCTATATATTAATTCTATTAACAACTATTTGAATAACCTTACAAATAACACTTATGAAATGAATACACAACAATCACCAAACATCATATATCAAAACTCATTCTTCCATGATCTACCATCAATTTCGCACACATCAATATACATATTCTGGATAAGTGTATAAAACTCAACTATATGTAATTACATATATGTATGTATATATGAATCACACTCATTAGAATCACCTGGCTTACTATGAGTTTTTCAAAGGTTTCCTCATGTTGAAGATGACTAAAACTTTCGAAGCAAATGCTAAGCCAGTAATATTCCTCTGAATATTAATATAAAAAAAAATGCCAATTCGAATTTTCATACAAAGAAGTTTGACGTTTTGATATCTATAGTAAATCATAAAATTCAATTATTCGTTTAGTTTTGATTATATATATATATATATATATATATATATATATATATATATATATATATATATATATATATATATATATAAAAATTGATTTATTGCCTGTTTAAGATATTTCATTTTGAATGATTTTAGCAATAGCAGGCTTCTTTTAATATGAAAAACTTTATTTTCGTTGATGCTTCGTTGTATATCACAACTTTGTCAAACCTAATGAATACATGAATTACTATAGATATCAAAATGTCAAACTTATTTTTTAGAAAAATCGAATTAGTTTTTTTGTATTATCACTCATTCATTTTCATTATCAGAGGAATATTTCTGGCTCAGCATTCGCTTCGGAAGTTTTAGTCTTCTTCACCATGAGGAAACCTTATGGTAAGCCAGATGATTCTAATAAGTGTGATTTATATATAAAATATATTTATTTATATATATATATATATATATATATATATATATATATATATATATCATTACATATAGTTTTTTATACTTATCCAGAATATGTATATTATTGGTTTATGTGTGTGAAATTGAAGGTAGATCTGGAAAAAATTAGTTTTGAGATGTGATGTTTGGTGATTGTTGAGTATTAATTTTATGAGTGTTATTTATAAGGTTTATTAGTTGATTGTAAATAGAATTAAGATGTTTAATGTCTGTTCTTTCATTTACTGCGTTTTTAAATTTGTACAAATGAGTAACATTTCATGAAACATAAAATTCACAGGGCCATTTCGAGAGATAAGCGGCTCATCAAATTCTTCCTTCAACATGTCCACTCTTTCAGGAGCTCTGTGGCATGTGCTACCCTCTTGATGAAACCACTTGTCAACCAAGTTCAACTCGGCCAAATGGGGCAGAAAAAAGTTGCGTATCATTGCTCGATATCGTTCGCCGTGAACGGTAACGTTTCTTCCACGGTCGTCTTTGAAGAAAAGTGGACCGATGATGTCATCAGCCCATAAACCACACCAAAATGTCCTTTTTTCGAGATGCATCAGTAATTCTTGTATGGCATGTGGTTTACATATCCGTAAAGCCGTCTTCGTATCCGTAGTCGTAACAAACGATGCACATTTTTTACAGAGCACGAATTTTGATAGTGAATTTCAACAATTTGAAATCGTTGCTTGTTTGTTAGTCTTTTCGTGATGAAATGGCAGAGTATACTTAAAACTTTCTACTTGACAGATGACGTTTGGATCCGATTACCAACCAGTGCAGCCAACCTGAAAAACTTAACTCTTAAAAAATCACCCGATAGTGAGTGAAATATGAATCGCACTTTCCTCTCATCCTAGGAACATTTAAATCTTAAATTCTGCTCGTTCAAAATAAATAAATCCTTGAACTAGTGAGATACTTAATTTTTATTTTCGCGCACTTATCATTTGTTGTTTGCAATAGACGAACAACACATTGTTGAAGTTAACATGATTAATTAATAATGAAATGAATTGAATCATCATGAGACGGATCTTGCGGAAAACTTAGTCATAACTTTTGTACTTTGATTGATGAAAATTTCGAAATTCAAGTTATGCATTCACATGGGGGTATTGTTTTGAATGTTTAGTACTATTTGACCTCAAATTTAATTTTTATGATATAAGCCTTTTTAAAGATTCAGGTATGTAAAGTTCAGGGGAGATTGATCTTGATTCAAACCGCTCATTAGATGGTTTTGAGATCCATGCTCAGTATTTGATAACTGTAACAGGGTAACCAGGGCCAGGGGTATTCTACATCGATTTTACTGGATATTGGCCATTCGACCAAATGGAATTCGATATTTTGACACTCAATATTTCCTTTCGATATATCGATATAGTTTCAATCAGTTTCTATTCATGGGTGTCCACATATGTACTCTCCATAGAAATATAAAGAAAGGGCATAATACTGTCTTAACTTTTTTTCAAATAGCATGCCTAGAGAATATCGAACTTGAATGGAGTGAGATATGAGAGGCAGGTTTCGAATGTACAACAAAATTTAAACAATTATTTCATGGTTTTTTCAATTTTCTCAATTGTTCCCGAATGAAATAATCAATTTGTGATTTGTTTCATTCTCAAAAATTAAACTTATGTACTCTGGATATTGGCCATTCGACCAAATGGAATTCGATATTTTGACACTTAATATTTCCTTTCGATATATCGATATAGTTTCAATCAGTTCCTATTCATGGGTGTCCACATATGTACTCTCCATAGAAATATAAAGAAAGGGCATAATACTGTCTTAACTTTTTTTCAAATAGCATGCCTAGAGAATATCGAACTTGAATGGAGTGAGATATGAGAGGCAGGTTTCGAATGTACAACAAAATTTAAACAATTATTTCATGGTTTTTTCAATTTTCTCAATTGTTCCCGAATAAAATAATCAATTTGTGATTTGTTTCATTCTCAAAAATTAAACTTATGTACTCTGGATATTGGCCATTCGACCAAATGGAATTCGATATTTTGACACTCAATACTTCCTTTCGATATATCGATATAGTTTCAATCAGTTCCTATTCATGGGTGTCCACATATGTACTCTCCATAGAAATATAAAGAAAGGGCATAATACTGTCTTAACTTTTTTTCAAATAGCATGCCTAGAGAATATCGAACTTGAATGGAGTGAGATATGAGAGGCAGGTTTCGAATGTACAACAAAATTTAAACAATTATTTCATAGTTTTTTCAATTTTCTCAATTGTTCCCGAATGAAATAATCAATTTGTGATTTGTTTCATTCTCAAAAATTAAACTTATGTACTACTTAGTTTAGAACTTCATGCTTACAGAATAATGTCATTATTCTGTCAGCATCTGAAGAAGTCGTTTGTAACGAAGAAACGCGTTATGCTATGTAGTGAATAGAGTGTAAATCATCAGTTCAAGTGTTTCAATTTGAGTTTATATTCGATAAAGATAGTTTTAACTCTTAGTTTATTAAGTGATGTCATATGTATAAACCATTCAAAAATAGCGGTTGATCGTATAAGGGCGAAAAATTAAGAGTAATATGAAATATTTCATTTATTATTGATTAGTAATATGAAATGTTTTAATTGACAAATAGAAAATAGGGGTTTGTTGTAGAGGAGTGAAAATTTGGGGTTGTCTGTATTTGAATATGCTCTATCATGAGAGAATAAAAACAAAAATTTTTGTATAAAAAATAAAAATTCAGGGTGGACTACCCTCAACATTTAGGAGGATGAAAAATAGATGTTGTGCGATTTGCAGACACGTTGGAAAACCATCTAGTTTGTTTGTGTTGGTTAAAGACAGACTAATCCAGAATATTGTACACTCTATTGCACTGAGAGGTTAATCTTCATTTTTATTATAATAATGATAATAATAATAATAATAATAATAATAATAATAATAATAATAATAATAATAATAATAATAATAATAATAATAATAATGATAATAATAATAATAATAATATTATTATTAATAATAATAATAATAATAATAAAAATTATTATTATTATTATTATGCGATGGTACAAACCTACCTGCGTTTCTGAATGGCAAAGTATGATAGATAGTACCTTTGAGTTCATTTAATTTCTTTATAACTCTCATTTATGTGTACACATCATACTAAACCCGTTACATTGTTTATCTTTCGAACATCTGGAATATTTCCTTAGGACCAGATGTGCTGCCACCGAAAGAAGGACATTCGAGTACAAGACGTCGGTAGTGACACTTACAGCAACTTAAATCAACATAAATTGTGCAGGTGCTTCGTTACATTTTTCAAGACCTAACTAGTGACTTATTAAATTGTTACGCAAGTGATTATGAAGGTCATCTCAATGGTCCTTGTTACCCCCGAAATACACTTCCCTTTTCCTGGAATTTCCCGGGCCGAAAGGAGGGTAGTGCGTATTTAGCTAATTCACTGGTTCATTTACTTCCACTTCTTGATTTGTGAATCAAAGAATGTTTTACTTTCATTATAGGTTTTTATTCTCAACGCCCGAATTTTCTCTTTTTAATCAAATATAGTTTTGTTAGTTTTAATTCTACTTCTACGTTTTCGAAACAGTTTTTTGGGACGTTCGGAACGTTTGGGAACTGCATATCAAATACATTTCAGGAATGTTTTCCCTAATTAATGATTTTCAGTACTATACTGAGAATACATATGTAAATCTTTATGATATACTCCCACCCCTCCATCAATGACGTTGAAATTCAATACGAATCTACATACGTACAATTATATTGTTATCTACACTTATTGAATCCAATTGAAACATCTGGCATATTGATATCGTACTGAAAAAATTCTTTTTTTTGTTTCATTCAGTCTTTTTCAACTAGTTTATACAACACGTAATATTTTATCAGTTGTTCATAATGCCAACTGACGATGAAAAAATTTTAAGATAATGAGCTCTGCCTGAAATGATTATAACAAGCGTCAATTTATTGCATAAACAAACTGAAATGAAAACAATCCAAAATTATTCTCTAATTCAAAAATACGATGCAACAATTTATGAAAGTGGAAAAATTCCTTCGAAAAGCATTACTGTCATAATTTAAATAGTGAATGTACAGGGAAGAACCGAAATAACTTTGGCTGTGATGTTAGATATTTATACTCTTTTTGAAGAAGAATGTCGTCATATCGATATAATAAACTATGAATTGTTTGAGTTACCAGAAAAAAATCGGCTGAATGTGTCGTCGTGAATCTGTATTAATCCAATGTCCATGTTAAATTACCTTAAATTAATTTATTTCATTTCGATGAAGACATTAGAAAATTCCCAAAGTCAATTTCAAATTTCAATTCCTTAGTATATGAAAATAATAATTTATCGGATATTGATGAATTGAATTATTTACTTCAGCTACAGAAGCTCTTAATCGAATATTCTGAATTCCACCAATAATTGAAGATGATTATTCCATTTCGTATAATTCATTAGTATCCAGATAAGAAAATAAACGATTGTTAGCTACTGCCTACTCGAAAGGAATCAATAATTTACATTCAATAAATAATGATAGATTATAAAAACAATGAATAAAGAAATGATGATAATGATAAGAAATATTTTAGATTGTTCTCATGAAAATTTGTCTGTTTTAAAAATGTAAGCGTTACCTGTGGGTGCTTGGGATTTAGAGCGGTGATCATTTCTTAGAAGGAATCTTGTCAAAAATTTATGAAATTAACATTTATAATGAAACAATATTCAGAATTTCCTCATAATTCAATAAAAATACGCATGACGATATACTACTTATATCAAGTTTCTCCAAGTATCCGCCTCATCGATCATCAAATTATCATTTTATTTAGAGAAGCAGGTTCGGAATAATGAAAATGACTGAGTGATGATAAGTACCTTCTAATGAATCAACTACTCATGTTGTTAATAATATAACGAAATTGGATTTCAATTTGGACTGTACTTTTGAAAAATACTTGAATTTAATTGGAATCGTACTTCGTTGGAGTATTTCTCTCTTCTTTTAGATATCTACCTACATGCACTTAAAGAAGTATATTTTCTTGTGTAGATCGTAATTTTGATCCTCCAGGAAACCTGAATCTCTGCGAAATGGGTTTGAATATACCCATTCAAACGCTGTGGTGTCCAGGATAATCTTGTGATAGTAATCGGGGTAAGGATATTTTAAATATATTTTCATAATTCAGAAAGAAATTCGTTTTTTTCCTTGTAGAGAATTGCAGATTATCTTTCTATAAAGTCATTCTATGAAGTGTTTGGAATAATGTGCTGTTAATCTCCTTTCGTAATTCCTTTTATTTGTTACGAATTCTTCTGAATATAAAGTAAAATTTTCCAATAATTTTGCTTTCTCTGATATATGGCAGATCTCACTGATCATACTAATGGTTGCTCTAACTTGTATCAAATTTTCACCACCTAGATAGAAGACTTCTGTCTCTAATCTTCTTCTTCTCAGTCGTTTACTCTTGGCAGAGTGGTCGTGGTCATGTCTTGGTCTTGTGCCACTGCGCCCCACGCAATACGGCGTCACACTGTTCTATGCTTAGCGGCTCTAGAGTTTTCATTAATGCTGGAATGCGCCACAGATTTTATCAGATCTGCCCACCTTGTAGAAGAGCGCTCAGATGATCTTTTGCCCTCGACTTTCCCCTGGACAACCAATCGTTCGATAGAGTCTGCGTTAAGGGTTATATGTCCAAAGAATTTGAGGATTCGCAGTTCCACAGTCGACGATAACTTCTCTTTGATTTTAAGCTACTTCAGAATCGAGATGCTAGTTCGATGTGCAGTCCACGTGATTCTGAGCAAGCGCCTCCAACACCACATCTCCAACGCATCAATTTTGCATCCTCAACATCCATATCTCAGCTCCGTACAAGAAGATTGGAAAGACCAGGCATCTCATAAGTCGAACCTTAGTGTTTTTGGTTATTGTGCGGTCCCTCGTGAGCTTTTCCACTGAAGATCTTGCTATGGCGCAACGCCTCTGGATCTCGTCATTGCAGCTCCCAGCGTTTGAGATCATGGAGCTCAGATATACGTAGCTTTTGAGTACTTCATATCCCGCAATGTTTTGAACGTATAATTGGTTGTTATTGGGGCGGTCCACGATCATAATTTGGGTCTTATCTCGGTTAATAACGAGTCCAAACTCCATAGCTCTGGTTTCCAGTTGACGAAGTAGAGTCTCTATGTCATCTTTGGTTGATGTTAAGAGAGTAGTTTCATCCGCATATCGTAGATTTGGCAACTTACTCTTATCTTACGTCTCTAATCGAAATGCTCGTATTCAGGATATTATCCCACTAGAGCAATGGTTTTACATTACTTATAAGCATAATCCTTCATACTTTCTCCTGCAGATCTCGTGGGTTGTACGGTCTGGTTCGACTGTTATCTCAAATTATCAATTCAGAGCACAACGCATTTAACTCAATAGAACGAAAGGAATTATGAACAAAAGTGCTAAAATATGTTTAGTTGCTTACATACCCGAAAAAGATTTTGCCAATGTCTTACTATCCAAATTTGCTTCACCACACTAGACATTAATAATAATTTGTTATTGTTTCAGATGCATTGATAGTTTTAAATTACTGTCTAGAAATTGAAAAACCAATATCAATAGTTTTATCACTTCTTCGGAACTTTATAATGCGTTAAAATTAATCTTTAAAAAAATCCTGCAATCCGTCTTCCATCGGAAAATGAAACTATTGTATTGCTAAGGCTTTGAGAAAACTCAGCCCATTCATCGATAGAAATGGTCTAATACGAGTCGAGGGTAGACCCCAATTCCAATTTACATTATGATGGGAAAATCCGATTTTAACACAAATAAAACAACCTCTGGCTGAATTACTCATTTTGTACATTTACCCGACTGTTGTCCGGTAGAACTTAGGTTCGAGCCCAGCTGAAGGCATAGGTGTTTGTGTTTGTCTTTGATTGAAGTAGTGTAATGAATGATATATACTGGGTAATGTACATTGCTTACAAGCCTAATGGCCGTTCGGAACCGGCGTTAAACTATAGGTCCACTGAATTGAAAAAAATAATAATAACCCGTTCCATTGTTTACCTTACTACCATCCCGAATGTCTCCTTAGGACCGGATGTGATACAATCGAAGTGAGCGCATTCGAATACAAGACATCTTTATGAAAATTTGAATCAATTTAAATTGTGCCCGTGTTTTGTGACTTTAACACAATACTAGTGCCTCGTTCATTCGATACGACAAGGGAACCTAAAGGATATTTTCACACAGCTTTGTTGCCCTCGCGAGACACTGCACTTTTCTTGAACTTCCCCGGGGTAAGTAGAGTAGTATGTATACAACTAATTTACTAGTTAATTTTTTCACTTTTTTGACTTTTTGACGCTTTTGCTTCTGTTAATTTTGGACAAATTATTCAAAAGAACATTTTAGCAGAGCTGGCTATGTCAAAAATGAACGATGCGATGTCTCCGTTATCCTTCTGGAGATAATCGTTACATTTATTGAAAACGTAAGACAGTTACTGTTTTGTACTTCAAGGTACTCATCAGTTACGCCACGTCCAATAAATGAAAGGGAACGAATTTAATCCTCAAATACCCTCCTATCGACTGTAAGACAGAAATATACAGTAGTTCGTATGCATATATACCTAATGCAAAGATTAATGTATATATATAATGTACATTAATGGATACATTAATGTAAAATGTATTATTTTAGTTGATACGGACATGTGAAACTTTCAATGTTAAAAGTATTCATGTGCCTTTCATTGCTTCCTAAGATTTGTAGATATACGTTAATCTATGCATACTATATATACCACTTACTGTATATTTCTGCCTAACAATCGATGGGAGGGTATTTGAGGATTGAAGTCATTGCCTTTCTTTGTTAACGTGGCGTATTGAAATCAAATTGTTATTTTCATTTCGTTGTAAATGTATTCAGTGATATATATATAATGTGTTATTGAGAACGCTGAAAATCTCGAAGTTCATTGAAATTAAACTGAGTAAAACCTGATGATTTTTACTGAAAGGGCCCCTGTTTGAATTATTAGTCCGAATTACGTTGAAGTTATAACTGCGACATTTTCAATAAGATATAAAAACGTTAATTACCCATAGGAATTATTGTTCGAACATCTATAATTAAAACACGCACTACCAAGAGCGACTACACATATGTAGATGGCTACAAATGTACCAGTATGTGTCATATGCATAAGTGTAGATGGCACTACAAATACGAGTATGTATATGACTAAAGTACACACTACAGTACACAATGAGTATAATTTGAATTCACCTTGAAATATCATATATGAGCCAGGAAATAACTCATTTTCGAATAAATATCAAATATATATAAAATATTATAGTACTTCAATCCAAGCGTGATATTGAAAACAAAATTGAATGAAATAACTTCTAGTACTGGAAGTATCGTTCAAAGATTGGTTATTTTCTTCATGGATCAACATCTTACCTGCCTTCATTGAATACAAGCAGGAGTAATTCCTAATTGTAGCATAAATAGCTGCCATTTTCGTTATACTCGCCGGAACTGATTCACGCAACACTATACACTGTTGAAGATTCGTCAACAATTATAAGATAATATCCTGATACGAACAAATTATAATGTCAAAAGGGGACAACCAATTATATCCCCATGCTCAAGTATTTTAAGTAAAATGAAATGATTTGATTAAATCGATTCGACAAATTATCATTTTGTGGAGGTGATTAATCTCTGATTAGCTCAGAATTTGCGGTATGAATTCTGACGTAGGCAACATTGCACTCCTGGAGTAACGGTAATAAGCAGTTGTATACAATAACTACCTCTAGTGACATGTTTAAGTGTCTATGTTGGAGGTTAGAATGGACTAATGAAGAAACTTCTGAGAAAACGAGTTGAAGATTTTCACAAAACGTTATTCTTAACTCGGGTATCATTTGATATATCACTAATTCTAGACGGTGTGAGTTTAGTTAAATCATAGGTGGCGAGATAACAAGTCAAGGTCGATTACAGATTTTGATTCACCTTGAACGAGTATCATCAAACATAATGTTGTGAAAGCCGTGAATAATTGAATCGAATAATTTAGTACAAGTATATATAAATATTTATATATATATATATATATATATATATATATATATATATATATATATATATATATATATTAATATTTTTATAGTGAAAATTGAGAATTGAAATTACATTTCAAAAGTTTTCAACTGGACTGGGAGTTACATTTCGAAACTTTTGAAATGTAATTTCAATTCTCAATTTTCATTTTCACTATAAAAATATTGAACATTTTATTCACATCCACACGTGGTTGGTTGAACACGAAAGTTTACTATATATATATATTAAAATAAATTAAACTCTTGGCTTAATGTTTCACGATTTATTTAACAATATGTATAGTCAACATGTTTCGAGCGTTAGCTTATTTTCAAGACTAAATTTATATCTACAAAATGGATGTGAGTAGGGAGGATAGTTGAAAATCTAATTGTTCATTTACAATTTATTCTTTTCTCTTCCAAGAACTGCTAATTTCAATTGCTTCCAGAAGGTCTAAACGTTTACCTTTATTACCTGAGTGTAGGCATTTAGTTTTATCAGAATCTATGAAGTGATTAGAGCTAATACAATGTTCTGAGAATCCAGTTTTATTAACATTGTACAAAATCGATCTTTTATGTTCATCAACCCGAGTTTTTATTTTTCTACCTGTTTGGCCGATATAAAATGCTGGACATTCATTACAAAAAATCTTATAAATACCGCTTTTGTTTTCAACATTTGTCTTTTCTTTATTATTTACTAAAAGTGACTTAATATTCCTTTTGTTTGTACAAATGGTTTTAATTTCTCTCTTCTTTAATCTTTCGCAAATTTTTTCACTCAGATGAGGTATGAAATAAATAAAATGATATTTTTGTTCGTTTTTAATAATTTGAGACGGATAAATTGAATCTAAAAGAATTTTTTTTTTTTTTCAAATTATCCGTCTCAAATTATTAAAAACGAACAGAAATATCATTTTATTAATTTCATACCTCATCTGAGTGAAAAAATTTGCGAAAGATTAAAGAAGAGAGAAATTAAAACCATTTGTACAAACAAAAGGAATATTAAGTCACTTTCAGTAAATAATAAAGAAAAGACGAATGTTGAAGACAAAAGCGGTATTTATAAGATTTTTTGTAATGAATGTCCAGCATTTTATATCGGCCAAACAGGTAGAAAAATAAAAACTCGGGTTGATGAACATAAAAGATCGATTTTGTACAATGTTAATAAAACTGGATTCTCAGAACATTGTATTTCGTTGTAATTCATTGTAATTGCGAAATTTAAGTGTTAAATTTTACTGAGAAAAATATGAATAAAAACGTTTTCATAGAGCATACAGTAGGTACTCGGTTTAGTGAAAGTTCACTGTATGTACATAGATTTAGTACAACGGTTTGTCAACGCAGTCACTTGTATATTGGGTCCAAGAACCTATAATGAAATACCTCTGGACTTAAGAAATACTTCTAATTTAAAAAAGTTCAAAATTGAAACAAAAAATTTGATTAAAACAAAAAGTAGATATTATATCTATAAACTGATGGAAACTACAATTGGTTAACGGGATGAGTGTAAAAATGTTTTGAAATTTTTGAACTGAATTGAATTGTATGTATTGAATTGTATTCAGATTGAAATGCAATATTTTTTAAGATAGGTTCACTACAGGCTCTGGTATTTCTGAGCTAACCATTTATGGTATATTTTTGTTTTATTCGAGAAATGATATTATCTAAGACCCATTATATTGAAATCATTTCTTAATATTATTGTATACATCAATTTTTCTCGAATGAAAAATATTATTATTATTGTATATATATATATAAATACTAACAAACTCTGTTCCACCTTAGAGGCAATAAATGAGCATACTTGACCTTGATTTTATAAAGGTCAATTTTTTTATTTGAATAATTAATTTAAATTAAAAAAGCAAGTATTTTAATGATTCTTTCCTAATTCTTAATTGATTGGCCATGTATTTTAGTGCATGGGTTTCACTCTTTATCATCTTGTGATAGACGTTATTTTTCTTGTCATTATCAGGTGCAAGAACAAATAGCAGATGGTCTTCCGACCCGTCAACATGCCCCATATACTCGTTATTGACCATGGGAATAACATGGATTTTCTACTTTTCTAGTTTGGACCACAAACTAGAAAAGTATTCTAGTTTGTAACACTCGATATATAAGAAACTTATATATATATATATATATATATATATATATATATATATATATATATATATATATATATATATATATATATATATATATATATATATATATTTGATTGTTTTTAGCAATAACATATACTTCAATTTGAAAACTCTATTTTCGTTGACGTTTCGTTGCATATCACAACTTTGTCAAAGCTAATGAATAATTGAATTTTATAAATTACTATAGATCTCTATTACTTTATTACTTTTACATTATAATATATCATATTACTATTCAGATCTTTCTGAATTACTATAGACGTCAAATTTGTTTCTTTAAAAAATCAATTTGGTTTTTTTGTATTCATTTATAGTATATATATTTCATATTCATTTTTAGTATTAGAGGAATATTTCTGGCTTAGCATTCGCTTCGGAAGTTTTAGTCTTTTTCACCATGAGGAAACCTCTGAAAAATTCATGGTAAGCCAGAGTTTTCATTTTTTTTTATTATTCAGAGGTTTTTCAGAGGTTTCTTCATGATGAAGGAGAAATATTCCTCTATACTAAAAATTAATATGTGAAAATACAAAAAAACTAACTTGATTTCTTTAAAATGAGTTTGAAGTCTATAGTAATTCAGAGAGATCTGTATAGTGATATAATATATTATAATGAAATAGTAGTAGAGTAATAGAGATCTATAGTAATTCATAAAATTCAATTTTTCATTAGGTTTGACAAAGTTGTGATATGCAACGAAACGTTAACGAAAATGGAGCTTTTAACATTAAAATAAGCCTGTCATTGCTGAAGCCATTGAAAAAAAAATATAAATATATATATATATATATATATATATATATATATATATATATATATATATATATATATATATATATATATATATATATATATATATATATATATATATATATATATATATATATTTATATATAGATGTATATATTAGGGTGTCCCAGCCTATATATAGGTTGGGACAACCATAAGGGCGAAATTTTTTTTTCAATTTTAGATGAGCATGCCCTTCATATTTTTTCTGATTGACCCTTATTACTGAAATATTGAATATCATTCATGTCGGATAACGATATCCAGTGCCGACTTGAAGGCAAAGTTTCGAGGAAAATTTCGAAGAGATGTTGTAGAGGATATTCTGAAACTCAATATTTATTCGTTAAATCGATAACAAAATATTATTCCTCAAATTTATCCTCAATTTTTTTTTTTTACAGTCAGGGTATACCTAAGTGTGTTTTCCTGTACGAAACGTAGTGAAAGTAGGATTTCTGCTGGATTGTATTTTTGGTGGATAGATAACACAGATATTCTGAAACTCAATATTTATTTGTTAAAATATTATTCTTCAAATTTATCCTCAATGTTTTTTTTTTACAGTCAGGGTATGTATACCTAAGTGTGTTTTCCTGTACTAAACGTAGTAAACGTAGGATTTCTGCTGGATTGTATTTTTGGTGGATCGATAACACAGGCCAACACACATTTTGGTGCCTGCAATTTTTTAACTGTTCCTGAGTGTTAAAAAGTTCTCAGATTTTGTCTATCAGATCTAGTTTTTGAGATTTTTCGAAAAATTGTGTATATAATTTACGTTATGATTTGTCAGAATTACGTTAATCGGGCTATATTTCACATGTGTAATATAATTATCAAATATCCATCGATAATAAAATATTATTCTTCAAATTTATCCTCAATGTTTTTTTTTTACAGTCAGGGTATGTATACCTAAGTGTGTTTTCCTGTACTAAACGTAGTAAACGTAGGATTTCTGCTGGATTGTATTTTTGGTGGATCGATAACACAGGCCAACACACATTTTGGTGCCTGCAATTTTTTAACTGTTCCTGAGTAATTTTTGGATGCAGAATGTAAAAAAGTTCTCAGATTTTGTCTATCAGATCTAGTTTTTGAGATTTTTCGAAAAATTGTGTATATAATTTACGTTATAACTGTTATAATATATAATATTACTATTGACAGTTAAAAAAAACAAAGACACATGGATATAAGTATTTATTGCAAAAACTTAATGTACATAATTACATTAGTCACTAATCACATAAAAATTTTTTTTTATACGATTTTCTAGAATGGAGTTTACTAGGACAGTCTCGCTGAAGGCTCCAGCAGTAGTCCGCCATCATGTGGCTATCCCATCGTCCTTGATAACGATCTTCCATAGTTTTAATATCCTGGTGGAATATATTTCCCCCTGTTTTCAACTACAAATCCACTACAACTCGACAAAGTAGATTTTTTTCTTTTAATCTGGATGCAATTCATTCAGCGGATTCTTTTGAGAGATTCAGGTCTCTTATAAGATCGTTCAGTTCTTCTTGATTGAAACACTGCGGAGTTGCTAAATCTGCCTCAAAATCGCTGTCGTTTTCTGATTGAATTCTTTTAACTTCGTCAGACGTTGATGTTTCTGTATCATCTTTTGTCAGTTCAGGCAGACTGCTGAATGATGGAACGGGTATTTCTTCCGAATGCACTACAGGCCTTCTTGCAGAATCTAGATCAGGATATGTCCATTTGTGTCTATTGTTTCTATTTATGCCTTTAATATTAACGAGACAAAAATAGCAGTCGTCATGATGGTTCCGCGGTTCTCTCCAAACCATTGGTACACCAAACTTTAGGCACTTCCTCTTTCCAGTTGTCCACTGTCGCAAATGTTCAACACATGTTTTACATATGAAATGTGGGGCTCAAGATTTATCTTGATCTCCTAAATGAACGCCAAAATAGGCAAGATAAGCTCTTTTCACAGAGTCAGAAATCGTTTTTCTGCTCTCTTTCAAAGTGTATTCACCACACACATAACAAAAAACATCGGGATGATTTACACAGGTACCTCTGCTTGTGGATGCCATTGTTTTAGTTTAGTGTCTTGATACTACAAAACGACCAAAATTTACACAAAATGATAGCACAACTTTACTTAGGAAAACTGAGTAATATCAAGTACAGCCAAGCAGGTATAGAAGGATCGGGTCATAGGCAATTACAGGTATAAAAGTAATTAAGAGCATTGTATTGAGTAATGCCTAGTATAGGAACATTGGGTCAGGGACAATTCCAGGTGTCCATTTGGCTAATTACTTTCTGTTAAATTTCTATTTTGACGATTAAGTACATATTTCTTTCCTTATTTGTTGTCTTTTATCAGAAAAAAAAATATCATTTAACCTGTAACGTGTATCTCAAAAACTAGAGCTGATAAAAAAAATCTGGTGGCATTTTTGGAATCGGCACATTAAAAACATTCAAAATCAGATGTTAGATTTCTGACACCAAATTTGTTTTTTCATTTTGTTGGCCTGTGTAATCTTTCAGGTGTCTCGGATTTTTTCCGATATGGAATATCAAAATTAGCTAATTGCAGCTGCAAATACATCTTCCAATACTAATTCGTAGATGTCGTGGCGGCAAACAAAAGTAATCACATCTCTATCACATTTTTGTTCCCAAAATATGTGGGCACCAATGGTAAAACTAGTATCTGAAGCAGAGTTGTTATAACAAAAAATTTGGGCTTCATCTCCGAAAATACATTCTTTGATCAAATTTCAAACTACTCGTGCTTTTTCACTTAGAGTTGTCCAATTTCAGCACCGCAATAAATTGTCTTTTATCAGCATATAAAATTACTGAAATTACTATCTGTAGGCATTCTTACTTACATTCGCGCATGTCCAAGCTGAAAAACGTTTTCCAGAACAACCGTGGTGCGAAAAACGAGAAAAGTGGGCAGTACGACGTATCTACTGGACAGTATTCAGAACGTTGTTTTGGAAGACGACTTCGATAGATTCCGCCCGTTCTTTTCGTTTTTTCGTACGAATTAACGAACGGAGGATTTAATTATGAGATGATGGTCAGTATTTAGTCCTAGTGCCTCTATAGTACCTTCGATGATGTACACAGAATTTCTTATCCTTAACTTATTGACGCTGCCACTTGTTTCGATGTCATAAATGTTTGCTCGTTTAAATTTATTAATATCGCACTGTGCGCTTTCGGTTGAGGTGGACAAATTGTCTTTGGAATCCATTTTTTTCCGTATCAAAAGATGAATTTTCCTAAAAGGGTGAATTCGAAACAATAAGGAATGAAAAATAATTAGCGTTACATTTCTGTTCCTCGATATTTCTGAAGCGCGATTTTTGCGACTTTGTCGGTGGACTTTTCATTCATTCCAGCTTAGAGGCCAGATTTTTTAGGCTCTCGCTAATGCTCCAAGAATACCTTTTTCTCATTCATGTTTATTTATTGAGGGGCATCGGCATATGCAATGTCGAATACGTTGTTCAAGCATGTAACAACTCTTGACGACCTGTTCGACAATGTATTGTGTTTTGTACGCATTTCTTCTGAATCTCTCCAAACTTGCTATGAGGCCACAGGCCACCGCTCTTTCAACACAATAAGGTAGAGCTAGAGTCGGTATACAGGCCTTCTTCCAGTAAATACACTCTCGGACGGTTTGATTTGGGCTTTCATCAACACTTAAATTCACTTGTCGGATGTGTTAAAACAAAACAGCCCAGTACTTGCCCATTAGAGGGTTTCGGAACAATTTTTATTTGATATTTTGAAGCAGAAAGATACAGAACATATGTCTTTGTCAGAACTGGGTTGTCCGACTGATATATTGTCTTAACGAAAATAATGCGTTTACTGAGAAAACAAGCGTGTAATGACGAATCTTCGATACGAAATTTGCGACTCTTCGAAGTATCAAGTACTGACATGTATCAATACAAGTCGAAACGGGTTATTGTTGTTTTAGGTATATGAAATTTTATTAATAGGCGTTTTGACACCATTCGAGAAAAAAATGGGAGGTTATGCGTTGCAAAAAGACTTTGATTTTTTTAGGACATATTGTATAAATAAAACTATCAGAAACGGACACTCACGATTTCACAGATATCTGCTTGAAGAAGAGAACTACAAAATTTCAACAAATTCGCTATATCGAAAAAAATAAGAGAACAAAATACCATGGATAATATTAAATTTCAAACTTCTGGACTGAAAAATACACAACGCCTAAAGTCGTTTGACATTTTTTGAATAGGTTTCTCAGTATTCTCCATTTCAAAATACTTCTTGAATTCAATGCAGGATTAATACTTTGTTTGAAGGTCATTTATCTGATATTTTTTCTAGCGAATATTTCTTCGTATAAATAAACTTTATTCGGTAAAGATTAAGAAAATAAATTTCTGTAAAATTTATCATAATTTACAATACTTTTATCTTTGCAAAATCGGTGTTAGGTATTTGTATAATTTTCGGATGAATTTACCAAGAATATCTCACATAATATGCTTTCTAGCTTGAGACGCATTTTTAGTAGGGTACCTGTGAAATCGTTTCTACTGTACAAATATATAGATAGATCATAATTGTTTGAATGTCAAATTATTATGATTATTTTTATATGAATGCTTTATAAATCATATTCAGGTATTATTCGGTCAGACATGGAGAGGTAAATGCTTAATTCGACAGAATACATATGAGATATAATATTGGATACTTTTCTATTAAAACGTCCTAATTTAATTTCTTAGAATACTCGTTATAAATATCATTCCAAAACTTGTTTCTTTCGCTGAACAGATTCATTTTCATCGTCAGTTCATCCGCAATATCCAAATAATGATGTTTGTTTTGTTCTATTGGTATCCAGCTTATTCCTGAATCATCTTCATTGTTTTCAGGTGTAGGGTTATTGTGTTTAGCAAAATTCGTCCATAGTTTTACTAATCGTTTCATAGTATTCTCTTCACTGGAATTAGGCTCCATCTGTCGAAAAGAAAGGTACCAAATAAATAGCTCAATTCGTCGCCATGGGAGCTCCCAGAAATCTTTTCGAAACCCACGGAGTAGGCAATTTTCATCAACATCCTTCTCATGAAACCTGTACCTAACTTTGTTGCCAGAAACATGCACAGGAGATAGATCCAACGAGAATGAGCAAGAGAAATATTTTTGGAGTGGTTCATTCTTCCTACAAAGGAAAACTTGTAACAGAATATTGGATTGTTGTTTGTTTCGATGTGATAATTCAAGGACCGATGGCACCCGTGCACAAATAGGTTATCAGATTTCAGCTGAAAGTGAAGAAATTTAATCAATCAAAGATGGGTTACTCTCTCTTATCAATGAAATATAATTTTCTGTTGTATGTGGATGTGAAATCTATGTGATAGGTTTCTATTTCCACAGTAATGATACATATCAAATTGTCCTTTTTATTTCAAATAAAATAATGATAATCAATTTCTTATTTACTTCAAAATATTTGAGTTTCGCATATTAGAAGAAAGTAAATGAATCTGAAAAGACCACTTCTATCACTTGTACACTTTCCATAGGTAGTTGGTGAATTCATTCTTCACCTCAAATTGCAAAAAGATGGTCTCATGAACGAAATTAAATTTGTAGTTGAACTCTTCTAATTTTGTGGAAATGAACAGTGAAAATCAAATAGTTTCTTCTCCGTTATTTATAACTTGTTTATAGTGATTGCCGAATTTTCCAGTTCATCTTATCGAATTTAATTGAAAGATTAAACAATATATCCGAAGTATACTCAGAAATAGAATGAAGAAATTTCAAGACAATTCATTCATTTCATTTAATTTCAAAATTGGGATTCATTTTTCAAAGATTTCCACATGAATGATTCACAGAACTCGTCTGCATTTTTCCGTGATTCAATGGTCAGTTAATTGAATAAAGGAATATCAAATTGTTGCTGATAACAATTTGGCAATAGGGGACTTACCTACCCACTATTTTTTGCACTTACCTAAAGGATTTTTCCTCACTAACTTCAGCAGGTAATTTGTAAAAATTGTAGATTTTTTCCACAACTTCTGATTCTTCCTTCTCAGAGAGTTTCTTCCTCAAATCCACTGGTATTTCCAATTTGCAATCGAATGACCAACGTGAGCCTTCACCAATTCTCATTCCTCTATGAAATGCTGCCTCGTTACTATTAGTGGCAATAATTATTGGCACTTTATTATAGTTTCCAGATTTGAGTATATGCTCTGGTTCTTCAGATATGAAAGCATTCTTCGAAGGTTTCTCTACGACTGGCGCAAAGAATCTTTGAAATTCAGCAAGTATTTTCTGAAAAAAATTTATTATTCAATGAAGATTAAGAAATTCATCTTCCAATTAAGGTCTGAGCAAGCCGTCGCCAACTAGTCGATATCTTACTTCTGATGGCTCAAAACTCACTTACTACAGTAGGGTATACGAAGTTTGTTAAAAAAAGGAGAAATCTGAATTTTCCCGAAAACTATTCATCAATATCCCTTTTTTGCCCTTCAAAGTAATCCCCCTCAGATGTATATATATTCCAATTTCGTAGCACTACTGGAATGCGCTTTTAGGTACAGACATCAGCTAGTTCTTCGAATTCGACTTCATCTCATCAATTGTGACATAACGTTTTCCTTTCATTGGTATTACCAGTATTGGATATAGCAGAAAATTGCAAGGAGCCAAATCTGGTGAATACGGTGGTTGAGGCATGATAACAGTGTTGCTTTGGGCAAAAAAGTCACCAACAAGCATTGATGTGTGAGCTGGTGTTTTATGGTGATGCAGATTCTATGATTAATTTTTCCACAATTCCGATCATTTGGTACGTATTGCTTAACGCAAACATTGAATATTCATAGTTGTATTCGGTATTAACCTGACAACCTGTTGGCAAGAACTCACGGTGCACCACGCCGTTGTAATAGAAGACACCAGTGGGTAAAACTTTCACGTTTGTTCGAACTTGACGCGTTTTTTTCGGTATTGACTCTTCTGGCAGCTTCCACTGGTATTGTTGGGCCTTGTTCCGACGTCGAAACCATATAACTTTGCTGCCACACGTTCCATGCCTAAAACATCCGAAAAAATTGCATGGCATGAGCCGATTGATATGCCAACATCCTTTGCAACTTCCAAATATTGAATCGACGATTTTCCAAAACCATTAGATACAAATGAGACTCCTCTAATGATACAGTCAACATTTTAATATAATACAGATACTTTGATCCATTTGTTTTTAGTTTTTTTCGAAAGTAAGAGAGCAGAGGACTCACATATGGGAAACATTGTGTACCAACATAACAAAAAAAAAATTCGATAATCTGCACAGACCGCGAAATTTCAAAATTCACCTTTTCTTTTGAACAAAGCTCGTAAGTATTAGTACGAGTACTTTCCTGTTATTTCAGTATTGGTGGATTAGCTAATAAGTGAAATGGATGCATGTATGTGATACAACTGTGCATTGTTTCATTTAAGTTGGCTCAAATCGCTTATAAAAAAGTGGCTCAATGAGTATTTAATGGGAGAGAGAGGTATTAGCGGTCATGATCATATCCTCTAGATCTAAGGATAGGTGGTTTCATAGAGAGAAAATTTATTGGATACTTCCAATGAATGGTGGTTTAATATAATATAACCAGTATTTATTCAAGACTTGCATCTACGGACAAATCTATGTGGGTATTGTGACGATTTCAACCCAAACATAGCAAACAAATAAGCCAGGAGCACTTTCCTATCTGGATTTTTTCTGATCGCTTCATGGACAGGATTGTCCACGACATTTTGGTCAGCCTTACGTTGATCGCTTACATCATAACCCATTTTCTTACTTTGTAAAATATCGCCTTCCTCCTTCTTTGATCTCTTCTCCCTTTCTTTCCTGAAGTATTCATCATTTAAATTTTCAGGAAGTTTAACATTACTGAAGCCATTTTTGGTCGGTGTACCGATGACATATCTTTGACTAATTCGTCTTGATGGACAACCGTTAATACTGAAGGATCCAGTAACCAATGAACCTTGAGTTATAAAACACGTTTTTCTTTGTGTGAACCAGACAACAAAACTAGAACAGTTGCAGGAGTAAGAGTTGGGCGATACCTTAATCATAATTTCTTGGCTTTCATTGTTTAATAACTTTTTCAGTTTTAGATTCCTTATTCTTGACAGAAAATTGTTCAAAACGTAAAGGTACTATTTGAACAATTGAAATATATCAGACCTAACGGATCCTTGCTGCATATTTCACTAACCCATTACTCAATGGTGGAATACACCCTCTCTAGATATGGATGAATTATTTTATCTTCAGCTTCCTTCAGTACGTTGGTAGGTTCATAAAAATATGGAGTTCAACAAGAAAAACACAGGAATCAAAAAGTGCAACAAGCTGATTAGTGATATTATCTGCCATTTTCTTACCCTGTCTCGGCGCAAATTTCTGTGAAAATAAAAAAACTGCCCGCTTTGACTCTTGTTGAATGAATCATCATTTTTTTCCTCTCTTACAAAAATGGTGAACTGAGAATAGTTCATTAATAATTCTTTTTTTAATGGTCTGAGAAGTTTGACCTATATGAACTCCTTCACAATCTAAGCAAAGAACACTGTAAATGCAGTCTGATGTTAAAGATAGAGGTATTTTATCTTTAAGTTTTGTGAAACATTTCTGCCAGTGATGAAGTTGTATTTGGCAACTTTTAGCTCATATATTTCACCGAAAATGTGACATAGTTTTGCCGTGAGCAATGGGAAATAAGGCAGAGAGCTGTATCTAACTAATGGAGCTTGTGTGTCTTTGTTAGGGTCTATATCAAGGTCTGTTGTAGAGGTGAGAGCCGGTGGTCTAATGACTGAAACATAGAAACTTCTGAATGAACTGAAATCATCAAACATAGAAACTGGTCTTAATGACTGAAACATAGAAAACTGAAACCAAGATGACTTCGTGAGCTTCGTGAGACAATAATTCTCGTGTACAATGTTTAAAATTCTGTTCTTCAGTTGATCAATGATGTTCAGCTTCATGTTTACATTGTGGTGAGATCGGAAGTACAGATATCTACCAGAAGAAGACGGCCTCTGATACCAATCCAACCTGATGATATTGTCCTCGGACCTAACTACTCTGGTATCCAAAAACGATACAGATCTATCTGTCTCCATCTCTACAGTGAACTCAATGTGCTCATCATAAGAGTCAAAAACATTGACGATTTCTTCTATTCCATCTTGGGGTGGACAAATGATGAGGTCATCTACATATTGATATAAGAAATGTAAATGAAACGTCGAATTTGGACCACATGTATTCAGCAGAGAAGACATCACCATAGAAGCCATAATAGGACTGAGACAGCCACCCATGTGACAGCCAAAGAGCTGGGAGTAAAATTCATTTTGAAAGGAGAAATAAGTTGTCTCAAAAATGAAGTTAATGATGGAAATGAAATGATAGACCAGGCAGACAAATTAGATAAAATCCAATCTATTCATAGTGGACTCTTATTTTTCCCATAACCCACAACAATTGTATTTAAATTACCAGGCAATTATATATATATATATATATATATATATATATTATATATGTTTGAACGTTTAGATTCACGGATAGAAAAATATAATTGTATATTGGTCCGGGAATACATCCGTTGATTTGTTGGATGCCTGTTGGAAACTGGCAGACGTTTCGTCAAGGTCTCACTTGACATTAGCATTGCTTCAATTATCAATTGTCGATTGCTCGAAATCTGGTGAGACTGAATGGGAAGTCGGTTATGAGATGAAACACAACTATATATATATATATATATATATATATATATATATATATATATATATATATATATATATATATATATATATATATATATATATATATATATATATATATATATATATATATATATATATATATATATATATATATATATATATATATATATATATATATATATATATATATATATATACATATTCCTGTAAGTACCTAATACAAAATATTCACAAGTTGAAATATACAGGGTTAGTTTAAAGTATGGAAACATCTGAATATCTCACAAACGAAAAAAGATAGAAATACGATCTTAACAGGTGTTGTATGGTTGCCATAGGAGCATATTTTCGCTTTAAAACAAAATATACAGGGTGGTCCTAAAAATCGTAATGACTGCAATGATGGATTTTTTAAATGGAATACCCTGTATATTATAACAGTTTATGAATTCTTTTGACCTCTAGAATAACTTTGATACAAGGTACCATATGCCTAATTTCTATGGTTACGCAGATATCGGCACTTTAATTATTGCATACCCAAATTATGTCTGCCATATGTTTACGCAGATCTAATGAACGGCAGACATAAAGACATCATTTTACACATATTGCAGGGTTGCCAGGGAAAATAAAACAAACGGAGGGATAATGAAAAGCGTACCGACTACGCCTCAAAACTTTTATTCCATTAATATTATAACTTAAATCCTAATAATAACAATAACCATCATTTAAAGAAATGAAAAAAAAATATCAAACAAATACTACAATAAATGTTCAAAGTGCGAACCATTTACGATTTGACAGTATCCAAGTCTTTTACAAAAATGTTCGATTGAATCACTTAGATATGTTTGTGGCATCAGATTTATCTCTTGCAAAATACGAGCTTGTAGGGTTTGTAAATTTAGTGGTTTATTCTTGTAAACTTTATTTTTAAGATATCCCCACAAGAAAAAATCTAAAGGAGTCAAATCCGGTGACCGTGGCGGCCATTCTATTGCTCCTCGACGTCCTATCCATCTCTGTGGAAACACAATTACGAATCACGAAATGTTGGAAACACAAGATACGATCTTAACACCTGTTAAGATCGTATTTCTATCTTTTTCCGTTTGTGAAATATTCAGATGTTTCCATACTTTAAACTAACCCTGTATAAATGTACAGATTATCCTTGAGTATAATTCTCTTCAGTATATAACTGAAGCGTTTTACTTGAAGTTATTAATTTCTGTTATTATAATGAAGCAGTTTGTTTATGGCTAGATTATTGCAGTTATTACAGAGGTACGTCTAACTTATCATATAATAATCATCAAATAAATGATGAATAAAATCATCAAATAAATGTGTTTATCATAAAATTGTTTTATGTTTGCTTTTTATTCTATTATTTGAGTTGAGACTAAGTGTTTTGTCTTACTCGAAGTATTGGTTGTGGAGTAGTAGAATTTTTTTGTTTGTTTTATAATTGATGATTTGATTGTTTCTGAGTTTGTAATAGAGTGAAGGTACGTGATTTTGGTTTTGCGGAGTTTGTAATTATTCGGAAAATTTTGTTTTGAAATGACTGCAGTTTTTTTGTAATTCGTTTTATTTGTTTTACTCCAAGTAGAGCTTGCATAAGTCAGGACTTGATTGATACCTTGATCGTATAAGATTAACTTAGATTTCCGAGAAACGTGACTCTTTTTGGAAATGAGGCTAAAAGCCTCATTCTTCATTCATGAGAATATTCGCCTTGGTTTGCTGGCCACCTCTATTGGCTCCGCCTCCTCAACTGTCTTGGTGTTTCTGTAAGTTGATGAATTTCGGTGTGTCACCTTATTATCGATTTCCACGTACTCAAAAACTTCATGATATCGTCCTTTTTATTCAGAAGACCAATCTTCTCTATTCCGCTGGCTTCTCTAATTAATCGTATCTTGTAATTTTCGACGTTTGAGATTTGTTTGCTACTGTCGAAGGTAATTTTGTGGCCGGTTTTGCGTGTTGAAATCGAGCAGATGTTAGTTGTTTGTTTTTTATGGCTGGCTAGTTTAAGTTCTTCTTACTCATCGAGCAATCGACAATTTATAACTGAAGCATAAATAATGTCAAGTGAGACCTTGACGAAACGTTTGCCAGTTTCCAACTGGCATTCAACATATCAACGGATGTATTCCCGGACCAATATACCATTATATATATATATATATATATATATATATATATATATATATATATATATATATATATATATATATATATATATATATATATATATATATATATATATATATATATATATATATATATATATATATATATATATATATATATATATATATATATATATACAAGTTGAGATTTTGTGGAATTGCAGTCAAGCAAAAACTAAGAAGACTCTTTTTTCTTAACTCGACCTTTCGAGACTTTATTGTCCCTTCATCTGGAGAACTGAAATAATTAAAATTAACAAAAACACAAAACAATACATCAGGTACAACTACTTACGAATGTGAGATTATGAATAATTCTTCAGGTAAAATATTGATTAACTTAGGTGTTAAACTTTCCACAAATGTAAGCGATACATACAGTAAATCAGCATTATCTGTGTCTTTCCTAGTGCGCCCGGTATCAACCTCCTGTTGAACATCACTGTTCGGTATTTTAAAGATGAGGTGGTTCAGTAACTTAACAGTAACGAACCATGTGCAATCCTTATTATATCGGTCAGACGAAAACGAAGCTGAAGCAGCGAATCACCTTGCATAAAAGTCAGATAAGAACCAGGAAGGATTCTTGTATACTGTCGAGGCATGCTAATTCTGAATTCCATTCTCCTGATTCTAATAATGTCGTTGTCTTGGATGTGGAAAGTGAAACAGGGAGAAGAACCTTTCATGAAATGATTCGGATTGCTCAGCACGATATGGCCATGAACTCTAGAAAAGACATCGATAGTCTGAGTGGCATTTAAGCCTACTCAATCCAATTGGACAAAAATAGAAACACGGTCCATTCAAGCGTGGCACACACGGTCGTTGTAGGCTGAGTGATCATAATTGTCCTTTTTCGTTTCAATTTCAATTGTGGTTTTATGTAGTATTAATATCCTGATTGTACAGTATGCTATTGTGTATACTGCCGCTTGTAAAGCTTGTTGCACGCCTGTTTTCAATTCGTTTTAATATTTACCAATGTGTTCGCTGAATGTCAGTTTGGTTTGATACTTCGACCTGTCGTACTGTAATGATCATAATTATTCATAATCTCACAGTCGTAAGTTCTTGTACTTGATGTATTGTTCTGTGTTATTATCAAGTTTAATTATTTCAGTTCTCCTGATGAAGGGACAATAAAGTCTCGAAAGGTCGAGTAAAGAAAAAAAGTCTTCTTAGTTTTTGCTCGACTGCAATCCCACAAAATCTCAATTTGTATTTACCATTCAGTCACGAATATAATACGATATATATATATATATATATATATATATATATATATATATATATATATATATATATATATATATATATATATATATATATATATATATATATATATATATATCGTATTCAGCTGTCTTGCATCTAATGTCCCCAAATATGATAAATTGAGAATTTTTAAAGATGATACAGTTATAGAAATCTTAATGAAGGATCAAGTAAAGTATCTTGGTATTATAATTGACAGACATATGAGATGGAATTCTCATATAAGTGGCATGGTGTCTGGCTTGACGGGACTATTGCAAAATTTTAGATTTCTAAGACAAGTTCTAGACCTAAAAAGACTGAAAGTAATTTTTTATGCTTTGGTTGAAAGTAGATTGACATATGGGAATCTGTTATGGGGATCAGCTGCCAAATGTCATATAATAAAATTAGAGAGATTCCAAAAACGAGTACTAAAATTAATGCTTAGTAGGACTAGGGATTATCCATCGGATAAACTATATCAGGAGGCAGATGTTTTGGATATTAGACAGCTCTTTTTTTTTGAAGCGTGTAATCGTAAAATATGAGGAACGGCTGAAATTAAATTATATTGAACACGACTATCATACTCAGCAGAAAACTAGAACAGCCTTTTGCTCCACTACTGTGGGGCGCCGATCTTTCGAATATCTGGGAAATAGATTATTTAATTTTCTACCACATGAAATAAGAAATCTGAAAACTAGGAAAAAATTCGTAGTTAGAACGAAAACGTTTCTCATGGAGCGATCTAGAAATCTCATCGGCTCCTTGATGGAATGAGTGGTTGAAAGCGCTCTGTCTGGGGTGTTGACTTTGGGTTTGTTTTCTGAATGAATGATGTTACTTTGAATTATTTATATTTTGAATTATTGTTTTGGTTGAGGAAATTATTGTTTAAGTTGAGGAAATTGTCATCCCACGCTCTGGCGAAGCCTTTGTGGGAATAGAGTAGTTTTTGTTTATTTACATTTTGGATTTGACAGTAGGAAAGTAATATTATAGAAAACAATGTGCCAATTTATATATAACAAAATTCTGTAGCCAATTTATGTTAAATAATCTATATTATTATTATTATTATTTATATATATATATATATATATATATATATATATATATATATATATATATATATATATATATATATATATATATATGAATATATATATATATATATATATATATATATATATATATATATATATATATATATATATATATATATATATATATATAATATAGTTGAATGTTTAACGACTGTAGATATGTATTTTCAGTGTTTAATTGGGATTGCAGTCTAGGACAGGAAAATCAGTTACCTCTTTAGTATTCTCCAAGCTTTCGAAAATGTTTATTTTCTTCTTCAGGGCTAAAATAGTACAAAAATTAACAGTTTATATAGCAAGGCACTATAAAAAGTTTTTTGTTACAATTACAGTGAAGTTAGTCCGAAAGTACATTAGTTTTTTGAATTTTGAAAATAACTACAAGTGTTCCCAAATGCATTGGGTTGGAATGTTACTGCATTCTACGTGCTGGATAGTTGAAGGAAGCCACGACAATGACCGTATTTCTCAATTTGGCTTTTCAAGTAGAGTGTTCCCAGATGTTTTTAAGGGCGTTTCTTAAAATGCATAACGTTGGCCGAAGTTTTATGACTAACGAAAAGAGAATGAATTTGTTTTTTTAAATATTCAGAATGGATTTTTCGGTGAATAGGATATCCGAATATGAGCCATTAATCAGAAGAACCTATGAGATTTATATATATATTGCTTAAATTATCTGTATCAGATTTTTTGTTAATACAATTTCCTGTCTTTTTAATATGAACCCTTTCTAGGAAAAGGCCTAGACTGATTGATAAATTATTGAGAGCTTGTAGCAATATAATTGAAACAAACCAGGAAATTATCAGCAACAACAGCCCAGAGAATCTACCATTCGGTGTTCTACCGCATATACACAATCTAACGCCAAAACTGATCAAATTATTCCATAATAAAATAAAAATAGCCCAAAAAAACACATTAACGATACAGTCATTATTCACTCGCACAAAACATCCCATAGAATTGAAATTCAAATCAAATGTCGTCTACAAAATTCCTTGTCAAAATTGCGATTCTGTATATATAGGTCAAACATCCCAAAATCTTCATTCGAGGATCATTTCTCATAAAAGTGATTGCCGAAATACTAACAAGACGAATTTCTCTGCATTAACCCAACACGTGCAAGCCACTGGTCATAATATGAATTACAATGCCACAAAAATTTTAGATCACGCAAACAATTACAACAAACGCCTTTTCCTAGAAATGCTTCATATTTAAAAGACAGGAAATTGTATTAACAAAAAATCTGATACAGATAATTTAAGCAATATATATATATATAAATCTCATAGGTTCTTCTGATTAATGGCTCATATTCGGATATCCTATTCACCGAAAAATCCATTCTGAATATTTAAAAAAACAAATTCATTCTCTTTTCGTTAGTCATAAAACTTCGGCCAACGTTATGCATTTTAAGAAACGCCCTTAAAAACATCTGGGAACACTCTACTTGAAAAGCCAAATTGAGAAATACGGTCATGGTCGTGGCTTCCTTCAACTATCCAGCACGTAGAATGCAGTAACATTCCAACCCAATGCATTTGGGAACACTTGTAGTTATTTTCAAAATTCAAAAAACTAATGTACTTTCGGACTAACTTCACTGTAATTGTAAGAAAAAACTTTTTATAGTGCCTTGCTATATAAACTGTTAATTTTTGTACTATTTTAGCCCTGAAGAAGAAAATAAACATTTTCGAAAGCTTGGAAAATACTAAAGAGGTAACTGATTTTCCTGTCCTAGACTGCAATCCCAATTAAACACTGAAAATATATATAATATATATATATATATATATATATATATATATATATATATATATATATATATATATATATATATATATATATATATATATATATATAAATGTCCTTCTTCCATTTTAACCAAGGTCATTGAAGAAATAGTGAGTGAACAACTACTGCAATGCATGGAGCATAATACTTCTTTTGATCGATTGCCAATATGGAAATTGAGTGGGTAGGAATATAGCTGATTCAGCTGGAGATGTTTGCGTTCATCTGATAGCAGTTTGAGGTCAATTCAGTATATTTAGCAGATGAATGTTTCTCAGTGGTGATGAAGGGAGAGTACTTTTCCCGGTGTTCATCAACGATCCTCCTGATTACTTACCGGGTGCCTCGGTACAACTGTTCGCTGATTACACAATTTTGTCTGTGTAGAATAGTAACTTTCATGCGAGGAGCGTTTATTTATTCAATTTAAGAGACACATTGAAAGTTTTTATTGTGAAAGAGCCACTACAAATGTGATGAATTTTCAACAGATACTATAAACTACCCTTTTTATTTAAATTTTTATTATTTTTGTTTTCTTTCTTCATTAATTTTTACTTATTCGGTATATACGCTTAAATGTAACAATTTGAATTGCATTACAATAAATATCTATCTAACATTCTATATGTATAAACAGAGAAAACTGCCATAAACTCACGATTTCATAGATGATGTCTGCGTAAGAAATAGAACTAGGTACATAATTTCAAGAAATTCATCTATTAACAAATGTAATGGTTGTATTTCTCATTACAAAATGAGACTTTGAAAATGGTAAACTAAATATAATGTAAACTAAATATGATGTAATACTGATTTGCAAAATTTTTTGAGCCGTTAATCACTTTTAAAGTTTCACTCAACGTACTAGCTATATCGAAAAGAAAATGAGAGAACAAAATAACATGGTCAACATTATATTTTGAACTTCTCGACTCAAAAATACACAACAGCTTAAGTTGTTTGACTTTTATTTGGAATAGGTTTCTCAGTATTCTTCATTTCAAAATATTCCTTGAATTCAATGCAGGATTAATACTTTGTTCGAAAGTCATTTATTCGATATTTTTTCTAGCGAATATTTCCTCATATAAATAAACTTTCTCCGGTAAAGATAAGGAGAAAAAACTTTTGTAAAATTTTTCCAATTTTAGCTTTGCAGAATCGGTGTTAGACATTTATGTATTATTCGGATGAATATACCAAGAATATCTCGCATAATATGCTTTCTAGGTTGAGTCGCATTTTTGGTAATTTCACCTGTGGAATCGTTTCTACAGTACAAATATATAGATATATCATAATTGTTTGGATGTCAAATTATTATGATTATTTTTATATGGATGTTTTAAGAATAATGTTCAGGTATTATTCAGTCGGACATGGAGAGCTAAATGCTTAATTTGACAGAATACATATGAGTTATAATATTGGATACTTTTCTATTAAAACATCCTAATTTCATTTCTTAGAATACTCGTCATAAATGTCATTCCAGAATTTGTTTCTTTCGCTGAACGGATTCATTTTCATCGTCAGTTCATCCCCAATATCCAAATAATGATGTTTGTTTTGTTCTATTGGTATCCATCTTATTCCTAACTCGTCTTCGTTATTTTCAGGTGTAGGGTTACTGTGTTTAGCAAAATTCGTCCATAGTTTTACTAATCTTTTCATAATATTCTCTTCACTGGAATTTGGCTCCATCTGTCGAGAAAAAATGCTACCAAATAAATAGCTCAATTCGTCGCCATGGGCGCTCCCAGAAATCTCTTTGAAACCCACGGAGTACGCAATTTTCATCAACATACTTCTCATGAAACCTGTACCTAACATTGTTGCCAGATACATGCACAGGATATAGGTCCTAGGATAATGAGCAAGAGAAATATTTTTGAAGTGGTTCATGCTTCCTTCAAAGGAAAATTTGTAACAGAATATTGGATTGTTGTTTGTTTCGATGTGATAATTCATGGACCGATGGCATCCGTGCACAAATAGGTTATCAGATTTCAACTGAAAGTAAAGAAATTTAGTCAATCAAAGATGGGTTCTCTTATCATTGAAATATAATTATCTGTTGTGTGTGGTTATGAAATCTATGTGATAGATTTCCATTTCCACAGTTATGATAAATATCCAATTGTCTATTTTTTTTCGAATAATATGATGCTAATAATTCTTTCACTTACTTCAAAATGTTTGAGTTTTGCATATTAGAAGAAACTATATGAACCAAAATGAACCTTAAAAGGCCACCTCTACTACTTGTATACCTGATGTATGTAATTGGTGAATTCAATCTTCACCTCAAGTTGCAAAAAGATGGTCTCATGACCATAATTAAATTTGTAGTTGAACTCCTTTAAATTTGTGGAAATAAACAGTAAAAATCAAATAGTTTCTTCTTCGTTATTTATTACTTGTTTATGGTGATTGCTGAATTTTCCAGTTCATCTTATCGAATTGAATTCAAAGATTTAACAATATATCTCAAGTATACTCAGAAATAAAATGAAGAAACTTCAAAAAAATTCATTCATTTCATTTCATTTCAAAATTGGGATTTATTTTTCAAAGATTCTCATATGAATGGTTTACAAAACTCGTCTGTATTTTTCCGTAATTCAATGGTCAGTTAATTGAATAAGGGAATATCAAATTGTTGCTGAAAACAATTTGTCAATACGGGTACTTACCTACCCACTATTTTTTTGCACTTACTTCGAAGGAACTTTCCTCGCATACATCAGCAGGTAGTTTGTAAAAATTGCAGATTTTTTCCACAACTTCTGCTTCTTCCTTCTCAGAGAGTTCTTTCCTCAAATCTAATGGTATTTCCAATTTGCAATCGAATGACCAACGTAAGCCTTCAAACACTCTTGCTCCTCTATGAAATACTGCCTCATTGCTAGTAGTGCCAATAATTATTGGCACTTTATTATAGTTTCCAGATTTGAGTAAATGCTCTGGTTCTTCATATATGAAAGCATCCTTCGAAGGTTTCTCTACGACTGGCGCAAAAAATCTTTGAAATCCAGCAAGGATTCTCTGAAAAAAATTTATTATTCGATGAAGATTAAGAAATTCATCTTCCAATTAAGGTCTGAGCAAGCAGTCGCCAACTATTCGATATCTTATTCTGATGGCTCAAAAGTTACTCTCCACAGTAGGGTATACGAAATTTGTTCGAAAGAAAAGGTGAAATCTGAATTTTCACGAAAAGAATTCATCAATGTCCCTTTTGTGCTCTTCAAAATCATCCCCCTCAGACATATATATTCCAATTTCGAAGCACTTCTGAGTTGCGCTTTTAGGTACAGCCATCAGCTCGTTCTTCGAATTTGACTTCGAAGTTGTGACATAACGCTGTCGTTTCATTGGTTGTTTTCAGTATTGAGGAAAGCAAAACATCGCGAGGAGCTAAATCCGGCGAATACAGTGGTTGAGGCATGATTACACTGTTGCGTTCGGCAAAAAAGTAACGAACAAGCATTGATGTGTGAGCTGATGCATTATCGTGATGGAGACTAATTTTACCACAATTTCGATCGTTTGGGATGTATTGCTTAAAGTAAACGTTGATAAACTTCCTAGTTGTTTTCCTTATCAACCGTACGATGTGTTGGCAAGAACACACGGTGCACTAGTCTGTTGTAATAGAAGAAAACAGTGGGCAAAACATTCACATTCGGTCGAACTTGACTTGTTTTTTTCGGTATTGACTCTTCTGGCAGCTTCCATTGCTATTGTTCGGCCTTGGTTCCGACGTCATAACCATATAACTTTGCTGCCACACGTTTCATGCCCAAAACATCCGAAAAAATTGCATGGCATGAGCAGATTGATATGCCAACATCCTTTGCAACTTCCATATATTGAATCGACGATTTTCCAAAAACATTTTTTAAAATATTTCGATGTTTTCTTCGCTTGTTGACGTGGTTGCAAGTTCAGAACGCGCATCGTCACCATCTTCTCGGTCTTCTGTGAAGCGCTTTTACCACTCATAAGTACTTTTTTGAAACAAATTAGTCAACATTTTTAGTGCGATTAATAACATAGCATATAATACCATTCTTAACGCAAAATATAATACAAATACTTTGATCCATTTTTTTCAAAAGTGAGGAAGCAGGGAACTCATAAAAAGCTGCTAACCTTTTCAAAAAGAAACTACCAATCCAAAATGGCTGATTATGTCAATATGAGACACATATGTATACCAACATAACAGAAAAGATTCGATAATCGAATGTGCACAGTCCGCGAAATTTCAAAATTCACCTTTTCTCTTGAACAGAGCTCGTATGTATTAGTATGAGTACTTTTCCTGCTAATTCAGAAATGGTGCATTAGCTAACAAGTGAAATGAATACATGTATCTCATACAACTGTCCATTGTTTCATTTGAGTTGACTCAATTCGCTTGTAAAAAGGTGGCTCAATGCTCATTCCAAAATTCACAAACTAGTTGAGCTACATTGGAGGGAATTGGCTACTAATGGCCTAAAGTAACGCCCTTCAGGACGTTTTTGATATATGTAATTTGTGCAACCTTTTACAGAGTATTCAATGAGAGAGGGGTTATAGCGGCCATGATCATATCCCCTAGATCTGAGGCTACGTGGTTTAATAGAGAGAACACTTATTGGATACTTCCAATAAAGAGTGATTTAATATTTCAGATATATTTGAACAATTGAAATATATCAGTCCTAACGGAACCTTGTTGAATATTTCTCTACCCTCTTACTCAATGGCTGAATACACCCTCTCTAGATTAGGTTAACTTATATTATCTTCAGGTTCTTTCAGTATACGTAGGAATTCAATTCTTCACTTTCAATACAATGGGAATTTCTGACACAGGTTTTCCTTAAACGAGCTGTTCGGAAATCGTCCACAGGTCACATCATGTTGCTGGGGCAAACGCATGACCAGAATTTTCAACATATGAATTATTAGCGTTATTCTTATGATGATATTCGGCGATACTCACATCCGGTATGTTCTTCTGAATACTCAATAGTTCTTTGACAGTCATATTCTGTAAAATGTTCAAAATTTTGAACTCATCATTTTCTTCAGTTTTCATATATTCGCATATATGTTTCACACCACGAACTCCAGATGCCCATGAATTCAAAGCACTACCACTTTGAATTATGACTTTGTGAAAGAGGCCTGAAATAAAGGAATACATCTATATATATATATATATATATATATATATATATATATATATATATATATATATATATATATATATATATATATATATATATATATATATATATATATATATAGATATATATATATATATATATATATATATATATATATAAATGAGAGAAAACATAATTATCGGTATAGCCCGCAACTCAATTGGAAGCAGCCATTGACACGTGTTTCGAGCTTATTGGCTCTTCTCAGAACGGCGTAGCCAAGTTCAAGGTGTACGAACCTGGAGACGGAATCCACAACAAAAGAACACACCTGCAAAGGAAGTCTCCACTGCTAGACTTCCACGTGAATAATACGCAAAGTTAATTATTAAGTGGTTGATACGCAAACCACATGTTTGTTTCTATTCGTTTTCATACCGTCGTTTATATATTGGCTGAATGTTCTCTTTGTCGATTCGTGTTGTTTTTCTAAATTATTATGTTACTAAGTTTTGAATCTTGACCACATTCCATGTCTGTGAGTATTCTTTGACTGTTGGTCATTTTCATTGTTTTAATTGTTTGATTTTCAATTGTAGATCCCTTGAAAATGTCCACAAAAAACGGACGAAATATCGAGAAATAAAGACTAAGGATCTAACTCTTGGTACCTGACCCCTTTCCAGATAACTTTTCTTTTATAAATATATATATATATATATATATATATATATATATATATATATATATATATATATATATATATATATATATATATATATATATCATATCCAAGAAGAATTATTCAGAAGAAATATAAGCCCCCATAATATTGAAATGAGTCAACAAATTGTGGACTCGTTTCATAGGCCGTTTTCAAAATATGTTCGAGAAATGTTTTCTTAAAACCGAAGAGAAATCAAGAGGTACAGGTAGAATTTTCAGATTGAGTTCTTTAGCATTAAAACACAAGAAGATTCTTGATTTCTTCAATACTGCTGCAACAATCAAACTAGATTTATATAAGAAAGCATATATTTCCCGTTAGAAGCGTTATGATCGAGTTGTGTCAGATTTCAGGAAGAAATATTTTGGAAATTATCTGAACCCATGTCAAAACAAATCTAGGGCAGCATGGCAGGTGATAAACCTCCCTACAAATAAGAAAAAAAGACAGCCTGTTCGGCCAACAGAATACGCACAGAGGCACAGAAAAGTTAGTTCAACAATTTAACGACTTTTTTGTTGATCGTGAAGCATCTGTCTCTGGAGGAAGCATCAAGTCTTTTGTAGAACAGCAAAGGCAAACTAAATACTTTTTTGATTTTGACGTTCACGATGCGGAAGAGTGGTATCAGTGGTGAGCTCCATGAAAAATAACCCCTCTTTGGTCATGACGAAATACCCATGAAAGTCATCAAAGCATCGATCACTATAATATTATATATCTAAATATATATATATATATATATATATATATATATATATATATACATCCATAGCATTATATTGCTTCCATATTATGACTCGGCACATATCATTTTGCGTCCGCGACTATTTTGCTACCGTATATCGGACGCAAAATAGTTTTCCTAGATTCCCGCCAAATTAAAGCGATAACCAACAGCAAACAAATGTGTTTCTCTTTCTTTTGATATTGCCGCTCCATTGTAATGAAGCATTAATCTCTATTTCCCGCCAAATGAGCGTAGTGAAGAATTTGGTGGACGCAAGTTAATGCTGTTTATGAAATGTATATCAAGAAATTAGTTCAGCTGTTTGCCACTAGTCGTTCCATTGAGTATACTCACGTGTATATTTACTTTTATGAGCAGCATTATTTTGCTTCCTGTGGCAGAATTTGTTTGGCAACATTGCAATAAGGATACTCGTAGTCGTCTTCGCATATTCATTCCTGTTGCAGTAATATAGTAATGTGTAATTGAATACATTTATAATAATAAAAGACAAATTATAACTTCCACTTCTTTGAAAAAGTTACAGTACTAGCGAAACGCGTTAGGAAGTTTTTATGTTCATATAGGTGAAAATTAGACATTGCCTTTTATTATTGTAATTTTGTGTATATCAATTATCACTGTTGCAATTTCCATGCTTAAGCAGTAGAAAATTGTTAATTAACTATTGTCTAACTAATTGAAAAATTTCAATAAAAATTTTTTGCCTGAGGAATATTGTTTCTTCATCTATCTAGTAATTGCCTGAATTTAATTTCTTAATTTTCATGTGTCATATGATTTGATAATCAAAAATATTGGTCCTAAAGTTCCGGGAGTTTGAATATTTTTCAGGCAGTTTTCTCCTCGTTCTGAATCTTTTTTCTGATTTCTAAAATCTCACTTAGTTTTTGAGATACTTGCGAAAACCAAATCTCAATTTTTATTCGATAAACCTTTTGCAAGTTTTACCAGCACGAACTTAATTTTTTTCAAAAATTATCTACATGCTTTTTCGAATGAAATATTCATAATTTCCTGAGACTGCTGAAAAAAGTTGAACAAAGAAGCACTGGACTATCCGGATTATAAAAACTCGAAATTGGTGTACTCACATCATTTTCTGTTGATACTATGTGAACAAATGTGAGCTATCAATTCCATTATATTATAATTATATTTAATATTTTCTGAATTAATCCGGTAGGTACTAAAATGTTTACTGAAGGTAGAAAACATAAGGAAAATATAGTTTTCCCACGATCAGGCAAATGGCGTGCATACTCTGTATAAAATATCTTTCTACCCTGATTATGTTGACACATTATTCTTTCGAAATATGTTTTAGAACACAGGCAACATAATAATCCCCTTAATTAGTGGCTTTATCTGGATATTTTAGATAAAAAGGTTTTCTTGTACCTATATCTTCCAAACAATTATTATCGTACTGAAACTTTGTTCACCTACCTCTCAAATATTCTAAGTTTAATTTTTGTTCTGATTCTAATAATCTATATGAATCAAGGAACTACAGGTTTTTTACGTGGATGATTGATGAAGTCGATACATGAAGAAAATTTTTCTCATTGTACTGAACAAACACGCATGATGCGCGTTTCGGGGTACCTACTACTTCCTCGTCATTGGTCAAATTAGCATCCGACGAAGAAGAAGTATGAAAAACGGGTCATACGTATTCGTTCAATATATGGAAAAATATTATAAAAATAATTACGTTGTTTTTGTCGGTTCCTTAAATCTTATTCAACTCTTTCAAAATGATTAGGGTACTGCAGTTGTGTATACATAGCGGACATTTATGATTTTCGTGATTCAATGGGAGAAATAATATCTATGTCCAAACTACGTTCAAATAACCGAAAAGAAAAAACATGGATTATTTAAAACCACTAGGAATTATCGAATTGGTTCTTTATTATCACGCGATTTTACTTGCCAAACTACCAAATTGATTTGATTTACTCTTTCACATTCAACATTCATATTTGAATTGAACGATAATGGATGGAATTGACCACCCTCATTTAATTCATAATTTTATTAACTGATGAGGCCTATACTGAGAAAATTGCGAATTATAATAATAAAACAATATTTATAACATCTAATATATTGAAGAAATACCCATGATGCGCATTTCTACTAGCAAGTACTACTTCTTCGTCGGATGCTAAGTTAACTTAGCATCCGATGAAGTAGTACTTTGAAACGAGCCCAGCATATTTCTTCAATATATGAGAAAATGTGATAAGTTGTCTTTTATTATTTCTATTTTTACCTGGTTATCTTAAGACTTCTCAACCTCAGGTGAGCTATCTAAGGTACAATATGTTGAAGATGCTACCGATACAAAAAATCATGCAAATGTCAAAATTGCAAGAACTACTAACTCAAAATTAAATCGAATATATAAAAGGAAAAGAGACATGTGCTATTTCTGTGAACAAGATGTCCATAACTTTGCAAGGCATATGAGAAGAAATCATTCCTGTGAACCTGAAGTACAACAAATTCTTTCGAAGGAGAAAAAAAAAAGAAAGGAGAAATTTATTAGCAGTTCTGAAGAAAAAGGGAAATTTCATAATAAATTCCGAAAACTGCGTGAAGCCATTAAAACAAGGTCAACTACCCAATCAAACTTTTTTACCATGTACAAACTGTCTAGGTTTCTACAGAGCAAAGTTCCTATATCGACATCGGAAAATTTGTCTGAAAACTGATTCTAATAAAAATTCGCAAGCCATGGGACAAAATTTTCTGATCAAAAGTTCTAAAAAAACGGATCCCCGTTTAAAGAAAGAAGTTTTCAGTAGAATGAGAGCAGATAAAATTTCGCTGGAAGCCAAACAAGACTTCCTCATCTGCGCCTTTGGCTCAAGATATCTGAAGATTCACCGGGAAAAACATTTCGTAAACGTTACAAGTCGAAAAATGAGAGAACTCGCTAGAATCCTCGTAGAAGTAAAGAAAATAGAACCTGATGTGAGAAACTTTTTCGAAGCACTGAAACCGAAATACTATGACCACTTTGTTGAAGCAGCAAAAGCAGTTGCTAAATATGATAACAACAAAGATTTATTTTTATGCCCTACCTTTGCGCTGAATATTTCCACATCTTTGAAGCAATGCTGTGACATTGCGTTACATATGGTGACGAAAACAGATCCATCAATTGAGTCGGCAAATTATGAGGCAAATTTGAAGATGATCAAAAATTTGTTTGAATCAAACTGGCAATTTGACATATCAAGTCGAGCAGGTGGCGATCTGAATATTGAAAAATTCAACAAAATAACCATTGTACCCCTTGTCAGCGATCTGAAATTGTTAAAAGAGTATTTGATTCAGAAAGCAGGAGAAGTTTTAGAACTTCTAGAAATTAATGCTGACAATTTGGCTGCATAAAACACCTTATTAGAAACCATATTTTGTCGTGTTATATTACTCAATAGGAAAAGACCGGGGGAGCTACAACGTATGTTGGTGTATACGTACGAAAGTACGGAAAAAGGAAGTGAAACATACGAAGAATTTAGCGAAGTACTAATTGAAACGGAAAAAATACTACTGAAGAATATGAAACAGGTCGTAATTAGAGGTAAACGAGGACGAGGTGTTCCTGTTATGTTTAACACCGAAATTCAGAATCATATTAACGAACTTCTTAAGTATAGACCAAAATTTCTAAACGACAACAATCCATATTTATTTGGAAGATCAGGATCTATGAATCCCATATGTGGCTATAAAATTGTTACTAAATATGCAACAACGTGTGGTGCGAAGAATTCGAGAGCCATAACATGCACAAGGTTGAGAAAACACTTGGCAACATTAACGCAATTATTTAGCTTAAACGAAAATTAAATAGAACAACTATCGACATTTATGGGCCATACTCCGGGTGTACATAAAAGTTCATACAGACTTCCTGACGATATCTATCATACTGTTAAAATTTCAAAATTACTAATGCTGATGGAGAAAGGTGAAGCTGGTGAACACAAAGGAAAAATTTTTGATGACATTCCAATAGATTTGAAACAAAAAAAGAGAAACTCACTGAATGGTAAAGAATTAAGTGATGATGACATTGAGGAAGATATTATCGAGCGAAAAATATTGAATAATTCAGAGAATGTCGAAAATATTGAACAAGCTTCAACTTCTAACATGCGTAAGAAGAAACGAACTCTGATACCCATGGTCTGACGAACAAAAAAAATGTGTAAAAATATTTTTTTCAAAACACATTGATGAGCATAAACCCCCCAAAAAAATTGAGTGTGAGGAATTGAAGAATTTATATCCCGATGTATTGAAAAACAAAAATTGGCAAAAAATAAAAGTCTTGTACATAATCTTTATTCGAAGAAATAGTGATGTGAGTAAAAATGTTTTATGAATATACTTTTTTATATTCCCCATGAATTCCGCTTTCTAGGTAGTCACCATTAAAAGAATTTAATTTTATATTACATAACACATTGTTACAGATTATAATAATATAATTTTATAATAATACTTGTCTAGATTTCCCCTAAAAACTTTTTGTCTGTTCGATATTTATATGTAGTAAATGATCAACTCTGATATAATGAGCATTTTGGAATAATATTATATATACAGTCGACTCTCGCTAACACGAACCTCTATAACACGAAATTCTGGATATCGAGAATTATTTTCAATCCCCTTGGAAAAACCTGTCTAACACGAAGAAATTACCATACGTAACACGAACTAATTTTCCAGTTATATTTAACCTCTATAATGCGAAGAGACACAAAAATTACCTCTGTAGCTCGAAGTTCAGTAGATAAGACGAATTTGATTTGTGCTTTACCTCTATATCACGATGTTCTACGAATGGACTGTTTAACACGAAATCTCGGCGTTCAGGTTGCAACATGTCGCTTCAAGTCATGTGGATTTCAAAAGGGAAAAAATCCAACTGAAACATAAGTCGGACCACAAATGGAACCTGACCCGGAACCAGAGGTGGAAATTTGAAGTGGAGCCGCCAAACGTCAACATAGAGGCGGAGTGGAATGAGGTGACAAGGCAGCTGCCATCCGAAAATCCACTAAGATTTGAAGAATTTGCCCTTGTCGATGAAGGGGTAGCGGTAACCGGTACAATGACTGATGACGATATTTTGGATTCCTTAACCAACGATGAAGACGCTCCTTCTGACGAAGATCACGAGGAGGAAGAGCCAGCAGACGTCACATCTAAAGAAGCCAGATCTACAGTACATACTCCAAGTATGTTTTTAGAAAAAACCAGAGATGTGCCAGACAGTGTGTTTTCTTCAATTGTTTCATTCGAGAATATGATTGACAAACGTGTTGCTAACAGTTTTAAACAGAAGAAGATAACGGACTTTTTCAATTACTAGTGGGATTGGAGTAGTATGGACGGTACTTTTTACTCTGTTTTACACGATATTTATTATTATGTTTACTGTTTTTTTTTAATTATGTATAATTTAAGTAGGTACATATGTACATATTTTTGATAAGATAGATTTGTAGAAGATGTAGGGAATAAACTACATGCAGTACATTTTTCGTTACCTCTCTAACACGAATTTTCATTTGGTTCACCTCTATATCTCGAACTATGCCTAAGACGAACTATACGTAACACGAACAAAAATGGCAGTCCCGTGGAATTTCGTGATAGCTAGAGTCGACTGTATATAGTTTCAGTTTTAAATACTTTCTAATGATAATAAGGCGTGTCGAAACAATCGTCATTGTGTTTTTCGAAAAGTGAGCTTAATAAACCCTTCTCTTCTTAAATCAAGAAGAGTAATCATAACATCCATGGTCAACCCAATACATATCTTTTTTATATCTGTTATGACAACATGTTGTGACTCGGTAGTTTTATTCTCTTTGGACATTTTTCAATTAATCACAACCTTTGAGTTTGCGTATTTAAACATAAATCTGGCAACAAGGTTGGACGTAAAAAAGTAATGTAAATGAAAGGAATATTTCCCGAGGACGTAAAATAGTGCTATAATTGTACATGCAGTACACAAGGGTGGAATCAAAATGGTGAGTAATACGTAAAGACGCAAAATAATGCTGAAATTGGAAAAAAGTGTATATGTCTTTTTACTGATTTAAAAAAAAAAAATATACAGGTGACCTAGTTTTCAAATTCTTAACCAATATATTCTTATGTTTTTTTCTAACACTATTAAATCTCGTGGACGCAAAATGGTTCGCTTATGAAAGGACGCAAAATTGCTGCAAGATGTAAATATATATATATATATATATATATATATATATATATATATATATATATATATATATATATAAATATATATAACATACACATTTATAAAAACAATAATAATACATTTATTCCAAACAGATATACATCCAATTACAGAGAAAAAATTACAATTTACAGAAAATTACAGATTGTACACAAATTATAATGAATAAGAAAAAATGAACGAGAAAAAAAACGAAAATAGAGAGTATAAGCGAATATATACAACGAAAAAATTAATCTGAAATAAATTGAAAATAGCATTGAACAACAACCATAATTTTTAATTACTAAAAATATAAAATATTGTCTATTACAAAGTTACGTATGGTCAGCAGAAGAAATAAAATTTAAATTAAAATCGATTGCAATAGTACTATTTAGTAAACGAATGAAACAACTAAAATTAAAATAATATTTATAACTAAGTCATATACAAAACCGTTCAGGAAAATATCACGACATTCCATAGCGCTGTTCTGAGTGGCATGTCAAGATAACTGATAGCCGATCAAAATAGATATCATATCGCAACAACCATCATATACAGTTTACATATTACATATACAGTTGATAGGAGAACGTGAGATAACATTTGATCTTCTGTAAGTGACATAAAATGTATTATTCCACCTCAGATCAGGCCTTGGTACGAGAATATTTATTCTGCTGAGAAGAGATGGTGAGTCAATCGAATTGTGCAAAATTTTGAAGAGGGACGTAAGGCTGAACCGTTCACGCCTCAACTTCAATAATTCGATTCCCAAACTATCGGTTAGGATGGAATGGTCGAAGCCTCTAGAACGATATTGCCCATAACATCTGAAGTACATTTACTGCAAAGATTTCCTCTGAACTGCCTCCAAGTCGACAATAGAATTAATGTACACAGGAGACCAAATTATAGACGCATATTCCAGTTAACTGCGAATAAAGGAGTAGTATAGCGTTTTCATTGTGCCAAGATTAACAAAGCTGCTCCAATTTCTGACCAAATAACTCAGCATTCTATAAGCAGAAGCCGTAATACAAGTTATAGGTTCAGAGAAAGACAGCTTATAGTCGAAAACTACCCCCAGATCCTTAAACTCAACACATCCATCTAGAATTTGACCTTCCAATGTATAACTATAATGAATTGGCAACAATTTTTGAGAAAATGATAAAATTCTACATTTACTGATATTCAGTTTCAGCCCATCGCTGTTTTAAACCACAAATTAACAGCGTCAAGGGAAGACTGTAATCTGACACCATCACGACGATCGTTAATAGCAGCAAATATTTTGAAATCATCTGCAAAAAGCCGATGCAAGCAGTTAAGCTGTCAACTAACGAAAGATCGTTAATATATATATATATATATATATATATATATATATATATATATATATATATATATATATATATATAATATATAAACAACAATTGACCCAATTTGGACCTCTGTGGCACACCAGACGGGGCAGAATAGAGTTTAGACTCAATACCACCATGTTCAACATATTGAAAACAATCCGAAAAATATGACTACATTGGATTTAACAACTGTGATGAAAAACCTATAGCCTTAAATTTTGACAAGGGTATTCCATGATTGATCTGGTCCATATAACATCCATCTGACCACGGTCATTCAATGTTTCTGACAAGGAATGAGTAATGCATGCCAAATTACTAACAGCTGATCGATTCTTCATAAACCCATGCTGGTGTGGTGAGACAAGTGTGCGAACTGAACGATATATACAGCCATTTAGAATAATTTTAAGTATTTTAGCAAAATTGCACAAAATTCCTATGGGTCTATTGTAAGTTATGAGAGCAGCATCACCGGATTTCAAAAGTGGACAAATTTTTGTAACTTTCCAAATCTTTGGAATAAGCATATTTTTTAAAATAATATCAACTTTGTTCGCGGTAAGGATTCTGAACCGATTCAGAACTGATTCATGACTGATTCGGGATTGATTTAATACGCATGCTCGGTTATGAATTGGTTCGGAATTAATTCGACTCGCGAACGATTTTAGAACTAGTTTAGGGAATTTCCAAATCACTGTTGTTCTCATCGAATAATATGCCGTATACCGCTTGCAATTGTCATTCTAATCAAAGAACAATACAATAACACATTATTCTATGGAAGTCGACATATAAGTAAGCAACCATTTTCCAATTTATTTATTTTCGAAAGCACAAGATAGCAAAATACGTTTAGTCATTTAGCGATAGTAAGATTTCAGAAATGTCCCAACAACCAAAATATAGTTATAAATGGACACACCAAAAAACTCTTCTTCTCTTGGAATTGTATCAAAAATACAGGGACCATGTCGGATCGATACAATTAAAAAACTTCAAGAGAATGTTTGAAAAAATTGCAAAAGAAATGGTAATAATCTCAAATACACATGTTACACCAAGTAATTGCGAAAACAGGTGGTGGTGGAACTGTTAGTTTCCGTTTCGTTACCATGTGGCATGTATAAGCAAATCATAGTAATAATTTTCTATGATACCAATTGCGAAACTATCGTGAATGCGCAAGTCCCGAACTTACAGTTCTACATTGATCCTTCGAACCGGTAGAACCAATTCCGAATCGATTCCGAACCAGACCCAGTTTATGCGCGAACACAGAACTGTAACTAAAAGTTCGGAACTGGGTGATCCGCGAACGCCAAAATTCAAACTGCACATGCGAATAGTTCTGAATCGGTTCAGAATCCTTACCACTTACAAAGCTATTAAAAATTAGGGATAAAGGTTCAGCGAAAGAATAAATAGAGTTCTTAACCAAAAATCTAGGAATATGTTTGTATATTTATATGTGTTACTTATTCATGTCATCATACCTTACACATGTTACATATATTTATATATACTACTTATTCATTTTTCTATTTACTCCTAATCCTACCTTTTGCTAAAGGTGACAGTGTAAGAAAGTGCACAGAAGCGCCACCTGCACTCTGTCCAAAAACTGTAACGTTGTTTGGATCTCCACCGAAGCTGATAATATTTTCTCTCACCCATTTCAGAGCCATCACTTGATCTTTCAATCCTGCGTTTCCTGTTACACCTAGATGTTCATCTTCCAAACATATGAAGCCTGCGGAAATATAATATTTCAATCATATGAAAAAGCTGCAGTTGACCAAGTTTCGAAGTCTAAAGCTCTCAATATAAGGGAGTAGAAACGTTGAACAAACAAGGAGAAACGAACAACTAACGTTGCGTCGATAATTTCTTGATACGGTATAATTATTTCCATATATACGTATATACTAGCTGAGTTAAAGAAAACTGGTGATTGCATATGATCAAATGAATATGAAAATTATGGATTCAATTGAAGGTTGAATTATTACTTAATCTAAAAATGTTTTCAACAAGAAATAATTGGTATTTTGAGAGTATACGTAAACCTATAGAAAATTTAATCTACGAGAAAAAAATTATATAAAAAAATCATCTGATTTCATATTTTGAAGGCACAAATATAATAATAATTTTGACCAAAAATTTCATCATTTTCATACTAGGTGAATAATATTGTGCAAAAAATATCATTTCAGAATCATAGTTACTTTTGAATTTCGTAACATCAAAATTATCTGTTTTTTTTTTGAATGCTCAATGACTGCTTTTTTGATTCAAAGACTTTTGATATCTGTTGAAATGTCATTGCAACTTTGTCAAAACTATCGAATTGTCGATTTTTGAAATTCAATCATTCAATTATTTCGTCACAGTTAGAATTCACAACTAAAATCAAGATTTTTTTCAATAGAAAAGCCAGTTGTTATATTGAATCTATATAAAATATTATAAATATTTCCACGAACTCACCCAAAACTCCCAACCTGTAATTGATGGTCACTAAAATGACGTCTTCAGTCATCAAATATCCAGGACCATTTAGCTTAGAAGAATTAGAACCTCTAGTAAACCCACCCCCATGTATCCACACCATTACAGGTTTCAGGGGCACTCCATTCTTTGGTAACTTGCACAACAGTCATGTACTTATTAGAACAAATACGTCATATATACGTCATATATAAAACACATTTAACTTTTTATCGAAACTACTAATTCACTTACATAAATTTGAATTTAGTTGTATCCTGTAATATTTCTTATCGAATATGAATGAGATTTTGATTGTAGTAGTACTGGAATGTACAATGGTTAGAAAATTATATCGAGAATGCAAATCGTAAATCAAAATACTACGTACAAATTTTCAATTAACAGAGAAATTATATGGAAGTTGGAATAGTAGTGAAATCGTAGCTTCCTTTTCGATATGTGAAAGTTGAGAAGTGAAAAGTGAAAAAAATGGTGTATGGTTTTAGCAATCACGAATTTTTGGTTTTCAATATGTCATTTAAGTAACACAAAAATATATACATATGTCTATCCAATTCAAAGAAAACGTTCATCTCGACTCGGGTCTATTAATGAATTACGTGAAGAGAAGCTACATTTGTTTATTTCAGTGGGCTCTCGAAAATGAAAAAAGCCTAAATGCGTTTTGGAAACACTTGAAGAAAATCGAAATTAGATGAACTAGTATTCAATAACTTCTTTTTATTAGATGAAATATTAACATAAATTCATATTGTTATTGTGAAAGATGATGAGTGAAAAGTGAAAAAAATGGTGTATGGTTTTAGTAGTCACGAATTTTTGATTTTCAATATGCCATTTAAGTAACACAAAAATATATACATATGTTCATCCAATTCAAAGAAAACGGTCATCTCGACTCGGGTCTATTAATGAATTACGTGAAGAGAACCTTTATTTGTTTATTTCAGTGGCCTCTCGAAAATGAAAAAAGCCTAAATGCGTTTTGAAAACAGTTGAAGAAAATCAAAATTAGATGAACTAGTATTCAATAACTTCTTTTTATTAGATGAGATATTAACATAAATTCATATTGTTATATTTCTTGATTGCTACTTCTTGATCTTTGAGAACACTAACAAAACGGTTAGGAAATGGAACTTGGCTAGAATTTTTTTCATTATTTCGATAGTTCAAATATATATCTGGCAGAATGCATTTATTTCAATTTGTCAGGAAAAGCTTTCATCGGTTCAGTCTGGGACATGACTCCATCTTCAGCGAAAATAAAAAGCGGACCAATTTGCATAAATGCATTTTCCGATAGCATTGGCGATGTTCAACTCAAGTAGAAATGCTGATGAAATTCTGCAGTATTTTCATGGAATTGAAGAGAATGATATGACAGATGAATAAGTGAAAACATTGAGTAGTTGACACTCGATCAACATCAGATCAACATACCTACAATTTACCATGAAAAATCCTTGATATGTGTATAAATACCAGATTTGTTGAAAACATATCATCAAAGATTTTTCAAATATATGTCAGAATAATATCTACAACTATTCTAATAAATAGAGATAAAGATAATAGAATAAATTTAAGAAGTTTCAAAAAAGTAAGAGTAGCTACCTCTTTAATATAGACATTCAGATTGAGGCAGTTGTCTTCGTTCCCTATAACCCAATCAAAAAGCAAGAACGAAGGGCATGCAGGTCCTTCTTTTGTTCCATCTAACACTCCATTCCAAGCTTCTGCAGGAAGAGGAGCCTGAAACATATTTTATGTAGCATCCCAAAATACCATCGGAGAAACATCGAGTGACATATAATTTCATTCGACCTATTGATTGATTAATTTGACCAATTAATTTCCAATTTCTCAAATTGGAACTGAAACATGATTTCGAAATAATTCGAATAATTCAATGAATAACCGAAAATTATACTCGTTGCTTAATGGGAAAAAAATTTCAATGTGTGTATGTATTTTGAGCCTTTAATTTTTCTCTGTAATAAATTGTTCACATCCTTTTTAACATATAACATTCAATTCAATTTGCTTATCTAGGGCGAATCCAATACAACACAATTATAGAAAAAATTTCCTACGATTAAAAGGGCACAGAAAACAATTTCTCAATCCGCAAAATAATATAAAATAAAGCAGGGGTAAATGGGGATCTGATATTATATATATATATATATATATATATATATATATATATATATATATATATATATATATATATATATATATATATATATATATATATATATTTCTAAGACAGACTACTTCAAAGATGATCAATTCGTTCGATAACAATCTACAGTTGGAAAGAGAACAAAGCCACCTTTTCTAGGTAGGAGGGTGATTAAGACTTAGAAACTGATTAAAAGAGAACATAGTGATTACACATTCAATCTAAGATTGGTACAAAAAACTCACTGCATCAGAAAGTTATCTCAATTACTACTCAACCTATTGAGAAAACGAAAATATAACATAGATTATAACAAGTGATGAAACGTTCTCTCAAAATAATTTGAAAAATTGTTCCATATGTTCATCGATAACAGATATTTGAAGCATATCCTCAAGTTACCCAAATATATCACAAATTTTAATGATACCATATTGAAATAGACTTTAGAAAAATTACTAACTGAAAGAAGATTCCCCACACTGACAACCAGACACATCAATTATCTCCCTATTTAAGGACATATCTGTACCTATTAAACTCTTTTCAAACTTGAGGACCAGACACTAACCATGCACGTCGAAAATATTGAAGAAATATTTATATGTAAATTTGGAATCGAAATTACACCGCAAAAGTTTTCAACCTCGACTGGGATACGAACCCAGGTCTCTCAGGTTTACGCCCTGTTGCTCTACCAACTAAGCTACCGAGGTCTACTACTTCGCGATGCAATTCCGACTATATCTAATTACTCTTTTGTTCGCAAGCCAGTCATCGACGCACGGGTTGTCGTCTTCAAACTGCACGAACGTGAGTAAACACCTTCCCATCCTCCCAGATGTATTATTGAATTTTTTCGTTAATGAACATGAGATTAAATTGAAGTGAATATTATTCGCGCTAACCATGCACGTCGGAAATATTGAAGAAATATTTATATGTAAATTTGGAATCGAAATTACACCGCAAAAGTTTTCAACCTCGACTGGGATACGAACCCAGGTCTCTCAGGTTTACGCCCTGTTGCTCTACCAACAAAACTGTCGTCTTCAAAACTGCTTCGTGCAGTTTGAAGACGACAACCCGTGCGTCGATGACTGGCTTGCGAACAAAAGAGTAATTAGATATAGTCGGAATTGCATCGCGAAGTAGTAGACCTCGGTAGCTTAGTTGGTAGAGCAACAGGGCGTAAACCTAGAGACCTGGGTTCGTATCCCAGTCGAGGTTGAAAACTTTTGCGGTGTAATTTGATTCCAAATTTACATATAAATATTTCTTCTATATATATATATATATATATATATATATATATATATATATATATATATATATATATATATATATATATATATATATTATTATTATTTCGATTGTTCCCCATGAGGAGAGCGACTGAACTTGAATTCGCAATCATTAGGAATTTTGCTTCATCTTTTTTGCCTTCCAAAAACGCTTCATCCTCTCTGAAAACTCTTTCTTCCGTTCATCTGTCCACTTTACTTCAGGTTGGCGATTTAATTTTCGCTCAAACTTTACCTGTGCGATTTTATAGCGACATTCAGTGCGATCTTCGAGATTTTTTATATTGATCTGTTGTAGATCCTTTTGGACCTCTTTTAGCCACACTGTTCCGCATTTACTATTCATAATTATATTGAGTAGTTTCTTCGGTATTCTGGACTGTTTCATTCTGTCGACATGTGCATAGAACTTTGCTCGTCGTTTTCTGATTTCTTCCGTTATCGTATTTGTCTTTTGATACAGTTCATTTTGAGGTCCTTTCATCCAAATACTGTTTCTATTGATTGGACCGTAAATCTTTCTGAGAATTTTCGTTCTTGTTCTTCTATTTCTCTAATTCTTGAATGGCCGCCAGTAACCATTGTTTCAGCTGCGTAGATTGCTTCTGGAAGAATCTTTGTGTTATAATGCCTCAATTTGGCGCCTCTCGAAATGCACTTTCGGTTATAGTGAGCCCATGTTAGTTTGTAGGCCCTCTGGAGCTTGGTAATTCTCTGTTCATTAGCGATTCGGTTTAAACCTGAGGAATGTATAACTTCTCCGAGGTATTTAAAATGGCCTACTTGCAGAATTTCACCATGTTTTCTCATGAGAGAAGATTTATTTTCAGGTTTTCTTTCCATGTATTTGGTTTTATCATAAGAAAATTGTAACCCGGTTTTCTGCGCAATTTCATGTAGTTTTTCCACGGCGCGAATGGCTTCAGATCTGTTTTCTGTGATGATAGCAATATCGTCTGCAAAGGCGAGAGATTTGACATTTATTCTATTTTGTTTTTTAATACCCACTTGTATTGTTCTACGTGAACTTCCCATTCCTTAATGATCTTTTCTCAAACAATATTGAAAAGAATTGGCAAAAGTCCGTTCCCCTGCCGCACACCGGTTTTGATTTCAAAGGGATTTTATATTTCGCCCATAAATTTTACCTTGGAAGTTGTACCTGTAAGTGTGTGTTCTATAATTTTTCGGGTCTTTCGATCAATTCCAAATTCTTTAATGATTTCGAAAAGGGTTTCCCGGTCTTCCGAATCATATGCTTTCTTGAAGTCAATGAATGTGCTCACTGTATTTCTAGATTTCCTCATCTGTAATATCGTCTTCAAAGTCAAGATCTGTTCGGCACATGATCGACTCTTTCTGAATCCAGCTTGGTATTCCCCAATTAGTGGATCCGCTTGGTGTTCTACTCTGTTTAGGAGTGGTTTAGAAAGTATTTTGTACGCAACCGGGAGTAAGGAAATTCCCCTGTAATTATTGATATCCATTTTGTCCCCCTTTTTGTGCAATGGATGTATCAACGCGTATTTCCAGTCATCTGGTATCTGGTTCGTTCTCCAGATTTCTGATATCAAATGATGAAGTTTTTGGGTCACAGTAGTATTGTTCAGTTTCCAGAGTTCCGGAATAATCCCATCTTCTCCTGCTGCTTTGTTGTTTTTGAGTTGCCTGATAATTGCCGTGATCTTCCATATCAGGGGCTTGCGAGTCTGGATGCGTAAACCCCGAAAAGTCGGACCTAAGTTTCTCTTGGGGTGGATTGCTGTTGAGAAGGGTGCTGAAATATTCGGCTAACATTTTGCAGTTATTTTTTGTGTTAGTTTATAACGCGCCATCGGATTTTTTGATGCAGAGAGTGGGCGCTTGATATCTTCGCAAGTTTTCTCTGAAAGTTTTGTAAAAATCTCAAGTATTATTATTGGTGAAATCCTTCTGTATTCCGTGACACCTATTATTATCGTTTTTCTCTTCTAATTACTTTGGAGGCCTGTTTTCGAGTTGTAAGGAAATTCTCTCAGTTTTCCTCATTTTTATGGCCGTTAAATTTTTCCCATGCATTTATTCTCTTGTCGACTGTTTGGTCGCAGATTAAGTTCCACCAGCGGTATTTCCTGGTGCGAGGAGAATGCCCTAGTGCCCTTTCTGAATATTCTCTGTAAGGATTTTCCATTGCGTCGATTCATCCTGATTGATTTGTGCAATGATTGTGTATCCTTGTGAAGTTTCAGATATTCGGGATCGGACTTAACTTTTCTGGGTGTAAATTTTTTATTTCTATTGGGTTGAAATTTTGTTTTTATTTGGAGGAGATAGTGATCCGAATCAATGACACCTTTACGAGTTCTGACATTTAAAATTTCCTTTACATTGTTCTTGGAAATTGCGACATGATCAATTTGATATTCACCCTGCTTGAGACTGGGCGATCTCCAAGTAGTTAGCTTATGTGCAGGTTTTGAAATTGAGTTCTCATGATTTTGAGTTCGAAGTTCCTACAGAACGCAATTATCCTTTCACCGTTCTTGTTGGTACGTTTGTGTTTAGTATGGGGACCCGTAGTATCTCTGAATTTCCTTTCCTTACCTAGCTGTGCGTTAAAATCTCCTAGCAAGATTCTCTTCTGTTTTCACTTGAAGGATATCAGAGGCATCATATGGTGCACGTTTTCGAAGCTTTACTATGTTCTCTTGATGAATTCGAATTTTTCTGATGAATTTTTTTATATATCCTCACTTTCATTCAGTGCCATCAGCACTAAATTAATATCAATATGCGTTAGCACATATATGTATTCATATAAGTGATTATATATTTTTCATTTCCATGTATATTTCTCTTGTTCGAAAGAGTTTGCCTTGTGCTTCCATCAAGTCTGGCTTCGATTTCAATATTCTCTAACGTTTATCACTCGAAGGATGATGAAGCACCACATCTAAGATGCTCACAAAACCAGTTCAACTTTGAACTATCAATTATTGTTTTGTTCAATTTTCATCGATCAAATAGCCATGTTTTTTCATTAATATTCACTATAAATATCAACAAAGTCTTGTGGATTTTAAACAACGAATTACCATGAGTTGTGCCATTTTACCGTCTAGCCAATATTGTAATATATTATCAATATTCATGACAATCGAAAGTTCACTTGTGTCGAACAGAAAAAATCAGGAACTATAATATTGTCAATGAATTTTTATGAAGCCACGGTAGAAGTGGTAACTTCGAAAATAAGGAAGACAACAAACAACCCAGAGACGGCAAAGAAACAAACAAAAGTTGAATTAGAGGATTTGAGTAGATCATTCATCATAAGTATGTATAATATCGAGCTCCAAACAGAGACCAGTGAAGAAAAGTGCAGAAAAATGAGGTATGAAATAATTTCTTCTCTAAGTAGTATTCGATTGTAAAACTCAATAAAGGCTTTCATAAAAATTATGGATATATATATAATAGGTATTGATAAAATTCGAAGAAAATGTACTACCTACCTTGAATCTTAAGCTTCCGACAGGAGCTCTGGCATATGGGATGCCCTGAAAACTGTAGTACTTAACTCCAAGATAATTGGAGGCCAATTTGCCTCTAATTTTTCCGAGCTTCGTATCGATCACGTAATTTTCCGACATCATAGAAAATAAGCGAATCATCTGCCTCGATACTGGACGCACGACTGTATAATTTCACTGAAATTCAGTATTCGGGATGAAATATATACATGTACATCATTAGAACTCGATTTCCTTGATTGAAATTTTTGAGTGGGATATTATTCCACTGCTACGACATCATTTTATCGATCCATGAAATCCTACTGGGTTTTCATTTCCTTCAATATTCTGAACTATTCAAGCATGATTTTACTTTAATTAATTATTCAGATAATATCACATAAAGGAATGTGGTGCAAATATCAAAAAAAATTTTCTTTGATTTCAAAATTAAATTATCGCATGTTCTAATGAATAATATTTATATCAAACCGTATTCTTGAAATTTGCCCTATTCAATAGATAATAACTGTGAAGGTAACTGATGAAAATTATCACTTTGTGTGTAACGTTTATTCTAGTATACGGCGTTCTTATTAAATTGATGAAACATGAGAACTTAATTCTCCAGAAAATGAGTTGAGGTTAAGAATAAATTTTTTTCTTTTTATAACTTTTTTCTCATCAACACAAATGGAGGGATATATATGTATATATATATATATATATATATATATATATATATATATATATATATATATATATATATATATATATATATATATATATAGATATATATATATATATATATATATATATATATATATATATATATATCTGTATATGTATATATAATCTATCTGATGATAGCCCATTAGCTTGAAACATATGTAAATGTCTGTCACGAAAACAAACAACATAAATTGCAGGTAAATACCGTAAATTTCTTCATTTCTATTTTCATACCTGTACAAACCTTCGAAATTTATCTTGTTGCCGGTACAAAATTTCTAGAAGGTATATCGTATCACAGGTAGACATTGATCCAGTTTTCAAAACAGAGTCGAATAGAACTCCAATCAAAGATACTCAATTCAAAGCACAATGATGTCGATTCCTCACGTGGAATTTTGTGTTTTGTTTTGTTCTGTGTTTTTTAATCAACATACAAGTTTGAACATCTAATAACTTAAACTACGCCGTTCTGATCATAGTCAATTAGCTTGAAACATATGTAAACGGCTGTCACAAAAACAAACAACATTAATTGCAGGTAAATACCGTAAATATCTTCATTTCTAATTTTCTAATTTTTTACAAAACTTTCAAATATATATGTTCAAAAGGAAAGGTGAATTTTTAATTTTCGCAGGTTGTTCACATTCGATTATCGAAATTCTCTTCTCATTATTATCATACGTACACATACGTTTTTCATATGTTGACAGTAGGAAAGGTTAGTCATGTTTTGTGTGTTCTTCGATTTCTTACTTTCCAAATAAATGGATCAAAGAATCTGTATTAAATTTTGCGTTGAAATTTAATGAAGTTCTGCAACGCACTTAAAATATTGAATGGTATTCGGCGAGTCTACTTTGTTTCAAAAAAGGGGTTATAAGTGGTACGAACGCTTTAAAGAAGGCTGAGAAGATGTTGATGACGATGAGCGTCCTGGAGTTGCAACCACGTCAACAAGAGAATAAAACATCGAAACAGTGGAGAAAACGGTTTTGAAAAATCGTCGAATAACTATTAGGGATGTTGCAGAGGAGGTAGGCATACAAGCGGCTCATGCCATGCAATTTTCTCGGATGTTTTGAGCATGAAACGTGTGGCGAAGTTTGTGCCGAAATTGCTGAATTTTGAGCAAAAGCAACGTCGCATTAACATCGCTCAGGATTTGTCGAATGACGTCAACGACGATCCAGATGGTGACGAAACGTGAGTATAATTTTTTGGATGTTTTGGGCACGAAACATGTGGCAGCGAAGTCATATGGTTATCACATCGGAACCAAGGCCCAATCATCCAAAAGAAAACGGCCAAACGAGTCAAGACCGAATAAGGCACGACAAGTTCGATCGAATGAACGGATTTTGCTCTCTGTTTTCTTTGATTACTACGGCGTGGTGCACCATAAGGTCTTGCCGACAGGTCGTATGGTTAATCAGTAACATTACAAGGAAGTTATGCAACGTTATGCGTGGAGCAATACTGCTCAAACGATTGGAATTGTGGAAAAATAAAGCATAGAATCATGAAAAATCAAATGATCACAATAATGCACCAGCTCGCAATTCAATGCTTGTTCGTGATGTTTTGGCCAAAAACAACACCGTAATCATGCCACAGCCACCGTATTCATCAGATTTGGCCCCATGCGACTTTTTCCTATACCCAAAACTGAAGAGACCAATGATAATAAAGCGTTTTGCCACAATTGATGAGATAAAGTCGGAATCGAAGAACGAGCTGTTGCCCATACCGAGAAGCGCATATAAGATGAGCTCCAAGGATTGGAAGAAACGTTAACATAAGAGCATTATATCTGAGGGCTTCACTTTGAAGGAGACAAAATGGATATTGATGAATAAATGAATATTTTGCCAAAAAATTAAAAATTCATCTTTTTTTTTCTGAAAAACCTCGTATATTTATAAATATTACCTTCTTCCATTTTCTCAAATATTATTGAAAAGATTTCGAGTGAACAACTACTCGAAACATACATGGAGCATAATATTTCTTTCGATCGATTGTCAATATGGAAATAGAGTCGTTAGGAATATAACGGATTCAGCTGGTGAAGTTTGTGTTTGACTGATAGCAGTTCGAGGTCAATTCCGTATACTTAGCAGATGAATTTTTCTCAGTGGTGATGGAGGGAGAGTACTTGGTGTGTGCGATGGTGAAAATCGAGGTTCCACAGGGCCTAGTACTGGACCCTCTGCTTTTCCTGGCCATCACCAACGATCCTCCTGATTACTTGCCTGGTACCTCGGTACAACTGTTTGCTGATGATACAATTTTGTCTGTGTCCAATAGTAACCGTTCTTGCTTAGCGGTATTAGGTGATAAGATTCTACTGTGGCGAATGGTTCAATGCCCTAAATTAAGGAATATTTCGAATATCGATATTGATAATGACATAAAATTTCTTGGTATTTTCATTGATGTTGGTTGAACGTGAAAGACACATGTGAGTCAATTGTACCACAAGTTCATGAAGAGTATATTTGTCTTCTGCAATTTATCTGACTGGGTGGTGCTTCTACTCCGGTCAAAATAGACATTCAAGGTTACATCAATTCGCACCCAGCTAAAAATTGGCATGAATATTGGGTACCCTATTACACACAATTCGTCAATTATCCTCATCAATCCAACGTGTGGAAAAAAAGGTCAAATATTGCAAAAATCGGTTTTTTCAGTTTTCCAGCTAAACGGTAAGTTTTATTATTAAAATCAGTCACACAAAAATTAGTCATCATGCCATTATCTATGTTCATACACTTCTTTTTCTAAGAATCATCATTTCGGAGATATAGCGATGCAAAATGTTGAAAAAGTTGTGTTACTCATAATATGCACACGTTTCCGCGCCACCCGTGAGGTAGTGTACATGGCGCGTTTTTTTTACGTGGTTTCCCCGGTAGGCCTATTCCACGATCTATTGTGGTTCTGTTGAGTTAAAAGCTGTTGTATTAAACTGAAAATGGTACTATTGTAATGGTAAGAGCGGTGTAAGTAATGAGTAATTTGAGAAAATTATTCGTCTGATTGATACTCTTCTAATGGAACATAATCCGTACTGTCTTGTTCTTCTTCTTCTCCTTCTTCCGGCTGGGTACAAACAAATTTTTCAAAGAGCGATGCGTCAGATCGATATGCATATATCTCTATATCTGCGTATGAGACATGCGTCTCCTCGCATATATCGTAAGAATCCTCTTCTAGTGGCGATCGAACATTGGAGCACGATTGGCCTCGATAACTGATACATGCTAATGAACAAAACAACCCAACTTTTTTACAGCCGCATTTAGCATTACACCCCGTTTTGCAATTGCGAAAAATTTGATTGAGGAGCTTTTTCCGGTACAGAAGGGGGTACAGTTTTTATTGGTTCCAATAATATATTGTCAATTAACTTCCAACCCCAGTCTTCTGGGTTTAGTTTATTACCGAGCCATACTTGAACTTGATTATATACCCGAAATAGATATTGCTGAGCAGAAGCAGAGCTTGGAGGAAGACAAGCTAATTGTACTTGTTATTTTTATGCATATTTTTAGTAAAAGATGAGTATCGAAACTTATCTAAGCACGTAATTTCTTTTGGAGCTCCGTAAACGGAAAGAAGAAAGCGAATTGCGTTGGTGATTACAGCTTGTGGAGTAGGGGTACTTTCTTTGAAAACGTCAGCACAATCAACTGAATCTTGTCTCTCAAACAATTTTGAAACTGTTCTTTCACCTCTCCTGAAAAATGATGATGTCGTGTCGCAACCAGTTAGTGCATGTAGAAATAAGATATGATTTCCGCATTTTGAAAAAGCAGATAAACTCTTGGATGAATATATTTTTGATTGTTGTTGAGCCTTCCTAGGTGTTGAAAAATAAATAATTTTTTCGGTTGGCGTTCGAGCAGTGAGAAATACCAACAAATCAACATCTTCACCGACAACGATAGTTGGATTTGTCGAAGTAAATTGTTCTATTGCTGTTTCAACTATCATGACATCAGCATCATTATAAGCTTGCTTTACAGAGATATTTTCAGACTAACATTTATACAAATTTAGACGATTGTATAATATGTATGTATACGCCAAGAAAACTAATATTTTTACTCATATTATCGTTCTGTAACGTCTAAAACGGTAATTGACATACATATTATGAGTATCACAACTTTTTCAACATTTTGCATCGCTATATCTCCGAAATGGTGATTCTTAGGGAAAAAATTGCATGAGCAATTTTTATAGATAATTGCAAAATGAATAATTTTTGTCTCGCCTTTTTCTTATAATGAAACTAACCGTTTAGCTGGAAAACTCAAAAAACCGATTTTTGCAACATTTGACCTTGAATAAATTTTTTTCCACACGTTGGAATGATGAGGATAATTGAAGAATTGTGTGTAATAGGGTCCCCAATATTCATGCCAATTTTTAGCTGGGTGCAAATTAATGTAGCCTTACCCCTATTTTTGGAGCTGATTTGACCTGATGGATTCATGTTTTGTGAACAGCGTACTTCGTGTTAATTGTGTCACACATAAGATACGGTATACTTTTATAGGGTTGCCTTCTGCCCAATAAATATTTTTGCAACTCAAAGAATATATTAGATTATTAGGAAAGCTAGATTATCGATCTAGCAGAAATATACCTGAAACAGCTAGAATTCTCAACTTTACCTTGTCTTCATATTCACGAACGCCTAATTTATTGTCTTAAACTGAAAACAAATCACAATGTGGAGTCAAATGCAAATTATCACGTATATGACACCAGAAATAAACACAATTTATGCAGGCTGGTGAATATCACAGAATAGTCAGAATTTCTATGGTTTAAAATTTTAAAACGAGTAGTAACCTTTTCATGTGAGGAGCGTTTATCTAGCCAAATTCAGGAGACATATTGAAAACTTTTCTTTATGAAAGACCTACTACAAGATGAATTTTCAACAGATACTATACTGGATATTAAATTAAATTAAACACTTGGCTTAATGTTTCACGATTATATTTAACAACATCAATTCGTCAATATGTTTCGAGCGTGTGCTCATCTTCTAGACTAAAAAACTTTTTTGAGTTTTTTAGTATTTGAAGCTGAGCTCACGCTCGAAACATGTTGAAGAATTGTTATTGTTTAATATAATCGTGAAACATTAAGCAAGGTGTTTAATTTAATTTAATATTTGAATATGTTTCACCAAGAGTTAAGCGAGAATTCAACCTCAGTCACTATACTGCATATTTAATTACCTATTTTATTTCAATTTTTATTTATTATTTTTCATTTTTTTCATTAATGAATATCTATCTAACAATCTATCTATATATACAGAGAAAACTCCCATTAACTCACGATGTCACAGATGTCTGCTAAAGAAAGAGAACTACAAAATCTCAAGAAATTCATTCATTAGTAAATGTAATGATTTCATTACTCATTACAAAAGAGGACTGTGAAAATGGAAAACTAAATATTGCTTGCCAATAAAATATCTGTAAAAAATCAAGTCAACTTCACATATTCATTTATAATTTCTATTTTGTATTTTTTCTTTAGAGCAGTAAATTGAAAACAGAAATATCTTTAAAATTTTCGAGTTATTGGAATACGATGTAATACTCATTTGCAAAATTTTTGCAGCCGTTAATCACTTTCAAAGCCTCTCTCAACTCAAATGAGAGGTAATTATAAAAACTTGTCTGAAAATCACTGACTGAACAATTCTTAATTCGACTAGTTTTGCCTTTCACGGCATTATCAAGAATGAATTCATATCACAAAGACAACCGTTAAAATACTTGCAGATCTGTTCGGACCACAGAATACACCTTGTATTCGGTCATAGAGGTGGGGGTTTCCAAATTATCAGAGATTTAACAGCGGGGAGTGGTTCGTATCTAATTCTAGTGATTTAGTCGTCCAAATTCGTTGGGTCCAATAACTCTTCGAATGCAGCTATCAATTCAATGATCCATAGGGCCTTTTCGATTCCCTTATCAAAACAAGACCTTTGGGAAGAACTTAATGTGATTCGTACGATAGGTATGAACAATCAGTTTTCACTGAAAATAATCAATACACTAATTCAAAAAAAAAGAGAAACGCTTCATCAATAGACTTTTTATATAGGCCACACTACATCAATAATAATAATGATAGAAATGAATTAAGATATCTGAGCATCCCTTATACACACGTACCCTCTTCAAAAATCACTGAATTCTTCAAAAATAATAATTTGAATAAAGCATTTTCAAGTTACAGCAGATTGGATAGAATGATCATTAATAACAAAGTGTCCAAATCCGAGCTAATGAAGAAGTCTGGAATATATAGATTGGACTGTGAAGAATGTAAGTCGTCATATGTTGGCCAGACCGAAAGATGTTTTGAAACTAAGCTAAAAGAACACGTAAAAAACGGACAATCTGCTTTTCGGGAACATCTAGAGTCGACAGGACATAAGATCTCACGTTGTTTTAAACCTAATATTCTCCATTACTGTGAAACAGGTATGAAAATGAACTACCTGGAAGCCATGGAAATAAATGAACTCGAAAAATCCGATAAATACAATATTCTCAATGACCAGTTAGACCTAAACCACTCCCCGCTGTTAAATATCTGATAAAATTTGGAAACCCCCCCCCTCTCTGACCGAATTTGAGGTGTATTCTGTGGTCCGAACAGATCTGCAAATATTCGAAGGTTGTCTTTGTAATATGTGTTCAATCTTGATAATGCCGTGAAAGGCGAAACTAGTTGAATAAAGAATTGTTCAGTCCGTGATTTTTAGACAAGTTTTTATTATTACCTCTCATTTAAATATGAACTATCACAGAGTGAATTCATCGTCCATTGAATTTACTCTCTCAACTTATTAGCTATATCGAAAAAATAATAAAAGAACAAAATAACATGGTTAATATTATATTTCAAACTTCCCGACTCAAAAATACATTTCATTGAAAAATTCCTCAAGTCGTTTGAGTTTTATTTGGAATAGGTTTCTCTCTTCTTCGTTTCAAAATATTTCTTGAAGTCAATCCAGGATCAATCCTTTGTTTGAAAGTCAATCATTTGGTAATTTTCCCAGCGAATATTTCTTCGTATAGATATTCTTCCTCCGGTGATCTTTATCACCGGAGGAAGATGAGACGATAAACTTTTGTATTCAAAATTTATCCTTATTCATAATAGTTTTAGTTTTGCTGAATCTGTTTCAGGTTTTCATATATTTTTGGGATAAATTTACCAAGAATATCCTCTATAATATGCTTTCTGGATTGAGACGAGTTTCTGGTAGGATCGCCTTAAAATGGTTTTAGTGTACAAATATATAGATAACAATGATTCTTTCAATGTGAAATTTTTATGAATTACTTGAACGTTTTGAAATTATGTTCATTGGATATTCAATCAGACATCTGAAAGCTAATGCTGCATCCGACAGTATACCTATGGATAATAAATTTGGATAATTCCTTATTAAAACGTCCTAATTTCCTTTCTTAGAATACTCGTCATAAATATCATTCCAAAATTTGTTTCTTTCACTGAATGGATTCATTTTCATCGTTAATTCAGTCTCAATATCCAAATAATGATGTTTGTTTTTTTCTATTGGTATCCATCTTATTCCTAAATCGTCTTCATCATTTTCAGGTGTGGGGTTATTGTGCTTAGCAAAGTTCGTCCAAAGTTTAACTAATCGTTTCATAGTTTTCTCTTCACTTGAATTTGGCTTCATCTGTCGAGAAAGAAGGCTACCAAATAAATAGCTCAATTCGTCGGCATGGGCGCACCCAGAAATCTTTTTGAAACCCCCGGAGTAGGCAATTTTCATCAACATATTCCTCGTGAAACCTGTACCTAACATGTTTGCCAGATACATGCACAGGAAGTAGGTCTTAGGAAAATGGGCGAGAGAAACATTTTTGGTGTGGTTCATGCTTCCTTCGAAGGAAAATTTGTAACAGAATATTGGATTTTTGTTTGTTTCGATGTGATAATTCAGGGACCGATGGCATCCGTGCACAAAGAGGTTATCAGATTTCAGCTGAAAATAAAGAAATTTAGTCTAGTCAAAGATGGCTAATCATTGAAAGATCTCTTATCATTGAAATATAATTTCTGATTTTGTCTCGATATGGAATCGACGTGATATAATTCCATCACTCCAGTTGAGGTTAATATCCAATTATCCGAATGTTTTGAGATGAGATAATGATAATTTATTCATTCACTTCAAAATGTATGAAAGTTTCACATTCTAGGAGAGAGTAAATGAATCCAAATGAACCTAAAATGCCATCTATTGCGCTGCTTTAGATGATACTGTTGAATTCGGCTTTCAACTCAAATTGCTAAAGGAGGGTCTCTTAGCCGAAATTAAAGTTGTAGTTGAAAATCTATTCCATTTTTGAGGAAATAAACATGGTAAAATCCTTTATTTTTCATTATTAATTATAACTTAAAAAGGTAATAAAACCAAAGTAATTACTTTTTCATGGTGATTGTTGGATATTCAATTAAATTCAAAGATTCTACAGTGTATGACGCCTTCCTTTATTAATGAAGAATACTTTAAAATGAGATGAAGACCAGAAATATTCAGTTAATTTATTTAATTTTTGAATTGAAATTGTTTATTTGAGGATTGTTCATGATTGACCTAATCCTCATCCTCATAATCATGAGGATGATCATGATCATGAGTCAGTTAATTGAATGAGGAAATATAAAAGTACGGTGAACAAACAATCTGCCTACTCCAATTTCCATAGCGAGTTGTGCGTTCATAACGTGGAACTGTCTACTGATATACCTACCCACTATACTTACTTCAAAGGAGCTTTCCTCGCGTACATCTGCAGGTAATTTGTAAAAATTGAGAATTTTTTCCACAACTTCTGCTTCTTCTTTCTCAGAGAGTTTCTTCCTCAAATCCAATGGTATTTCCAATTTGCAATCGAATGACCAACGTGAGCCTTCAAAAATCCTCATTCCTCTATGAAATGCTGCCTCATTACTATTAGTGCCAATAATTATTGGCACTTTATTATAGTTTCCAGATTTGAGTAAATGCTCTGGTTCTTCAGATATAAAGGCATCCTTCGAAGGTTTCTCTACTATTGGCGCAAAAACTCTTTGGAACCCAGCAATTATTGTCTGAAAAAATTGATTTTTCAATGAATATTGAAAAATTCTCCTGTCAATTGGTGTCTGAGTCGCCAACCAATCGATCTCTGAATTCTGATGGCTAAAAAGTTATTCATTGCAGTAGGGTATACAAGGTTTGTTGAAAGGAAAAAGCAAAATCTGAATTTTCAAGAATAGTATTCATTAATATCCATTGTGCCCTTCAAAGTGATCCCTCTCAGATATAATTTACTTATTTCCAAATCTGGAAAGTACGATGATTCAGGCATGATTACAGTGTCGATATTAGCCAATAAATTACAATGATGTGAGCTGGTGCATTATGACGAATCCATGATTAATGTTTCCACATTCCGATTTTTCGAGCCGTATCGCTTCACGCAAACGTTGAATAACTTCCTTGAAGTATTCCTTATACCAACCGTGAGACGTGTTGCCAAGAACTCATGGTGCACCACGTCGTTGTAATCGAAGAACACAGTGGACAAAACCTTTATATTCGATCGAACTTGACGTGCTTACTTTGGTCTTGGCTTTTCTGTGCGCTTCCATTGGGATTATTGGTTCTTGACTCAAACTTCGCTGCTACATGTTTCATGCCCAAAACATCCGAAAAAATTGCATGGCGTCCTTTGAAACTGCCAAATAGTGAATGCACTATTTTCCAAAACCATTTTCTTCAATGTTTCGATGTTTTATTCGTTTGTTGACGAGGTTGCAACTCCAGGACGCTCATCGTCATCAACATCTTCTCGACCTTCTATAGAGCGCTTGTGTCATTTATAAACACTTTGAGACAAAGTAAAACCGTCGAATCCAAATGTCCACATTTTAAGCGCGTTAGATCATATTCCATTTTAACACAAAATATAATACAGATTCTTCTATCCATTTTTTTAACAAAAACAAATTTCGATAATCGCATCAGTTTACAGCCGGCGAAAATTCAAAATTGTCATGACCATAACCCCTAGATCTATGGCTGAGTGGTTCAATTTTTCAGAAATATTTGAATAATCGAAATATATAAGACCTATCTGAACCTTGACCAATACTTCCCTACCCTCGAACACAACGGCTAAATACACCCTCACAAGAAAAATACAGGAACCAAAAAGACAACAAGCTGACTAGTGATATTATCTGCTATCTTCTTACCCTGTCTCATGGCAAACTTCTGTGAAAATACGAAAAACTGCTGGCTTTGACTTCATGTTTGAATTGAATCATCATTTCTTTTCTTTTCGACAAAAGTAAAAAAATCTCTTATAATGTTTCAATAATGGAACTAAGAATAATTAACCTTTTCAAAGAAAAAATTTTGGTAATTGCTCAGATTCCTCTGTCTGTCTTGAAATATTTTCCTTGATAATACTACCGACAGGTTACTGTTAATTACAATTTTCATGACTCTCCTGAAACTATTATTTTGATTATATATTTTGCATCAGCTAATTTAGTATGTTAAGTAGTGGCGAAGGGTCTCCGCTCTTTTTTCTTCACACATTATCAATTTATACTGAAACGCATTAAATTTTACACGAATGAAGTTGGAGAGAACGTAAAGATTATGGAGGGGGTGGATCAAATAGTTGAGGCGTGAATGGCTTAAGCAACATTCTCCGTTAACATCAATAATTCTTTACTTTCAATTCATTGGGAATTTCTGACAGAAGTCTCCCTTAAACGAGGGGTTTGGAAATCATTCACAGGTCACATCGTGTTCCTGGGGCGAAGCATGATCCGAATTTTCATCATTTGAATTATTAACATTATTCTTATGATGATATTTGGCGATACTCACATCCGGTATGTTAGTCTGAATATTCAATAGATCTTTGGTAGTCATCTTCTGTAACATGTTCAAAATTTTGGACTCATCATTTTCTTCAGTTTTCATATATTCGCATATATGTTTCACACCACGAACTCCATATGCCCATGGACTCAAAGCACTACCACTTTGAATTATGACTTTGTGAAAAAGGCCTGAAATAATGAAATAATTTCATATATACCCATAATCTAATATATAGTTATTTATATATATATATATATATATATATATATATATATATATATATATATATATATATATATATATATATATATATATATATATATATATATATATATATCTATTCAGCTTGAACGCATGATGGAAAACAAGATCAAAGTAACACTACCCCAGGTACCAGTCGAAAGACTGGCTTCACCTGATCATCGTATTCTGGGGGATCAGGGACACCATGGGGAGAAGAATCGGAGCTTCTCAAAAACCTTCCATAATCTCAAAATCAAACAAAAACATCACATCGGTACAATTAATGTTAATACACTCGCTAAAACAGGTAAACTGAAGCAGCTCACCAACACTATGAGAAATTTCAATCTGAAAGTCACCGCTCTCCAATAAACACGATACATGGACGAGAACCATTTCGACACCGACAGTTTCAGAATCTACAAGGGGAAACCTGCTGTGAAAGTAATGGGCAAATTACCGCTTTTAGGTACCGGATTCGCGATACACAATTCCATACTAGACTAGGTTATTGATTTCACATCGCCCAACGAGAAAGTGTCGTTACTTTCTATTGAATCAGCTAATAAAGCTTACACTCTAATCAACGTGCACGCTCCCATTAATCACCACAACAAAACCGTTCCGGAAAGCGTACAAGATTTCTGGGAAACATTGGAAGAAAAAACCAATAAAATACCAAAACACCACGTGAAAATCTTGGTAGGAGACTTTAACGCACAGCTAGGTAAGGAAAGGAAAGGAAATTCAGAGACACTACGGATCCTCATACGAAGCACAAACGTACCAACAAGAACGGTGAAAGGTTGATCGCGTTCTGTAGGAACTTCGAACTCAAAATCATGAGTACTCAATTTCAAAAATCTGCACATAAGCTAACTTCTTGGAGATCGACCAGTCTCAAGCAGGGTGAATATCAAATTGATCATGTCGCAATTTCCAAGAACAACGTAAAGGAAATTGCAAATGTCAGAACTCGTAAAGGCGTCTTTGATTCGGACCACCATCTCCTCCAAATAAAAACGAAATTTCTACCCAATAGAAATGAAAAATTCACACCCAGAAAAGTTGGGTCAGATCCCGAATATCTGAAACTTCCCAAGGATACAATCATTGCACAAATCAATCAGGAAAAATCGACGAATTGGGAAAGAATGCAAAGAATATTCAGAAAGCCATTACACTAGGGCAACCTCCTCGCACCAGGAGACACCGCAGGTGGAACGAAACCTGCGACCAAGCAGTCGACAAGAGAATAACTGCATGGGAAAAATTCAACGGCCATAAAAATGAGGAGAACTGGGAAAACTTCCTGATAACTCAGAAAGAGGCCTCCAAAGTAATTAGAAGAGGAAAACGCAGATATGATAATAATAGGTGTCACGAAATACAGAAGGATTTCACCAATAATAATACTAGAGATTTTCACAAAACTTTCAAAGAAACTTGCGAGGATACCAAGCGCCCAGTCTTTGCTTCGAAAAATCGGATGGCGCGTTGGAAACTAACACAAAAATAACTGCAAAATGTTAGCCGAATATTTCAGCACCCTTCTCAACTGCAATCCACCCCAAGAAAAACCTAAGTTCGATTTTTCTGGGTTTACCCATCCAGACTCACAAGCACCTGCTATGGAAGAGATTAGGGCAATTATTAAGCAACACAAAAACAACAAAGCAGCAGGAGAAGATGGGATTATTGCGGAACTCTGGAAACTGAAGGATACTGCTTTGACGCAAAAACTTCATCATTTAATATCAGAAATCTGGAGAACGGAACAGATACCAGAGGATTGGAAAAATGGGGACAAAATGGATATCAATAATTACAGGGGAATTTCCTTACTCCCGGTTGCGTACAAAATACTTTCTAAAGCACTCCTAAACAGAGTAGAACACTAAGCGGACACACTAATTGTGGAATCCCAAGCTGGATTCAGAAAAGGCCGTTCAGAAACATTGTGACGATATTACAGATGAGAAAATGTAGAAATACAGTGATCACATTCATTCACTTCAAGAAAGCATATGATTCGGTAGACCGCGAAACCCTTTTTGAAATCATGAAAGAATTTGGAATCGATCGAAAGACCCAAACAATTATAGAACAGACGCTTACAGGTACAACCTCCAAGGTAAAATTTATGGGCGAAATATCAGATCCCTTTGAAATCAAAACCGGTGTGCGGCAGGGGGACGGACTTTCGCCAATTCTTTTCAATATTGTTTTAGAAAAGATCATTAGGGAATGATAACTTCACGTAAATGGCATACAAGTGGGTATCAAAATAGAAAATAGAATAAATGTCAAATGTCTCTCCTTTGCAGACGATATTGCTATCATCACAGACAACACAACTGAAGCCATTCTCGCCGTAGGAAAACTACATGAAATTGCGCACGACACCGGGTTAAAAATTTCTTATGATAAAACCAAATACATGGAGAGAAAACCAAAAAATAAATCTTCTCTCATGACAAAACATGGTGAAATTCTGCAAGTAGGCCATTTTAAATACCTCGGGGAAGTTATACAGTCCTCAGGTTTAAACCGAATCACTAATGAACAGAGAATAACCAAGCTCCAAAGGGCCTACAATCTAACATGGGCTCAGTATAACAAAAGGTGCATTTCGAGAGGCGCCAAATTGAGGCATTATAACACAACGATTCTTCCAAAAGCAATCTACGCAGCTGAAACAATGGTTATAGGCGGTCGTTCGAGAATTAGAGAAATAGAAAAACAAGAACGAAAAATTCTCAGAAAGATTTACGGTCCAATCAATAGGAACGGTATCTGGTGGATGAAAAGACCTCAGGATGAACTGTACCAAAAGACAAATACGATAACGGAAGAAATAAGAAACGACGAGCAAAGCTCTATTCACATGTCTACAGAATGAAACAGTCCAGAATACCGAAGAAACTACTCGATATAATTATGAATAGTAAATGCGGAACAGAGTGACTAAAAGAGGTCCAAAAGGATCTACAACAGATCAATATAAAAATCTCGAAGATCGCACTGAATGTCGCTATGAAATCGCAGATGTGAAGTTTGAGCAAAAATCTAATTGTCAATCTGGAGTAAAGTGGACAGATGAACGGAAGAAAGAGCATTCAAAGAGGATGGAGCGTTTTTGGAAGGCAAAAAAGATGAAGCAAAATTCCTAACGATTGCGAATTCAAGTTCAGTCGCTCTCCTCATGGGGAACAAATTTATATATATATATATATATATATATATATATATATATATATATATATATATATATATATATATATATATAAATATATATATATATATATGTATAAAACTTGGTTCTCGGAATGAGCCGCGTTCTAGATTTAGTAGTTCGGAGTCAGTTGACTCCGAAGAGTAGGCAGGTTGAGACTTCGGAATTGACTATTAGAAATGATTTGGCTCGTGGAGTAGGCAGATTGAGACCACGCAACCGAATCATTTCTCATCGTTCCTAGTTTCCCTCATTTGGTTCGTGGAGTAGGCAGATTAAGGCCACGTAGCCAGGTAACCTTTCCTCATTTTCCTTCATTCAGTTCGTGGAGTAGGCAGATTGAGGCCACGTAACCGAGTAAACCTTTCCTTTACTAATTTATTCCAACTCCTGAAGATGGCTTCACAACGGAAGCCGAAACGTCGAGATTTTACAAATCTAGAACGCGGCTCATTCCGAGAACCAAGTTTTATACATAGTCCTGACCGCGGAAACCTTTCTGAACACATATATATATATATATATATATATATATATATATATATATATATATATATATATATATATACTCGTATATATATATATATATATATATATATATATATATATATCGACTGACGAGTTCCTTGCAGAACGAAACATATATGTCTCGCACTTCCATCAGGTGTGGCACCGATTTCAATATTTCTCTAACATTTAACCCTTGAAGGATAATGGAGACATCACATCGTACACGTTCACATATCTAGCTCTACTATAACATTCTCTTGATTAATTCGGATTTTTCAAATGAATGTTCTAGTGTTCATTTATATATATATATATATATATATATATATATATATATATATATATATATATATATATATATATATATATATATATATATATATATATATATATATATATATATATAATATATATATTAACTCTATATTGAGTCAACAATAACGAATAACATAAGATTGGAAAGACTCTACAGTGGTTTGGGCAAATGCAGAGAATGGATTGAGATGAAGAGATGGAGTGAAAGTATGTTTTGAGATGGTAACGAAAAACAAATGAATGAGTAGAAACGTCTGGTAAAAGACAGTTCATTTTTCTATTTACTCCTAATTCTACCTTTTGCTAAAGATGACAATGTAAGAAAGTGCACAGAAGCGGCACCTGCACTCTCTCCAAAAACTGTAACGTTGTTTGGATCTCCACCAAAGCTGATAATATTTTCTCTCACCCATGTCAGAGCCATCACTTGATCTTTCAATCCCGCGTTTCCTGTTACCCCTAGATTTTCATCTTCTAAACATATGAAGCCTGCGAAAATGAAAATATTACATTTCAATAATATGAAAAAGCAGTAGCTGAGCAAGTTTCGAGCTTTAAAGCTATTAAAAGAATGGAAATGGTGTAGAAACGTTAAACAAACAAGGAGAAACAAACACATAACGGTAAAATTTATTTTTATTTGAATATAAACTAAAATTCGAACTCTTGATATACACTTTATTGACAATATAGCATGGGGCGTTTCGTTGGTACAAACGACTTCTTCAGGTGCTAACAGAATACTGTTTAGTATGTAATCAGTATTCTCTTAGCATCTGAAGAAGTCGTTTGTAACGACGAAACGCGTCATGCTATGTTGTCAATAAAATGTAAATCGAAAGTTCAAGTGTTTGAATTTCAGTTTATATTCAATCATAAGGGATCGACATAAAGTAAACGTCAACACTATTAAATAATTATCTCAATTATAGATATTGATTGCGTATGATCGAAATAATATGAATATCACGAATTCAATTGAAGGTTAAATTACCACTTAATCGATTAATATTTTCTACAAAAAATAATTGGTATTTTGAAATTATACATATACCTATAAAAAATTTAATTTGCGAGAAGAAAATTATATAAAAATATCTTGTGATTCGATATCTTGGAGGCATAAATATTTAATAATTTCGACCAGAAATTTCTTCATAATCATGGTAAGTGGCAATTACGTGGAGAAAATATCATTTTACAATCATAATTACTCTTGAATTTCGGAAAAACATAATCATAATTATGTGTTTCAATTGAATGCTCAATGAAGGCTATAACATATAATATTATTATACAAATTTCCACGAACTCACCGAAAATTCCCAACCTATAATTAATGGTCACTAAAATGACGTCTTCAGTTATCAAATATTCAGGACCATATAGCTCAGTAGAATTAGAACCATAAGTAAACCCTCCTCCATGTACCCATACCATTACAGGTTTCAGGGGCACTCCATCCTTAGGTAACTTGCACAATAATCATATAATAATTAGAACAAATACTCCTTTAACAACACGTATTACATTTTAACGACACTAATAATTCACTTACATACATTATATTTCGTTGTATCGTATCATGTAATCTTTATTATCGAATGTTAATGAGATTTTGATTGTTACTGTCGATGAGTAGTGAGATATATAATGGTTAGAAAATAATAGTCAGAATGTAGTTGTTCATCAAAAAATCACATACATATTTTCAATTTACTAAGGAATTCTATTAGCTATCTCGAATTTGGAATATCATTTAAAGTGCTTCCTTTTTGGTATGTGAAAGTTAAATGATTTTGTTCAAGTAGTCAGGAATATGTGGTTTTTAATATCTCATTACAAATCCACAAAAATATATATGTCTTTCCAATTCAAAGCAAACGCTCAGCCCTACTCTGGTCTATTAACGAATCGCGTGAAGAGAACGTACATTTGTTTATTCCAGTTGTAACGGGTGTTTTTTTTTCAGAGGTATAGAACTTTAAGTTGGCATTTCTGTCGAAGATGGCGACCGATTTAACATCCGAGAAGTGATTTAGTCTCAGTTTGGTTTGGCAATTCATCATGAATAGACTCACGCCTGAACAACGCTTGCAAATAGTGCAATTTCATTTCGAAAAAATGGTTCTGTGCGGAATACGTATCGCGCACTACGAGCATTTTATCGTCGACAAAATCGTCTATCAGAGCAGTTAATTCAAAGTTATAATTCAGTTATATTATTCAAAGTTATAATTCAGTTATAATTAAACCATGGAACGTTTTTGCACCACGTTTACTCTTATTGATAACTCGCATCTATAGAGACGCTGTACAGAATAGTGCTACTGTAGAGCGTAGTAGCATTGAGGATGACCCGAATGAGTCCATCCGCCATCGAGCACAGGAATTGGATCTGTGTCCATCCACTTTATGGAAGGTTTTGCGGAAGGATCTTGGTTTGCGTGCTTACAAAATCCAACTTGTGCAAGAATTGAAGCCAAACGATCATCAAGCAAGGCGTAGATTCGTCGAATGGGCCGGAAACAATATTGCCGTTGTTCCCGATTTTCATAAGCGAATTTTGTTTAGCGATGAAGCGCACTTCTGGTTGAATGGCTACGTCAACAAACAAAACTGCCGCATTTGGAGTGAAGATAATCCTCAAGTGTATGTCAAAACAACGTTACATCCAGAAAAACTGACTATTTGGTGCGCTTTATGGGCTGGTGGAATCATTGGTTCGTACTTCTCCAAAAACGATGATGGCCAGAACGTTACAGTCAATAGTGATCGGTATAGAGCCATGATTACTAACTTTTTCATTCCTGCATTGAACAACCATGATGTCCAGCACTATGATTTCAACAAGACGGCGCAACATGTCACACAGCTCGTGCAAATCGAAAGACACCTTTAGTGACCGCCTAATTTAACGTTTTTTACCTGTGATTTGCCTCCAAGATGTTGTGATTTAACACCGCTAGATTACTTTCTGTGGAGCTATGTGAAGTCATTGGTCTATGCGGATAAGCCACAAACGCTTGACCATTGGGAAGACAATATTCGCCGTGATATTGCCGATATACGGCCACAAATGTTGAAAAAAGTCATCGAAAATTAGACGTTCAGATTGGACTATATTCAAGCCAGCCGTGGCGATCTATGCCAGAAATCTTATTTAAAATGTAATGCCACAAGATTATATTTCGAATCAGAAAAAAATTCTTGTCAATCAAATGATCCATCGTTGTTTTATTGCAATTTAAAGTTCTATACCTCTAAAAAAACACCCTTCATTTCAAAAAATCTTTCTTCAAAAAAAAGAATTCTATTAGCTTTCTCGAATTTGGAATACCTACACTCAAAGTACTTCCTTTTTAGTATGTGAGGGTTAAATGATTTTGTTCAAGTAGTCAGGAATTTATGATTTTCAATATCTCATTAAAGTTCCACAAAATTGTATGTCTTTTCAATCTAAAGCAAACGCTCAGCACTAATCTGGTCGATTAACGAATCCCGTGAAAAGAATGTACATTTGTTTATTCCAGTTGTCTCTCGAAAATGAACAAAGTCTAGATGCGTTTTGAAACAAATTGAAGAAAATCAAAATATGATGAACTCGTATTCAGTACCGTCTTTTCATTTTATAAAATAAATGCATATTGTTATATTTCTTGATTGCTATATCTTCGAGAAGACGGCAAAAACGGTAAGGGAATGGAAATTGGCAAGTACTTGGATTTATTTCATTTTTTCGACACTTGAAAATTATATCTGGCAAAATGCATTGCTTTCAACAGTTGCATCGTCTTAAAAATGTGTTAAAAAGCTTTCAGCCTGAGACATAAGTCCATGTTCAGCGAAAATGAAAAGATAGATTTGCGTATATGTATTTTCATATTGCTTAAGCGATATTCAACTCAAGTAAAAGGACTCATGCAATTCTGAGGTATCTTCAAAAAGCACGAAATTCTCAGATCAAAAATAAAGAAAATAAGGAGAAATTCAAAATTGGAAATATTGTGCGGTTGTAATCGAGCAACAGTTGAATCTTCAGATGGACACACCATCAATTGACGCTGTAAAATCCTTGATATTTGTATATATACCAGATTTTTTTGAAACATAAATTAAAACTTTTTTCATTATATTTCTGAATTATATCCACAACTATTTCAATAAATATTAGAGATAAAGAAAATAGAATAAATTTAAAAAGTTAAAAAAAAATCAGAGCAGCTAACCTCTTTAATATAGACATTCAGATTGAGGCAGTTGTCTTCGTTTCCTGTAACCCACCTGAAAAGCATGTGCACGGAAGGGCATGCAGGTCCTTCTTTCGTTCCATCTAACACTCCATTCCAAGCTTCTGCAGGTAGAGGAGCCTGAAACAGATTCTATGTAGTATCCTCGGAATAGTATCGGTGGTGGAATCTCGAATGCCATCAATATTTCTATTTGATCTATTGATTGATTTCAATTATTTTCCAGTTTCTCGTACTGGAACATAAACATAATTTCGAAATAGTTATCGTAATTAAAGAAATAACCGGATATTATACTCGTTATTATACTTGATGAGAAAAAAGTTTCAATGTGTTTATGAAAATTTTTTGAGCCTTGAATTTTTCTCTGTAATAAATTGTTTACATAATTTTTACCAGGTGACATACAATTCAATATGCTTATCTAGGGCGTATTTCACTGAATAATACACAATTGAGAAAAAAATTTTTCTCATTTGGAATAAAAAACAAAGACTGAATTACAGAAAGTGTTCTCTTCAAAACAGAAAAGGAAACAAAAAACAATTTTTCAATTCTCAAAATAATATAAAATGAAGTAGCACTTTCGATAAACGAGGAGCGGAATATATATATATATATATATATATATATATATATATATATATATATATATATATATATATATATATATATATATATTCGAAATTTATTTATTTTCTATTTCAGATAGCTATATTTGCAATATTTTTAGCAGTAACAGGCTATTTGCAATGTTAGGAGCTTCATTTCCGTTGACGTTGCGTTGTACATCACAACTTTGTCAAAATGTATAGGCAAAATATAAATATAAATATGAATGTAATATGTAATAAAGCAAATATAAATGATATAAATGAATACATGAAACTTTTTTTTTAAATCAAATCGGCTTTTTTGTTCAATATTCAGAGGAATATTGAACAGAGGACTTAGCATTCGCTTCGGAAGTTTTAATATTCTTCACCATGAGGAAACATCTGAAAAATTCATGGTAAGCCAGGTGATTCAAATGATTGTGATTTGGACATATAATGGATATGTGCATATAATTTCACATAGTTGTTTTATATACTTTTCCAGAAAATGAAATAATATTGAAATATTTTTTATTGGTTTATGTGTGTGAAATTGATGGTAGATCAGGAAAGACTGAGTTTTGAGATATGATGTTTGGTGGTTTAACCATTTGGTGTATTCATTTTATGAGTGTTATTTATGAGGTTTATCGAATCGTTGTAAATATAATTGAAATTGTTAATTAAATTGTTCATTGTTGTAAAAAGAATTACCTATTAAATAAATTAACGATCTTGATCACAACTGATTTGTTTGATCACTTGTGATCAAGTTTGTCTGATTTTATTGATTTGTAGCAACTGGGGAAGACAAAAATGTAGGAAAATTTTAGAAATGTCACTCATTTGTTCAAAATTGAGAAAACACAGTGAATGAAAGAAACAAAAAACATCTCAATTCTATTTACTACAATCTGATAAACCTTACAAATTACACTGCTAAAATAAATACACAACAATTACCAAATATTATAATCCAACCTCCTTCTTTCATGATCTACCATTAATTTCACTTACCCATAAAAATATTTCAATATACATATTCTGGATAAGTATGTAAAACAACTATGTAAAATTATTTGCATATATATATATAAATCACAATCATTTAAATCACCTGGCTTACCAAGAGTTTTTCAGAGCTTTCCTCATGGTGAAGAAGATTGAAACTTCCGAAGCGAATTATAAGCCGGAAATATTCCTATGAATACTAAACAAAAAAGCCAATTTGATTTTTTCTAAAATATAAATTTGACGTTGTGATATCTACGGTTATTCCTAAAATTCATTATCTCAATTGCTACCTTAATAATTCAAAAAACGAAAATATTACACGGTAATAACAATGGAGAATATATTACGACACATTTCACATTTCAGTCATTTACGAAGCCTGAAAATTTCGCAAAAATTATTCTTTTAAATTATTCATGGAAAATATTATACCTTTTCAAGTGAGAAGCTCTTCGGGATAGCTAAAGTGTTGGATATTCGATAATATGCAGAAAACTGGCCAATTCATGCAAGCGTACACCATTTTTTCCATCGGAAAAAGGTAATACCCAACAATCCTTAGCAAATTCATCTATGCTTCATGTACCAGCTAGCAAAGTATTCAATCCTACATTTAAGATCATGCAGCTAAATGTACAAGGTATAAACAATAAGCTTGAACTTCTAGATGTCTTCCTACCTACTTACAATCCTCATGTCCTTTGTATATCAGAGCATTGGTGCAATGAGTTTAATATATCTTTTGCAACATTAAATGGCTATAAAAAGGCTGCTGCTTTTTGCCGAACAGAAAAAATACATGGTGGTACTTCGATTTATATCAAAAGTAATATAGATTTCAGTATTGTAGGTGTATTAGACCTAACAGTGGAAATGCACTGTGAATGCTGTGCTATCAGATTCGTTTTCAGTAATAAAAATGTAATTGTGGTCAGTATTTATAGACCACCATCTGGTAATTTGGAACTACTACTGCAGAGACTAACCTATGTCTTACAACGATGCATTCAAAATATTGATTTCGTTTTTATCTGTGGTGATCTGAATATTGATTACATTAAGAATCAATCAACTGAAAAACAGTATCTTCAGGATCTCATTGAATGCTATGACCTGAAGGTAACTACGGATAAACCAACCAGGGTCTTTACTAATGTGAAAAGTCAAACTAAAACTTCACAAATTGATTACATTCTGGCAAATAGTAGCCTTCATGTTCTGGTGGATGATACTGTTGAAACTCATTTCAGCGACCATAAGGCAATCTTTCTGGAATGCTTTCTTGGTGGCTGTCCAGATGAACACCTTGAACCCAACAAAAAACAGTATGTCTACCGCGACATTTCCCTAGGAAATCTTGATAAACTATTGAACTCAATGTCTGAAGTGAACTTTAGTGATGTGTATAAATGTACGAATGTGGATGATGGGTTCCACTGTTTTATGAAAGTGATTCAAGACCTAATTGACCAGTGTTGTCCGAAAAAAGCAATAAAAGTGCATGAAAAATCGAAGGCGCTCTGGATAACTTCGGAAGTTAAGCAGGCTAGCCGAAAAATGAAAGACCTTTACTGGTTGTATAGCAATATAAGAACTGAAAACTCCATAGATCTATATAAACTTGCCAAAACTCGTTATAATGCTACTTTTAAACAAGCTAAATTAAAATTTCATGAAAATCTTATCGACAACTCTAGTAATATAAACAAAACCGTGTGAAACATTGTGAGCCGTGAGAGTGGCAGATCATCAAGTAAGAATAAAGCAATTAAGCTACAAATAAATGATTCCTTATGTTCGGAACCCAAAAAATTAGCTTCAGCCTTTTGCAAATATTTCTCTAATATAAGCAGACGTAGCTTGATGAATCATTACGGTAACTCACTATCGCATTCTTGTACTGTCTCGCGAATGGCGGATAATACTTTTTTCTTTCTACCAGTATTAGACGTTGATGTGATTGATGCCATAAGACTTCTTAAAAATACTGAAAGTACTGGCATGGACTCTATTTCTACAAAATTAGTGAAATATATTTCTAAAGCCATTTCAAAACCGTTGTCTTGCTTGATGAATTTATCGATCTCTTCTGGCATATTTCCTAACATGTTTAAGACAGCTACTGTTATACCTGTACATAAGAAAAATGATCCTCTTGAAATAGCGAATTATCGCCCGATTTCAATCTTAAGTGTTTTTTCTAAAATTATGGAAAGAATTGTTTTTGACCGAATGATGAAATATTTAAACAAGTTTAATAGAATTGCCAATTGTCAACACGGTTTTAGGGCTGGCAGATCCACTGAATCAGCGGTTGTTGAATATGTTGAGTTTATTCACGAATCTTTAGACTGTGGCTTATATGTTGCAGGGCTATTTTTTGACTTGACGCGAGCATTTGATTGTTTGATCTTTGATTTCATCCTTAATAAATTGTACAATCTTGGCTTTCGAGGCATATTTCTGAATTGGCTTGAAAGTTACATATCTAATAGGAGTATGTCAGTTAAAGTCAGGAGTGTAGGTCTACAGAGGAGGTTACTGACTTGGGAGTTCCTCAGGGCTCCGTGTTGGGTCCGTTACTATTTATGTTATTCATTAATGACTTACCTGGTCAGGTGGGGGCTGACAGTATAACTTTATTTGCGGATGACACGTCGATCGCGGTCACCGCACGGGACCCTGAGGAGCTCCTCGGTAAATGTGCACTTTTGATGAATGAATTTAGTGCCTGGTGCCAATCAAATGCTCTGATGTTGAACATCAGTAAAACTGAGAGTCTGTATTTCAGTCATAGCACTTTGGATCGAAAATTAAAAATCCCATTTAAAAATGATGAAATTGAATCAAATGCTTATGTTAAATTCTTAGGAGTTTTCCTTGATCATGATATGAAGTGGTCTGTGCATATAGCTGCGTTAAATAAAAAATTGAATTCAGCGTTCTATGCAATAAACAGAATCAAGGATTGTTTGCACCTTAATTATGTGATGGAAGTTTATTATGCTTTAGTTTATAGCCATATTACCTATAATATTCTGCTTTGGGGTAATTCAGCTGATAGTCGTAGAATTTTCATTTCACAGAAGCGTATACTACGGATGATTTTCAAACTTAAACCGCGCGACTCTTGTAGGCTTTTGTTTATTGAGAGGGAAATTTTGACTACTCCTTGTATTTATATTTATAAATGTCTGATGCATGTTAAACTCCATGAAAAAAGATTCACAAAGTTAAATAGTTTCCACTGTTATAATACTAGGCATACAGAATTATTGTTCATTCCTAAACATGGTACGGCCAGGTTTGAAGAATCACCAGCCTATCAGTGTATCAAATTGTACAATCACTTACCGCTGGGGCTGAAGAGTCTTGGCCTTGTCAGGTTTAGGAGAGTTTTAAAGTCGGTACTTCTCAACAAAGGATATTATAGTGTTGGTGAGTACCTGGCTGATAAATTTACTTAGGAATATTATTAGTTTAACCTGACGTGTCCAATACATTTCAAAATGTCTAAATGGATGTAATAAAATTATTATTATTATTATTATATGCTTTGCAAGTCATTGAAAATATAAACAGAAATGGAATCTTACTAGAGGTCCTGGAACATCGATACAATTCCAGATATAAGGATAATACTTAAATAGCAACCAGATGCTCAAAAAGAATTGGACAAAGTTCAAGTACTTACGTGGCTTGCAAACTGTACACAGCTTTGCCACTAAGACTGAAAAATCTAAAATCTCGAAATTTCAAGAAAAAAAATAAGAGAATGGTTGTTATCAAAGAGTAATGAGTTTTTAGAGCTCATCATGAACCAATAAAAGAGTTTATTCAACGATCAATGATACTCAATGTTGATATAGTAATTGAAACCCGAAGTGGACACTAAATATTATTTGATTCCAGTTTGATTCTCCAAACAATAATACACATACAAATAAACAAAAATTCGAAGAATATGTTGAAATATATAATGGAACATGAATGCCGAATTTATCGAGAAGTAACCGTCATATTTATTTATATTGGGATACAAATTCATTTTGTAGAAACGCAATTATGTCACGTTCAGATAATTTTTCATGAAATTCTTATCTCTGTGAAACATGTTTATTTATGCTTATAATTGAATAAACTTCATTATTATTATTATGATATAAGTGATGAAAGTTTTCTTCAAAATAATGTAGAATAAACTGTTCCATCAGTTGATTGATAACAGATATTTGAAGTATTTCCTGAAGAAACCCGAATATAACACAAATTTTTATAATAAAATAAATTAGACTCTTGGCTTAATGTTTCACGATTTATTCAACAATATGAAAAGTCAACATGTTTCGAGCGTTAGCTAATTTTCAAGACTAACGCTCGAAACATGTTGACTATTCATATTGTTGAGTAAATCGTGAAACATAAGCCAAGAGTTTAATTTATTTTAATATTCAATTATGTTTCACCAAGAGTTAGGCGAGAATTCAATCTCAGTCACAAATTTTTATGATGATTCCACAGAATTAGACGATGGGCAAATTACTGATTACTTGGAGATTCCCAACACTGACAACCTGACAGATCGAATAATCTCCCTATCCAAGGAGATTACTTGTAATCGGAATAGCTAGATATAACACTGTAACTATCAAACAAAATCTTTTCAAACTCAAGGACCAGACACCAATGTTACTGAAAAACATTGTATTATGCGAATTCTCATGCTTGGGATGTGAAAGCACGTATATAGGCCAAACCAAAAATGGCTCAAACGAAGTATAACACAGCATAAAAGTATCTGCTGCTTTATGAAGAACTCCAAACTGTTTTCTAAAACTGGAGTTTCCAAGAAACTGATCAGTTGTGCCACTCCATCGTCTAGCTAATATTGTATTATATTTTCAAAATTCATGAAAACTTCACTTGTGTCAAACAGAAAAACTTTAGGAACTATTATATAGTCACTACGTTACAAGTGGTAACTTTAAAAATAAGGAAGACAACAAAAAACTCAGAGACACCGAAGAAAAAACAAAAGATGACTTATAGGATTCGAGTGAACCACTCACCATAAGGATGAAGAATATCAAGCTTCAAACAGAGACAAGTGGAGAAAGGTGACAGAATCCTATGCTGAAGAGCTACCTCAAGAATAAAGAGGATGCTGAATCAGAAAATTTTCTCAGAGAAATGAGATATAAAATAATTTTTTCTTAAAATTAAATAAAAAGACATTTCGGAGAAAATGTACTACCTACCTTGAATCTCAAGTCTCCGACAGGAGCTCTGGCAAATGGGATGCCCTGAAAACTGTAGTACTCAACTCCAAGATAATTGGAGGCCAATTTTCCTTTAATTTTTCCGAGCTTCGTATCGATCACGTACTTTTCAGACATCATAGAAAATTAGCGAATAATCTGCCACGATACTGGACGCACGACAGTGTATGAATACACTGAAATGTATTCGGGATAAAATTTACATGTGCATTATTGAAACTCGATGACCTTGCTTGAAATTTTTGAGTGGGATATTATTCCACCGCTACGATATCATTTTATTGGAACATGAAATTTTACTGGGTTCTCATTGCCTTGAATATTCTGAACTATTTAATCATGAGTTTTCCTTCAATTAATGATTTGGATATCACAACAAGGATGTGGTGCAAAGATCAAAAAGATTTTTCTTTAATTCGAAAGGTTATCGCATGCTCTAATGAATAATATTTATATCAAGATGTATTCTTGAATTTTGTACTATTTAATAGAAAATATGTGTGAAGGTAACTGATAAAAATATTTATTTTGTTCGTACTGCTTATTCTGGTATACGTTGTGTTCGTTATAAAATTGATAATAGTAAACATAAAACTTGATTCTCTAAAAAAAAGGAGGAGGACAGGAATTCATTCTCTTTTTTTGTTCATAATTTTTCGGTAAACACAACCGCAGTGTTATTTCTACCAATATGACTATCTTGATCATACATCCCGCTCTGAGCGGGACTCACTTTCTGTCACTCTGTCCCGTTGTCCACAGCGAGGTTCATATATTCCCACTCTTGCAAACATACTAACCGATAATTAAATATTTATTATTCCCGAATAGAATTTAATTCAAAATTGAACAAATTACTCATCAGGCTGCTTTGGATGTGGAGCCCACTTAGTCCATCATACAACTAAACTTCACTGGTTGTCTTCCTCTTGACTTCGAATGAATGATAGTGACAATTTACTCATTTCTCGGCATCTATAGTGTGCAAGTCGTAGCTCCGAAGAGTTTGGTTATTCTTCCTAAACATAGTATCACTAACTGCTGGGCTACAGTAAAACAAGATGACTTATGTTGATTTCCAAGTTTTAGAGTAATGTAAAATCAATTCAGCCTTCGAAAAACAATACTCCTAGTATCGAAAAATGTCCAATAATTCATAGAAGTTTTTCGAGCAATTCTGCTTGAAATTGTTGATACATTTTCTGCACACACAAGCGGCGACATTTCAGGGAGCATTGTTCAAATTCAAGGAAATATGTCGTCTCAGGGATAACCTGCCACCAAAGGAGAATAATATTATCCTTCCACACATCGTCTGGAACCAGTTCCCATAAAGAGAATGATTCAAAAAAAACCGGCTGTTGACCAGAAGAATTTAAAACCAAAGGCGCTGAGATTTATGCCACAAGCAAAGAATACTTAGTGCAGAAGTGTCAATTCAACACAGAACCAGAAGTGATTGAACGGGCAAACTCAATCTTCTACAATAAGAAATTTTGGAAACACAAAAAAAAATTATATAATTACGCATATATACCACTTTGTAAGCCAAATTGTATTGCAATTTTGTTAATTTTCTAGATAAAAACAAAAACATTTTCTATGAAGAACGAAATATCAGATTGATTATTCTCAAAAATAGATATCATCAGGTTTTTGAGTTTCTGTGTCGTTTTTGAATAGCGAAGGTCCAATGAAAATGTAATTAGCTTGTATTGGTATGAAAAGCCTCCTTCTTCAAGTAGATATCTGCACTCTTCATAGCATCATGATTCAAATATGAAGTAGAATTTTTTTCACTCCATGTTCACTAGCGCGTTTATAAGTAGACCTTATTGATCATTGATATCCAAGAACGCTTGTGAGGAAGATTTTATGGATTTATGTCTATAGACCATCGGATTTCACCTCCAGGATCACTCTTAATACATAGGAGAATTCACATATTAACTCGCAGACTTAATTGATCAAATATAGGTCTCTACGTCACTACCATTCACGAACTGTAAAGCTTTCTCACGTTTTCTAAGAAACAAATCATATAGAACTGCCTAAATACAAAGTTATTACTGGGAGAAATATTTTTCCAAGACTGAAAGATAGGGTACCTCTATCCTCAGTGTCTGATTGTGTATATAGTATTTCATGTTTGGGTATTGAGGAAGTATATGTAGGTCAAACTTGTCACACCATAAAAAGAAGAATAAATCTCCACAAAAGTGATGTAAGACCTCACCCTGACAAGTGTGCTTCGCCACTGCATTGATCACAAATGGGACATCACTTTGATTTTGAAAATTCTTGAAGATACTTGATATAGCAACTATTGAATAAGAATGTTTTCTGGATGTGTGCCACATAAATGGTAATGATAATAGCATAAATAAAAAATAGACGCAAATGCATATACAGTTATTTGCTTCGGAAATTATTTTCATCCCTACAACTACATAACCTCTCAGTAAAGAACGTGATTTCTCAACAATTGAAGAATATGTTTGCTTTTTATGAATGTTTCGAGTCTTTTATTCGTGGTGAGATTTATTTCTTGAGTTCTTACATTTTTACTTTCTGTTTATTTCGGTGACATTTCTCTGTTCCGACAGTGCAGTTCTTCATTATTTCATGATTGTTAGGTTACCCTCTCACTTTTCATATATTTTGTCATCAATTGGTCTTGTGTATTATTAAATGAATATTCCAACTGCATACACTGCTTCTTACAGTTTGGTCGAATATTCAGCCTAATTAATCGTGATATGTTATTAATTTTTTGATCATTTTTGAATTGACGTCTGCATTCCGTAGGGTCTTGATGAAGAAGAAAACCAAATTCGAAATATAGACCAAATTAACAAATCGGTTTTGTTCCAAACTGACCCTATTATTTGCCGAGAACTCCACAATTTCAATGTAAATATATTTAGACTTTATATATATATATATATATATATATATATATATATATATATATATATATATATATATATATATATATATATATATATATATATATATATATATATATATATGTATATATATATATATATATATATATATATATATATATATATATATATATATATATATATATATATATATATATATATATATATATATATATATATATATATAGTTCCGAGAATAAAAAATCATTCATAATAGTTAATACTGAGACTCTTAATCGAAATATTTCAGATAAAACTCTCAGGGAGCTGTCTACACGAATGTTGTCAACGAGAACAAAACCATCACTTTCGAGAGTGAATATTAAGAGCGTTTCGAAAAATTCACCGATCTTGTTGAATGATAATAGGATACAATCGTTTCATCATTATTATGAATCATTAGTTCATATTTAATCTATCAAACAAGAATCGATGACTGATTCATTCCAAGACTGAAATAGAGCAGAGTGTGCCATTTCTGGATACGAAAGTCCTCAGACTGAATAATGGTAGTGTCATTCTAGATTGGTATAAAAGAACAACTACATCAGGAAGATTTTTCAATTACCACTCAAACTATCCTAAAAATCAAAAACGTAATACTGCGATAGCCATGAAAAATAGAATAGTCCATTTAAGTGATGAGAGGTTTCTACGAAAAAAACATTAAGAAACTTTATAACATGTTCATAAATAATGGATACCCCAAACACATACTCAAAAACCTCATATACAATTCGAACTTCTCTAATGGCCTCACAGAGAACACAAATAAACAGATCATAAAATACCGAAAAATAGCTAACATAAACCAACTAACACAAAGAAATGGTAACTTTATTTAAACAGATCCCTAATATGAGAATATCTAACTACAACATATTGACAGTCTCCCAATTATTTTCCAAATTAAAAGACCAAACACCAACTGATTTCAAGAACAATGTAATTTATGAAATACCATGCTTGGAATGTGAAGGTACATTCATCGGCCAAACAAGTCAGTGGCTTAAACAACGTATAAGGCTCGATGCACACATGCGTGCAGTGCCGCCCATTATAAGCTGCGTGCTCACGGCGTGCACGCGACAAGTACGTGGCTTTTTATTTTCAGTGCACACTTGCGTGCTTTGTCGCCGTGTTCTTTTAGCGTGATTTATAAGTCAGTCATGGTCAACAGAAGATTCAGCCAACACCATTCAATGCAAAGAAGATTCAGTCAACAACACATTTTTTGTCCACCTATTCAACAAGCCATTCAACAATTCGAAGGTAACCAATGGAAACCAAATAGGAACAAATAAACACCTACGATAAGGAACTTAGAGCTCTTTAGAGTGCAATAAAACACATAAGATATCTACTTCAAGGTAAGCACTTTACTGTATTCACTGACTATCAACTTTCGCATACAGTCAGAATGTAGATAAAGGTTCACCTCATCATGCTAGACATTAGCCTGACATCTTCTCTACCAACATTTGCCGCATCAAAGGCAAGTCACACGTGGTAACAGATGCACTCAGTAGAATTTCTGCCATTGATTGTTCAACTCCTTAATTATAAGCATTCGAACATCAGTCAGTAGATGAAGAATTACAGAAACCCATTGAAAACCCTGTCTCTTCATCACTAAGGCTCAAGAACATGTACATTCCCTGACACATCTGTCCAAACTTATTGTGACAACGAGAAAATCAAACATATGGTTACTAACAGTCTTCGGAATCATATCTTCAATAAATTGTCTGACCAAAACATTTTTGTCGATAAACTCATTTAAAAGATGTCATCAAAGTCCAGTACTTTCCAGAGATCATCAACCTAAAGTGTTTGTGTCTCAATAATTGGACTCCTTCACTCAGCAACCGTTTTAACAACCCAACGCTGGGACATTCAAAATCATCGACAATAGTGAATAGTGATTAGTTCTTCGGTGTAGTTTTTTCCAGTTCGCAGCAAAACAATTAACATTATTTTCATAAATGTTATGAATCAATTATAATATGTAATCATTTCAACATTCCATTAATTAATTGAACATAATACTTCATGGGATTCACTACTATTGTTTGTTTATTCATTTCCTCCACGGCACTGCCACTAGTGGGGGAGTTCTGTAGGGAATTGTCATTGTCACTCGATGGAAGACGCTGCGTGCGAGCACGCAGTGTGCACGCCTGACAACCGCGCCCTGGACGCTGCCGCAAGTGTGCATTGCTGGTATACTACACATGCACTACTTTGCCGCGTTAACGAACACGACACGCGCACGCAGCGTGCCCGCAGCTTGATTTCACGCATGTGTGCATCGAGGCTAACCCAGCACAAGAGTGACTGCCGCTTAGGTAAACATTCATACGCAATTGTACAACACCAAAAAAGTACAGGACATGCAATTGATTCTTCAAACGTGAAAATTATTGACCATCACAACAATTACAAAACAAGACTATTCCTAGAAATGTGTCCTATTGAAAGAAGAAAAAATTGCGTGAATTATAAATCGGACACCGGCCAACTTAGTAATATTTATTGCAAAATCCTAAGTATTATACAGCTCAACTCCACAGCGCAACGAACCATACATTAACATCCTCTACTTCTAGTCACACAGATGCAAACTCAGTTGTACGGCATCCATTGAATGTTGTGTTCCTCTGTTGTTATTTCGATACTCTAGACCTGTGACTTCTAATTTGTTTATTTATGTTTTTAGAAATTGTGATTGATGTGATTTCATTCTATTTCTAGTGTATTTCTGAAGAAGTCGCAAATTTCGTGACGAAATATTGAGTAAACGAGAAAATGAGAATTTTCAATTTCCTGACAGACCGCTTTCCTGAGAATTCATATATTTTCCTGAAATATATATATATATATATATATATATATATATATATATATATATATATATATACAAATGTTATGAGTTATAGGCAAAATAAGAGGCAATCTATTCTAGGTGGTCCGAACAGGTTTGCAAAATATTTATAGGTTGTCTTTGTAATATGTATTCATTCTTGATAATGCTGTAAAAGGCGAAACTAGTCGAATAAATAATTGTTCAGTCAGTGATTTTTAGACAAGTTTTTATTATTACCTCTCATTTAAAATAAGAGGACACTAAAAAAAATTTTTATCCAATTTGTCTGTCTGCTCTATATGTCGACTGTGTTTACAGTCTTCATCAGGACTCTGAAAATGATGTTTATACAATTGCAATGATAAAAATTGTGTTTAACTAATTTCTCTCAAATATTTAACTCTCCGCCTCTGTGTCGTTCCCTAGTGTCAATGTTTCTCTGTGCTCCTGTCATTTCTATTCTATTATTTACATATCGTTTTTTTAGTTAGTATATAAGAATATTTTTACATCGACTTTCAATTGCTTTGCTATTTTTATTAACAGATTTCTGTTTAATGGTTTTTGGCCATAACTTTTATACCGAGTTAGCCGTAAGTTGTCAAAAACAATTTTTATCATTGCAATTGTATAAACATCTTTTTCACAGTCCTGATGAAGACTGTAAACACAGTCGAAATATAGAGCAGACAGACAAACTGAATAAAATCTTTTCATAGTGGCCCCTTATTTTGCCTATAACCATAACATTCGCATTTAAATTACCAGGCAATACTCCTTTTCATTATTATATATATATATATATATATATATATATATATATATATATATATATATATATATATTTATCAATCAACTCAAAAACAACAAAGCAGCAGGAGAAGATGAGATTATTGCGGAACTCTGGAAACTGAACGATACTACTTTGACCCATAAACTTCATCATTTAATATCAGAAATCTGGAGAACGGAACAGATACCAGAGGATTGGAAATGCGCGTTGACACATCCATTGCACAAAAAGGGGGACAAAATGGATATCAATAATTACAGGGGAATTTCTTTACTCCCGGTTGCGTACAAAATACTTTCTAAAGCACTCCTAAACAGAGTAGAACACCAAGCGGATCCACTAATTGGGGAATACCAAGCTGGATTCAGAAAAGGCCGATGACGTGCTGAACGGATCTGGACTTTGAAGACGATAATACAGATGAGAAAATGTAGAAATACAGTGATCACATTCATTGACTTCAAGAAAGCATATGACTCGGTAGACCGCTAAACCCTTTTCGAAATCATGAAAGAATTTGGAATCGATCGAAAGATCCGAACAAATATAGAGGTAAAAAGTAAAAGTAAAACTTCGAAGGTAAAATTTATGGGCGAAATATAAGATCCCTTTGAAATCAAAACCGGTGTGCGGCAGGGGGATGGACTTTCGCCAATTCTTTTCAATATTGTTTTAGGAAAGATCATTAGGGAATGTGAACTTCACGTGCAGGGCATACAAGTGGGTATCAAAACAGAAAATAGAATGAATGTCAAATGTCCCGCCTTTGCAGACGATATTGCTATCATCACAGACAACACAACTGAAGCCATTCGCGCCGTGGAAAAACTACATGAAATTGCGCAGAAAACCGGGTTACAAATTTCTTATGATAAAACCAAATACATGGAAAGAAAACCAAAAAATAAATCTTCTCTTATGACAAAACATGGTGAAATTCTGCAAGTAGGCCATTTTGAATACCTCGGGGAAGTTATGCAGTCCTCAGGTTTAAACCGAATCGCTAATGAACAGAGAATAACCAAGCTCCAAAGAGCCTACATACTAACAGGGGCTCACTATGACAAAAAGTGCATTTCGAGAGGCGCCAAATTGAGGCATTATAACACAACGATTCTTCCAGAAGCAATCTACGCAGCTGAAACAATGGTTATTGGCGGCCATTCAAGAATTAGAGAAATAGAAAAACAAGAACGAAAAATTTTCAGAAAAATTTACGGGCCAATCAAGAGAAACGGTATTTGGATGAAAAGACCTCAAAATGAACTGTATCAAAAGACAAATACGATAACGGAAGAAATCAGGAAACGACGACCAAAGTTCTATGCACATGTCTACAGAATGAAACAGTCCAGAATACCAAAGAATCTACTCAATATAATTATGAATAGTAAATGCGAAACAGAGTGGCTAAAAGAGGTCCAAAAGGATTTACAACAGATCAATATAAAAAATCTCGAAGATCGCACTGAATGTCGCTATAAAATCGCACATATAAAGCTTGAGCAAAAATTAAATTGTCAACCTGGAGTAAAGTGGACATATGAACGGAAGAAAGAGCATTCAGAGAAGATGAAGCGTTTTTGGGAGGCAAAAAAGTTGAAGCAAAATTCCTAATGATTGCGAATTCAAGTTCAGTCGCTCTCCTCATGGGGAACAATCGAAATAATAATAATAATATATATATGTATATATATATATATATATATATATATATATATATATATATATATATATATATATATATATATATATATATATATATATAAATATATATATGAATATATATATATATATATATATATATATATATATATATATATATATATTCGATATATATATATATATATATATATATATATATATATATATATATATATATATATATATATATATATAATATAAATATATATATGAATATATATATATATATATATATATATATATACTTTCTGATTAATGATATATATATATATATATATATATATATATATATATATATATATATATAATATTGATATTTCCTTTTTCCATTTTCTCGAAGGTAATTGAAGAAATTTTAAGTGAACAAATACTCTAATACATGGAGCATAATATTTCTTTTGATCGATTATCAATATGGAAATAGAGTGGGTAGGAATATAGCCGATTCATTTGGATACGTTTTTGTTCGTCTGATAGCAGTTTGAGGTCAATTCAGTAAATTTAGCAGATTAATTTTTCTCAGTGGCGATGGAGGGAGAGTACTTGATGTGTGCTATGGTGAAAATCAGTGTTTCACAGGACCCACTACTGGACCCTCTGATGACACAATTGTCTGTGTTGAAAAGTAAACTTTTTTGCTTAGCGGAATAAGGTCATAACACTGTGGATTTAAATTCAGATTTTCACTTATATGACGCCAGAAATATACACAATTTATGTGCAAGTTAATGTAGACTACTAAATCACAGAATGGTCAGAATTTCTATCGTTTCAAATTTCAAAATATAACGTTTTCATGCGAAGAGCGTTCATCTCGCTAAGTTTAAGAAACATATTGAAAGCTTGTTATAGTGAAAGAGCTACTACAAAAGATATTCAATAAGCTATTTTATTTCGATTTATATTACTATTTTGTCTAACTTTAACTACATCGGTATATACGCTTGAATGTAACAACTTAAATTGCATTAATAAATATCTGTTTAACAATATACAAAGAAAACTCCCATAAATCCACGATGTCACAGATGTTGTCTGCTTAAGAAAGAAAACTACAAAATTTCAAGAAATTCAGTCATTTTTCATTCATCAAAGAGGACTGTGAAAATGGAAAACTAAATATTGCTTGCCAATATTTAGTTTTATTACTCAAAATTACATTTCATTGAGCAACGCCTAACGTCGTTTGAGTTTTATTTGGAATAGATTTTTCTGTCTTTTTCGTTTCAAAATATTTCTTGAATTCAATGCACGATTGATCCTTTGCTCGGAAGTCAATCATTCGGTAATTTTTCCAGCGAATGTTTCTTCGTATAGATATACTTCTTCCGGTAATAAAGATAAAGACGATAAACTTTTGTATCCAAAATTTATCCCAATTCACGATAGTTTTAGTTTTGCAGAATCGGTTTCAGGTTTTCATTATTTTTGGGATAAATTTACCAAGAATATCTTGTATAATGTGCTTTCTCGAGTGAGACGAGCTTCTTGTAGGATCGTCTTAAAATGGTTTTAGTGTACAAATATATGAATATACAATGATTTTTCAATGTGAAATTATTATGAACTACTTGAACGTTTTGAAAAACTATGTCCATTGGATATTCAATCAAACTTCTGAAAGCTAATACTGCATTTTACAGTATACCTAGACTAAGTGCGCCAAATATGGACTGGTTTTGTAATATGGAGTATCATCATTTCTCAGAAACCGTCCGTCGTATTGAGCCACCGATCGTGCGCGCGTGTTCATTGCAGTCATTTTCCGTTTTTATCAACGCGCGATGAAATTTTTTACCTAATTTCGTAAGCTCATAATTTCAGCAAATATTACTGTTTGGAAAAGTGGATTTAACTAGGGGAAAAGTGAGTCATTTTGAAATTATTCATATTAAGTTGCAATATCCAATAGTTTTTATAATTTTCTTAGCAACAGTATTAACCTAGAAATATATTTGTCTTATAATATGGACCACCGGCGTGTTTTGAATATGCACTAGTGGTCCATATTACAAACAGTCACTTATATTTAATTTTTACTGTTTTAGGATGGCATCTACAAATTCTACAGCTAAAGGCAAGATCAGACAAACATGGGATAAAGATGCAATGGCAAATTCAATTAAAGCTTTACGAGATAAGCAAATGGATTTTTTGAAAGCATCAAAAACATACGGAGTACCCAAAACTACGCTTATACTCTTAACAAAAATGGAAGACTAATCACTTAGCGACGTTACAAACCATAAACTTGGAAAAAAATTGACTTTGCCCAGTGAATTGTAAGCTGAATTATGTGATTATATTCTAGAAATGGAAAAATCAGGATTTGGTCTTACACGCGGGGACATCAGATCTATGGCTTACTAGCTAGCGGAAAAGAATAACTTAAAGCACGGGTTTTCACAAGATAATGAATCTGCGGGAAGATCATGGTTAAGGTAATTCCTCAACAAGGCCTAACCTTTCGCCGTCCAACGGGCACATCAATCGCTAGAATGAAAGGATTCAACACACAAAATTTTAACGCATTTTTTGACTTGTTAGAGAGTTCTTTTGATAAAATCCAGTATCCTGCAACCAATGTATATAACGTAGACGAAACTGGCATTTGAGAAATGGATCCAATGTGCATCATGTAGGCGGTGGACTGATGAGGACTGTGCTGGCATAAAAGATATGGTTGATTACTATGTGTGCGAATTCTATGTGTTGACTGATTTAATTTTAGGCAACACGTCTATTTTTTTCATATAATTTTGAACCCAATTTACTGTGGTCAATATCTAAAACCATGTGGTCCATAATTTGTCCACTTTTTGCAAATGCAAAATAATCTTATATTTTAGAAAATGTTGATTATTTCCAAGATGTTCATGTTTCTTAAAAATTCTGATATTCGTTTTTGATACCAAATAATTATCGAACTGTTCAAAATATATAAGGCTGATTAATCTTTATAATTCTGAGTTTTATTTCACAAAATCCTTATGGTGGTCCATAATTGGCTCACTTACTCTATGAATAATACATTTGGATAATTTCTCATTAAAACGTCCTAATTTCTCTTCTTAGAGTACTCATCATAAATATGATTCCAAAATTTGTTTCTTTCACTGAATGGGTTCATTTTCATCGTTAATTCAGTCTCAATATCCAAATAATGATGTTTGTTTTTTTCTATTGGTATCCATTTTATTCCTAAATCACCTCCATTATTTTCAGGTGTAGGGTTATTGTGTTTAGCAAAGTTCGTCCAAAGTTTTAATAATCGTTTCATAGTTTTCTCTTCACTTGAATTTGGCTTCATCTGTCGAGAAAGAAGGCAACCAAATAAATAGCTCAATTCGTCGCCATGGGCGCTCCCAGAAATCTCTTTGAAACCTACGGAGTAGGCAATTTTCATCAAGATATCCCTCATGAAACCTGTACCTAACATGGTTGCCAGATACAGGCACAGGAAGTGGGTCTTAGGAAAATGAGCGAGACAAATATTTTTGGTGTGGTTCATGCTTCCTTCGAAGGAAAAATTGTAACAGAATATTGGATTGTTGTTTGTTTCGATGTGATAATTCATGGACCGATGGCATCCGTGCACAAACAGGTTATCAGATTTCAGCTGAAAATAATAAAATTTAGTCTAGTCAGAGATGGCTAATCATTGAAAGATCTCTTACCATCGAAATATAATTTCTGATTTTGTATGGATATGGAATCTACGTAATAGAATTTCATAACCCCAGTTGTGGTATATATCTAATTGTCAACATTTTTTTAGATGAGATAACAACAATTTATTTTTTCACTTCAAAATATATAATAATATAGTCTCACATATTAGGAGACAGTAAATGAACCTAAAATGCCATCTATTGCCCTGCTTTAGATATTACTGTTAAATTCGGTTTTAAACTCAAATTGCTAGAGGATGGTCTTATAGCCGAAACTAAACTTGTAGTTGAACATCTATTCGAATTTGGTGGGAATAAATATTGTAAAAATCCCTTGTTTTTCATTATTAAATATAAGTTAAAAAGGTGATGAAAAAGTGATTACTTTTACATGGTGATATTTGGATTTTCTGTTCGAATAAATTCAAATATTCTACAGTGTATAATCCCTTCCTTGATTAGTGAAATATACTAGAAAATGAGATGAAGACCAGAAAAATTCAGTGAATTTATTTTATTTTCAAATTGAAATTTTTTTTGAGGATTGTTCATGATTGACCGCATCCTTATACTCATGATCATGAGGATTGCTACATGAATTGTCCACAAAATCCGTCTGCATCTTTTATGATTCAATGGTCAGTTAATTGAATAAGGTAATATAAAATTACGGCGAACAAGCAATCTGTCTACTCAAATTTCCGAACCGATTGGGCGTTAATAACGTGACTATATATATATATATATATATATATATATATATATATATATATATATATATATATATATATATATATATATATATATATATATATTTATATATATATATATACCTAACCACTATACTCACTTCAAAGGAGCTTTCCTCGCATACATCTTCTGGTAATTTGTAAAAATTGTGAATTTTTTTCACCACTTCTGCTTCGTCCTTCTCAGAGAGTTCCTTCTTCAAATCTAATGGTATTTCCAATTTGCAATCGAATGACCAACTTAAGCCTTCAAACACTCTTATTCCTCTATGAAATGCTGCCTCATTGCTAGTAGTGCCAATAATTATTGGCACTTTATTATAGTTTCCAGATTTGAGTAAATGCTCTGGTTCTTCAGATATGAAAGCATCCTTCGAAGGTTTTTCTACTACTGGCCCAAAGAATCTTTGAAATCCAGCAATGATTATCTGAAAAAATTCATTATTCAATAAAGATTAAGATATTATTCTTCGAATTAATGTAGGAGTGAGCGGTGACCAACCAGTCGATTTCAATTCTGATGGCTCAAATGGTACTCACTATAAGTTGGTCGCGGCCAGTCGTTGAATTAGTGTTGTCCTGGTTCGGGTCTGAGGGCCGAAGACTTGGGGAAGGTCTAAGGGCTTGAAGTCCGACTTCCAGAATCAGAAATGAAAGGACCTCTGAAGAAGCTCGCCACTCGTGCTAGCGAAACGTTATGAAGAAATTCCAACCGACGACGGCCCTTAGAGCTTAGACCCGAACCAAGACAACACTAGTTTAACTCATTATAATAAAGATACAAGGTTTGTTCAAAAGAGAAGGCGAAATCTGATTTTCTCGAAAAGTATTCATTAATATTCATTTTGTCCCCTTCAGAGTAATCCTCCCAGATAAAGGGTGTTTTTTTAGAGGTAGAGAACTTTAAGTTGGCATTACTGTTGAAGATATTGACCGGTTTGACAACTGGAAAGTGATTTATTTTCAGTTTGGTTTGGCAATTCATCATAAAGAGACTCACATCTGAATAACGCTTGCAAATAGTGCAATTTCATTTCGAAAATAATGGTTCTGTGCGGAACACATATCGCGCACTACGTCCATTTTATCGTCAACAAAATGGTTTATCAGAGTAGTTAATTCGATTAACCATGGAACGTTTTCGCACCACGTTTACTCTTATTGATAACTCGCATCCACAGAGACGCCGTACAGAGTGTAGCATTGAGGAAGACCCAAATGAGTCCATCCGCCATCGAGCACAGAAATTGGATCAGTGTTTATTCACTTTATGGAAGATTTTAAGGAAGGATCGTGGTTTGCGTGCTTACAAAATCCAATTCGTGCAAGAATTGAAGTCAAACGATCATCAAGCAAGGCGTAGATTTGTCGAATGGGCTCAAAACGAGATTGCCGTTGTTCCCGATTTTCATGAGCGAATTTTCTTTAGCGATGAAGCTCACTTCTGGTTGAATTTCTACGTCAACAAACAAAACATTCGCATGTGGATTGAAGATAATCCTCAAATGTATGTCAAAACACCGTTACATCCAGAAGAACTGATTGTTTGGTGCGCTTTATGGGCTGTTGAAATCATTGGTCGTACTTCTTCAAAAACGATGATGGCCAAAACGTTACAGTCAATAGTGATCGGTATAGAGCCATGATCACTAACTTCTTCATTCCTGAATTGAACAACCATGATGTCCAGGAGCTGTGGTTTCAACAAGACGGCATGTCACACAGCTCGTGCCACAATCGATTTATTGAAAGACACGTTTGGTGACTGCCTCATTTTAAGTTTTCGACTTGTGAATTGGCCTCCAAGATTTTGTGATTCAACACCGCTAGATTACTTTTTGTGGGGCTTTGTGAAGTCATTGGTCTACGCGGATAAGCCACAAACGCTTGGCCATTTGGAAGACAATATTCGCCGTACTATTGCCGATATACGGCCACAAATGTTGGAAAAAGTCATCGAAAATTGGACTTCCAGATTGGACTATATCCGAGCCAGCCGTGGTCCTCATATGCCAAAAATCATATTTAAAATGTAGTGCTACAAGATTTTCTTTCGAATAAATTAAAATTCTTGTTCATCGAGTGATCCATCGTTGTTTTATTGCAATTTAAAGTTCTAAACCCAAAAAAAAACACCCTTTATAATGCACCTATTCCGGGGCTTCTTCCAATCGTCGAAGCACTTCTGAAATGCGCTTTTGTGTATGGCTCTCATCTCGTTTTTCGATTTAATCTCCCAGAAGTGTGGCATAACGCTTTCCTTTTCTTGGTCCCTTCAGCTATGGTAATAATAAAAAGTCGCAGAAGGCCAAATCTGGTGACTACGGTGGTTGAGGCATGATTACAGTGTTGGTTTTAGCCAAAAAATCACAAACAAACATTGATGTGAGCTGGTGCATTATCACGAGATCATGTTTCATTTTTCCACATTTCGATTTTTTGGGCCGTATTTCTTCACGCAAACGTTGCATAATTTTCTTGAAGTATTCCTTATACCAACCGTACGACGAGTTGCCAAGATCTCATGGTGCACCAAGCCGTTATATTCGAAGAAAACAGTAGACAAAAGCTTCATACTTGATCGAGCTTCACGTGTTTTCTTTGGTACAGGCTTTTCTGGCCGTTTCCATTGAAATTATTGGTCCTTGAATTCGACGTCATAACTTCACTGCCACACGTTTCATGCCCAAAACATCTGAAAAAATTGCATGGCGTCCTATGCAGCTGCCCAGTAGTGATAGCACCATTTTCCAAAACCATTTTCTTTACTGTTTCGATGTTTAATTCCCTTGTTGACGTGGTTGCCACTACAGGACGCTCATCGACATCAACATCTTCTCGGCCTTCTGTGGAGTGCTTGTACCATTTATAAACACTTTGAGACAAAGTAGAACCGTCGAATCCTATTGTGAACATTTTAAGCGCGATGGACCATATTCCATTTCAACACAAAATATAATACAGATTCTTCGATCCATTTCTTTAATAGAAACGAATTTCGATAATCGAATGTGTACAGCCGGCGAAAATTCAAAATTTACTTTTTCATCTGAACTGACCTCGTATGTGTAAAAGACGAGTACTTTTCCTGTTAATTTAGTATTGGTGCATTAGTTAATGAGCAAAATAAATAAATGTATGTCCAAAACAACTGTGCATCATTACATTTGAGTTGACTACGTTGGTTTTACAAGGTGGTTCAATGTTTATTGCAAAATTGACAGAGTAGCTCACCACATGGATGAGGTTGGCTACCAATAATTCAAAGTAACATATATTAGGACAGTATTGATCTATGTTATATGTGCAACCTACTACAGAGTATTTAGTGAGAGAGAGTTCATTGCGGTCATGATCATATCCCCTAGATCTATGGCTGAGTGTTTCAATTTTTCAGAAAAATTTGAATAATCGAAATATATCAGACCTATCTGAACCTTGACCAATACTTCACTACCCTCGAACTCAATGGCTAAATACACCATCACTGGATAAGGATGAATTATATTAGCTTCAGGTTCTTTTAGGACGTAGGTTCCTGAAAATATGGAGTTCAAGAAAGAAAATACGGGAACAAAAACGGGCAACATTATATTGCAACGAAAACGGATATATAATTTGCCAGCTTCTTACCATGTCTCGTCGAAACTTCTGTGAAAATAGGAAACACTGCAGGATTTGAGTTCATGTTTGAATCATAATTTTTGTTCCTTTTCGACAAAAGTAAAGAAATTTCGTAATATATTTTGATAATGGAACTAAGAATAGTTCACTTTTTCACCAGACAGACAAAATAAATTTTTGTCTGTCTTCAAATATTTTCCTTGATAATACTACGGACAGGTTACTGTTAATTACAATTTTGATGAATTTCTTGGAAATGTTATTTTAATTATATGTTCTGCATCACAAACTTTAGGACGTAAATTAGTGGCGAAGGGTCTCCGCTCTTCTTTCGTCAATCATTATTAATCTATTAGAAACACATCAAATTTTACACGATGGAGTTGGAGAGAACGTAAAGACTCTGGAGGGGGTGGATCAAGTGGTCGTAAATACTTCACTACCCTCGAACTCAATCGCTAAATACACCCTCACTGGATAAGGATGAATTATATTAGCTTCAGGTTTTTTAGGACGTAGGTTCCTGAAAATATGGAGTTCAACAAGAAAAATACAGGAACCAAAAAGACAACAAGCTGACTAGTGATAATATCTGAAATCTCCTTACCCTGTCTTATCACAAACTTCTGTGAAAATATGAAAAACTGCTGGCTTTGACTTCATGTTTGAATCATCATTTTTTCCTTTGCGACAAAAGTAAAGAAATCTCGTAGGATGTTTCAATAATGGAACTAAGAATAGTTCACCTTTTCAACGAAAAATTTTTGGTAATTGCACAGATTCCTCTGTCTGTCTTGAAATATTTTTCATGATAATACTACCGACAGGTTACTGTTAATTAGAATTTTCATGACTTTCCTGAAAATGTTATTTTAATTATATGTTTTGCATCAGCAAATTTAGTATGTAAAGTAGTGGCGAAGGGTCCCCGCTCTTCTTTCTTCACACATTATTAATTCATATTGAAACACATCAAATTTCACACGAATGAAGTACGTAAATGGAGAGAACGTAAAGGTTCTGGAGGGGGTGGATCGAATAGTCGAGGCGCGAATGGCTTAAGCAACATTCTCCGTTAACATCAATAATTCTTTACTATAAATTCAATGGGAATTTCTGACACAAGTCTACCTTAAACGAGAGGTTTGGAAATCATTCACAGGTCACATCGTGTTCCTGGGGCAAAGCATGTCCAGAATTTTCATCACTTGAATCATTAACATTATTCTTATGATGATATTTGGCGATACTCACATCCGGTATGTTCGTCTGAATATTCAATAGATCTTTGGTAGTCATCTTCTGTAACATGTTCAAAATTTTGGACTCATCATTTTCTTCAGTTTTCATATATTCGCATATATGTTTCACACCACGAACTCCATATGCCCATGGACTCAAAGCACTACCACTTTGAATTATGACTTTGTGAAAAAGGCCTGAAATAATGGAATAATTTCATATATACCCATAATCTAATATATACTCATTTATATATATATATATATATATATATATATATATATATATATATATATATATATATATATATATATATATATATATATTCAGCTTGAATATATGATATATATATATATATATATATATATATCTATTCAGCTTGAAGGCATGATGGAAAACAAGATCAAAGTATCACTACCCCAGGCACCAGTCGAAAGACTGGCTTCACCTGATCATCGTAATCTGGGGGATCAGGAACACCATGCGACGAAGAATCGGAGCTTCTCAAAAACCTTCCATAATCTCAAAATCAAACAGAAACATCACATCGGTATAATGAATGTTAATACACTCGCTAAAACAGGTAGAATGAAGCAGCTCACCAACACCATGAGAAATTTCAATCTGAAAATCACCGCTCTCCAAGAAACACGATTCATGGACGAGAATCATTTCGACTCCGACAGTTTCAGAATCTACAAGGGGAAACCTGCCGTGAAAGTAATGGGCAAATTACCGCTTTTAGGTACCGGATTCGCGATACACAATTCCATACTAGACTAAGTTATTAATTTCACATCGCCCAACGAGAGAGTGTCGTTACTTTCTATTAAATCAGCTAATAAAGCTTACACTCTAATCAACGTGCACGCTCCCATTAATCACCACATTAAAACCGTTCCGGAAAGCGTACAAGATTTTTGGGAAACATTGGAAGAAACAACCAATAAAATACCAAAACACCACGTGAAAATCTTGATAGGAGATTTTAACGCACAGCTAGGTAAGGAAAGGAAATTCAGAGATACTACGGGTCCCCATACGAAACACAAACGTACCAACAAGAACGGTGAAAGGTTGATCGCGTTCTGTAGGAACTTCGAATTCAAAATCATGAGTACTCAATTTCAAAAACCTGCACATAAGCTAACTACTTGGAGATCGCTCAGTCTCAAGCAGGGTGAATATCAAATTGATCATGTCGCAATTTCCAAGAACTACGTAAAGGAAATTTTGAATGTCAGAACTCGTAAAGGCGTCTTTGATTCGGATCACTATCTCCTCCAAATAAAAACAAAATTTCAACCCAATAGAAATAAAAAATTCACACCCAGAAAAGTAGGATCAGATCCCGAATATCTGAAACTTCACAAGGAGACAATCATTGCACAAATCAATCAGGAAAAATCGACGAATTGGGAAAGAATACAAAGAATATTCAGAAAGCCATTACACTAGGGCAATCTCCTCGCACCAGGAAACACCGCTGGTGGAACGTAATCTGCGACCAAGCAGTCGACAAGAGAAAAATGCATGGGAAAAATTTATTGGCCATAAAAATGAGGAAAACTGGGAAAACTTCCTTAAAACTCAAAAACAGGCCTCCAAAGTAAATAGAAGAGAAAAACGCAGATATGATATTAATAGGTGTCACGAAATACAGAAGGATTTCACCAATAATAATACTAGAGATTTTAACAAAACTTTCAAAGAAACTTGAGAGGATACCAAGCGCCCAGTATTTGCTTCAAAAAATCGGATGGCGCGTTGGAAACTAACACAAAAAATAACTGCAAAATGTTAGCCGAATATTTCAGCACCCTTCTCAACTGCAATCTACTCCAAGAAAAACTTAATTCCGACTTTTCTGGGTTTGCCCATCCAGACTCGCAAGCACCTGATATGGAAGAGATTACGGCAATTATCAAGCAACTCAAAAACACCAAAGCGATGGTGAAAAGCAAATCGGATGGCGCGTTGGAAACTAACACAAAAAATAACTGCAAAATGTTAGCCGAATATTTCAGCACCCTTCTCAACTGCAATCTACTCCAAGAAAAACTTAATTCCGACTTTTCTGGGTTTGCCCATCCAGACTCGCAAGCACCTGATATGGAAAGATTACGGCAATTATCAAGCAACTCAAAAACACCAAAGCAGCAGGAGATAATGGGATTATTGCGGAACTCTGGAAACTGAACGATAATACTATGGCGCAAAAACTTCATTAATTAATATCAGAAATCTGGAGAACGGTACCAGATTCCCCTATAATAATAATTATAGGGGAATTTCTTTACTCCCGGTTGCGAACGAAAAACTTTCTAAAGCACTCCTAAACAGAGTAGAAGAACAAGCGGACCCACTAATTGTGGAATCCCAAGCTGGATTCAGAAAAGGCCGATCATGTGCTGAACAGATCTGGACTTTGAAGACGATATTACAGATGAGGAAATGTAGAAATACATTGATCACATTCATTGACTTCAAGAAAGCATATGATTCGGTAGACTGCGACGACCTTTTTGAAATCATGAAAGAATTAGAAATCGATCGTAAGACCCGAAAAACTATAGAACAGACACTTACAGTTACAACTTCGAAGGTAAAATTTATGGGCGAAATATCAGATCCCTTTGAAATCAAAACCGGTGTGCGGCAGGGGACGGACTTTCGCCAATTCTTTTCAATATTGTCTTAGAAAAGATCATAAGGGAATGGGAACTTCACGTAAAGGGCATACAAGTGGGTATCAAAATAGAAAATAGAATGAATGTCAAATCTCTCGCCTTTGCAGACGATATTGCTATCATCACAGACAACACAACTGAAGCCATTCTCGCCGTAGGAAAACTACATGAAATTGCGCAGAACACCGGGTTACAAATTTCTTATGATAAAACCAAATACATGGAAAGAAAACCAGAAAATAAATCTTCTCTTATGACAAAACATGATGTAATTTTGCAAGTAGGCCATTTTAAATACCTCGGGGAAGTTATACAGTCCTCAGGTTTAAACCGAATCGCTAATGAACAGAGAATAACTAAGCTCCAAAGGGCCTACATTCTAACATGGGCTCAGTATAACAAAAAGTGCATTTCGGGAGGCGCCAAATTGAGTCATTATAACACAACGATTCTTTCAAAAGCAATCTAAAACAATGGTTATTGGCGGTCATTCAAGAATTAGAGAAAGAGAAAAACAAGAACGAAAAATTCTCAGAGAGATTTACGGTCCAATCAGTAGGAACGGCATCTGGTGGATGAAAAGACCTCAGGATGAACTGTATCAAAGACAAATACGATAACGGAAGAAGTAAGAAAACGATGAGCAAAGTTCTATTCACATGTTTACAGAATGAAACAGTCCAGAATACCGAAGAAACTACTCGATATAATTATGAATAGTAAATGCGGAACAGAGTGACTAAAAGAGGTCCAAAAGGTTCTACAACAGATCAATATAAAAAATCTCGAAGATCGCACTGAATGTCGCTATAAAATCGCACATGTGAAGTTTGAGCAAAAATCAAATCGTCAAACTGGAGTAAAGTGGAGAGATGAACGGAAGAAAGAGCATACAGAGAGAATGAAGTGTTTTTGGGAGGCAAAAAAGATGAAGCAAAATTCCTATATATATATATATATATATATATATATATATATATATATATATATATATATATATATATATATAAACTCTATAGCGAGTCAACAATAACGGAGTCATAAGATTGGAAAGACTACAGTGGTTTGGGCAAATGCAGAGAATGGATTGAGATGAAGAGATGGAGTAAAAGTATGTTTTGAGATGTTAACGAAAAAGAAATGAATCAGTAAAAACGTCTGGTAGAAGACAGTTCATTTTTCTATTTACTCGTAATTCTACCTTTTGCTGAAGGTGACAGTGTAAGAAAATGCACAGAAGCGGCACCTGCACTCTCTCCAAAAACTGTAACATTATCTGGATCTCCACCAAAGCTGATAATATTTTCTCTCACCCATGTCAGAGCCATCACTTGATCTTTCAATCCCGCGTTTCCTGTTACCCCTAGATTTTCATCTTGTAAACATATGAAGCCTGCGAAAATGAAAATACTACATTTCAATAATATGAAAAAGCAGCAGCTGAGCAAGTTTCGAGCTTAAACGCTATTAAAAGAATGGAAATGTTGTAGAAACGTTAAACAAACAAGGAGAAACAAAAAAATAACGTACCATCGATAATTTCTCGATTAGGTAAAATTTATTTTTATTTGAATTTAAACTAAAATTCGAACTCTTGAAATTTTGATATACACTTTATTGATAATATAGCATGGGGCGTTTCGTTGCTACAAACGACTTCTTCAGGTGCTAGCAGAATACTGTTTAGTATGTAATCAGTATTCTCTTAGCATCTGAAGAAGTAGTTTGTAACGACGAAACGCGTTATGCTATGTTGTCAATAAAATGTAAATCGAAAGTTCAAGTGTTTGAATTTCAGTTTATATTCAATTATAAGGGATCGACATAAAGTAAACGTCAACACTATTAAATAATTATCTCAATTATAGATATTGATTGCCTATGATCGAAATAATATGAATATCATGAATTCAATTGAAGGTTAAATTACCACTTAATCGATTAATATTTTCTACAAAAAATAATTGGTATTTTGAAATTATACATATACCTATAAAAAATTTAATTTGCGAGAAGAAAATTATATAAAAATATCTTGTGATTTGATATTTTGAAGGCATAAATATTTGATAATTTCGACCAGAAATTTCTTCATAATCATGGTAAGTGGCAATTACGTGGAAAAAAATATCATTTTACAATCATAATAACTCTTGAATTTCGGAAAAACATAATCATAATTATGTGTTTCAATTGAATGCTAAATGAAGGCTATAACATATAATATTATTATACAAATTTCCACGAACTCACCGAAAATTCCCAACCTATAATTAATGGTCACTAATATGACGTCTTCAGTTATCAAATATTCAGGACCATATAGCTCAGTAGAATTAGAACCATAAGTAAACCCTCCTCCATGTACCCATACCATTACAGGTTTCAGGGGCACTCCATTCTTTGGTAACTTGCACAATAATCATATAATAATTAGAACAAATACTCCTTTAACAACACGTATTACATTTTAACGACACTAATAATTCACTTACATACATTTATATTTTGTTGTATCGTATCATGTAATCTTTATTATCGAATGTTAATGAGATTTTTATTGTTACTGTCGATGAGTAGTGAGATATACAATGGTTAGAAAATAATAGTCAGAATGTAGTTGTTCATCAAAAAATCACATACATATTTTCAATTCACTTAGGAATTCTATTAGCTATCTCGAATTTGGAATATCATTTAAAGTGCTTCCTGTTTGGTATGTGAAAGTTAAATGATTTTGTTCAAGTAGTCAGAAATATGTGGTTTTTGATATCTCATTAAAAATCCACAAAAATATATATGTCTTTCCAATTCAAAGCAAACGCTCAGCCCTACTCTGGTCGATTAACGAATCGCGTGAAGAGAACGTACATTTGTTTATTTCAGTTGTAACGGGTGTTTTTTAGGGGTATAGAACTTTAAGTTGGCATTTCTGTCAAAGATGGTGACCGATTTAACATCTGAGAGGTGATTTATTCTCAGTTTTGTTTGGCAATTCATCATGAATAGACTCATGCCTGAACAACGCTTGCAAATAGTGCAATTTCATTTCGAAAACAAATGGTTCTGTGCGGAATACGTATCGCGCACTACGGGCATTTTATCGTCGACAAAATCGTTACAAAATTGATCGTCAACAAACAAAACGGCCGCATTCGGAGTGAAGATAATCCTCAAGTGTATGTCAAAACACCGTTACATCCAGAAAAACTGACTGTTTGGTGCGCTTTATGGGAAGGTGGAATCATTGGTCCGTACTTCTTCAAAAACGATGATGGCCAGAACGTTACAGTCAATAGTGATCAGTTTAGAGCCATGATTACTAACTTTTTCATTCCTGCATTGAACAACCATGATGTCCAGGAGCTATGATTTCAACAAGACGGCGCAACATGTGACACAGCTCTTGCAAATCGAAAGACACCTTTGGTGACTGCCTAATTTCACGTTTTGGACCTGTGATTTGCCTCCAAGATGTTGTGATTTAACACCGCTAGATTACTTTCTGTGGAGCTATGTGAAGTCATTGGTCTATGCGGATAAGCCACAAACGCTTGACCATTGGGAAGACAATATTCGCCGTGTTATTGCCGATATAGGGCCACAAATGTTGAAAAAAGTCATCGAAAATTGGACGTTCAGATTGGACTACATTCGAGCCAGCCGTGGCAATCTATGCCAGAAATCTTATTTAGAATGTAATGCCACAAGATTATATTTCGAATCAGAAAAAAATTCTTGTCAATCGAATGATCCATCGTTGTTTTATTGCAATTTAAAGTTCTATACCTCTAGAAAAACACCCTTCATATCAAAAAATCTTTTTAAAAAAAAAAAGAATTCTATTAGCTTTCTCGAATTTGGAATACACTCAAAGTGCTTCCTTTTTAGTATGTGAGGGTTAAATGATTTTGTTCAAATAGTCAGGAATTTATGATTTTTAATATTTCATTAAAATTCCACAAAATTATATGTCTTTTCAATCTTAAGCAAACGCTCAGCACTACTCTGGTCGATTAACGAATCCCGTGAAAAGAATGTACATTTGTATATTCCAGTTGCCTCACGAAAATGAACAAAGTCTAGATGCGTTTTGAAACAAATTGAAGAAAATCAAAATATGATGAACTCGTATTCAGTACCGTCTCTTCATTTTATAAAATAAATGCATATTGTTATATTTCTTGATTGCTATATCTTTTAGAACACGACAAGAACGGTAAGGGAATGGAAATTTGCAAGTATTTGGATTTCTTTCATTTTTTCGATACTTGAAAATTATATCTGGCAAAATGCATTGCTTTCAACAGTTGCATCGTCTTGAAAATGTGTTAAAAAGCTTTCCGCTTGAGACATATGTCCATGTTCAGCGAAAATGTAATGATCAATTTGCGTATATGTATTTTCATATTGCATAAGCGATATTCAACTCAAGTAAAAGGACTGATGGAATTCTAAGGTATCTTCAAAAAGCACGTAATTCTCAGATCAAAAATAAGGATATAATTAAAAATTGGAAACATTGTGCGGTTGTAATCGAGCAACAGTTGAATCTTCAGATCGACACACCATCAATTGACTGTGAAAAATCCTTGATCTTTGTATATATACCAGATTTGTTTGAAACATATAATCAAAGCTTTTTTCATTATATTTCTGAATAATATCCACAACTATTTCAATAAATATTAGAGATAAAGAAAATAGGATAAATTCAAAAAGTTTAAAAAAAATCAGAGTAGCTAACCTCTTTAATATAGACATTCAGATTGAGGCAGTTGTCTTCGTTTCCTGTAACCCACCTGAAAAGCATGTGCACGGAAGGGCATGCAGGTCCTTCTTTCGTTCCATCTAACACTCCATTCCAAGCTTCTGCAGGTAGAGGAGCCTGAAACAGATTCTATGTACTATCCTTGGAATAGTATCGTTGGTGGAATCTCGAATGCATCAATATTTGTATTCGATCCATTAATTGATTTCAATTAATTTCCAGTTTCTCGTAATGGAACATAAACTTCATTTCGAAATAGTTATCGTAATTAAAGAAATAACCGGATATTATACTAGTTATTATACTTGATGAGAAAAAAGTTTCGATGTGTTTATGAAAATATTTTGAGCCTTGAATTTTTCTCTGTAATAAATTGTTCTCATTATTTTTACCAGGTGACATACTATTCAATTTGCTTATCTAGGGCGTATTTCACCGAATACGACACACTTGAGAAAAGATTTTTTCTCATTTGGGATAAAAAACAAAGATTGAATTACAGAAAGCGTTCTATCTAAAACAGAAAACGAAACAAAAAACAATTTTTCAATTCTCAAAATAATATAAAATAAAGTAGCACTTTCGATAAACGAGGAGCGGAATATGTATATATATATATATATATATATATATATATATATATATATATATATATATATATATATATTTTGGAAGTTTTTAGCATTAACAGGCTTTTTTAATATGGAAAAGTTTATTTCTGTTGACGTTTCGTTGTTATATTACAACTTTGTCAAAACTTAATATAAAAATAATATAACAATTTGTAATATAACAACGAAACGTCAACAGAAATAAACTTTTTCATATTAAAAAGCCTGTTAATGCTAAAAACTTTCAAAATAAATACCTCAAACAGGCAATCAATCAATTTCAAGATATATATATATATATATATATATATATATATATATATATATATATATATATATATATATATATATATATATATACATATATATATATATATATATATATATATATATATATATATATATATATATATTTATTCGAAATATATTTATTTCCTGTTTCAGATAGCTATATTTTCAATATTTTTAGCAGTAACAGGCTATTTGCAATGTTAGGAGCTTTATTTCCGTTGACGTTGCGTTGTACATCACAATTTTGTCAAAATGTATAGGCAAAATATAAATATAAATATGAATGTTATATGTAATAAAGCAAATATAAATGAAACTTTTTTTTTAATCAAATCGGCTTTTTCGTTCAATATTCAGAGGAATATTTTTGACTTAGCATTCGCTTCGGAAGTTTTAATATTCTTCACCATGAGGAAACATCTGAAAAACTCATGGTAATCCAGGTGATTCAAATGATTGTGATTTGCACATATAATGGATATGTGCATATAATTTCACATAGTTGTTTTATATACTTTTCCAGAATATGAAATAATATTGAAATATTTTTTATGGGTTTATGTGTGTGAAATTGATGGTAGATCAGGAAAGACTGAGTTTTGAGATATGATGTTTGGTGATTGTGTATTAATTTTTTGAGTGTTATTTATAAGGTTTATCGAATCGTTGTAAATATAATCAACAATTGTTAATTAAAATTGTTAATTAAATTGTTCATTGTTGTAAAAAGAATTACCTATTAAATAAATTAACGATCGTGATCACAACTGATTTGTTTGATCACTTGTGATCAAGTTTGTCTGATTTTATTGATTTGTAGCAACTGAGGAAGACAAAAATGTAGAGAAATTTTAGAAATGTCACACATTTGTTAAAATTCAGAAAACACAGTGAATGAAAGAAACAAAAAATATCTCAATTCTATTTACAACAATCTGATAAACCTTACAAATTACACTGCTAAAATAAATACTCAACAATTACCAAACATTATAATCCAACCTCCTTCTTTCATGATCTACCATTAATTTCACACACCCATAAAAATATTTCAATACACATATTCTGGATAAGTATGTGAAACAACTATGTAAAATTATTTGCACATATATATAAATCACAATCATTTGAATCACCTGGCTTACCAAGAGTTTTTCAGAGGTTTCCTCATGGTGAAGAAGATTGAAACTGCCGAAGCGAATTATAAACCGGAAATATTCCTATGAATACTAAACAAAAAAGCCAATTTGTTTTTTTCTAAAATATAAATTTGACGTTGTGATATCTACGGTTATTCCTAAAATTCATTATCTCAATTGCTACCTTAATAATTCAAAAAACGAAAATATTACACGGTAATAACAATGGAGAATATATTACGACACATTTCACATTTCAGTCATTTACGAAGCCTGAAAATTTCGCAAAAATTATTCTTTTAAATTATTCATGGAAAATATTATACCTTTTCAAGTGAGAAGCTCTTCGGGATAGCTAAAGTGTTGAATATTCGATAATTATATGCTTTGGAAGTCATTGAAAATATAAACAGAAATGAAATATTACTAGAGGTCCTGGAACATCGTTACAATTCCAGATATAAGGATAATACTTACATAGCAACCAGATGCTCAAAAAGAATTGGACAAAGATCAAGTACTTACGTGGCTTGCAAACTGTACACAGCTTTGCCACTAAGACTGAAAAATCTAAAATCTCGAAATTTTAAGAAAAAAATAAGAGAATGGTTGTAATCATGGAGTAATGAGTTCTAGAGCTCATCATGAACCAATAAAAGAGTTTATTCAACGATCAATGATACTCAATGCTGATATAGTAATTGATACCCGAAGTAGACACAAAATATTATTCGATTCCATTCGATTCCAGTTTGATTCTCCAAACGATAATACACATACAAATACACAAAAACTCAAGGGATATATTGAAATATATATTGGAAAATGAATACCAATTCATCGAGAAGTAACCATCATATTTATTTATATTTATTTATATTGGGATACAAATTCATTTTAATAAACGCAATTATGTCACGTACAGATAATTTTTCATGAGAATCTTATCTTTGTGAAACATGTTTATTTATGCTTATACTTGAATAAACTTTATTATTTTCATTATTTAAGTGATGGAAGTTTTCTTCAAAATAATGTAGAATAAACTGTTCCATAAGTTGATTGATAACAGATATTTAGTATTTCCTGAAGAAAACCAAATATAACACAAAAATTTTTATATTAAAATAAATTAAACTCTTGGCTTAATGTTTCACGATTTATTCAACAATATGAATAGTCAACATGTTTCGAGCGTTAGCTCATTTTCAAGACTAACGCTCGAAACATGTTGACTATTCATATTGTTGAATAATCCGTGAAACATTAAGCCAAGAGTTTAATTCATTTCAATATTCAATTATGTTTCGCCAAGAGTTAAGCGATAATTCAATCTCAGTCACAAATTTTTATGATGATCCCACAGAATTAGACGATGGACAAATTACTGATTACTTGGAGATTCTCAACACTGACAACCTGACAGATCGAATAATCTCCCTATTCAAGGAGATTACTTGTCATCGGAATAGCTAGATATAACACTGTAACTATCAAACAAACTCTTTTCAAACTCAAGGACCAGACACTAATGTTACTGAAGAACAATGTATTATGCGAATTATCATGCTTGGGATGTAAAGGCACGTATATAGGCCAAACCAAAAATGGCTCAAACGAAGGATAACACAGCATAAAAGTATCTGCTGCTTTATGAAGAACTCCAAACTGTTTTCTAAAACTGGAGTTTCCAAGAAACTGATCAGTTGTGCCACTCCATTGTCTAGCTAATATTGTATTATATTTTCAAAATTCATGACAATCGAAACTTCACTTGTGTCAAACAGAAAAACTTTAGGAACTATTATATAGTCACTACGGTACAACTGGTAACTTTAAAAATGAGGAAGACAACAAAAAACTCAGAGACTCCGAAGAAAAAACAAAAGATGACTTAGAGGATTCGAGTGAACCACTCACCATAAGGATGAAGAATATCAAGCTTCAAACAGAGACAAGTGGAGAAAGGTGACAGAATCCTATGCTGAAGAGCTACCTCAAGAATAAAAAGGATGCTGAATCTGAAAATTTTCTCAGAGAAATGAGATATAAAATAATTTTTTCTTAAAATTAAATTAAAAGACATTTCGGAGAAAATGTACTACCTACCTTGAATCTTAAGTCTCCGACAGGAGCTCTGGCAAATGGGATGCCCTGAAAACTGTAGTACTCAACTCCAAGATAATTGGAGGCCAATTTTCCTTTAATTTTTCCGAGCTTCGTATCGATCACGTACTTTTCAGACATCATAGTAAATTAGCGAATAATCTGCCACGATACTGGACGCACGACAGTGTATGAATACACTGAAATGTATTCGGGATAAAATTTACATGTGCATTATTGAAACTCGATAACCTTGCTTGAAATTTTTGAGTGGGATATTATTCCACCGCTACGATATCATTTTATTGGAACATGAAATTTTACTGGGTTCTCATTGCCTTGAATATTCTGAACTATTTAATCATGAATTTTCCTTCAATTAATGATTTGGATATCACAACGAGGATGTGGACAAAGATCAAAGAGATTTTTCTTTAATTCGAAAGGTTATCGCATGCTCTAATGAATAATATTTATATCAAAATGTATTCTTGAATTTCGTACTATTTAAAAGAAAATATGTGTAAAGGTTACTTATAAAAATATTTATTTTGTTTGTACTGCTTATTCTGGTATACGTTGTGTTTGTTATAAAATTGATAATAGTAAACATTAAACTTGATTCTCTAAAAAATAAGGAGGAGGACAGGAATTCATTCTCTTTGTTTGTTCAGAATTTTTCTGTAAACACATCTGCAGTGATATTTCTACCAATATGACTAACTTGATCATACATCCCGCTTTGAGCGGGACTCGCTTTCAGTCACTCTGTCCCGGTGTCCACAGCGAGGTTCATATATTACAGCTCTTGCAAACATACTAACCGATAATTAAACATTTATTATTCTCGAACTCAATTTAATTGAACAAATTACTCAGCAGCCTGCTTTGGATGTGGAGCCCATTTAGTCCATCACACAACCAAACTTCTCTGGTTGTCTTCCTCTTGACTTCGAATGAATGATAGTGACAATTTACTCATTTCTCGGCATCTATAGTGTGCAAGTCGTAGCTCCGAAAGAGTTTCGTTATTCTACCTAAACAAAGTATCACTAACTGCTGGGCTATAGTAAAACAAGTTGACTTATGTTGATGTCCAGGATTGAGACTGTTGTAAAATTAATTCAGCCTTCGAAAAACTATATTCCCAGTATCGAAAAATGTGCAATAATTCAAAGAAGTTTTTCGAGCAATTCTACTTGAAATTGTAGATACATTTTCTGCACACACAAGCGGCGACATTTCATGGAGCATTGTTGAATTCCAACGAAATATGTCGTCTCTGGGATAACCTGCCACTAAAGGAGAATAATATTATCCTTCTACATATCGTCTGGAACCAGTTTTTATGATGAGAATGAATAAAAAGATAATCGGCTGTTGCCCAGAAGAATTTAAAACCAAAGGCGCTGAGATTTATGCCACAAGCAAAGAATACTTGGTGCAGAAGTGTCAATTCAACACAGAATCCGAAGTGTTTGAACGGGCAAACTCAATCTTCTACAATAAGAAATTTTTGAAATACTAAAAAAAAATTATTATATAATTACGCATATATGCCGCTTTGTAAGCCAAACTGTATCGTAATTTTGTTAATTTAATAGATAAAAACAAAAACCTTCTCTATGAAAAACAAAACACCCGATTGAATATTCTCAAAAATAGATCTCATCAGGTTTTTGAATTTCTGTATCGTTTTCGAATACCGAAGGTCCAATGAAAATGTAATTAGCTTGCATTGGTATGAAAAGCCTTCTTCTTCAAGTAGATATCTACAATCTTGATTATATCATGATTCAAATATGAAGTTGAATTTTATTCACTTCATGTTCACTAGCGCGTTTATAAGTAGTCCTAATTGATCATTGATATCCAAAAACGCTTGTGAGGAGGATTCTATGGATTTATGTCTATAGACCATCGGTTTTCACCTCTAGGATCACTTTTAATACATAGGAGAATTCACATATTAACTCGCAGACTACGTTGATCAAATATAGGTCTCTACTTCATTACCATTCACTGACGGTAAAGCTTTCTCACGTTCTCTAAGAAACAAATCATATAAAACTGCCTAAATATGTACAAAGTTATTACTGGGAGAAATGTTTCCTCAAAACTGAAAGATAAGGTTCCTCCATCCTCAGTGTCTGATTGTGTCTATAGTATTTCATGTTTGGGTATTGAAGAAGTATATGAAGGTCAAACTTCTCATACCATACAAAGAAGAATAACTCGCCACAAAAGTAATGTAAGAGCTCACCCTGACAAGTTTGCTTCGCCACTGCATTGATCAGAAATGGGACATCACTTTGATTTTGAAAATTCCAAGATACTCGATATAGCAACTATTAAATAAGAATGTTTTTTGGATGTGTGCCACATAAATCGTAATGATAATAGCATAAATAAAAAATAGACTCAAATGCATATACAGTTATTTGCTTCGCAAAATATTTTCATCCCTACAACTACTTAACCTCTCAGTAAAGAACGTGATTTCTCATCAATTGAAGAATATGTTTGCTCTTTATGAATGTTTCGAGTCACTTATTCGTGGTGAGATTTATTTCTTGAATTCTTACATTTTTACTTTATGTTTATTTCGGTGAGATTTCTCTGTTTCGACAGTGCAGTTCTTCATTCTTTTATGATTGTTAGGTTACCCTCTCACTTTTCATATATTTTGTCATCAATTGGTTTTGTGTATTATTATATGAATATTCCAACTGCATACACTGCTTCTTACAGTTTGGTCGAATATTCAGCCTAATTAATCGTGATATGTTAATAATTTTTCGATCATTTTTGAATTGACATCTGCATTCCGTAGAGTCCTGATGAAGAAGAAAACCATATTCGAAATATAGACCAGGTTAACAAATCGGTTTTGTATCATTTATACTGACCCAATTATTTGCCGAGAACTCAACAGTTTCGATGTAAATATATTTAGACTTTATATATATATATATATATATATATATATATATATATATATATATATATATATATATATTATATATATATATATATATATATATATATATATATATATATATATATATATATATATATATATATATATATATATATATATATATATATATTTATATATATATATATATATATATATATATATATATATATATATATATATATATATATATATATATATATATATATATATATATATATATATATATATATATATATATATATATATATATATATATATATATATATATATATATATATATATATATATATATATATATATATATATATATATATAGTTTTGAGATTCAAAAATCATTCATAATAGTTAATACTGAGACTCTTAATCGAAATATTTCAAATAAAACTCTCAGGGAGCTGTTTACACGAATGCTGTCAACGAGAACAAAACCATCACTTTCGAGAGTGAATATTAAGATTGTTTCAAACAATTCATCGATCTTGTTGAATGATAATAGGATACAATTGTTTCATCATTATTATGAATCATCAGTTCATGTTTTATCTATCAATCAAGAATCGATCACTGATTCATTCCAAGACTGAAATCAAGCAGAGTGTGCCATTTCTGGATACAAAAGTCCTCAGACTAAATAATGGTAGTATCATTCTAGATTGGTATAAAAGAACAACTGCATCAGGAAGATTTCTTAATTACCACTTAAACCATCCTAAAAATCAAAAATATAATACTGTGATAGCCATGAAAAATAGAATAGTCCATTTAAGTGATGAGAGGTTTCTACGGAAAAAACATTGAGAAACTTTATGACATGTTCATAAATAATGGATACCCCAAACACATACTCAAAAACCTTATATACAATTCCAACTTCTATGATGGCCCTACAGAGAACACAAGTAAACAGATTATAGAATACCGAGAAATACCATAAACCAACTAACACAAAAAATAGTAACTTTATTCAAACAGATCCCTAATATAAGAATATCTAACTACAACATATTGACAGTCTCCTGATTATTTTCCAAATTAAAAGATCAAACACCAACTAATTTCAAGAACAATGTAATTTATGAAATGCCATGCTTGGAATGTGAAGGTACATATATCGGCCAAACAAGTCAGTGGCTTAAACAACGTATATGGCTCGATGCACACATCCGTGCAGTGCCGCCCATTATAAGCTGCGTGCTCGCGGCGTGCACGCGACAAGTACGCGGCTTTTTATTTTCAGTGCACACTTGCGTGCTTTGTCGCCGTGTTCTTTTAGCGTGATTTATAATTCAGTCTTGGTCAACAGAAAATTCAGCCAACACCATTTAATGCAAAGAAACGAGAGAAAAAAAAAGAAATTTAATGCATTTTTGGTCCACCTCTTCAACAAGTCATTCAACAATTCGAAGGTAACCAATGGAAACCAAATAGAAACAAATATACACCTACGATCAGAAACTTGTAGCCATTTAGAGTGCAATAAAACACATAAGATATCTACTTCAACGTAAGTACTTTACTATATTCACTGACTATCAACTTTCGCATACAGTCAGGATGTAGATAAAGCTTCACCTCATCATGCTAGACATTAGCCCGACACCTTCTCTATCAACATTTGCCGCATCAAAGGCAAGTCACACGTGGTAGCAGATGCACTCAGTAGAATTTCTGCCATTGATTGTCCAACAACTAAATTATAAGCATTCGAACATCAGTCAGTAGATGAAGAATTACAGAAACCCATTGAAAAGCCTGTCTCTTCATCACTAAGGCTCAAGAACATGTACAATCCCTGACACATCTGTCCAAACTTTTTGTGACAACGAGAATATCAGACATATGGTTCCCAACAGTTTTCGGAAGCATATCTTCAATAAATTGACTGACCAAAACATTGGGAAATGTAGAAATACAGTGATCACATTCATTGACTTCCAGAAAGCATATGACTCGGTAGACCGCGAAACCCTTTTCGAAATCATGAAAGAATTTGGAATCGATCGAAAGATCCGAACATTTATAGAACAGACACTTACAGGTACAACTTCCAAGGTAAAATTTATAGGCGAAATATCAGATCCCTTTGAAATCAAAACCGGTGTGCGGCAGATGGACGGACTTTCGCCAATTCTTTTCAATATTGTTTTAGAAAAGATCATAAGGGAATGGGAATTTCACGTGAAGGGCATACAAGTGGGTATCAAAAAAGAAAATAGAATAAATGTCAAATGTCTCGCCTTTGCAGACGATATTGCTATCATCACAGACAACAGAACTGAAGCCATTCGCGCCGTGAAAAAACTACATGAAATTGTGCAGAAAAGCGGGTTACAAATCTCTTATGATAAAACCAAATACATGGAAAGAAAACCAAAAAATAAATCTTCTCTTATGAGAAAACATGGTGAAATTTTGCAAGTAGGCCATTTTAAATACCTCGGGGAAAACCCGAACCGAAACCGGGTTTAAACCGAATCGCTAATGAACAGAGAATAACCAAGCTCCAAAGGGCCTACAAACTAGCATAGGCTCACTATAACAAATGATGAAAAGACCTCAAAATGAACTGTATCGAAAGACAAATACGATAACGAAAGAAATCAGAAAACGACGAGCAATGTTCTATGCACATGTATACAGAATGAAACAGTCCAGAATACCGAAGAAACTACTCAATATAATTATGAATAGTAAATGCGGAACAGAGTGGCTAAAAGAGGTCCAAAAGGATCTACAACAGATCAATATAAAAAATCTCGAAGATCGCACTGAATGTCGCTATAAAATCGCACATATGAAGTTTGAGCAAAAATTATATCGTCAACCTGGAGTAAAGTGGATAGATGTACGGAAGAAAGAGCATTCAGAGAGGATGAAGCGTTTTTGGGAGTCAAAAAAGATGAAGCAAAATTCCTAATGATTGCGAATTCAAGTTCAGTCGCTCTCCTCATGTGGAACAATCGAAAATATAAATATATATATGAATATATATATATATATATATATATATATATATATATATATAGATATATATATATATATGTATATAAATATATATATGAATATATATATATATATATATATATATATATATATATATATATATATATATATATATATATATATATATATATATATATATATATTTGAACGTAGAGATTCACGGGTGGAAAAATATATAATGGTATATTGTTCCGGGAATACATCCGTTGGTTTGTTGAGTGCCTGTTGGCACTCAATTCAGTCACCAGACTCCGAGTAATCGATAACCATCATTTGAAGCATTGATAATGTCAAGTGAGACCTTGACGAAACGTCTGCCTGTTCCCAACAGGCACTCAACAAACCAACGGATGTATTCCCGGAACAATATACCATTATATTTTTCCATCCGTGAATCTCTACGTTCAAACATTATACACCTCTACGGAGAGGAGACTTTCAAAGACACCAAATTTTATGAGAAGCTGAGAGTAAAAAGAAGTAGTCTGCTGTGCAACCTTAGTTTTCTAATGAGCTGTCGCAATGAAAACATTCGCCCAACTTTCACCCAACTCTCTTACCATACAAAGACTAAGAGAACGCAAGCCATACTCGACAAAGCTAGCTCCGCCCTCCTGAAAGAACAAATAAAACGGACTCGCCGGGACATTAGTGAATTAGAAACGCAACTTTACAGACTCCACTTGAAAATAAGCGACCAAATTCACAACATTCTATGGGACCGCCTTGAGGTCTTAACACATTGGCGCACCGAAGTAGAAAGAGAAATGACATCAAACAAACTACAGAAAAAACTTAAAAACCTCCAAGCAAAGCATAAGAAACAACCTCTGAGACCAACATTTGACAACAGCCCTACAGTACACAATATATCAGATTATCACCTTTCTGAAAATGAAATAAGCGTTTTAGGAAAAGGGTTCAACTATGCGATTGCCCCGAGCAGAATACCAGTTGAAGAGATCATCTCAAACGTCGAAACAAGTATCTCAGCATTGGACGAACAAACAGCAGAGCAAGTACGACAAGATGTCACAAGGATCTTGAGATCTGCTAAACCACCCAAACCTAACCTTACCTATCAAGAGAAACAAGCACTGAAAAAACTCAACAAAGAAAAGACCATCACGATTCTACCAGCTGATAAATGTAATGCCACAGTCGTCATGAATTCGGAAGACTATACCACCAAAATAATGAAACTTTTAGACGACCCAAGATATAAAGCTGTCTCCAGAGACCCCACTACATACTTGGAAAAGACAACTAAGTCCAAAATCGTTGAATCGCCAATAGACGAACAAACCAAGAAGAAACTCATACCTAGGGAAAAATCAAGCAGATGCCCAAAATTCTACGGCCTCCCAAAAATCCACAAAGACGGAGTCCCTCTTCGACCTATCGTCAGCGCTTTCAACTCTCCAGTATATAATTTAGAAAAATATCTGGCTAGTATACTACAACCCATAGTGGAAGGAGCAGATTCTTATATCAAAAACTCAGAGCACTTCACTCACTTGTTAGACTCTCTCACCATAGATCAACATGACATCATCGCAAGTTTCGACGTCGAATCTCTATATCCGAGCATACCGGTAGAGGAAGCCCTACAACAAATAGCAGAAAACGAATCACTTCCAACGCATATCATAGAGCTGTCCAAACATTGTTTGAATAACGCCTACTTCATGCACGATGGCCAAATGTACCGACAAGTTGACGGAGCAGCAATGGGATCGTCACTGTCACCCGCAGTAGCCAATCTATTCATGAATTATTTTGAAAAGAAAGCTATACAATCGACAAATCTAAAACCAAAAATATGGAAAAGATACGTCGACGATGTGTTCGTCGTATGGTCGTTCGGTAAAGACAAACTTCTAGAATTCCTGGACCATCTGAATTCAATCCACCCACGAATAAACTTCACTATAGAGCTTGAGTATAACAACCAATTACCCTTCCTCGATGTACTTGTTATGAGAGGTGAACATGGCAAATTGGGACACACCGTATATAGGAAACCAACTCACACTAATAGATACCTAAACGCCGAATCCCACCACCATCCATCGCAGATACAAGCTGTTGCAAACACACTGATTTCAGGTCACTGCGTCTTACGAACAACAACCACAAAGCCCAAGAACTTGACAAAATTACCGCAGCCCTTGAACAAAATGGATACAAACAGAAAACAATTAAAAAAGCGATTGATCTGCAACAAAATCTGAGAAATAAACCAAGAGAAGATTCCGAAGGCAAATTTAAAACCGTCCTACCGTACATCAAGGGAACAACTGACAGGATTGGACGGATTCTTCGTAAATGTAATATATCAACGACATTCAAACCACTTGAAACTATCAGAACAAAATTGAGAAATCCTAAACAGAAGATCCCACTAGAAAACCAGGGTGTGTACAGCGTAACATGCGGAACATGTAACAAAAGCTATGTCGGCCAAACGAACCGTAGAATCTCCTCTAGGTTAGAAGAACACAAACTTTCCATAAGAAACAAACAACTATCATCGGCTCTATTTCAACACGAACACCTAACCGGCCACAAAATTAACTTCGACAGTGGTAAACAAATTGCAAACGTCGAAAATTACAAAACCCGATTAATTAGAGAAGCCATCGAAATAGAGAAGATTGGTCTTTTGAACAAGAAAGACGATACCCTGAAGTTGTCGAGTACCTGGAAAACAATAATGAGACGACACACCGAAATTCACCAACCTACGGAAAGATCAAACAGACAAGAGGAGATATCCAAGACCAGTCAATTGAGGAGGCGGAGCCTCCGCTACCGCTAACCAATCAGGACAGATATAATCTCCGACAGCGACGAAAACGTATAAATACAGGTAGCCAGCAAACCGATCTCTCTTTCAGTCACCAGACTCCGAGTAATCGATAACCATCATTTGAAGCATTGATAATGTCAAGTGAGACCTTGACGAAACGTCTGCCTGTTCCCAACAGGCACTCAACAAACCAACGGATGTATTCCCGGAACAATATACCATTATATATATATATATATATATATATATATATATATATATATATATATATATATATATATATATATATATATATATATATATATATATATATGGATTTTCCATTTTATATATATATATATATATATATATATATATATATATATATATATATATATATATATATATATATATATTGATATTTCCTTTTTCCATTTTCTCGAAGGTAATTGAAGAAATTTTAAGTGAACAAATACTCTAATACATGGAGCATAATATTTCTTTTGATCGATTATCAATATGGAAATAGAGTGGGTAGAAATATAGCCGATTCATTTGGATACGTTTTTGTTCGTCTGATAGCAGTTTGAGGTCAATTCAGTATATTTAGCAGATTAATTTTTCTCAGTGGCGATGGAGGGAGAGTACTTGATGTGTGCTATGGTGAAAATCAGTCTTTCACAGGGCCCAGTACTGAACCCTCTGCTTTTCCTGGTCTTCATCAACGATCTTCCTGATTACTTACAGCGTGCCTCTTCACAACTGTTTGCTGATGACACAATTGTCTGTGTTGAAAAGTAAACTTTTTTGCTTAGCGGAATTAGGTCATAAGATAGATTATGTCATACTATGGCCAATGGTTCTATGCCGAAAATTTCACGAATATTTTGAATATTAATCCTAATAATTATATAAAATTTCTTAGTATTTCCATTGATATCGGTTGAACGTGTAAGACACATGTGAGTCAATTGTCCGACAAACTCATTAAGAGTATATTTGTCTTCTGCAATTTATCTGACTGGGTTCGGCTTCATGTTTTGAGAAAAGCGTACTTCGCGTTGATTGTGTCACACATAAGATAAGGTATACTTTCATAGGGCTGCCTTCCGCCCAGTGATTATTATTATAAGGAGAACTAGATTATCGATCCTGCTGCAGATACTAATTTTCACAGCTAGAAAGTCTGATAACAAATAACACTGTGGATTTAAATGCAGACTTCCACTTATATGACGCCAGAAATATACACAATTTATGTGCAAGTTAATGTAGACTACTAAATCACAGAATGGTCAGAATTTCTATCGTTTCAAATTTCAAAATATAACGTTTTCATGCGAAGAGCGTTCATCTCGCTAAGTTTAAGAAACATATTGAAAGCTTGTTATAGTGAAAGAGCTACTACAAAAGATATTCAATAAGCTATTTTATTTCGATTTATATTACTATTTTGTCTAATTTTGACTACTTCGGTATATACGCTTGAATGTAACAACTTAAATTGCATTAATAAATATCTGTTTAATAATATACAGAGAAAACTCCCATAAATTCACGATGTCACAGATGTTGTCTGCTTAAGAAAGAAACCTACAAAATTTCAAGGAATTCAGTCATTTTTCATTCATCAAAGAGGACTGTGAAAATGGAAAACTAAATATTGCTTGCCAATATTTAGTTTTATTACTCAAAATTACATTTCATTGAGCAACGCCTAACGTCGTTTGAGTTCTATTTGGAATAGATTTTTCTGTCTTTTTCGTTTCAAAATATTTCTTGAATTCAATGCATCAATCAATCATTCGGTAATTTTTCCAGCGAATGTTTCTTCGTATAGATATACTTCTTCCGGTAATAAAAATAAAGACGATAAACTTTTGTATTCAAAATTTATCCCAATTCACAATAGTTTTAGTTTTGTAGAATCGGTTTCAGGTTTTCATTATTTTTGGGATAAATTTACCAAGAATATCTTGTATAATGTGCTTTCTCGAGTGAGACGAGCTTCTTGTAGGATCGTCTTAAAATGGTTTCAGTGTACAAATATATAAATATACAATGATTTTTCAATGTGAAATTATTATGAAATACTTGAACGTTTTGAAAAACTATGTCCATTGGATATTCAATCAGACTTCTGAAAGCTAATACTGCATTCTACAGTATACCTAGACTAAGTGCGCCAAATATGGACTGGTTTTGTAATATGGACTATCTTCATTTCTCAGAAACCGTCCGTCGTATTGAGCCACCGATCGTGCGCGCGTGTTCACTGCAGTTATTCTCCGTTTTTATCAACGCGCGATAAAATTTTTTACCTAATTTCGTAAGCTCATAATTTCAGCAAATATTACTGTTTGGAAAAGTGGATTAAACTAGGGGAAAAGTGAGTTATTTTAAAATTATTCATATTAAGTTGCAATATCCAATAGTTTTTATGATTTTCTTAGGAACAGTATTAACCTAGAAATATATATGTCTTATAATATGGACCACCGGCGTGTTTTGAATATGGAATAGTGGTCTATATTACAAACAGTCACTTATATTTCATTTTTATTGTTTTAGGATGGCATCTACAAATTCTACAGCTAAAGGCAAGATCAGAAAAACATGGGATAAAGATGCAATGGCAAATGCAATTGAAGCTTTACGAGATAAGCAAATGGGTTTTTTGAAAGCATCGAAAACATACGGAGTACCCAAAACTACGCTTATACTCTTATCAAAAATGTAAGACCAATCACTTAGTGACGTTACAAACCATAAACTTGGAAAAAAATCGACTTTACCGAGTGAATTGTAAGCTGAATTATGTGATTATATTCTAGAAATGGAAAAATCGGGATTTGGTCTTACACGGATCTTATCAGATCTATGGCTTACTAGCTAGCGGAAAAAAATAACTTAAAGCACGGGTTTTCACAAGATAATGAATCTGTGGGAAGATCATGGTTAAGGTCATTCCTCAAGTGCCATCGTAACCTATCCTTTCGCCGTCCAACGGGCACATCAATCGCTAGAATGAAAGTATTTAACAGAGAAAATTTAAACGCATTTTTTGAGTTGTTGGAGAGCTCTTTTGATAAAATCCAGTATCCTGCAACCAATGTATATAACGTGGACGAAACTGGCATTTGAGAAATGGATCCAATGTGCATCATATAGGCGGTGGACTCATGAGGACTGTGCTGGCATAGAAGATATGGTTGATTCATATGTGTGCGAATTCTATACCAGCGATTAGTTAAATCCTATCGTATAGTTGACTGATTTAATTTTAGGAAACACGTCCATTTTTTTCATATAATTTTGAACCCAATTTACTGTGGTCCATATTTAAAACCATGTGATCCATAATTTGTGCACTTTTTGCAAATGCAAAATAATATTATATTTCAGAAAATATTGATTATTTCTTAGATGTTCATGTTTCTTAAGAATTCTGGTATTTGTTTTTGATACCAAATAATTATCGAACTGTTCAAAATATATAAGGCTGATTCATCTTTATAATTCTGAGTTTTATTTCACAAAATCCTTATGGTGGTCCACAATTGGCGAACTTACTCTATGAATAATACATTTGGATAATTTCTTATTAAAACGTCCTAATTTCTTTTCTTAGAATACTCATCATAAATATCATTCCAAAATTTGTTTCTTTCACTGAATGGGTTCATTTTCATCGTTAATTCAGTCTCAATATCCAAATAATGATGTTTGTTTTTTTCTATTGGTATCCATTTTATTCCTAAATCACCTCCATTATTTTCAGGTGTAGGGTTATTGTGTTTAGCAAAGTTCGTCCAAAGTTTTACTAATCGTTTCATAGTTTTCTCTTCACTTGAATTTGGCTTCATCTGTCGAGAAAGAAGGCAACCAAATAAATAGCTCAATTCGTCGCCATGGGCGCTCCCAGAAATCTTTTCGAAACCCACGGAGTAGGCAATTTTCATCAACATGTCCCTCATGAAACCTGTACCTACCATGGTTGCCAGATACATGCACAGAAAGTGGGTCTTAGGAAAATGGGCGAGAGAAACATTTTTGGTGTGGTTCATGCGTCCTTCGAAGGAAAATTTGTAACAGAATATTGGATTGTTGTTTGTTTCGATGTGATAATTCATGGACCGATGGCATCCGTGCACAAACAGGTTATCAGATTTCAGCTGAAAATAATAAAATTTAGTTTAGTCAGAGATGGCTAATCATTGAAAGATCTCTTATCATCGAAATATAATTTCTGATTTTGTATGGATATGGAATCTACTTGATAGAATTTCATAACCCCAGTTGTGTTATATATCTAATTGTCAACATTTTTTTAGATGAGGTAACAACAATTTATTTATTCACTTCAAAATATATAATCATATATTCTCACATATTAGGAGAGAGTAAATGAACCTAAAATGCCATCTATTGCCCTGATTTAGATATTACTGTTGAATTCGGTTTTCAACTCAAATTGTTAGAAGATGTTCCTATAGCCGAAACTAAACTTGTAGTTGAACATCTATTCGAATTTGGTGGGAATAACTATTGTAAAAATCCTTTGTTTTTTTATTATTAAATATAAGTTAAAAAGGTGATGAAAAAGTTATTACTTTTACATGGTGATAATTGGATTTTCTGTTCGAATAAATTCAAAGATTCTACAGTGTATGATCCCTTCCTTGATTAGTGAAGTATACTTGAAAATGAGATGAAGACCAGAAACATTCAGTGAATTTATTTTATTTTCAAATTGAAATTTTTTTTGAGGATTGTTCATGATTGACCGCAACCTTATACTATTGACCATGAGAATTGCTACATGAATTGTCCACAAAATCCGTCTGCATCTTTTATGATTCAATGGTCAGTTGATTGAATAAGGAAATATAAAATTACGGCGAACAAACAATCTGTCTACTCAAATTTCCAAACCGATTGGGTGTTAATAACGTGAAACTGTCTATATTATATATACCCACCCACTATACTCACTTCAAAGGAGCTTTCCTCGCATACATCTTCTGGTAATTTGTAAAAATTGTGAATTTTTTTCACCACTTCTGCTTCTTCCTTCTCAGAGAGTTTCTTCCTCAAATCTAATGGTATTTCCAATTTGCAATCGAATGACCAACGTAAGCCTTCAAACACTCTTATTCCTCTATGAAATGCTGCCTCATTGCTAGTAGTGCCAATAATAATTGGCACTTTATTATAGTTTCCAGATTTGAGTAAATGCTCTGGTTCTTCAGATATGAAAGCATCCTTCGAAGGTTTTTCTACTACTGGCCCAAAGAATCTTTGAAATCCAGCAATGATCATCTGAAAAAATTCATTATTCAATAAACATTAAGATATTATTCTTCGAATTATTGTCGGAGTGAGCGGTTACCAACCAGTCGATCGCAATTCTGATGGCTCAAAAGGTACTCACTATAAATTGGTCGCGGCCAGTCGTTGAATTAGTGTTGTCCTGGTTCGGGTCTGAGGGCCGAAGGCTTGGGGAAGGTCGAAGGGCTTGAAGTCCGACTTCCAGAATCAGAAATGAAAGGACCTCTGAAAAAGCTCGCCACTCGTGCTAGCGAAACGTTAGGAAGAAATTCCAACCGACGACGGCCCTTAGACCCGAACCAGGATAACACTAGTTCAACTCATTATAATAGGGATAGAAGGTTTGTTCAAAAGAGAAGGCAAAATCTGATTTTCTCGGAAAGTATTCATTAATATCCATTTTGTCCCCTTCAGAGTAATCCTCCCAGATAAAGGGTGTTTTTTCAGAGGTAGAGAATTTTAAGTTGGCATTACTGTTGAAGATATTGACCGGTTTGACAGCTGGAAAGTGATTTATTTTCAGTTTGGTTTGACAATTCATCATGTAAAGACTCACATCTGAATAACGCTTGCAAATAGTGCAATTTCATTACGAAAATAATGGTTCTGTGCGGAATACGTATCGCGCACTACGTCCATTTTATCGTCAACAAAATGGTTTATCACAGTGGTTAATTCGATTAACCATGGAACGTTTTCGCACCACGTTTACTCTTATTGATAACTCGCATCCACATAGACGCCGTACGTTGCGTACAGAGCGTAGCATTGAGGAAGACCCAAATGAGTCCATCCGCCATCGAGCACAGGAATTTGATCTGTGTCTATCCATTTTATGGAAGATTTTGAGGAAGGATCTTGGTTTGCGTGCTTACAAAATCCAATTCGTGCAAGAATTGAAGTCAAACGATCATCAAGCAAGGCGTAGATTTGTCGAATGGGCTCAAAACGAAATTGCCGTTGTTCCCGATTTTCATGAGCGAATTTTTTTTAGCGATGAAGCTCATTTCTGGTTGAATGTCTACGTCAACAAACAAAACATCAGCATGTGGATTGAAGATAATCCTCAAGTGTATGTCAAAACACCGTTACATCCAGAAGAACTGATTGTTTGGTGCGCTTCATGGGCTGTTGGAATTATTGGTCGTACTTCTTCAAAAACGATGATGGCCAAAACGTTAGTCAATGGTGATCGGTATAGAGCCATGATTACTAACTTATTCATTCCTGAATTGAACAACCATGATGTCCAGGAGCTGTGGATTCAACAAGACGGCATGTCACCTGGCTCGTGCCACAATCGATTTATTGAAAGACACGTTTGGTGACTGCCTCATTTCAAGTTTTGGACTAATGAATTGTCCTCCAAGATTTTGTGATTGAACATCGCTAGATTACTTCCGGTGGGGCTATGTGAAGTCATTGGTCTACGCGGATAAGCCACAAACGCTTGACCATTTGGAAGACAATATTCGGCGTGCTATTGCCGATATACGGCCACAAATGTTGGAACAAGTCATCGAAAATTGGACTTCCAGATTGGACTATATCCGAGCCAGCCGTGGTCGTCATATGCCAAAAATCATATTTAAAATGTAGTGACACAAGATTATCTTTCGAATAAATTGAAATTCTTGTCCATCGAGTGATCCATCGTTGTTTTATTGCAATTTGAAGTTCTATACCTCTAAAAAAAAACACCCTTTATAATGCACCTATTCCGTGGCTTCTTCCAATCGTCGAAGCACCTCTGAAATGCGCTTTTGTGTATGGCAGTCATCTCGTTTTTCGATTTCAGTTTAATCTCCCAGAAATGTGGCAGAATGCTTTCCTTTTATTGGTCCCTCCAGTTCTGGGAATAATAAATAGTCGCAGAGTGCCAAATCTGGTGACTACGGTGGTTGAGGCATGATTACAGTGTTGATTTTAGCCGAAAAATTACAAACAAACATTGATGTGAGCTGGTGCATTATCACGAGATCATGATATACTTTTCCACATTTCGATTTTTCGGGCCGTATTGCTTCACGCAAACGTTGCTTAATTTTCTTGAAGTATTCCTTATACCAACCGTACGACGAGTTGCCAAGATCTCATGGTGCACCAAGCCGTTGTATTCGAAGAAAACAGTGAACAAAAGCTTCATATTTGATCGAGCTTCACGTGTTTTCTTTGGTTCTGGCTTTTCTGGCTGTTTCCATTGGAATTATTGGTCCTTGATTTCGACGTCATAACTTCGCTGCCACACGTTTCATGCCCAAAACATCTGAAAAAATTGCATGGCGTCCTATGCAACTGCCAAATAGTGAATGCACTATTTTCCGAAACCATTTTCTTTACTGTTTCGATTTTTTATTCGCTTGTTGACGTGGTTGCCACTACAGGACGCTCATCGACATCAACATCTTCTCGGCCTTCTGTGGTGTGCTTGTACCATTTATAAACACTTTGAGACAAAGTACAACCGTCGAATCCAATTGTAAACATTTTAAGCGTGTTGGATCATATTCCATTTTAACACAAAATATAATACAGATTCTTCGATCCATTTTTTCAACAAAAACAAATTCCGATATTCGAATGTGTACCGTCGGTGAAAATTCAAAATTTACCTTTTCTTTTGAACAGACCTGGTATGTGTAAAAGAATTTTTCTGTTAATGCAGTATTGGTGCATTAACTTATCAGCAAAATAAATAAATGTATGTTCAATACAACTGTGCATCATTATATTTGAGTTGGTCTCGTTTCTTATTACGTGGTGGCTCAATGTTTATTGCAAAATTGACACAGTAGCTCACCACATGGATGAAATTGGCAACCAGTAGTTCAAAGTAACATATAGATCTAGATCCCCTTGATCTATCGCTGGGTGGTTCAATTTTCCAGAAATATTCGAATAATCGAAATATATCAGACTTAACTGAACCTTGACGAATACTTCACTACCCTCTAACTCAACGGCTAAATACACCCTCACTAGATAAGGTTGAATTATATTATCTTCAGATTCTTTCAGGACGTGGGTTCCTAAAAAAATGGAGTTCAAGAAGAAAAATACACGAACAAAAAAGGGCAACATTATATTGCAATGAAAACGGATATATAATTTGCCAGTTTCTTACCATCTCTCTTCGCAAACTTCTGTGAAAATAGGAAACACAGCAGGATTTGACTTCATGTTTGAATCATAATTTTTTTCCTTTTCGACAAAAGTAAAGAAATTTCGTAATATGTTTTAATAATGGAACTAAAAATAGTTCACTTTTTCAACAGACAGACAAAATAAATTTTTGTCTGTCTCGAAATATTTTCCTTGATCATTCTACAGACAGGTTACTGTTAATTACAATTTTGATAACTTTCTTGGAAATGTTATTTTAATTATATGTTCTGCATCAGAAACTTTAAGACGTAAATTAGTGGCGAAGGGTCTCCGCTGTTCTTTCTTCAATCATTATCAGTCTATTTGAAACACATCAAATTTTACACGATGGAGTTGGAGAGAACGTAAAGACTATGGAGGGGGTGGATCAAGTAGTCGAGGCGTGAATGGCTCAAGCTACTCCTCCGTTCACTTCAATTCTTCAGTTTCATTTAAGTGGGAATTTCTGACGCAAGTCTACCTTAAACAAGCTGTTCGGAAATCGTCCACAGGTCACATCGTGTTCCTGGGACAAAGCATGATCGGGATTTTCCGGTTTGAATTATTTAAACATTAACTAACATTTGAATTATTAGCATTATTTTTATGATGATATTTGGCGATACTCACATTCGGTATGTTCGTCTGAATAGTCAATAGTTCTTTGGTAGGCATCTTCTGTAACATGCTCAAAATTTTGGACTCATCATTTTCTTCAGTCTTCATATATTCGCGTATATGTTTCACACCACGAACTCCAGATGCCCATGGACTCAAAGCACTACCACTCTGAATTATGACTTTGTGAAAAAGACCTGAAACAATGAAATATATATATGTATATATATATATATATATATATATATATATATATATATATATATATATATGTATATATATATATATATATATATACATATATATATTTCATATATTAGACTGATTCAAAAAAACCGACTATTTTTTTTTTCTTTTTAATATTGAAAAATTGTCAGAAATGACGAAAAAAAAATCCTGTGAAAGTTAGAGCTTTGAATATTTATATAAAGAGGTGCCGAGTGGAAAATTTCAATTTCCCATTTAATCAACGTGGGAAAATTTTTTTTTCTTACTTTGGAATTTTGTAACTCTTTAACAAGTCATCGGATTGGTTAAGTCAGAACATATTCTTGTAGAGAATTGAACGCTCTACAAAAAAAGGTCTTCTATAATTTTTTGATATATTCACTTTTTCAAAAGTTATTCAACGCTTAAGATGAATTGATTCAAAATTTTTACATTTTTCTAATTTTCCGACGCAACCATCATTTTTATGAGAAAATTTAAAAGGACTTTTTTGTAGAACATTCGATTTCCTATAACTTATTTCTCAAAAAATTAAAATTTTGTTTACAGATTGTGAGTTATTTGCAAAAAACCAAAAATTTTTTTATAAAGTTGTCATTTTTATTCTTAAAATTAATTATCATATTGAACAAATAAAGTTTTAACCTAACAATTAAATGTTTATTATAATTTAATCAATAAATGGAAAAGCTTCTTTTCATAACAAATAATGCCGATTTATGTTATTCGATTTTTGGAAATCATTTCAAGGTCAAGACTAACAATTTGTTTAAATAAAATATAATTTATTTGTGTTATATTATGATTGCAAATATTAACTGTCGGAAAGGAAAGTAAGTTAAGGCAAGGAAATTTGAAGTAAAAAAAGATAATTTAAATGCAATATTAGACAAAGATATGAGTGACTTTGTGTCGATAGATTCTCTATCTATTTTCAAAGATTTTGATTTGCCTTACGACTTCATTGAGAAAGATGTTAATTCTTGGGCTAGTGATGGAAGTTTTAAAGAGTGTGTGGAATTTTTTACAAAATTAACAGTTTTGAATGATGTGGCGGAGCGTGGTGTAGCATTAATTGAACAATACAATAAGTGTTTCACTAAAAATGAAGAGCAATTACAATACTTATTGCTAGTTATTAGTGAATACAGAAAAAAAATTGTCCAATTGCAATAGAAATTTTTTAGTGTAACGATATAAATTGATTTTATTATAATAAACATTCAATTGTTAGGTTAAAACTTTATTTGTTTAATATGATAATTAATTTTAAGAATAAAAATGACAACTTTATAAAAAAATTTTTGGTTTTTTGCAAATAACTTACAATCTGTAAACAAAATTTTAATTTTTTGAGAAATGAGTTATAGAAAATCGAATGTTCTACAAAAAAGTCCTATTAAATTTTCTCATAAAGTTGATGGTTGCGTCGGAAAATTAGAAAAATGTAAAAATTTCGAATCAATTCATCTTTAGCGTTGAATAACTTTTGCAAAAGTGAATATATCAAAAAATTATAAGAGACCTTTTTTGTAGAGCGTTCAATTCTCTACAAGAATATGTTCTGACTTAACTAATCCGATGACTTGTTAAAGAGTTACAAAATTCCAAATTAAGAAAAAAAAATTTTCCCACGTTAATTGAATGGGAAATTGAAATTTTCCACTCGGCACCTCTTTATATTAATATTAAAAGCTCTAACTTTCACAGGATTTTTTTTTCGTCATTTCTGACAATATTTTCAGTATTAAAAAAAAAAACAAAAATAGTCGGTTTTTTTGAATCAGTCTAATATATATGATATTTTTTTTAGAGGTATAGAACTTCAAATTGTAATGAAGCAACGATTGATCATTCGATTGACAAGAATTTCTTGTGGCATTACATTTTGAATATGATTTCTAGCATGTGACCGCCATCTGCTTGCTCGGATCTGGTCCAATCTGGACGTCCAATTTTCGATTACTTTTTCCAACATTTGTGTTCGTATATCGGCAATAACACGGCAATATTGTCTTTCAAATGGTCAAGCGTTTGTGGCTTATCCGCATAGACCAATGACTTTACATACCCCACAGAAAGTAGTCTAGCGGTGTTAAATCACAAGATCTTGGAGGCCAATTCACAGGTCCAAAACGTGAAATTAGGCAGTCACTAAACGTGTCTTTCAATGAACCGATTGTGGCACGAGCTGTGTGACATGTTGCGCTGAGTCTTGTTGAAACTACAGCTGCTGGGCATCATAGTAAACAGCTGTCACAAAAACAAACAACGTGATTTGCTGGTAAATACCGTAAATTTCTTCATTTCTATTTTCAAACCTGTATAAATCTTGTCTAAATATATATATATATATATATATATATATATATATATATATATATATATATATATATATATATAAAGTGGGCTATAGGCAAAATAAGAGGCCACTATGAATATATTTCATCCAATTTGTCTGCCTGGTCTATATTTCGACTGTGTTTACATTTTTCATCAGGACTCTGAAAAAGATGTTTATACAATTGTTCTAATAAAAATTATGATTTACAACTTAAGGCTAACTAGGTATAAAAGCTATGGCCAAAAACCATCAAACAGGAATGTGTTTCTTAAAATAAGCTGAATTAAAGATGTGAAAATATTCTTATATGCTAACTAAAAACAATGATAGGTGAACAATAGAATAGAAATGACAGGAGCACAGAGAGACATTGACACTGAAAACCGACACAGAGGCGAGAGAGTAAAATCACCGTAGTAACAAATGTCATATTACACACGTAACACATAAAAGTCTATTAAAATTATGAGATGTCTGCGAAGTAGCGAAAGTTACCTGAAATGATTTGAGAGTAAATAACTATAAATGCAACTAAGTCGTGAAACGTCCGTTTTCTTATTGATACTGTTGGAGTTATTATTAATGTGGACCATTTCCAAAAAAATCTTTTTCTGGTAACTAGCAGCTACATCCAGTATTCCTACATTGTCGAAGTCAAAACGATGTCCCTGTTGTGAGGAATGTAGTGCTAAGGCACATTTGTCAGGTCGAAGTCTAACATCGCTCTTATGAAGAGTAATTCTTCTTTTAATGGTCTGAGACGTTTGACCTATATAAGCTCCTTCACAATCTAAGCAAGGAACACTGTAGATGCAGTCTGATGTTAAGGATGGAGGTATTTTGTCTTTGAGTCTTGTGAAAACACTTCTGCCAGTGATGAAGTTGTATTTGGCAACTTTCAGCTCATCTATTTCACTGAAAATGTGTCATAGTTTTGCCTCCTCTCACGGCAAATAATTCCACGTCCGCGCGACATCACGACACGTGAACATCAATATATCAACAATATATATATATATATATATATATATATATATATATATATATATATATATATTATTTATATATATATATATATATATATATATATATATATATATATATATATATATTATTTATATATATATATATATATATATATATATATATATATATATATATATATATATATATATATATGTATATACTACTATCTACTTCTCATCCTACCTTTTGCTAAAGGTGACAGTGTAAGAAAATGCACAGAAGCGCCACCTGCACTCTGTCCAAAAACTGTAACGTTATCTGGATCTCCACCGAAGCTGATAATATTTTCTCTCACCCATTTGAGAGCCATCACTTGATCTTTCAATCCGGCGTTTCCTGTTACCTCTAGATGTTCATCTTCCAAACATATGAAGCCTGCGAAAATGAAAATACTATATATCAATCATATGAAACAGCAGCAGCTGAGCAAGTTCAGAGCTTTAAAGCTCATATCAGAATGGAAATATCGAAGGAACGTTGAACAAACAATGAGAAACGAACACCTGAAGTACAATCGATATTTTCTCCATTCCGTATAATTATTTTTATTTGAATATAAACTAAAATTCAAACACTTGAACTCTGATTTACACTTCATTGACAACATAGCATGACGCGTTTCGTCGTTACAAACGACTTCTCCAGGTGCTAACAGAATACTGTTCAGTCAGTATGTAATCAGTATTCTGTTAGCATCTGAAGATGTCGTTTGTAACGACGAAACGTGTTATGCTATGTTGTCAATAAAGTGTAAATCAAAAGTTCAAGTGTTTTTATTTTAGTTTATATTGAATTATAATGGATTAACATCAATTAAACGCCAACAATATCAAATGATTATTTTGATATATACATATATAAAATTGATAGCATATGAACAAAATAATATGAAAATTATGAATTCAATTGAAGGATGAATTATTACTTAATCAAAAAATGTTTTCAACAATAACTATTTGGTATTTTGAAATTATACATATACCTAGAGAAAATTCAATTTGCGAGAAGAAATTTAAATAAAAATATCTTCTGACTTCATATTTTGAAGGCATTAATATTCAATAATTTCAACCAAAAATTTCTTCAACGTCATGGTAGGTGACAAACACGTGGAAAAAAATATCATCTTAGAATCGTAATTACTCTTGAATTTCGCGCACACATAATCATGATTATGAGTTTTTCAATTCAATGCTAAATGAAGGCTATAATATATTATATTATTGTACATATTTTCACGAACTCACCGAAAATTCCCAACCTATAATTAATGGTAACTAAAATGACATCTTCAGTTATCAAATATTCAGGACCATATAGCTCAGTAGAATTAGAACCATAAGTAAACCCTCCTCCATGTACCCATACCATTACAGGTTTCAGGGGCACTCCATTCTTTGGTAACTTCCACAAATCATATAATAATTAGAACAAATACTTCTATAACAACACGTATTACATTTTATCGACACTAATAATTCACTTACATAAATTTAAATTTCGTTGTATCATATCATGTAATCTTTATTATCGAATGTTAATGAGATTTTGATTAGTACTGTTAAAGAGTACTGAGTTAGAAAATAATAGTCAGGATGCAATTGTATATAAAAACATTACATACATATTTTCAATTTACTTAGGACTTCCATTAACTATCTCGAATTCGTAATATTACTTAAAGTGCTTCATTTTTCACTTATTTATTCCAGTGGCCTCTCGAAAATTAACAAGCCAAAATGCGTTCTGAAACTAATTGAAAAAAATCGAAACATTATGAATTCGCATTCAATACCGTCTTTTTATTTCATAAGATATTAAAATAAATTCATATTGTTATGTTTCTCGATTGCTATATCTTTGAGAACACGACAAAAACAATTAGGAAATGGAACTTGGCAAATATTAAGAGTTTTCTCATTATTTCGTTACTTGAAAATTATATCTGGCTAAATGCATTGCTTTCAATAAATACATGGTCATGAAAATGCGTTGAAAACTTCTCAGCCTAGACATAAGCCCATGTCCACCGAAAATGAAAGGACCAATTTGCATATATGAATTTTCATATTGCATAAGCGATGTTCAACTCAAACAGAAGGACTGATGGAATTCTTAAGTATTTTCGAAAAGCATGAAATTCTCAGATGAGAAATAAAGAAAATAAGGATAAATTGAAAATTGAAAACTTGTGTGGAGGTCATCGAGCAACCATTGAATCTGCAGATCGACACACCTAATTGACGGCGAAAAATCCTTGATATTTGTATATATACCAGATTTGTATGAAAACATATTATCAAAGTTTTTTGCATTATATTTCTGAATAATATCCACATCTATTCTAATGAATAGAGATAAAGACAATAGAATAAATTCAAAAACTATCAAAAAAATCAGAGCAGCTAACCTCTTTAATATAGACATTCAGATTGAGGCAGTTGTCTTCGTTTCCTATAACCCACCTGAAAAGCACGTGCACGGAAGGGCATGCAGGTCCTTCTTTCGTTCCATCTAACACTCCATTCCAAGCTTCTGCAGGTAGTGGAGCCTGAAACACATTCTATGTAGCATTCCTTGAAATAGTATCGGTGATTGAATCTCGAGTATCATCAATATTTCTATTTGATCTATTGATTGATATCAATTAATTTCCAGTTTTTCGTACTGGAACATAAATATTAAATCCAAATAATTATAGTAGTTACAGAAATAACCGGATATTATACTCGTTGCTCAATGAGAAAAAAGTTTCATTGTTTTTTATGACATTATTTTGAGCCTGGAATTTTTTGCTGTTATAAATTGTTTACATTATTTTCAAGAGATCACATACAATTCAATTTGATTATCTAGTGCGTACAATCTTCTTCAATTCAATCTATCAATTTTTTCTGATTCGGAATTCAAAACCGAACATTGAATTACATAAAGCGTTCACTTTTCAATAGAAGAGGATACAAGAAACAATTTTTCGATTTTCAAGATAATGTAAAATAAAGCAGCACTTCTGCAATCGATAAACGAGGAGCAGAATATATATATATATATATATATATATATATATATATATATATATATATATATATATATATATATATATATAATATATATATATATATATATATATATATATATATATATATATATATATATATATATATATAATATATAATATATTATACATATATATATATATATATATATATATATATATATATATATATATATATATATATATTCTGATTTATTGCCTGTTTAAGATAGATTATTCTGAATGTTTTCAGCAATAACAGGCTTCTTTCAATATGAAAAACCTTATTTTAGTTGATGTTACGTTTTCTATCAGAACTTTGTCAAAACTAATTAATTAATCAACTAGTTTTGACAAAGTTGTCGTATACAACGGAACGTCAACGGGAATAAAGTTTTTCATGTTGAAAGAAGCCTGTTATTGCTAAAACATTCAATATATGTATATATATGTATATATATATATATATATATATATATATATATATATATATATATATATATATATATTTATATATAAAATGCAAATATAATTTTTATATAAATACATATATATTTATATAAAATGATTAAAAGATGAGTAGATGAGTTCTCGGCGAAAGTAGGGACACTATAATTGATACAGAACCAATATATCAACATTGTCTATATTTCGAACATGTTCATCAGGACTCTGAAAAATACATAAGTGTAAAACAAAGTGTTTCAACCAAAAAATTACATCTTACGGTTAACTAGGGTGAAGATGTAGTCAGACTGTCATTACGTTCAATGATACACAAAGAAATTTCCTGGAAATATTAGAGATTAATTTAGACGAAAATTCCATCAATTCTAGAACACAACTAGACAATTTCTTTCACACCTATCAGAATCTATTTCTACAATCTCAATTCTATATTTTGATACCCATTTTCAGTTATTTCTGTCACTTTGTTCCTATACATTGGACACTGCTAAGTCTGTTTCCTGCTTTTTCTTGTTGTTTTGATTTTTTTATGTTTTTTTGTGTTTTTTGATTGTTTTAAATGATTTTAATGTTGTAATTGCTGCGATTGTCGAAGGAAAAGATGGTATTGGTTCGGGGAATCAAGCATTTCATTGTTTATCATCATATCAATATAGATATTATAAAAACTGGTTATCCTAATACGACCGACTTGCATATTCCACAGTTCTCAATGCTGCCAGTAAAATTAAAGCAATGAAAGATTGATGTTCTGTTCAAATCTCATCACATCAAATTGTGCATTGTTAGATGAATTCTTTTTGTAAGTTGTATTAATGCCTAATTAATTGACATTTATATGAAATTGGCTGTTCTTGTTTCAGACAATTAAATTACAATTTGAAAATGGCTTATCGCCGAAACGCGTAAAGGAGAATTTTATTGTAAAAACCTAAAGAAGAATTCTCTTCTTTTAGTATAATATAATATATGACCTACCCCCAAGAATCAGAAATTAAATCAATACGTAAGGTCAGGATAAAACTTAATAATATATATATATATATATATATATATATATATATATATATATATATATAAAAATCACAATTATTTGAATCACACGGCTTACCAAGAGTTTTTCAGAGGTTTCCTCCTGGTGAAGAAGATTAAAACTTTCGAAACGAATTCTAAGCCGGAAATATTCCTCTGAATACTAAACAGAAAAGCCAATTTGATTTTTTCGAATATATGTATTTGACGTTTTGATATACTATGGTAATTCCTAAAATCCATTTCATCAGTTTTGACAAAGTTTTGATGTACAACGGAACGTCAACGAAATCAAAGCTTCTAACATTGGAAATATGCTGTTATAGGTTGTTATTGCCGAAAATATTCAAAAAAAAGTATATATATATATATATATATATATATATATATATATATATATATATATATGTATATATATATATATATATATTTATATATATATATTCAATTCAATTTTATTTGAATAAAAACTTTGATTAAAAATAAAAAAATTCAATTAAATTATTCCCAGAATTTTTATTTACGTTTCAAAGATGTCTTCAATATTTTCATATGATCCATATAAAAATGGTACCATACCCCATTGTTGATTCGAAGTTATCACAGTATATGGTTTTTAATATGCCTCCCCTCAGGAACTTTCATCTCTGCTATCTACTATCAGCACTCTGATGATATTAGGTGTAGAACTTAAGCATCTGTTTGTAATTTCTTTATGTCGTTTCTATATTAATTTTATATTATATTATTTTCTATAATATTTATATTTCAATTGTATTCAATTCGAAATTTCAATTGAAATTTTGAATTGAATACAATTGAAACTCTCTTTATAACTCTGAATTTGAACTCTCTTTATAATTATGAATATTGGAATTATTGAAGACATTTCGAACAAAATGTACAACCTACCTTGAATCTTAAGTTTCCGACTGGAGCTCTGGCATATGGGATACCCTGAAAACTGTAGTACTCAACTCCAAGATAATTGGAGGCCAATTTTCCTTCAATTTTTCCGAGCTTCGTATCGAATTCACATGTGCATTATTAAAACTCGATAACCTTGCTTGAAATTTTTGAGTGAGATATTATTCCACCGCTACGATATCATTTAATTGGAACACGAAATTTCACTGGGTTCTCATTGCCTTGAATATTCTGAACTATTTAATCATGAGTTTTCCTTCAATTAATGATAAGGATATCACAACAAGCATGAGGTGCAAAGATCAAAAAGATTTTTCTTTAATTCGAAAGGTTATCGCATGTACTAATGAATTATATTCATATCAAGATGTATGCTTGAAATTTGTACCTATCTAATAGATAATAACTGTGAAGGTAACTGATAAATATATTAATTCTGTTTGTACTGCTTATTCTGGCATACGTTAAGTTTGTTATGAAATTGATAATAGTAAATATAAAACTTGATTCTCTAGAAAATAAGAGGGAGGACAAGTATTCATTCTTTTCTTTTTGTTCAGAATTTTTCTTTAAACACAACTGCAGTGATATTTCTACCAATATAAATAACTTGATAATACGTCCCGCTTTAAGCGGGACACGCTTTCTGTCACTCTGTCCCGGTGTCCACAGCGAGGTTCATATAGTCCCGCTCTTGCAAACATAATAACCGATAAATAAACATTTATTATTCTCGAACTCAATTTAATTCAAAATTGAACAAATCACTCATGATGGGGAGCCCACTCAGTCCATTACACAACCAAACTCCACTGGTTGACTTCCTCTTGACTTCGAATGAATGATAGTGACAATTTACTCTTTTCTCGGCATCTATAGTGCGTAAGTCGTAGCTCCGAAAGAGTTTCGTTATTCTACCTGAACATAGTATCACTAACTGCTGGACTACAGTGAAACAAGATATTCCTAGTATCGAAAAATGTCAAATAATTCAAAGAAGTTTTGCAAGCAATTTTGCTTGAAATTGTTGATACATTTTCTGCACACACAAGCGGCGACATTTCAGGGAGCATTGTTCAAATTCATGGAAATATGTCGTCTCTGGGAAAACCTGCCTCCAAAGTAGAATAATATTATCCTTCTGCACATCCTCTGGAACCAGTTTCCATAATGAGAACGATTGAAAAGAGAATCGGCTGTTGACCAGAAGAATTTGAAACCAAAGGCGCTGAGATTTATGCCACAAGCAAAGAATACTTGGTGGAGAAGTGTCAATTCAACACAGAATCCGAAGTGTTTGAATGTGCAAACTCAATCTTCTACAATAAAACATTTTTGAGACACTAAAAAAAAATTATTATATAATTACGCATATATACCTTTTTGTGAGCCAAATTGTGTTCATTTTCTAGATAAAAACGAAAATCTTTCCTATGAAAAACAGTATATTCGATTGAATATCCTCAAAAATAGATGTCATCAGGTTTTTGAGTTTCTGTATCGTTTTTTAATACCGAAGGTCCAATGAAAATGTAATTAGCTTGCATTGGTATGAAAAGCCTTCTTCTTCAAGTAGATATCTACACTCTTGGTTACATCATGATTCAAATATGAAGTTAAATTTTATTCACTTCATGTTCACTTGCGCGTTTAAAAGTAGTCCTTGATCATTGATATCCAACAACACTTGTGAGGGATATTCTATGGATTTATGTCTATAGACCATCGGTTTTCACCTCCAGGATCACTCTTAATACATAAGAGATTTCACATATTAACTCGCAGACTCCGTTGATCAAATAAAGGTCTCTACTTCATTACCAATCACTGACGGTAAAGCTTTCTCACGTTCTTTAAGAAACAAATCATATAAAACTGCCTAAATACATAGTTATTGCTTGGAGAAATGTTTTCTCAAGACTGAAAGATAAGGTACCTTCATCCTCAGTGTCTAATTTTGTATATAGTATTTCACGTTTGGATATTGAGGAAGTATATGTAGGTCAAACTTCTCTTCTTCAAAAAGAAGAATAACTCTCTACAAAAGTGATGTAAGAGCTCACCCTGGCAGCTGTGCTTTGCCACTGCATTGATCAGAAAAGGGACATCGCCTAGATTTTGAAAATTTCAAGATACTTGATATAGCAACTATTGAAAAAGAATGCTTTTGGATGTGTGCCACATAAATGGTAATGATAATGGCATGAATAAAGAATAGACTCAAATGCATAAACAGTTATTTGCCCCACAAAATATTTCCATCCCTACAACTACATAACCTCTGAGTAGAGAACGTGATTTCTCAACAATTAAAGAATATCTTTGCTTTTTAGAATGTTTTGAGTCACATATTTGTGGTGAGATTTATTTCTTGAGTGCTTACATTTTTACTGTCTGTTTATTTCGGTGACATTTCGCTGTTACGATAGTGCGGTTCTTCATTCTTTTATGATTGTTAGGTTACCCTCTCACTTTTCATATATTTTGTCATCAATTGGTTTTGTGCATTATTATATGATAATTCCATCTGTATACACTACTTCTCAAAGTTTGGTCGAACATTGATCCTAGTTAATCGTGATATGTAATTAATTTTTGATCATTTTTGAATTGACATCTGCATTTTGTAGAGTCCTGATGAAGAAGAAAACCATATATGAAATATAGACCAGGTAAACAAATCAGTTATGTATCATTTATACTGACCCAATTATTCGCCGAGAACTCAACAATTTCGATGTAAATATATTTAGACTTTATATATATATATATATATATATATATATATATATATATATATATATATATATATATATATATATATATATATATATATATATATAGTTTCAAGATTCGAAAATCATTCATAATAGGTAATACTGAGACTCTTAATCGAAATATTTCAAATAAAACTCTCAGGTAGCGAATGCTGTCAACGAGAACAAAACCATCACTTTCGAGAGTGAATATTGAGAGCGTTTCGAAAAATTCATCGATCTTGTTGAATGATAATAGGATACAATTGTTTCATCATCATTATGAATCATCAGTTCAAATTTAATCTAACAATCAATAATCGATGACTGGTTCATTCCAAGACTGAAATAGAGCAGAGTGTGACATTTCTGGATACAAAAGTTCTCAGACTGAATAATGGTAGTATCATTCTGGATTGGTATAAGAGAAAGGCTGCATCAGGAAGATTCCTTAATTTCCACTCAAACCATCTTCCAACCAAACCAAAAAATCAAAAATATAATACTGTGATAGTCATGAAAAATAGAATAGTCCATATAAGTGATGAGAGGTTTCTACGAAAAAAAACATTAAGAAACTTTATGACATGTTCATAAATAATGGATACCCCAAACACATACTTAAAAACCTTATATACAATTCCAACTTCTCTAATGGCCTCACAGAGAACACAAATAAACAAATTATAAAATACCGAAAAATAGCTAACATTAACCAACTAACACAAAAAATGGTAACTTTATTTAAACAGATCCCTAATATAAGAATATCCAACTACAACATATTGACAGTCTCCCAATTATTTTCCAAATTAAAAGACCAAACACCAACTAATTTCGAGAAAATGTAATTTATGAGATACCATGCTTGGAATGTGAAGGTGCATATATCGGCCAAACAAGTCAGTGGCTTAAACAACGTATAAGGCTCGATGCACACATGCGTGCAGTGCCGCTGATTATAAGCTGAGTGCTCGCGGCGTGCACGCGGCAAGTACGCGACTTTTTATTTTCAGTGCACACTTGCGTGCTTTGTCGCCGTTTGCTTTCAGCGTGATTTATAAGTCAGTCTGGGTCAACAGGAGATTCAGCCAACACCATTTAATGCGAATAATATTTAGCCAACAACACATTTTTGGTCCACCTCTTCAGCAAGCCATTCAACAATTCCAAGGTAACCAATGGAAACCAAATAGAAACAAATATACACCTACGATCAGGAACTTATAGCCCTTCAGAGTGCAATAAAACACATAAGATATCTACTTCGAGGTAAGCACTTTACTAAATTCACTGACTATCAACTTTCGCATACAGTCAGAATGGACACCTTCACTACCAACATTTGCCGCATCAAAGGCAAGTCACACGTGGTAGTAGATGCTTTCAGTAGAAATTCTGCCATTGATTGTCTAACTCCTAAATTATAAGCATTCGAACATCAGTCAGTAGATGAAGAATTACAGAAACTCATTGAAAACCCTGTCTCTTCATCACTAAGGCTCACGAACATGTACATTCCCTGACACATCTGTCCAAACTTATTGTGACAACGAAAAATCAGACATATGGTTCCCAACAGTCTTCGGAAGCATATCTTCAATAAATTGACTGACCAAAACATTTTTGTCGATAAACTCAGTTAAAAGATGTCATCAAAGTCCAGTACCTTCCAGAGATCATCAACCTAAAGTGTTTGTGTCCCAATAATTGGACTCCTTTACTCAGCAACCGTTTCAACAGCCCAACACTGGGACATTCAAAATCATCGACAATAGTGAATAGTGATAAGTTCTTCGGTGTAGTTTTTTCAGTTCGCAGCAAAACAATTAACATCATGTTCATAAATGTTATGTATCAATTTTAATATGTAATCATTTCAACATTTCATTAATTAATTGTACATACTATTTCATGAGATTCACTACTATTGTTTGTTTATTCATTTCCTTCATGGCACCGCCACTAGTGGGGGAGTTCTGTAGGGAATTGTCATTGTCACTCGATGAGACGTAGTGTGCGCACCTGACAACCGCGCCCTGGACGCTGCTGCAAGTGTGCACTGCTGGTATACTACACATGCACTACTTTGCCGCGTTAACGAACAAGCCACGCGCACGCAGCGTGCCCGCAGCTTGATTTCACACATGTCTGCATCTAGGCTAACCCAGCACAAAAGTGACTGCCGCTTAGGTAAACATTCATGCGCAGTTGCACAACACCAAAACAGTACAGGACATGCAATTGATTCGTCAGACGTGATAATTATGGACCATCATAACAATTACAAAACAAGACTATTCCTAGAAATGTGTCCTATTGAAAGAAGAAAAAATTGCGTGAATTATAAATCGGACACCGGCCAACTTAGTAATATTTATTGCAAAATTCTAAGTAATATACAGCTCAACTCCACCGCGCAACGAACCATACATTAACATCCTCTACTTACAAGTCACGCAGATGCAAACTCAGTCGTACGGAATCCATTGAATGTTGTGTTCCTATTTTGATATTTCGATACTCTAGACCTGTAGGTTTTAATTTGTTGGTTTATGTTTTCAGAAATTGTGATTTTCTTCTATTTTTAGTGCACTCCTGAAGAAGTCACAAATTGCGTGACAAAATATTGAGTAAACGAGAAAATAAGACTTTTTCATTTCCTGACAGACCGCTTTCCTAAAAATTCTAATATATTTATATATATATATATATATATATATATATATATATATTTATTATATATATTCATATATGAGGTATATAAGGTGGGTATATTGAAGACTCTGATTATACTCATTTGTTTATATTTTATACATGTGACATACATAAAAAGATTCATACCTTGTAAATATACTTGTATATTTGCAAATTGACATATTGATACATTGATTCAAACAATTCACAGGTTTATCTCTTGGTACGTCGGAAATTCTTCTTATCAGACTTTTGAAAACTGATCGTAAATTTCATCCCAGAATTTGTTCCTGTCATTGAAAGGATTAATGCCCATCGTTAACTCATCCGCAATATCCAGAAAATGATGATTTTTTTTTCTGCCGGTATCCATCGAATTCCCAAACCATCTTCATCATTTTCAGGTGTAGGATTGTCGTATTTAGCGAAATTTGTCCAAAGCTTAACTAATCGTTTCATTGTTTTCTCTTCGCGCGAATCTGGCTCCATCTGCCCATTAAGAACGCATCTAAAGAGGTAGTACAATTCATCCGTATGCGCACTGCCAGAAACTTTACGGAAACCTGTCGCGAATGCCATTTTGGATAGGATATTTCCTATATAATTTTCACCACATAGAGATGCCAGATATCGCAAAGACAAATACGTCTTTGGGTAATTGCTGCAAGATATATATTTAGAATGGTTATAGATCCCAACAAAAGAAAATGTGTAGCAATATACTGGCTGGTTACTTGAGTGAAGATAGTATTGGAGGAATCGATGATTACTATGAACAATGAAATTGTCCGACTTGAGCTGCAAACAAATAAACGTTATGATTGAGTATAAAATAATAACATAACCTAATCAATTTTTGATAGAATGATTGGTCCATCATAATCTAATGAAAAAACGCTTGAGTTTTGAAATTTATCGGCAAATCTCATATAATTGAACATCAGTTTAAACTGAATTTCGAACTCGTTGGCTCTCATTCCTGTAATGTGGTGATACCAATTTGAATTTCAACAACTAGAGGTTTTGAGAAAATAAAATTCTACTGAAACTAACAAGTCTCTTCTCGAGGTCTCATTCAAGAAGAAGTTGTGATCTCAATTGATCAAGTCAAGATCTCATTGAGAAGTTTTATTTCAGTCTCTCAATGGAGACCATTTTTACCGATAGGTACTATTTTTTATAACAGAAATTGAAATAAAAATCCGAAAAAATTGATTTTGGCCGTACTTACATCGTATGTATTCTCTTCGCTCATGTCCTCTTTGAGGTTATAAAACTCGTAAATTTTCGTAATTATTTCTGCTACCTCTGCGTCATTAAGTGATATCTTCAAATCCCAAGGTATTTCCATGGTGCTATCAAATTTCCAATTCGAGGTATCGAATTGTTTGAATAAACTATAGAATGCAGCCTCGTTGCTTGTCGCGCCGATAATAATTGGGATTTTTTTGTATTTTCCAGATTTGAGTAATTGTAAGGGATCATCTGACAAAAAAGCTTGATCTGAGGGTTTTTCTATAACTGCTCCAAATGGTCTTCGAAATGCTGCGACAGTTCTCTAAGAAAATATATAAACGTAAGGAAAGCAATAATTTAATCAGATTCCGCCTATTCACAATGGTAGAATATTCAAATATAGTAGAATGTTTAACGTCTGTAGATATGTATTTTCAGTGTTTCATTGGGATTGCAATCCAGGACAGGAAAATAAGTTAAGTCCTTAGAATTTTTCAAGCTTTCATATAACAAGGCACTATTGAAATTTTTTTTCTCTTAACTGTGAAGTTAGACCGAAGGTACATTAGTTTCTTGATGTTACCGAATGTATCGTTGGACTAACACAGCCATTATAAAAAAAAAATTAATAGTGCCTTGTTATATAAAATAATAATATTGTACAATTTCAGCCCTGAAGGAGTAAATGAACATTTTCCAAAGCTTGCAAAATACTGAAGAGGTAACTTATTTTCCTGTCCTGGATTGAAGCCCCTATTAAACACGAAAAATACATATCTAAAGTTGTGAAACATTCAATATATATGAACAAATATACATAAATATATATATATATATATATATATATATATATATATATATATATATATATACTTATTTTGAAAGTTTTTAGCATTAACAGGCTTTTTTAATATGAAAAAGTTTATTTTTGTTGACGTTTCGTTGTTATAGTTTTTATATAACAACGAAAATTTATATTAAATATTAATATAACAACGAAACGTCGACAAAAATAAACTTTTTCATATTGAAAAAGCCTGTTAATGCTAAAAACTTTCAAAATAAATATCTCAAACAGGCAATAAATCAATTTCAAGAAATATATATATATATATATATATATATATATATATATATATATATATATATATATATATATATATATATATATATATATATATATATATATATATATATATATATATATATATATATATATATATATATATATATATATATATATATATATATATATATATATATATATATATATATATATATATATATATATATATATATATATATATATATATATATATATATATATATATATATATATATATTATATATTATATATATATATATATATATATATATATATATATATTATTATTATTATTACGAATGTTCCCCATGGGGAGAGCGACTGAACTTGAATTTGCAATTATTAGGACTTTCGCTTCATCGTTTTTTGCGAGTCTGCCTCCAAAAAATGCTTCATCCTCTTTTATGCTCTTTCTTCCGTTCATTTGTCCATTTTACTCCAGGTTGACGATTCAACTTTTGCTCAAACTTTATATGTGCGATTTTATAGCGACATTCAGTTAGAGCGACTGAACTTGAATTTGCAATTATTAGGACTTTCGCTTCATCGTTTTTGCCTCCAAAAAATGCTTCATCCTCTTTTATGCTCTTTCTTCCGTTCATTTGTCCATTTTACTCCAGGTTGACGATTCAACTTTTGCTCAAACTTTATATGTGCGATTTTATAGCGACATTCAGTGCGATCTTCAAGATTTTTTATATTGATCTGTTGTAGATCCTTTGATTACTAGTTTTCAATTTGATTACCAGCTTTGTCTTCAATATAAGCTCAATATTTATTGGTGCTGTCAGGTGTTTGTAACAATGAAAAAATATATTAAGGTATATTGGACGTTTCGGAGGTTTCTCTACCTTCCTAAGCAGTAGGTATAAATACATTATCTTCCACATGTTTTTTCGCTTGACTCTGTTTATTGATTATTCCCAATAATTATTCACATATATTAAAATAAATTAAACTCTTGGCTTAATGTTTCACGATTTATTTGACAATATGTATAGTCAACATGTTCCGAGCGTTAGCTCATTTTCAAGACATATATTGTCATATATTCAAGACAAATATTGTCAAATAAATCGTGAAACATTAAGCCAAGAGTTTAATTTATTTTAATATTCAATTATGTTTCACCGAGAGTTAAGCGAGAATTCAATCTCATTAATTCACAAAAATATTAAATTTTTCGATGTTTTAGTCACCAAGACCACTGTGTAGGATAATTTATCAACAGTTATTGTACCACTTACAGTCAATGAAAATTTGCGATTAGGCACAAAATATGGATGCTAGTATTCATTTCTAGTTAATAAAAAAATTGCTAGAAGTAGTCCACCTGCCATAAAACCATTCAATTACTCAAAAAAATAGAAAAATATTTATGTACCGTGGGCAGGGTTTAAAATAGTCCATATTTCGAGGGTGGCAAAACTGAATATTTCGTTACCAACTGATGTATTCAAGTGTGCAATCATTTGGGACTGTGAGAATCTCAGTAGGTGTTATACATAGTTCTTATAATTTCAATTGATTACAAATGAACTGATCATTTCAAACATAAAACTTACGTCAGGTATTTTTGTCTGAATATTTAGTACTTCTTTGGTGGTCATATTTTGTAAAACTTCGAGTAGGTTCGCTTCATCATTTTCTTCTATATTCAAACATTTAGCTAATGCCTTTTCTCCTCCGCCTTTAGTAGCCCATGGACAGAGAAATCCACCACTTTGCATGATTGCTTTGTGAAACAAACCTGAAATGATTTTAATGTTTTCTTCAGTAATGTTACGGTCAAGTATGTCATTTCAGTATTTGAGTGGGTAAACTTTATAACAAGAAAAAATATTTATTTCCCACAGAATTATATCCAATAACGGAAAAAAATATTGAAATGAATTAATTAAATGAATAACAATCAAATGAAAAATTCGAATATTAATCAGTCTGGTATAGATATTTCAAACCCAAGGATCTGAGCATGAAACATGAGAAAAAAGGTTCATAAAAGTTACACACATGTTTTATTAACGTCACTAAAGCAAATACTTTTCCAGAATCAGGCACATACAAAAAACTCCCCCCTGAACCTAATAGTTCATTTCAAAAAGAAATAAAACTCTCACAAGAAAACTTTCCTCTCAATATCAATCCAACAGAAAAATTCAAATATATTGAAATTACACAAAGTCAATTCTCCCATTGGACTAGTAGTTTCGTTTGTTACGGCACCATCATATACAATTTCCACGAAAATTAATAGATATCATTGAACATAATTCAAACATTCAAACAAAACTTTGAGTAAAGTAGAGTATCATAAACTCCTTCGATTAAGTGAACAAAACAGAAAATATTACCTCGCCGGATAATGCAAAAATGATATCATTCGATGTTAAAAACAATTTTCCTAGTACCCTTCCAAAGAAACTATTTTATATTTAGAAAAGTCTCATAAATGAATAATGTGAACCCAAAAGTGAAAGAGGAAATCTTAAAAATCTATTAGGAAATCATTCAACAAAAATGTGCCTTTAAATTGATACACAAAAAAGAGGGTTTGGTAGACCACCAACTTCTTGGTTGACAATTTTCCAAAAGGACATGAAGAGTTTGGGGCTTTTGGATGACGATGCTAACCAGCGGAAGATGAATGGCGCCTCAAGATCCAGAAAGCCGACCCCGTATAACGGGACAAGGCGATGCCAAAGAAGAAGAATGTAGGATGAATTATGGGAAGACCTACTTCCCATACTAGCCCGCTCTTAGCCGAAATATTCATGAAAAATATAGAGAACTCTATTCATGATAGCCACCTTTCTGAAAAATTCATTTAATGTTATAGATATGTCGACGAAGTTATTACCTGATTCACATCACCAATAGATGAGCTAAGTAATTCTTAAACTCTATCAATTCACTCCACCCAAATATTATTGACCTTGGTGTGATATTCGATGTACGTCTTAATTTCAAGGAACATTTGAGAAGTGTAGTTTCCAGATCTTATCAGATGATTCGTCTCATTATCCGCAATTCTACCGAATTCTCACCCAACAGTATCAGAATACTCTATTGTGGCCTTTGCAGGTCAATACTAGAGCAAGGCTCCAACATTTGGTCTCTATACTACCGCTGCGATATCGAGAGTCTTGAGGGAGTTCAACGTAAATGCTTCCGTTGAATCTGTATATTTTTTATGGCTATAAATCTGGTTTCACTGTCAGACGAAACTATCACTTCATGCATGTCTATTTTAACTTGAATTCATTGGAAAACAGAAGACGTGTGTCCAATATGTGTTTCCTATTCAAAATACTTAATGGTTACGTTGATTGTGCGGATTTGTTGTCGAAGTGGATTCTAATTTATCAAACAGAGTTTCAAGGCACATTCCTCTCTTTCACTTGAGAATATCTAAAGCGAATTCAATATCTAATTTTTTTGTTAATCGCATTCTCACTTTTTCTCTGGTTCACAAAGATCATTTAAATTGATAGTACGTAGAATATTGAATTTGAATTTGAAATAAGATGGTATTTGGCCTAAGGATGTTTCAAATTATTGAGTATCTCAGCTATTTTGCCCCTATAGGTAAGATTTATATTTGTCTTTGAGTTGGTTGTTACTTTATTCTGTATTCTATATTTGTTAAAAAGGGGTTTTCCGTTCACAAGGTGTTTATATATACACAAATTACACCGGTAAACAAAAAAATATTTTTTTTTGCGCATGGGTTTTACCTAATATATTTTGATTATATAAGCAAATCTATGTAAAAAATTGCGATTACAGAACGAAAATATTTGCTTTTTAAGAAGTTGTAGCGTTTTTTATTTTCTCACCTAATTTATGTCGGTCTTTGCGTGCTATTGTTATAGAAGGGGGATTAGAGAGTGGGGGGTAGTGTTTCTTGCGTCGCTCGTTGTGTACGGTAGAAAGTGTTTGCATATTGCACAGGAATAACGTGTTTTTTTTGTTTTACGCTGTATAAGCCATTTATAATGGCTTCTAGAAGTTGTGAACGAAACGCTGACTCGTTTTGCTATATTTGCGGCGAACTTATTAAAGTAAGAGAGAAAAAATATGATTTGAGTACAAATCTGAAGATTTGCGAGGCAAATCAAGCTTACTTTAATATACCCGTTAAAAATCAAGACAAAAAATGGGCTCCAAATGTTTCATGTAACTCTTGCAGATACATTCTGGAGGCTGAGTATATTTTATTTTTTTTATTGTATATATTATCATATAAAACATTAATAATAACTATTTAATAAAACCGGACTTACTGAGCAATGGGGAGAAAAAAGCCTGGAACAGTTTTAAGGCAGTAGTTCATGGTTTTCTTGGAAACCATAGAGCTGAAAATTATGACGAGCTGATTACTGACATGATCACAAATTTTTCCGTCATGGGATGTAGAATGTCTCTAAATATGCACATGTTACATTCTCATTTGGATAAATTAAAAAATAATATGGATTCAGAGGAGCAAGGGAACGCTTTCCCAAGATATAATGGAATTCGAGAGACGTTACCAAGGCCAGTATACCGAAAGTATGATGGGGGACTACATTTGGGGATTAATAAGAGAAACTTCTACCGAACATGAAAGGAAAAGCAAAACTGTTCATTTTTGGACGTTTAGGCTCTATTCTAGAACTTCTATAATCAGAATAAATCATAAACGGATGTTTGGTATCTTTTGATAAATCCTCTCTATGTCCATTTTTCAAGTATTTTTATTTATTTGTATTTTCCATTTTTCACACATAAAAACAAATTTAGAACTTTTTTTTGTCATTTTTCTTATTTCTGGGTATAAAAGGAATAAAAATTAGGTATGTACGACCCGTGCGCAAAAATGTTGTAGACCGGTGTTATATGCTTATAAAAATAACTGAATAAATATCACTAAGCGGATCAAACAAAAGAATGGATATCATCATTATTTAATCGGTCGAGAAGGAAAAGACTGTTTAATAAGGCAATTTCTCAAGTATATCATAAAGTCATAGATAATAATGAATATTTTAAATCAATAACGTATTTAGGAATTACTATAGGTATCTAAAATCTCAAATTTCTTATATGACCGAAATTTAACGATAGTCTTCAAAACCCAGAATACCGTAGGTAGACACATCAGGAATGAATGCAAAAGATAAAATTGGTTTTCTACGAGTTAATTTGCGGTACTTGTCACAAGGTACAATCCAACAATCCTTTGGATTGGATTTCATTAATTCTATTCAATTAAAATAGTTCAACAGAAGAAACAAGGTTTGAACATTACAAAACCCTGTTATTGCTAAAGGCATAAAATAAATGTGAAGAACTTATTGAACATAACTATATCAGAAAGAAAATAAAAACAATTTCATAATTTATATAAAATTGCTAGCTGAAAGGAAGCAGTTCTCGTAACTATACTTATGTCTGGAATTTCCATATTTTTTAAAAATGTAGATTGTTTTGTATAGATGAAGTTGAAATAGTCAACGAAACGTCAACAAAAATGAAGATTTTTCATGTTCAGAAGTTTACACAAAACATAACTATATATATATATATATATATATATATATATATATATATATATATATATATATATATATATATATATATATATATATATAGTAAATACTGAGACTCTTAATCGAAATATCGAAATATTTCAAATAAAACTCTCAGGGAGCTGTCTACACAAATGTTGTCAACGAGAACGAACCCATCACTTTCGAGAGTGAATATTAAGAGCGTTTCGAAAAATTCATCGATCTTGTTGAATGATAATAGGATACAATTGTTTCATCATTATTATGAATCATCAGTCCATATTTAATCTATCAATCAAGAATCGATGACTTTCAAAACGAACATAGGTCCCATACCAAATTAAGAGAAGTTCTAGAGAGTGAAATACACACGTAGGCTCCCTCTATCGGCGAAAGGACGTATAAACACTCCCTAGCGTTCAAGATTCCTACTCATGACTACAAGAGTGCGAGTGGAAGGCTTTGTAGATATTTCATTCGAACACAACAGAAAATTGTCTGAAATGTGTACGAATGATCCCATGCCTAATCGCTCCAGATCACGCCCAAGCGGGCAAAAGTGTAGCTAGTTCAAAGATTCACAGGTAATTCAATACTAGTAAATACTGAGACTCTTAATCGAAATATCGAAATATTTCAAATAAAACTCTCAGGGAGCTGTCTACACAAATGTTGTCAACGAGAACGAACCCATCACTTTCGAGAGTGAATATTAAGAGCGTTTCGAAAAATTCATCGATCTTGTTGAATGATAATAGGATACAATTGTTTCATCATTATTATGAATCATCAGTCCATATTTAATCTATCAATCAAGAATCGATGACTTTCAAAACGAACATAGGTCCCATACCAAATTAAGAGAAGTTCTAGAGAGTGAAATACTCACGTAGGCTCCCTCTATCGGCGAAAGGACGTATAAACACTCCCTAGCGTTCAAGATTCCTACTCATGACAACAAGAGTGCGAGTGGAAGGCTTTGTAGATATTTCATTCGAACACAACAGAAAATTTTTTCTGTTGTGTAAAAAATTATTATGCGTCCATACCAAATATAAATAACTTAACAAAAAAACTGAAAATATATTCAAAGACGAAAATATAAAGATTACAACATACAATCAGAAAACAGTTGAAGGATTATAAAGTACACTCAAAGATCAAATCCCAAAACCATTGAAAAATGAAATAATATATAAAATAAATTGCAAGAACTGTGATGGAGTATACATAGGACAGACATCACAATGGTTAAAAAATAGGATAGCTCACCATAAATCGGATATAAAAAAAGGAAAGGATAGATGTGCCCTAGTAACACATACAACAAAATTACACCATAGATCAAACTACGACGATGTACAAATCCTAAAAACTGAACGTAACTATCACAAAAGACTTATACATGAGATGATAGAAATGAGAAAAGATGAAAATTCCATGAATAAAAAAAATGACACACAAAACTTGAGTAACATATATTGCTACTTACTGGATATTCAGCATGAAAAGAACTACGACAAAAAAGAAGAAGAAAGGAAACAACTGGGATCAGATGGTACGTGATAAGAATATAGACATTTAACCTAAAATATCAGAATTAAATATTGAGAATAAATTGTAAATGTTGGATGAATTTGCCAAATTACGCTTATGTTATTGCTGCTAAATAGTTTAATGATTGTAATCTCAACTCTCATGTAAGCAAACAGTGTATATTGTGTTGTAGATGTTGGTTAAGGTTGTTTTATATATTTTAGAACCCTGAAGAAGCAATAAAGTACATTGCGAAAGCTTGGTAAAGAGAAAAGAGTACCACTGCAAATACTGAGTCAATAAACCCTCACAAATTATTAAAAAAAATATATTATATATATATATATATATATATATATATATATATATATATATATATATATATAACAACTACTAGCCATATATAGAACCAGACTAGCTGAAAATCACAGGTGTATAAGATTCAATAACAATGACTCCTTGTTTGCAAAACATGTCAATGATACTGGTCACACAACAGATTTTTCCAATAATTACAAATTACAAATTACTCCATATAGAAAATAACCCTTACATACTTAATAGCTTGGAATCTTTAGAAATTTGCAGGTTGCATAAATTATATCCAAATAATATCATCAATTCACAAGTTCAATATGATAAAAGAATAATTATTAACGTTTTCTTTGAATGACTACATAAAATCCTACAGGTATCTTTGTTTGGTAGCTTATCTTCTTAGAGTTAATTATAGATGTCGCTAATGTTACAATTTTTATTTTATTTTAGATTAGTTTTCTGTGATTTGTTAACTTTAAATTATATTGATTGCTCCTCTCACGTGTATAGATCATCCTCTTAAACTGTTTTTATTTTATTATAATCGATAAAAATTTTTAAACAAGTTACTAATTTTTTGTTCTGACTATTTCTAATTATTGTTAAAATGTAGGTATTGACCTTTATATGTAATTGTTTGCAGTGGTATCGAACTTTTTTGTTTTTAGTATATTGTACCTGATGATGCTGTTCTGAAACAGCGAAACCGGTTGTACGTTTCATAATATACTTTGGGAACTTAAAGACAAGTGTGTTTTTACATACTTTATTATTATTAAATCATATAAATATATAATTACCTTCTGCTAAAGGAGAGAGCATGAGATACTGAACTGAAGCTGCTCCTGCACTCTGTCCATACACTGTGACGTTATTAGGATTTCCACCGAAACTGGAAATGTTATTTTTCACCCATCGCAGAGCCATCACTTGATCTTTGAATCCAGCGTTTCCAGGCACTCCTAAACTTTCATCTTCCAAACTTAGAAATCCTATAAAGGAATAAATGAATTGAACTAACAAAGAATTTTTCATCAGAGAAAGCATCCAATTGGTTAAGCTATATGGTACATAACCTCACCATCTAAAAACGGTTTTGGTTTTACGATAGAGACTCCTCTAAAGAATGTCGGGCTTTCAGGCTTCTGCGAAAGAATTCTTCGCATTGGGAGATTTGACTAAATCACTTCACCTTGAGGCGACTTTTTATGATCTACGTATGCTCTAAACCGAGAATATGAATAATAAATGAATAATAATTGTGGAGGAGATAAGTTCAACAGAAGCGAACATTATTATTTTTCTTGTTTCTCGGAGTGATGTATTTTCAAGATAGCGACACTTCCTGTTATACCGAAAATAGATGACAACTTAGGTATTTTGCAAAAACAGGAATTGTGGAGTATTCATAACTCTACGGTCTTCCACTTGGAGTCACAAGAAGATCGTTGCCTGACTTCAGTGGACGTGGTGCGACTGACGAGTTCCTTGCAGAACGAAACATATATGTCTCGCACTTCCATCAGGTGTGGCATCGATTTCAATATTTCTCTGAAATTTATCCCTTGAAGGATAGTGGAGGCATCACATCGTACACGTTCACATATCTAGCTCTACTATAACATTCTCTTGATTTTTCGAATTTTTCAAATGAATGTTCTAGTGTTCATTTTCTCAAACATTTCATTCAGTGCCATAAGCACAAAAAATTTCATTTCCTTTTATATATATATATATATATATATATATATATATATATATATATATATATATATATATATATATATATATATATATATATATATATATGTGAAACCTATGGTTGTTTGTGTATCTGAAACTCATCTTACAGAAGATATATATAAGAATGAAATCGATATAAACGGTTATAATTCTGTGAATTGCTTTAGTGAAAACAGAAGAACGGGTGGAGTCACCTTTTATATTATAAATGGAATAGATTTCAATGTAATAAATAATAAGCCTATTGATAGTACATTATGGTTCTTGTCAATTTGTTTAAAAATTCAAAAACATAAACTATTAATAACCGGAATATATCGATCACCATCAGGACCAAATAATATTTTTATAGATAACTTTGAGAATTTAATTGAAGATATACTTGAGTTCACAGGGATACAAATTATCATGGGCGATTTCAACTATGATTATAAAGCACAAAGCTATTTTATAAATAAATGTAAATTGTTATTATCAAATAGTGGATTGTATCAGATTGTTAAAGACTACACACGTATAACCAATAATAGTAAAACTCTCATTGACTATGTAATAACAAACGAAAAATCAATCATTTGTGAGGTACTTCTCACGCCTAAGATAAGTGATAATAATATCATATCGTTAACAATGAAGAAACAAAATTCTACAATTGTAGAAAATACGATAATTAAATATATAGACTACAATAGAGACAAATTGGTCGAAAATTTTCTAAAAACAGAATGGAATAATTCTGTTGTTGATATCGACTGTATAGCAAGCAATCTGATGAATCCATTGAATAAAATATTGAGGGAAATGTCAAAAGTGAAAACAGTTGAGCATTTTCACAACAATCAAGTCAATAAGTGGATAACAAGTAAAATCATAATGAAGATGAAAGATAGAGACAGAAAACATAGAAGTGCTATTATTAATTATTCGTCCCAAGCATGGCAGGAATTTAAAACGATAAGAAATGAAGTTGTAGAAATGATAAGGCAGTCGAAAAAAAGATATTTCATTGATATTTTAGACAACAATAGGAACAATTCTCAACAACTATGGAAACATTCAAAACAATTATTACCAAGTAAAACAAACAATACGTTATATGTTGAAATCGATAATGAAATAATCCGGGATGATCACCATATTGCCCGCTGTTTCAATCTATACTTTGTTGATAGTATAAAACAAATAATTGATTCAATAGTTCCAAAACATAACCATGACTATGTGATGAAATTTATACCGAAATTGTTGAAAATGGATACCTTCGAAAAAATAGATATGGCAGGTTTGAAAACTATTGTGAGAAATCTGAAAAACATTGGTAGTTGTGAAGATGATATAACTGTTAAGATTTTAAAAGATGCTTTTGACGTTTCTGGAAATAGATTTTTAGATTTGATAAACACATCACTAACTCATGGAATCTTTCTAAATGAATGGAAATGTTCAGTGATAATACCAGTGCCTAAAATTTGTAACACTGTCAAATTGGAGGAATTTCGACCTATAAACATTCTTCCACCATACGAAAAAATTCTAGAACTAGTTGTTAAAAATCAGGTTCTAGAATTATGCGAAAAACATTCAGTTATTTCTGACTTACAATCAGGTTTCAAGAGAAATTCCTCCTGTGAGACAGCACTGTTGAGCATACGCGAGGAATGGTATAGAGCTATCGATAAAGGAGAGGTAGTGATTGTAGTATTATTGGACTTCAAAAGAGCGTTCGAAATTTTATGTAGATCATTGCTGTTGAAAAAACTAGAAAAAATTAGTTTTGAAGGTTTAGTGAACAAATGGTTCAATTCTTATTTACAATCGCAATCTCAAAAAGTTAAATTCAATGGTGTTATTTCGGACAGCATTGGAGTTGATTTTGGCGTACCTCAGGGTACGGTCTTAGGTCCACTACTATTCTCCTTATACATCAATGATATTGTTTTGCATGTGAAAAAATGCTCTATACGATTGTTCGCAGATGATAATATGATTTTTATTAGTGGTAAAAATATCCAGACCATGACAGAATGGATCAATAGAGACTTGGCAGCAATAAATGAATGGCTAAGCGATAACAGTTTATCGCTGAATGTTAAAAAGTCTAAATTTATAGTTTTTGGTACAAGTAGAATTCTTAAGGTTAGTAATGAAAAAAAAAAAAGTTAGTAATGAAAATATAAGTATTAAAATTGAAAACCAGAATATTGAGAGGGTAAAACTTGTTAAATACTTAATCGTTATGTTAGATGAGAAATTGAGTTTCAATGATCATGTCGACTTGATATCGTCTAAAATCTCCAAGAGAATCAATTTTCTCAAAAGAATTGGGAAAAATCTGACCACATATATGAATATATTGCTCTTTAAGTCCATAATTATGCCACACTTTGAATATTTTTCCACTCTGTTATTGGGATTGAGTAAAGAAAAAACTCAACAGTTACAAAAGTTACAAAATAGAGCTATGCGAACAATTTTGAAATGTAATAGATATACCCCAATCCAAAGCATGCTAAATTGTTTAAAATTGATGTCAGTCAAACTTTTTGCTACATATATATTTATATTTAAAGTTAAAAACAAATTGTTCCCATATAAAGTAATGAAAAATGTAACATGTGTCAGTGATGTGCACAGTCATAATACAAGAAATGCTGACAATTTCTACATGCAAGTTTCTAAGCATTCTAAACATAGGAATAGTATATTTTATGAAGGATTTAACGCATTTAATAAATTGCCTAGCTCCATAAAAACAATTAGCGACCTTAAGGTATTCGAGCGTAAATTAGCTAAGTTCGTTTTGAACATAAAATTGTTAATAATATACTTTGAACACGAATGTATGTATGATTTTGTAATAGCTAATGCTAAAATAAATATTATTATTATTATTATTATATAATTATTATTTCTTAATTTTTAATTTAATTTGAGAGTTTTATTTGAAATATTCAGATATCATTGACGTTTCATTATATATCACACTTCGTCAAAAAAACTTCAAAATAAATAATTTGAATAGTTTGTTTCGACAAAGTTGTGATATACAACGAAATGTCAACGAAAATAAAGTTTTGAACATTGAAATAAGCCTGTTATTGCTAAAAATATTGAAAATAAACTATCATAAACGGACAATAAATCAATTTTGAATATATATATATATATATATATATATATATATATATATATATATATATATATATATATATATATATACTTACTTAAGAAATACTTACCAAGCAGTCCTAACCTATAATTTATAGAAACTTGAACGACGTTCTCAGTCATCAAATATTCGGGATCGTATACAGTCGATGAATTAGAGCCTACCACGAATCCTCCGCCATGAATCCATACCATCACAGGTTTCAGGGGTACTGCAGGTTCCGGTAACTGCAAATAATTAGCTTCCGTTGAAAAAATATTATTTTTGTGATGTATAAATATATATATATATATATATATATATATATATATATATATATATATATATATATATATATATATACTAGCAGACCCGGCGAACTCCGTTTCGCCACCAGATGGCTTCCTTTTATGTAACATTTCGTTTGGTGATTAAAAGATGAAGAAAAATTTTTTTTTGTTTTATATCTGAAAAGGAGAAATTTTATTTCATTTCACAACAGTAATGAATTCATTTCGATTACAAAAATGAAATGTTATTTAGTTGAACTTCTCTAAGTAAATGAAAGTGAATCCAAAGTAAATACTGAATCGAAGGGTTATACGTGTCCACAAATTATCCGTTTTATTGAAGTGCTCTTTGGTAAATCACATTTTGTGTTTTTTGGTCTGACGTTAACACAAACAAAGCGGATGGTTTCCCAACTCGTGAACACGAACGTATAACTGCCCATGTGAAAAACAATGATTTTCTAAATTTATACCGCAAACACTAAGCGATTGGCCTTGCGACTTGTTAATTGTCATTGCGAACGCAAGGCGAACTGGAAATTGCAATCGTTTGAAGTGAAACGGAAGATCAATCGGAATCATTGGTATTCGAGGAACACATACATTTTCACCTGCGTACTTTCCGTTAATAATGGTTGCCCCAATCAAATTCGGCATAAGTCTTTTTACCGAAAGTCGAGTACCGTTGCAAAGTCGCGGTGGATTCAAATTACGCAATATCATAATAACTGTACCAACTTTGAGTTGCAAGTTATGTGGTGGAAATCCTAGTAACTCCAGAGAATTCAAAAACTCCGTTGGATAATTTACTACATCATCGGGATTTGTTATGGAATCAACGGATTTGTAAGTAACCAAATCGCGAGCAATTTTTGATTGAATGGTAACATTCAGTGCGTGTACATCATTATTCTTTGCGCCAAGAATTGCTCGTTGACTTAACCAAGCATAATTCTGATAATTCTCACTAATGTTTGGGAAAACATTTTCAATAAGAGCTAATTGAGAGTCTATAAATCGGCAAAAGTCGTTGGTAAGAGTAATTAATCCAGATGTCGCATCAACTGGGACTTTGATCATTTTGAAGTTGAACTCTCATATTAGTGGTTAGCGATAATGTTTTTACGTTATTCCATAAAGGTGATGCCTTTAGGCAAGCATACAATTCATCTGGAGGCGTTCCACGGGGAATTACTGGCAACGTCTGCCTGAAATCGCCTGCCAACAATATCATCAAGCCGCCAAAGAAATAAACAGCTATAAAAAATAAGGGTTGATCGTATAAGGGTGAAAATTCAGGGTTGCATGTATTTTTGTATGTTGTATCATGAAAAAATAAAAACTGAAAATTTTGAAGTTATTGTAGTTTGAAAATCAACTTCTTCTGTTCAACGTTCTTCTAGAAGATTCAGTTATGTCAAAATATTGAATTCTTTCAAATACTTCTCATTCAGAACTTCGTATCAAAAGTAGTTGCAAACTCATCGAAATTGACAATTATGTATCAGATTTGAAAAAATGTATCTGTATTTTTTGCTTATTTTTCTTTAATGACCACATTTATCCCTTCATAATCCTAGTAATTCGATTTCAAGCAATTTTCATTCCATATTTGACTTGAATATTAATAATGTGAAATTGATAGCAATTATGAACTTTTTTTCATGAGTAGATTCAGATTCAATTAATGATTCAAATGCTCACATATTCTATCAAATCAATTACATGCAAGTCTAACAAGGTTTAATTGATTGCTGTGCACGTGTTACTCTTTTTAAGTTTTTACTTAATTTCCTTCACACATGTATTCAAATGATTTAATACTTTACGCTACTACAGAATACTTAGTATAATAACAACACTAAGCTGCAATGTCCAGTAATGGATATATGAAATAGTAATCTTTTCAGGGAGAATTCTACTGAATCAGATCGTAGCATCTACCGGGTTCAACTGAAGTTTGGAAAGAACTTTGTGGAAATTCTGATCGCACCAGCAAAGCACAGCCAGTCGATTTCAATGCAAATATCCAAAGACATATATGAAAACACAAATAAATCAAATATTTGAAAATAATTCATCAACAAACACCAATAACTTCACCACTCAACTAAAATGGGTAGAGCTGTGCAGCCCCATCCAACCAGTACAGTGTTTTACTTATAATGTTTTTTTTAGCTTTAACAGCAGAGAAGTGATTTATTCTCAGTTTGGTTTGGCAATTCATCGTGATTAGACTCACGCCTGGACAACGCTTGCAAATAGTGCAATTTCATTTCGAAAATAAGGGTTCTGTGCAGAACACGTATCGCGCTCTACGTCCATTTTATCCATATGCGCACTTCTAGTTGAATGGCTACGTCAACAAACAAAACTTCCGCATTTGTAGTGAAGATAATCCTCAAGGTATGTCAAAACACCGTCACATCCAGAAAAACTGACTGTTTGGTGCGCTTTATGGGCTGGTGGAATCGTTGGTTCGTACTTTTTCAAAAACGATGATGACCAGATGTTACAGTCAACGGTGATTGGTACAGAGCCATGATTACTAACTTTTTAAGTCCTGAATTGAACAACCATGATGTCCAGGAGCTGTGGTTTCAACAAGACGCCGCAACATGTCACACAGCTCGTGCCACAATAGATTTATTGAAAGACACGTTTGGTGACCACCTAATTTCACGTTTTGGACCTGTGAATTGGTCTATGCGGATAAGCCACAAACGCTTGACCATTTGGAAGACAATATTCGCCGTGTTATTGCCGATATACGGCCACAATTTTTGGAGAGTCATCGTAATTTGGACGTCTAGATTGTACTACATCCGAGTCAGCCGTGGCGGTCATATTCCAGAAAGCATATTCAAAATGTGATGCCACTAGATTATCTTTCGAATAAAAAAATCTCTTGTCAATCGAATGATCCATCGTTGTTTTATTGCAATATAAAGTTCTATACCTCTAAAAGAAACACCGTCTAAAAATTATTTGAATTTCATGAATTAAATTCAAAAGAATGTTGATGTTTAAAGTTAAAGTACTTCGAGTACAGTCTCAGTGCGCAACAACTTCTGAATATTTTCTAATTCACAGAATTAAATAAATAATGATTACCTCTTTAATGTTGATATTCAAATTTAAACAATTGTCTTCGTTTCCTTCCGCGATTTTGAATAGTAAGTTCAATGAAGGACATGCCTGCCCTTGTTTAGTCGCGTTCAATTCTCCATTCCATGCATCAATGGGGACAGGAGCCTATAAATCAAAAATCAAAAAAATACGTGATAACATAAGTAATACAGTTAAAGAATCATGCATCTACCTTATATACCCATGAAATGAACAAATAATTCAGATGAAAAAATTTTCGTTTCAAACGAAAACCTTCATAAACAAAATTATGCGAAATAATTTTCTGAGGAAATCAAATATTTGAGTTTCATCAAGTATTTCTTCATGGCCCTGCGGAAAACCAAAACAATGTTTTAGGTTATCTTCCGAAAAACTTGAGTTCAGAAATACCACATTAAATCATATTTAAAATTCAAAGTTTTTTCTATAGTAGCCATGGGTGCTGTAACTTCCTTTTACATGACCTGAGAGTGTTATGGAATCTTGGAGCCAAAAAGGTATATAATCTTCAAGGAATACCCTTCTGCGCTTTTGGTTTACATACCAATTGACTTTTAACCTTGCTAAATGAATATTAAAATGAACGTTAAAATATATATGTATATTTATTTATCACTCAAAACAGAACTAGAGATGTGAAATTTTAAATTACGATATTATTGTATGAACCAGTTAACTGTATCAAATTAAAAGCTCAAATAAAGATTATTATTATCATAAGTCAGTGTACTACTGACCCTACATATTATTATTACAACAGACTCCTTTTTCGGGAGCTCTTAATTGGTCCAAAAAATGTGACGGTAGAGCTTACCCACATTTATCAAGGGATGTTAGAGAGTATTGAAATTCTCATAGAATCCATTTTTTTTAATCACTGTCGTGTATTCTATGAAACTCGAAATTTATATAATTTCACATATAAAAGATATGTGAAATTTCGATGCTTGGTGTGTCTATAATCTGGGAGGTGTTCTCTACTGATTCCTATAGATGGAATTGTGAAGTATTCATTACTCAACGGTCTTCTACTTGGAGTCACAAGAAGATCCTTGGGTGTTAAAATCGTTGCCTCACTACGATGGACGTGGTGCGAGATTCAGTGCCATAAGCACAAAAGTTTCATTTCCTTAAAAATATCGCCGAATGGGCCCCTTAAATACGGGAATAAACGCGAGCGTACTACTAACGCAACCTATTGATATCTGAAAACATCGTATGATGATATTTGTCAAATAGACATTGCAATTTAGTAGATACCTACGGGTATAGAAGATATGTGAATTTTCGATGCTTGCTGTGTCTGTAATCTGAGAGATGTTTCTTACTGATTCCTATATATGGAATTGTAGAGTATTCATCACTCTAAGGTCTTCCACTTGGAGTCACAAGAAGATGCTTGGGAGTTGAAATCGTTGCCTCACTTCAATGAGCGTGGCGCGAGTTCCTTGCAGAACGAAACATATATGTCTCGTACTTTCATCAGGTGTGGCATCGATTTCAATATTTCTCTAACATTTATCCCTTGACGGATGATGGAGATTTCACATCGTGTACGTTCACATATCTAGCTCTACTGTAACATTCTCTTGGTTAATTTGAATTTTTCAAATGAATGTTCTAGTGTTCATTTATATATATATATATATATATATATATATATATATATATATATATATATATATATATATATATATATATATATATATTAGAAAATGAACAATAGGACAATCATTAGAAAAATTAAAATTAAACAAACGAATGTTATAGTAGAGCTAGATATGTGAAGGTGAACAATATGGTGCCTCCGTTATCCTTCAAGAGATAAATGATGCCACACCTGATGAAAGTGCGGAGCAGCTGTTTCGTTCTGCGAAGAACTGGTCCGATATTTCAAATTGGAGTCAAAAGAAGATGCTTGGAGATTGAAATCGTCGCCTCATTTCGATGGACGTGGTGCAAATGACGTGAAATGTGGTGCAAGTTCCTTTCAGAACGAGATATTCATCCCTTGAAGGAAAATGGAGGCATGACGTTGTACACGTTTACATATGTAGCTATAACATTCTTTTGTTTAATTTTTATTCTTCTAATTAATGTTTTAGTGTTCATTCTCTTGAATATTTCATTCAGTGCCAAAAGCACAAAACCTTGATTTATATTGAAAAGTATTGTACCTATACCATGAAAGTATACTATAATGTTAGGGAACGTACTCATGAAAAATTTAGAATTTGAAACTTCATACCTTGAATATGTATCAGATAGTAACGATGTCATTCCAAATAGAATACCTTTCATAAGATGTATAATTCAATTTCAAGCATACATCTTTTGAAGATCCTCGAACACAAATTGCAATAATTCAAACTCATACGTTTTTTCATTAGCCTAATTCGAATTTAATTGATCGTTTCGCGAGAAGGATTATTCTAAAAAGCTTCGTAGATTGTTTCAACTGATGAAGAAAGAGTGTGCTAAATGAGTCGCAATAAAAATGAAATGCAGGAAATGCTCGAAAACAAAAATTTCAAGTTGAAACTGCGTTTTTTACCGAATTTGATCTCATTTGACATTAAAATCCAGTTTAGCCAGATACAGTTTCTCATTCCGTAACTATGCAGGTTTGTGAATAGACAACGATTAACATTTTTTTATGAGTAGCTACATTGAAGATTATCATATTTTGCGATTCACTTTTATTCGTGACGATTCACTATTCATAAATTATTATTCATTAGTTTTGAAAACGTTGCAATTCGCAGAGGAATCTCAACCAAAATGGAGATTTTTCATATAATAAAGACTTCATTATAAGAAAAATACATATGTAGTTTAAAAAACAGATATATAGATTATAATTTTATATATATATATATATATATATATATATATATATATATATTATATATTTTCAGTGTTTAATTGGGATTGCAGTCTAGGACAGGAAAATCAGTTACCTCTTTAGTATTTTCCAAGCTTTCGAAAATGTTTATTTTCTTCTTCAGGGCTAAAATAGTACAAAAATTAACAGTTTATATAGCAAGGCACTATAAAAAGTTTTCTCTTACAATTACTGTGAAGTTAGTCCGAAAGTACATTAGTTTTTTGAATTTTTAAAATAACTACAAGTGTTCCCAAATGCATTGGGTTGGAATGTTACTGCATTCTACGTGCTGGATAGTTGAAGGAAGCCACGACAATGACCGTATTTCTCAATTTGGCTTTTCAAGTAGAGTGTTCCCAGATGTTTTTAAGGGCGTTTTTTAAAATGCATAACGTTGGCCGAAGTTTTATGACTAACGGAAAGAGAATGAATTTGTTTTTTTATATATTCAGAATGGATTTTTCGGTGAATAGGATATCCGAATATGAGCCATTAATCAGAAGAACCTATGAGATTTATATATATATTGCTTAAATTATCTGTATCAGATTTTTTGTTAATACAATTTCCTGTCTTTTTAATATGGACCATTTCTAGGAAAAGGCGTTTGTTGTAATTGTTTGCGTGATCTAAAATTTTTGTGGCATTGTAATTCATATTATGACCAGTGGCTTGCACGTGTTGGGTTAATGCAGAGGAATTCGTCTTGTTAGTATTTCGGCAATCACTTTTATGAGAAATGATCCTCGAATGAAGATTTTGGGATGTTTGACCTATATATACAGAATCGCAATTTTGACAAGGAATTTTGTAGACCACATTTGATTTGAATTTCAATTCTATGGGATGTTTTGTGCGAGTGAATAATGACTGTATCGTTAATGTGTTTTTTTGGGCTATTTTTATTTTATTATGGGATAATTCGATCAGTTTTGGCGTTAGATTGTGTATATGCGGTAGAACACCGAATGGTAGATTCTCTGGGCTGTTGTTGCTGATAATTTCCTGGTTTGTTTCAATATATATATATATATATATATATATATATATATATATATATATATATATATATATATATATATATATATATATATATATATATATTGTAATCTCTATAACTATATAGAGATTCGTGTTTTTGTTGATATAGTAGCAATATGATAATGATTATAATATGATAATAATATTGGGTGATTCCACACATCACACAACTTAATTCATCCGTCTCGAAAATATATGGATTCGCTATACGCAACGGCAAATATTTCTATAATTCCTTAATATTCATAGAACTGTTTAATGCCCTGATCCGTAGCAGGTTGGAGTATGGCACCATGATTCGGCATCCTATTTACACTTGCCATCAACGCCATCTTGAGGCAATTCAGAAAAGGTTCTTGAAATTCTCAGTGTGGAAGGAGGATAAAGTTTATCCACAGAGAGGAGTAAAGCATAACGAATTAATGAGTTGATTTAGTTTGATCTCATTGCAGGACAGGAGAGAAACTTAATCATTCAAATTTTTGTACAAATTACTACACCGTTTTTTGATTGTCCTCCTTTCTTGACCGCTTTGAAATTTCGTGTTTCTAGGCAGAATTAGGCAAAACTAGGCAACTCCCTAATACAATCCCCCATGTGGTTTATGGAGTCTACATTCAATAGAGTTGCCAATAATTGTGACATTCACTTCTACTACATACAAGTTTTTATTAGGAGTTATGTGAACAAAGTAAATCGAATGAAATGAGTTGATTTAGACTGAGTTCTTTGTAATATTTTTTTAATTGCTATTACTCAGTAATAAGTTACTATTTTAAATTTCTTCAAATTAGATTGAACTTTTTTTATATCTCTTTCATTTCATTTATTCAGTTATTATTCAACATTATGGTATTATTTTCTGTAATTGGGTACTATACCTGTTGAGAATAAAGAAATTATTATAGATAGCATATATTATACATAAATTATTTGATCATTGACAAGGGGTGAAAATAGTTGAATTACTAACATCAGCATAATAGTTTCAGAATTGATGGAATACATCCACTTTTAGGCATACAACATGAAACGCTTACAAGTCGACATAATGTGGAAACACTCAGCGCTCGGAGAAAATGCCATGCATAAAATAATTAACAATAAAGTGAAATGTCAGGAATTATTGCAAAAGCTCAATTTTATTGTCTCAAGAGTTTCTTCCAGAAGCGCATTCGCGTTCTACCTTCCCGCAGCTGAAACGAATGTTCTAAAATTTTCTCCATTGCACACGATGTGTGAACAATGTTATATTTTCGGAGCTATGGAAGATATTTTCAACTGTTCTGTTACTGATATTAAGGCAAGTTTCCTTGATATACATAATCTCTGAGAGAACAATCATTTATATGCATTCACGAACAGAATTCATATTCACCCATATAATTATGTGTGTAGGTATTCGTGTGTTTAAATTTATATGTATGTAAAACTTTGGTCAGCATTCAAGTTTTTTCATTCCTATAATTATTATATTTAATTTCATCAGTTGTGATTCATATCTCAAACTCCTTCATTTAAAATGAAAGTACAAATTTGAAACTTTCGCACTGCCAATTTTGTTTTTTGTATATGTTATGTTTTCTGTTTTATAATTAGGACCTGTCGTGTAAAAGAGTGTGTGTTAAATAAATAAATAAAATAAATAAACATCGCTAACAAAAAATAGGCTTTGTCAGTAGGAGGGTGAAAAGTTAAGTTTTATGTATTTTTAAATGTCACATCAAAAAAAATAGAAAAATGGAAATTTGCTCGAACAGAAAATTTTTGTTTGTTGCACTACTCTCATCACTCAGGGGTATGACGAATAGATAACATATCGATTCTCATATCTACCGAGAATCAAATGAAATTTCATCTCATTGTTCAAGCCTTTTCGGAGGAGTACGTCAGTTAACACTGTGACACAAGAATTTAATTTATATATTATAATATAATAATAAAATTAAATTATATTATATTCATTCATTTTATTATATTTTATAATATTATTTAAATGAAATTATATTATATTTACATATCAAAAACAATCCTTGATATTTCAACAAATTTTGTGTCTTCTTCAGAAAAAAAAAACGGGGTGCAAAGTTATGACTACAATGATCGAATTGAATAAAAGAAAAATATAGATCTACTTACAATTAGAGTTTATGCAATGATAATAAGATGGCGAATTTTGTTTAGTTCGTCTTATCTAGCATTTATCAGATATCTAGCAGATATGGTTATAAATGATATTGAAATTCCGCGAAACTCGAACACGATCTTTGGTTTTCAAAAAAAATTATTTTATAGATTTTGTATTATACTTCTAACATTTGCTATTCTGACGTTTTTTTTATATATATGAGGTCCTTTATGATATTTTTAAAAAGCCTGGTATTGCTAAAAACGATCAAAATGAACTATCTTAAGCAAGGAAAAAATCAATTCAACAAACATATATAAATGAATATAAATCATATGTATGATACCAACAGTATTCATAAATTATATTTATGCATACGTTGGATCTAATTTTGCCAAATGACACCTGAATTATCAGAGCATTAATTTGAATTGAAATAGAAAATCGAATGTTATTTCTAATAGACAAAGTTTGTAAATATCTCAAAATTTGCATACAACAAATCTTCGAACTTTTTGTTGTTCTAAAAAAAAATTTTCATCGAATTACTATATGTTTACAATTATAACACCGGTTCAGAAAGGTCATTGTGCTATTATAATATTATTTATATTGCAATCAATGTAAATTACCCAGCATGTTTCCTTATTTAAACTACTTAAATATTAGACAAACACAAACACCTATGCCTTCAGCGGGACTCGAACCTGAGTTCCACTTCACCTTAGTCGGTTGTTCTTCGACTGAGCCACGGAGATCGACGGGTTTCATGTAAAACATTAAAGAAGGTATCTGACTTAGATGAGCGTCTTTACCGAGTCGCAATTGTCAAATTATCGAAGCAATGCTCTTTGGATTTATGATTCATTTGTAAGTAATATCCACGAAACAACAATAAAACATAAATAGAATACATAAATAAAATCAGTTATATTATGGAGATTATCAAAAATGATATAAATCTTTGATGGAAACGAATAAAACCATATCATTGGATGTTTGGTAATATGAAATTTTAAGCTACTAAATTAATAGATGCCATTTCAGTAGAAGAATCGGTCATCCATGCAGTCTACTTTCGGAAAATTGTTTTGGAAGCCATATAAAATAATTGCAACTCTTACCTTGAATCTTAGTTTTCCCACAGGAGCCTTTGCATATGAAATACCTTGGAAACTATAATATTTGTCACCAAGATAATTAGCTGCAACTTTTCCTCTTATTTTTCCCAGAGCGGTATCAATCACAATCGTTTTCGTCATAGTGTATAGAAGTAGATAAACTATAACTGAACGATCAACTTCTCGAAATAAAAAATTATAACTATGATTAAATGCATTACCACCACTGCAGTAAAACCTCGATCACCTTGCTGAACTGAGAAGTGGGAATATTTTCATTTTTTGAGAAGTTTTTAGTGTCTAACCTTTTTCGTTCATTTCGTCAATTTATTCATATTTAATTCTCCTTAACTTCCTCTGTTGAGCAAGACACACAAATTGATGGGTTCAATGTTGAAAACTATGCATATTTAAATAATTATGTGAGTTCATTTCGAATATATAAGAATATTCATTTTTTTTTCGAGAATATTTAGTTCATTGTCAAGGGAAATAGACAGTTGGAATTCGGGTTATGAAGTAATTCTTGAAGTCTAATGAGTGTAATGCAAACCTGATATAGGGATATCGAAATGAATGGAAATGACATTTCGAGTACCCTTTCAACTGAATATTTGAGAAGTATTCGAGATTTTATCTTCGATAAAAGTGAGGGTTGATTTAATTCCCTAAGGTTATTATTGAGGAAATTAATAATAGGAGATATGTATAAAACGCTTGACAAATGTTAATATCAAAGGTTGTATTAATCTCATGTAAATTGGACACTGTCAAGACTGACAGTCTTGAAAATGAGCTAACGCTCGAAACATGTTGACTATACAAATTGTTGAATAAATCGTGAAACATTAAGCCAAGAGTTTAATTTATTTCAATATATATATATATATATATATATATATATATATATATATATATATATATATATATATATATATATATATATATATATATATATATATATAATAAATATATATATATATATATATATATTATATATATATATATATATATATATATATATATATATATATATACCTATATATAGGTTGCAATTCGTTATGAGACGTGTACTGAATATTATCAAAACTGAACAATTCAACAGGCGGTCAAACCACTCATAATCGAAGAAAAGGTATATTGTCACAATGTTTATTATAAATTCAAAAATCAAGAAATATAATTTCACTTGCTCCTTCAAATTCCAGCAGGAAACCCTGAATATTTTGTTTTCACTCATCAAAAAATAAGAAAATGATTGACCACAAAAGGAGAAATACGTTTCTCCGTTCTTATCAGTATATATTCATATTCTATTTTCAATCATATCGTACATTTCGTCCCAAAATTTATTTCTTGCTTCAAAAGGATTCATTTTCATAATCAACTTATCTCCAATATCCAGAAAATGGTGGTGTTTTTGGTCTACTGGATACCACAGTATTTCATTTTCTTCTTCCAAGTGTTGTGGAGTAGGATTACCGTATTTCGCAAAATTCGTCCACAGCTTCACCATGCTCTTGATCATTTTATCTTCACGAGAATTCGGTTTTACATGAATAGAAATAATACTGTCAAATAGATATCCTAAATCATCAGCGTGGCAGCTACCCGATATTTCGTGAAAACTCATATTTCTTGCAATTTTGCCGAATGTTTTTTTCAGCAGTGTATGCTTGAAAGATGCTGACAGGTAGCAACAAGTGAAAAAACTCTTTGGAGATTTCACAGTGGCAAATTTTTTGGAGTAGTTCAAATCACCATGGAAAGAAAACATATAATAGTATATCGGTTGGCTATTGGTGTTGAGATGATAATTGACAGTCCTATGAATTCCATGAATAAAAAGGTTATCCGACTTGAGCTGCAAAAAAAATGAGTGTCAGCAAATATCAATAACTTGAGATCTCTGTTCATATACAAATAACGATTTGTTGTTGGAATCACAAGAAATGTGCGAAGACTTGACTGGGTTCGTACAGTCTCAATGAAATATTTCGAGAAAGCCAAATTTCTTCATATCGAACATTAAATTGATTGTTGGGTCCTTGTGTGAAACGAAGTCACTGGAGCATTACAGTGCTGAAGAATGCTAACCAAGGATGAACAGACCTAGACAAATGTCAGGGTAGACCACTGCACCAAGCAATCCATAGAGTTGTGAAGGTTTTTAGAGGTATAGAACTTTAAATTGCAATAAAACAACGATGGATCATTCGATTGATAAGAATGTTTTTTTATTCGGAAGATAATCTTGTGACATTACATTTAAATTATGATTTTTGGCATTTGGCCGCCACGGCTGCCACGGATGTAGTCCAATCTGGACGTCCAATTTTCGATGACTTTTTCCAACATTTGTGGCCGTATATCGGCAATAACTCGGCGAATATTGTCTTCCAAAGGGTTGAGCGTTTGTGGCTTATCCGCATAGACCAATAACTTTATATAGCTCCACAGAAAGTTGTCTAGCGGTGTTAAATCACAAGATCTTTCAATTCATGGAGGCCAATTCATAGGTCCAAAACGTGAAATTAGGCGGTCACCAAACGTATCTTTCAATGAATAGATTGTGGCACGAGCTGAGTGACATGTTGCGCCGTGTTGTTGAAACGACAGCTCCTAGACATCATGGCTGTTCAATTCAGGAATGAAGAAGTTAGTATTCATGGCTCTATACCGATCACCATTGACTGTAACGTTCTGGCCATCGTTTTCGAAGAAGTACGGACCAATGATTCCACCAGCCCATAAAGCGCACTAAACAGTCAGTTTTTCTGGATGTAACGGTGTTTTGACTACACCTGAGGATTACCTTCACTCCAAATGCGGCAGTTTTGTTAGTTGGCGTAGCCATTCATGAAAAATTTTGTCGATGATTGAATGGACGTAGTGCGCGATACGTATTCCGCACAGAACCATTATTTTTGAAATAAAATTGCACTATTTGCAAGCGTTGTTCAAGCGTGAGTCTATTCATGATGAATTGCTAAACTAAACTGAGAATGAATCACTTCCCAGCTGTCAAATCGGTCGCCATCTTCAACAGTAATGCCAACTTAAAGCTCTATACCTCTGAAAAAACACCCACTACAGTAGATGATCACAGAGAATAAAAACTTCTCAAAATTTGTTGAACACTCATCAATATTACGAACTCAATCGTTTACAAAAATTAATTTCAAGTTATTATATATATATATATATATATATATATATATATATATATATATATATATATATATATATATATATATATATATATATATATATATATATATATATATATATATATATATATATATATATATATATATATATATATATATATATATATATATATATATATATATATATATATATATATATATATATATATATATATATATATATATATATATATATATATATATATATATATATATATATATATATATATATATATATATATATATATATATATATATATATATATATATATATATATATATATATATATATATATAGTAAAAATTCGATTCTTAGGTTTTTTGATTCGATTGAAACAAAATAATTTCAATTTTTCTCAAATTATGTTTCGGTTATTATTTCAACCGTCATCTAAAATTTATCTTATCCTTTAGATAAATGTTGAAATAAGAACCGAAATGTATTGAAAAAAATTTAACATCATCTTGTTTTAATTGAAAGAAAAAACCCAAGAATCGAATTTTAACAATATAAATAAAATGGTTCGCGAATCAGGTAGATATTCAAATATCAAACTTTCACTTTTCCTTCAAGACATGAAAGTAAATAATCTAGTTTCCATTGAATGGATTTGCATTAGACTTGTTCACTTTTTTATCACATTGTTGAAAGCTTTGATTACAAAACTGGCCTAACAAAATTTGCTTATCCCATTTGCAGTAATTTTCGAAAAAAATTTGTTGAAAAGTGGGAAACATTTATAGTGGGGATCTCAATTTTATACTTAGAGGTTAGAGGAGCTAAGAATGTTTGTTGTTTACTTTTTGAATCTTTATCCTTGAGTCATCATGATAACCTCATGATCACTAAGAACTTGTAAATAATTGAAGGGTGATTTGGAAACACTAACAGTGACCTAAGTCTAGTTCGATATAATCGGAACTTAAACCTGAATATACTCAGTAAGTCATGAAGATTTTATTCCGTTGCACTGAAGGTGACCTGATAGTTGCTTGATTTCATATAAACATCACTACATAGTATAAAGCAAAGTCGCTTTTTCTGTCCCTTTGTCCCTTTGTACGCTTTAATCTTTGAAACTGCGCAACGGATTTTGATGCGGTTTGTTTTTAATGGATAGAGTGATTCAAGAGGAAGGTTTATATGTATAATAACATCCACTAAATAGTGGAGAAGTACTGTTATTTTTGAGGTTTCTAATGTGATGTCGTAAATAATTACATTTTTTCCGCTTACATTGCAAACGCAGGCTGAACCCTACGAGTTTTATCAAAATAATGTACTAAGTATTGTACACATTGAAAAGGTCTACAGAAAAGTCCGTGATGGTATATGTCTATCTCTTATGGATAACCCACAATAACTTTTTTTTGTCATTTACTTTTTGCGACAATAACGGCTAAATTTCGAAGCGATTTTAACCCATACAGCATTAATCCTTAACCAATGAAATACCTTGAATACATTGTTCATTTAATATAGATATATATGGCCCTTTACACCGTATGATTTAAGTGAATATTTTCGAAGATATTACAGATTTAAAAATTGCGGGGCGTAGCGTTTGCGGCGTGCGAAGCCGGGGCGGGTCGCTAGTGAATCTATAAGAGAGTCACACACAAAGAATGTTCCTTTCTTTCGAGGTCCAGTGCGAACCGAAGGCCAGGTGCGTATTAGTTATCATCTGTAGAATTTTACTTTAATACTGAAAAATTTTGAAATTTCAGCAGAAAATGAATGAAAACTTCAATAAAAGTGATAGTCATTCATTAAAATAATTAAGAAATTGAGATTGGTAAAAATTAATGGGTAAACATTTTAGTGTTAAGTGTTTATGAACTTCCATAGGCTTAAAGCTCAATAAACTTGATAATAATGGAAAAAATGCTTCTTGAATCTTTTTGGATATTTATCGAAGAACGTAGTAGTTCAGCAAATGTTTCTGAAATGTATTTATCTTCTTTTCATGAGAAAATGTATTTCTCTACCAATATGAGAAATCAGAAGACCACATAGCAAGCGAGATGAAAAATATGATAAAAATATTGAACTCTAAAAATTAACAACGGTAAAATTTACATGTCAAAGTTTTCATCCAGAAAATATACTCAATTTACTTCTAATTTTTCTGCTCATGATTAGCAATTGATTACTCAATGATTATCTTCAATCTTCTGGTCATTAATAGAATTTTCTAAATTCAACCGTGCAAGTATAAGAGTTCAAGTTATTGCGATTGAATGAAAATTTTGAGTAAAAAACTTTACAGAATAAAAAGATGAGAACCAATTCATTTATATGAATACTACTGTTTTGTAAATAGATCTCTCTTCATCAATATCTTTTGAATACATTATTTAAATAATTTTAGTATTATTTTCGAACAGTTCTCCTGAAGAAGTCATTAATTTCAGCCAAATTTTCAGCCTAAATATTAGTTATTAGCAAATTCGAAATATAATCGATATATCATATATGAATTTATATAATATCGTGATCAAGAAAACTCAAATAATCAAGTTAAACAAATTCATACGGAATTGAATGAAAAGTAAAACAATTACTCCAGAAAAGCCCATATCGTTTGTAATATTCCATGTTCTCTCCTCTTTCTGTATGTGCCCACTTTTATCAAAGGTCAGCGATCATACGTGCATTTTGTACTTTAGGCTTCGCAACTGTCATTCCACTGACGTTAATTCTTTCTTCAGCACGAATGTTATTTTTTCACCAACACTGCTTGGATCATGCCATCAATTGTACCAGCTCATACTTTCTAATTCTCATTCAATCATTTTGTTCCACATAAAAATTGTTATCAAAGCCTTACAGCTCAAACACCACATAATTTGGAAGAAAGGATGAAAACCCATAAATACGCAAATACTCGAAAACTGAAATTCTCTTTTCAACTTCTTTATTCGATTAGCTGTCAAGAATAAGATGTAATGATTTCTACATTGGAATAATTTTTTTTTCAATAGAAAATGAATATATTAAATAAAAACACTTGGCTTGGATTTCCAAAATTTATAAAAAATTCTTGACAATTGTTTCGGGTTGTTACCCCATTTTCACAAGTTGAACTGTTTAACTTTCTGAGTTAAACCTCAAAACATCCCAAAACAATTGTCAAGTATCTATTATAAGTTTTCTGAAACCAAACACAGCGTTTTCATTAGAGAGATTTTTATTTTATAGAGATCAGCGAACATTAAATCAACTTTAATAGAAAATAAAGATATGAAATATGTTTTGAAATCATAAAAAGCGCAACATATTTTCTCAAATAAAAGAATCATCATTACTTACTTCACATTGTTTTTCGTTGTGTATCTCTTCATCCAATTTATAGAACTTATTTATTTTTTCTCTCAGGTGCTCATACGATTTGGTTTTCGGAAGAATATTGAGCTCGAATGGCACCTCCATGTTGCAATCGAAAGGTAAGTTTATTTTTCTTAACTTTTTGAACATATCGTAAAAGATGCCTTCATTACTCGTCGCTCCAATTATCATGGGTACTTTATTATAATTTCCTGATTCAATAATTTTTGAAGGATCTTCAGATAAAAAAGCATCCTCTGACGGTTTTTCAATTATAGGTCCGAAATACCTGTGTTGCCCAGCCAACATGAGCTGAAAAAATTATCGATGTGAAGAAGTAATAAATTCTATTATCAGTAAAAATTTTGAAATTGAATTATTTTGTGCGCTATTATGAATTTTTTTCTAGAAATTACATGAACTGCTTGTATCTCTCGTTCATTATATAATTATGTGTATTCCGTGTGTTGTTTTATCTTTCTGATTATATTATCATCATTATCATTAATTTTCATCATTAATTTATTTAACCATCAAAATAATTACATGGCATGTCAATGAATTTCTGTAAAAGTATACAAATAAAAGAACATTTTAAAACCTATAAGTATCACATTGTACTATGCACACAACAAAATAAGAAATCATAATCACAACATCCACAAAAGTTGTACAAAACAATATACAATAATATACATGTCAGTCCACACTAGAAAGCATCATTGCTCAATTCCATAAACTCCTGTAAGGAGTACAGAGGGTGATTCAATAGAGTAGATTTCAAACGTTTCAAGAATATTTTGTCCGGCAGTTCCTTGATTCGTGAAGGTAACCTATTATGAAATTTAATACAATAATAATTAACACCTATTGGAGTTCTTTTGAGCCTATGATATTCGGTGAGATAATCGTCTTTGCCACGAGTGTTATACGTGTGGATATTAGTATTTGTTAGAAAAAGCTTCTTATTAGCTCGTAAGTGCTTTAGACATGATAGTATAAAAACGGACAACACGGTAAGTATCCTCAGTTCTTTGAAGATTTTTCTGCAGCTAGACAACTTAGATTCACCACAAATCGCTCTAATCGCTTCTTTTTGCTTCAGCAGAATACCCTGGATCTCCGGACTATATCCCCAGATTAGGATATTGTACGTCGCGATAGAGTGGAAATTTGAAAAATAGGCCAATTTAGCGATGTGAATTCGATATGAATTCTGAATTCGTTCATTTAATTTTCAAATGAAAATAATACAGTTTTTCGAACAGTTAATAAAATTTACGAATATGACAGTGAAACAGGTGAAATATGAAAGACAACAATAGTGAATTATTTGAACCCAATTAATTCAAATAATTAAAATGAATTCTCAGAAATTTTGTGTCTGTTGATTTCCACATTTTTCCATAAATCAAATTCATAATAAATGAATTTTCAAATTTGGATAGAAAGTTTGATTTCCTTGCACAAAATTATCCTAATGTGTTGAATTACTTCTATAATATATAGAACTGTATTTGTGTTCTTCAATTATAGTAACAAAATTCTCAATTGTTTTTTATATATGTATATATATATATATATATATATATATATATATATATATATATATATATATATATATATATATATATATATATATATCATATATATATATATATATATATATATATATATATATATATATATATATATATATATATATATATATATATATATATATATATATATATATATATATATATATATATATATATATATATATATATATATTGGAAAAACCGATAGTATGGCTTTTCGATGAGGTTTTTTATGGAAAGTTCTAAAAACTAATTCGATTTGATAATCATTATTAAATGCTTTTTATTTAATAACGCTAAACTTTTTATAGAATTTCTTTTCTGATAACGAAATATCAGTTCGTCTATAAATCATACTGTGAAAAGAAGCTATTTCGTGAGAAAATTGGTGGAAGAAGAGATGTGAATTATCATATCTCTACGAGAGTGCTTATAAAAATTAGAAAAATCAAATTTATCATGTAATCTAGTAAGGGATATATCTGAAAAATTGAGCGATTGATTCTACTCTATTTCAGTGGAAAATTTAACATCAGGATGAACGGTGTTGATTGAACGGTGTTGAAATTTTCCAAATGTTATCAAACGATCATTACCTGTGAAATATCGTCGATGTATCTGAACCAAAATGAAATTTTTTTTTTAGTTTTTTTGAATGCTTACTTCAGTGTTATTCATAAATATTTCCTCTGAAAAAGGATTTAACGAATTTTTCATGATGAGTCCACACTGCTATAAATTTGGTTTTGAACTTGAAATAATTTTGATTTAAACGAATGTCTAATGATGTGAGGGTTCCTGATATAATTATGAATTAAAATAATGACAACGTTTTCGATTCCCTTCATTTTTCAACAGAAATTATTGAAAGAAAATTTCGGTATAAATTCACGAAAACATTTCATAATATTGAGGAATAATAATACTAATGAGGAACCTTCAGGTTTTGGTGGATGGAGCTGACATGAAAGTAACTAGTAATATTCCTAAATATGCTCCGAAATAAAATCACCATCACCTTAGTGTTATACAAGATTACGTGAAAAATTGTTACTTATTGAGTACACGCAACCACCTACTCTGAAAGTTTTTTGATGTAAATTATATGTTGGTACCACGCTTTGAATGTACAATGAAATATCTGAATATACTTAGATAATAATAGTAATTTAATTGCATGAAAAAAAACACAATCATCAAGCATATCAAGATACCTCTGGTAGCTTCGATTGAGCTGCCACTAATTTTCTAGCAGACATTTTCTGTAAAATATCCAGAATAGTTTCATCATTGTCTTCTTTTATACCTAGGTATTTCATAATTTCTTCAGCTCCTCGCTGTCCTCGTGCCCATGGGCTAAACACACTTCCACTTTGGAAGATAACTTTATGGAAGAGACCTTCAAAAAAAAAGATTTCATCTTTCGGAAACTATTAGGCAATAATGATATTCAATATAAATATTTCACAGATAAGTAATGTTACATTAATATTGGTAATTATCCTCAAGTACTTGAAGTGATAAAAAACAATGCATCTCGGATACTCAAGAATAATCAAACGCCATCGGCAAAATTTTGAAATAATTGATGGATTTAGTGGTTACATTGTAATAACTTATCATAATGAAAACAAAGAAGTGATTTGATTCTTACTACGTTTATGTTCACAAAATAGGAAATTATTGTAACTGAGAATTAGTGTTGCCCTAAACGTCTGGCAGTCTTGCAGTCTTGTTCTAGGTCTTGCATTTTTGCGATTAATTGAATGCAAGACCAAGACCAAGACTCACCTTGCCAGACTTACGCAAGAACAAGACTGAGCTGCAAGACTGTTGCGGTCTTGCAGGTCAATAACACTCACATTAAAGCTTTTTCATATGGCTTCGAAATATATAATATTTCAATTTTAGTTTTGTTTCATTTGGTTACTTCCTAAAAATACTGCTATTGATTTCATTTCATTTTCGTTGAGTTCAACAACTACCTTTCATTACCTTCTGTTGACTTCGTGTGACTTTGTGATAGATAATATTTTATTTTTAGTTTGTTCCATTTAATTATCGTTAAATACTATTTCAATTTATTTCAATTTTATTTTCATTGTATTTATTCACCTTATACTTCTTTTTATTCAATTTTTCTTTATTTATTATTATTTGTAAAAAAGAATATTATTCAGATATATCTCTTTAACAATATTATTCAGTTCATTTCACAATCGAAGTATTGTTGATAACAGAAAGGTTGTGCTGACTAATTCAAAGCTGAGTGTAGAGGTTTTTTGAAAATGTTTCAAGTGTACATGACTGTTGTACTGAAAGGTTGTGATTATTCCTTACTCTATACGTATTGTGATATTGTTATCGTGTTCATCAGTTTCACATTGTGTTCATTTGGTTAAAAAAAAGTAGCATAGGCTATATATTGCTGTTTACGTTTGTATCGTTTCGAACCCTTTATAATGATATTTTGAATTTATTGTTATCAAATCATTGTTATTAATTTCAATTTATGAACGGAAAAATTAATTAATAGTATAATACGCGTAATGATACAATATTTACAATTTACTCATAATTTTAATTAAAATACTCATGACGACGTTTCGAAGTACTACTTCTTTTTATTATCAATACAGCCGTTGAGTATTAATCCAGCATTTGATAAAGAAGTAGTACTTCGAAACGTCGTCGTGCGTATTTATATTAAAATTATAAGAAAATTCTAAATATTGTTTCATTATGGATATCAATTTTCTTCAGGTATCGGCCTCTTCAATCATCAATTCAATAGGCTAGTTTTCGCACTGTAAAATCTTGTTCTTAAGATTTTGTGCTTTCAATAAAGACATTTTTTCTATTATAAATTCAAATTTGTTTCTAATTCAATTTTTATTATTATCAATATCATTTATGTCTACTAAAGCTTTAAATTTCGGCTCCGATACTTTTCCCAGAAATCTAAATTGGAATCTCGAATAAAAAGTACAATCTATAAGGTACTAGCAAGTCTGCAAGACTTTGCAAGACTCTTGCAGCAAGACCAAGACCGAGATCAAGACCAAGACCTTGTTTGCAGACGCAAGACCAACACCAAAACTGCCTGAGTCCCATCTAGGTCTTGCTTTGGGCAACACTATAATGTTGTTTCGTTCAAACGACGACTTTCTGAAATATTGGCAGTGTTCTCATAAAAAACGTAGCACAACGAATAAGTTTGTTTTCCCACCGAAAAACTTATACTTTGAGTTGATCACAGCTCTTTTTCAAGGCATTTCTCGAATATCTATTTATGAATATGCACCGATGTTTTGAGAAAATCCGATATTTCTATTATGTTACCTATCATAGTCCACATATTTACCTTTTGTTTTCGGAGATAGCATGAGGTAATGAGCAGATGCAGCTCCTGAACTTTGTCCATAAATTGTAACGTTGTTTGGATCTCCACCGAAACTGGAAATGTTTTCTTTCACCCATTCCAGAGCCATCACTTGATCTTTCAATCCAGCATTTCCTGTTACTCCTAAATTTTCATCTTCTAAACATAAGAAACCTGTGGATGTTCCAAAACTATAATTATATGGAATTTCAATGAAAATATAGGAAGTTTTTGGTATACTTTGAAATGTGTTCAGTTTATTAATCGTTTGACATGGAACTTCATTGCGTATCTTCCTTTTTAATCAATTATTCTCTTGGAAAAGTCAGCAACAGTCATTGTTCATCCACCTGATGAAGGTTTTGTATACCGAAACAATATTGTTGTGGTCAATGATATTTTTGAAATGCTTAAAATGTGTTTACGTTATTCTTTACTTGGCAAATTGATGAATTGATGAGTTCCTTGTAGAACGAAACAAGTTTAACGAGTCTTTCTTGTGCATCAAAACTGTCATTTATTTCAATATTTTCAAACATAATCAAGATTGATGGAGGATCATATTGTTCATGTTCAGATATGATGAACATCCAACGTATTCCATTTTTTATAGTTTTGCGTTCAGTGCCATTAGTAAGAGAACAATATGTACTCGTATATTCTACCTCGATTATTTTATATTGTTTTTGTGTCTCCTGAAAAAGTCAACAAAACAGTGACGAAATATAGAGGTAATGAACGAATGAGATATCGGTCACAGACAGAATCACGATAATGTTTATTCATTGATAGTACGGTCGATATACTTTCATATTATATATATATATATATATATATATATATATATATATATATATATATATATATATATATATATATATATATATATATATATATATATATATATATATATATATATATATATATATATATATATATATATATATATATATATATATATATATATATATATATATATAGTTAATACTGATACTCTTAATCGAAATATCTCGAAATTTCGAATAAAACTCTCAGGGAGCTGTCCACACGAATGTTATGCACGAAGAACAATTCGAAGATACAATAATTTCACCATTATTATGAATCATCAGTCTTAATCAATCAATCAATCATAATAGATGACTTCAAAACGACCCCAGGTCCTATATCTGAATGAGGAGAGGATTAGTTCGTGAACTAATCACGTGAGCTCTCTCTATCGAAAAAAATACGTCTCAACCCTCCCCAGCATTCCAGATTCCTACTCATAACAACATTAGTAATAGTACGTAAAGGCTTTGTAGACACTCCATTCGAACACAACCGAACTTTGTCTACAATGTGTAAGAATGGTCCAATGCCTAATGGCTCCAGATGGCACAGCGATGCGGCAAAAAGCTAGTTTCAAGATTGCGGAATAGTTCACGAACTAATGTTCTCCTCATTCTGAGGCAGGGGCCTTCTGAAAGTCATTTATTCTTGATTGATTGACTAAATAAGACTAATGATTCATAACAGGGATGAAACAATTGTATCATATTATCGTTCAACCAGTTCGATGATGTTTCGAACCGCACTTCATATTCACTTTCGAAAGTGGGTCTCGAAAATAGGTTCGTTCTCGTTGACAATATTTGTGTGGACAGCCCCTGAAAGTTTCATTTGATATATTTCGATATTTTGATTAAGAGTCTCAGTAGTGACTAGTATGAATGATTTGTGATATATATATATATATATATATATATATATATATATATATATATATATATATATATATATATATATATATATATATATATATATATATATATATATATATATATATATATATATATATATAAATTTAAATTAAAAATTTAATTCAATATTTGTCAGGTCAATTGACCTGCCTACTGAGGCCTGAGAGTTGTGTTAGTGACCGGGGGACTTCTTTCATCCGGAGTACATTATGTTAATTGAATCTTGAAACCACATTAACCCTCATTTATCAAATTAAATTCAAGATGTATGAATGACATTTGTTTCTCAATTGTTTACATTGTACTCTCTGTGTTTTTCGTTGACGTTTGTCTATGTTCTGACAGTCCGGTTTTACTCTCTGTCATGATTGTAAGGTTATCCTTTCAATCTTATCATTTATTATTAGCGTTCAATTTTTGTTACATTGTTTTCAATGATTAGATTAACTGCATACTCTGTTTCCTGTATTTTGGCACAGCATTCAGCCTAGTTAGCCGTAAGCAGTAATATATATATATATATTTTTACAACATTAAATAAATTTTATACTTTGTAGAGTCCTGATGAAGAGCGTAACCACGCTCGAAATATAGACCAGGTTAACAAATTGGTTTGTTATCAATTGTAGTGGCCCTATTATTTGCCGAGAACTCATAAATTTTTAATTTAAATTTGAATTGTACGGCAATACTCCTTTAAATAACTAATATATATATATATATATATATATATATATATATATATATATATATATATATATATATATATATATATATATATAGTTTCGATAATTTTTTTGACAAATTATTCAAATGAAAATTATAGCAGAGCTGGCTATGTGCAACATAAACAATGCGATGTCACCATTATCCTTCTAGGGATAAATGTTAGAGAATATTGAAATCTCCATTATCCTTCTAGGGATAAATGTTACGGAATATTGAAATCGAGCCTACATTTATTGAAAGCGTGAGGCATTCACTGTTTCGTACTACAAGATACTCATCAGGTACGCTATGGTTCAACAAATGAAAGGCAACGATTTCAATTTTCACATGCCCTCCTATTGGTTGTAAGACAGAATATAGAGTAAGTCGTATGCATATATAATGCACGAATTAATGTACATCTCAAATCTCAGGAATCAATGAAAAGCACAAGAATATATCCGACATTGATAGTTTCACAAGTCCTTATCAATTGAGATACTACATTTCACGAATCTATTGTTTCTGCATATTTATAAGTAATGCGCCATCTAGGTTGCGGTTCCAGAAACGCTCGTTGTCATTTCTCGTTGAATGATCGCTCGTTTTCATTGATGATTGTTAGAGATAATTAGAGAATTAAAGAGACTCAAGAATATTCAACGAAAAAATCTGGTTTGGCGCTAGTTTTTCGAACATGAAATTTAATACAAGCTGAAAATGTAAAGAACTCACTATAAACCTTCTCAAAAGGTTTCACAAAAATTTGAGAACTGCCCGAAATTTTAAATTCGGCTCATTCCAAGTGATTAAGTTCCATACCTATTCAGTCTGACTAGATATGTAAATGTTATTGGCCCCATACTAGACGTACAAGTAGTTTTATTATTATTATCATTGTTCTACGAACGGGGGGCAGAGACCTATTAAGCTCAGTTGAACCTACAGTTGAACGATGATTTCGAACGTCTCAAGATTACGTGGGAATCAAACCCACCATTAACATTAAGCCGAGAGCGTATACGGTCGCTATACCGCTCGGTCACTGAGCTCAAAGGTAGATGTGGTACACGGGATTCCAGCCAAGATCTGCCTAGTGGGAAACCCTTACTTCTACCACTTAGCTATGAAAGTGATTCCATTGGTATCAACGAAAGTGGTTCCTGTAATAATTATAAACGAGAATCTTTCAATACTTACCGAAAATTCCAAGACGGTAATTGATGATAACTTGAATTACATTCTCTGTCATTAGAAATTTGGGATTGTACATATCAGTGGAGTTGGATCCAGTTGTGAAACAACCTCCATGAATCCAAACCATCACAGGAATTGGCGAAGAGTTACTGTTGGGTAACTACAATGATAACATTTTTAACATAATGATTATAACACGGTAAGCAGTTCAAAATCAGAAGGATTTTCATGTAAGATACACGTAAGATGAAAATATGTCTCAATACAATATGGTTTAATCTAGCTTTTCTAAAGAGCTTGTTCATTTCTTCATTTTTACTCCTGGTGTCTCACCTCTCTATCTTTGTTACTATCATAGGTTTCTAACATCTTGAGATGTAACGTTGTGCGCATAACTAAATTGAATTTCACCCAAGATATCCAATTCTGTTGAAGTAATTCCTTGAGTTGGACGTTTTTACTTTCAATCTTGAAGTCAGTCTGGCAAAATCTGTAGCACTATCGTAGGTGTGACAAAAACAAATGGTGCGCAACAACTTTGTACAAAACATTCGGTAAATGGTATCGCCAGTTAATTTCCTAGTGACTCTGTGTCAGGGAGAAAGTCTCAATGTGTCGTTGAATATGAACAAGTTTTTCACTGTTTCTCTGATCAAAATATACATGTGGTGATCCGCTCCCCTTGGCCTTATTACATTCTCTCCATTTTATAGTGTTGACTATTTCATATATGTTTAATTCATCTGTCATGACTTGTTTATTCAATATTATTCTCCAATAACATTTTACAGTTTTCCGAGAATGCAATATATGCATACATGCCACAAGAGCTCTCAATTAACTGAAGCAATAAGGGTAATATCATCTTTCTCACCTGTTTTATATATACATTCAAATTAAGACAGTTATCTTCCTTCCCAGTGTATGTCATGAAGAAGATATGAGATGATGGACATGATGGTCCTTCCTTTGTTGCATTAAACTCCTCTGTCCATGGTTCTAGTTTTTGAGGGGCCTATAATTGATAAATGTTGATGAAACTTATTGAAATATCATCAATTATTTCATTCTAAAATTCACCTATATTTAAAATGCAATAGCTTTGTTTATTGTTGTCAACTTATTGAAATTTTCTGTTTGAAATCAGTTCTCATAATATATGAAAACGTTATTTGTCCAAAATGAAAGAACATTCGCTAGAAATATCAAACCTTATTCTCTTTATTCATACTTTTATATTCGATCCAACAGTTTACAGTATCGAAAAAATTATTCCAATTTGATTTTCCGTCTTGATTTCGTTGGACAATCGAGAATTTCGTTTCCCGTTGCCGTAACCATGAGAAGTTTAGCCCACACTGAGATGTAGGCGCATGGAGATCTCAGAATTGGTGTTCTGTTATGTGCGTGGAGTAGGCTGACTGAGACACCTCACATATAAGATTTTACAAATCTTTCACGCAGTTCATCCCGGAGAAGTGGGTGTACATATATATATATATATATATATATATATATATATATATATATATATATATAAAGAAATAAAGTTTCTATGCTGATGGCACTGAATGAAATATTCAAGAAAATGAACACTTGAACATTTAAATCAACCAAAATAATGTAAAAGTAGAGCTAGGTTTGTGAACGTGTGCGATGTGATACCCCCTTTATCCTTCAAGGGATAAATCTTAGAGAAATATCGAAATCGATGCCACGCCTGATGAAGTGCGAGAGGGCTGTTTCTTCCTGACAAGAAGAGTTGCACCACGTCCATCGAAGTGAGGCAACGATTTCAGTTCCTAAGCGTCTTCTTATGACTCGAAGTCGAATACCGTCAAGTAATGAATACTTGACAATTCCACCTATAGGAATCAATAGAAGATCTCTCAGATCATAGATACACCAAGCATCTTACGTTCACATATTTTCTATGCCCGTAGGTATCAACTAAATTGCAAAGTCTATTTGAAATATCTATTACCCTGAAATACGGCAAGAATCGCGAGCTTACTACTAACGCAACCTATTTACATGTGAAAACATCATTTAAATAGACGTTGCAATTTAGTAGATACCTACGGGTATGAACGAGATGTGAACGTTCGATCCTTGGCGTGTCTATGATCTAAGAGGTGTCTTCTATTGGTTCCTATAGATGGAATTGTGAAGTATTCATTACTTGATAGTTCTCCACTTGGAGTCATAAGAAGATGCTTGGGGATTGAAATCGTTGCCTCACTTCGACGGATGTGGTGCGACTGACGAGTTCCTGGCAGAACGAAACAGCTGAGTCGCTTTTCCATTAGGTGTGTCATCGATTTCAATATCTCTCTAAAATTTATCCCTTGGAGGATAATTGAGGCATCACATCGCTTACGTTCAAATATCGTGGCATCTCTACTATAACTTTCTTTTGGTTAATTTGAATTTTTTTCGAATGGAAGTTCTAGTGGTAATTTTCTTATATATATATATATATATATATATATATATATATATATATACATATTAATTTTTGTCGTAGCTCTCAACAGAACGGTGTAGCCTGGTTCAAGGTATACGGACTCGAAGATGAAAAAACAAAATTTGTGTTAATAAGGTGACCGCTCTTTTCCTGCATTGGTCTCACCGGATTGGAAGGTTGGATCATTCACTTCACCCTACAGGCTACCATTTATGATTTTCTGAACACGTGAAACCAGAATTTCAACAAAATATACAATCATATTAATGATTGAAGGATCTCACCGGATTGGAAACACCCTCCTGATGAGAGCCAACAATCTCTCACGTCTCGAAGGTTAACAACCAAATATACAATTATTGACCAGCCGACCCGACAGACGTTGTCCTGCCATGACATTCCAAGCTATAAGGATGAAGGAATGAATGCATATACAAAAATTCACGAAAGTCTATCCAGCCTTTGAGTTGCAGTATATTAATAATAAATTGAAATTGACACACTATCAACTCTACATATGTTTCGGGTGGTTAGTCCCTTATGATGAATAGTACCTAAATTTCTGATTTAATTTTTGAATTGACGTAAAATCATTATGCATTATTTCTAATTGTAAATTCCTGATTTAAATTTTTTTCAAAATTAAATCAGAACTTCTTTCCAATTTCTGAAATAATTTTGAAATTTCAGAAAGCATAATTTCTACTTGAAATCAGAAATTTCCAAATAGAAATGATGCATTTTGATATTTTGCCAATTTCAAAATTGATTTAGAAATTAAGTTATCACTCTTGATAATGGGATAACCGCCCGGAACATACTCGTAAGTAGAGTTGTTAAGTTTCACTTAGTGAAACTCAATCCAAATGTTTTTAATCATTATTTTATTATATAATATATTATATCGTTAGGTAGCTCTTCGCACATTTGATTGACTGCCACGACCTAAGTCAGGTCGTCTTTTGCTCGTCATCGTAAATTTTAATTAATCAATGTGAGAAAAGTTCTCGCGCACTTAGAGGTAAATTGTCACTATCACAAAAGCTCAACAAAAAAAGAGGACATAACTTGAAATGTCACTATCACAAAGGATCACCTAATTAAAGAAAGTTCTCGCGCACGTAGCGGTAACCGCCAATCACTGAGATAGAAGAATGCTCTCTTTGTATAAGGTATCGATCGACATAGACTCTATGTCATACAGGATAGATCGATATATTAGTTGGATGTCAAATGTCAAATATTATGGTAGCTTTCAGAAATTCAATTTGTGACAAACTTTAGGATTTATCAATCTACATAAAAATAATCTGATAGATAGTTATAAAATTTAGTTAATTTTTTACCCCTAAGAATAAATATGTAGTAAGAAAGATATAAACATTCTAATTGAATATTCATTTTAAATTATTCTTTCAATTCGATTTCTGAACGACGGGGAAAACATATTTAATTCGAAGCATTTTCATATTTATTCACCTTCTAAATCTTCTCTGTACTTCAACAAATAATTCAAGACCAAAATTAACCAAATCGGTCCAGCCGTTCTCGAGTTTTAGCGAGACTAAGGAACAGCAATTCATTTATATATATATATATATATATATATATATATATATATATATATATATAAAGAGATAGAGATTGAAGGATCTCATCAGATTGGAAATGCCGTCCTGATGAGAGCCAACAATCTCTACACACGTCTCAAATATTGCTTCCAATTGTGGTTCATACCGAATTTTACTGGTGTTTATAATTTCTCACGCATTTCACTTCTTTTTAGATATTGTTGAAATTTTTGGTTTGGAGGTTCACTGAAGTAAAAAAACTCAATTTAAGGCGCCCAGACTTTTGAATTGATCAAATCTCACAATCAGGATAGTTCAATGCAGAAACCTAAAAAGTGTCCAGGTCCTTCACAGGGGCCTTCTTCTTATTTTTATAAATGTTTTATCTCCAACTTCCTACACCTTGAACAAGTGTACGCCGTTTTGGTCAGAGCCAAAAAGCACGCAACACGTCTCAACGCTTCTTCGAATTGCTGATTTCATCTATGGATTTCTTTTCTATTATTTTTATAATTATCAGTAAACAATATAAAAAATTATCAGGAAAATCAGCTATATTATTTGTTATCATTTCGAATATTATTTTCTCATTAAAATTGAGTTACCTTGAATCTCAGATTTCCAATAGGAGCTTTAGCGTAAGGAATTCCCTGAAAACTGTAATATTTTCCTCCGAGATAATCCGTCCCAACTTTTCCCTTCACTTTTCCAAACTTCGTAGCAATAACAGGATTTTTCATTGTATAGGGTACACCTGAGTATCACAAAATTTAAACGAATATAAACACAATTCGCATAAATTATTGAAATATGCTAATCCTTTAAAGACAGATACGATAAGAAACTCTTAGAATAAACAAACGATTCGAAAAAATGAGATAAGTTTATGGACACAGACCGTTAGCACGGAGGCAGACAATTTGAGATGCATTCTTAATGAGCACATTGTTTATGTCAAAAAATGGAAACATTATTGATAAGGTCGATAACAATGAAAACGAACATTGATAAGGGAGCACTTTTGTTATTTATTTTCACATATATGATAAGTTCTAAAGTAATTTGGTATAATTAAATTCAACAAAAATTATGTTGGTGGGACAGCAAATAATTTTTATGAAATCCAGTGTTCGAAATATCCTGATAAAGGCATTTGTGTTATGCAAGAGGTCAAATGACATTAATGAAGTCCAAAGATGACAGAGATTATTCAGAGTTATAAGAAAGAATCAGATTCACTCATTAAAAATCAAATGACCTCAACTGCAATAAATATCAGAATACTCAATATTGCAAACGATTTATGTGAAGAACTCCATTTTATATTCTCTAAAAAATGTCGTGTTTTGTTTCAATAAAATAGAAATAACAAGTCATTAAGAAAATTATATTCTTCATTTAATTGAGATATATTTTATTCACTTCTCTATACAGAATAGTTCAGAAATAATAATTGTTTGAATATTAAGTTGAATGTAATCACAAATATATGGAAACGCCAAACCTTTGAGTTGAATATATTTTGAAAAATGGCTTGCTGGTTATATTTTTTTATATGCGAAATTGTGTATCATAAGCTCATTTTTTTCAAACATTCTGGTTAATAGTCTTCAAGAGTCTATCGGAATGAAAATTTCGAAAAATTTTTTTTCATATCTGAAATGCATTAATGGAATTACATGAAAAAATAGAAGAATCAAGCGAAATAAAATATCAATCGTTAAATGATAAGGATGGGGCTTATTATTGACACAAATTATGAGCTAGATTAACACTGATAATTGATAGTTGATATTCAGAATAATTCATAATTTGATTTATTAATTTTTTGATTCATTTCAACATGGAGCACATTCATTGAGAAAATCCATACTAGAACAAAACAATTCAAGGAAAATACCACGTACAAAAGACCGATAAATATATATATTTATATATATATATATATATATATATATATATATATATATATATATATATATATATATATATATATATATATATATATATATATATATATATATATATATATATATATATATATATATATATATATATTTATCGGTATATATATAAAGGGTGTTTTTTTTTTTGAGGTATAGAACTTTAAGTTGGCATTACTGTTGAAGATGGCGACCGATTTAACAGCTGAGAAGTGATTTATTCTCAGTTTGGTCACGCCTGAACAACGCTTGCAAATAGTGTAATGTAATTTTATTTCGAAAATAATGGTTCTGTGCGGAATACGTATCGCGCACTACGTCCATTTTATCGTCGACAAAATCGTAAATAAACTTAATCGTCAACAAACAAAACTGCCGTATTTGGAATGAAGATAATCCTCAAGTGTATGACAAAACACCTTTACATCCAGAAAAACTGACTGGTACGCTTTATGGGCTGGTGGAATCATTGATCCGTATTTCTTCGAAAATGATGATGGCCAGAACGATACAGTCAATGGTGATCGGTATAGAGCCATGATTACTAACTTTTTGATTCCTGAATTGAAAACCATGGCTGGACATCATGGTCCAGGAGCTGTGGTTTCAACAAGACGGCGCAACATGTCACACAGCTCGTGCCACAATCGATTTATTGAAAGACAAGTTTGGTGACCACCTAATTTCACGTTTTGGACCTGTGAATTGGCCTTCAAGATCTTGTGATTTAACACCGCTAGACTACTTTCTGTGGGGCTATGTAAAGTCATTAGTCTATGCGGATAAGCGACAAACGCCTGACCATTTGCAAGACAATGTTCGCCATGTTATTGCCGATATACGGCCACAAATAGTGGAAAAAGTCTTCGAAAATTGGACGTCCAGATTGGACTACATCCGAGCCAGCCGTAGCGGTCATATGCCAGAAATCATATTTAAAATGTAATGCCACAAGATGTTATATATATTTTATGTTTCGAATAAAAAAAAATTTTTGTCAACCCAAAGATCTACCGTTGTTTTATTGCAATTGCAATAAAAGTTCTATACCTCTATAAAAAACACCCTTTATATTTATATATATATATATATATATATATATATATATATATATATATATATATATATATATATATATATATATATATATATATATATATAATATATATATATATATATATATATATATATATATATATATATATATATATATATATATATATATTTATATATAAATATATATATATATATATATATATATATATATATATATATATATATATATATTTATATATATATATATATATATATATATATATATATATATATATATATATATATATATATATATATATATATATATATATATATATATATATATATATATATATATATATATATATATATATATATATATATATATATATATCCATTATATAATTATATGAATATAAACTCAAATTCAAACAATTGAATTTATGATTTACACTTTATTGACTACATAGCATGACGCGTTTCGTCGTTACAAACGACTTCTTCAGATGCTTACAGAATAATTACAACATTTTGAAAAACACAGGTATAAATATCATGGAATTTTTGGATTCTATAGTGTTAGTTTTACCTAAGATAATCCATTCTGAAAATAATTTCTATTACCTGAAAAGGTTTAACAACGGTGAATTGTTTAATTCTATCTGTTAATTGAGCAAATTTTCAAGCCGATTTATTTCCACTATTTCCCAATAATCTAATTGACTACTTCTCTCTATATTGTAAAAAATTTGAAATTCGTATCAAAAGTATGGTTTTCTGTTAATAAATGGTTAGCATAATTCCAATTACTTTTATTATGGGCGAAGCTATATTTGTGTTCCTGTATTCTAGTACCGAAATTTCTACTAGTTTTACCTATATATATATATATATATATATATATATATATATATATATATATATATATATATATATATATGTATAACGGGACATGTTCCACAATTCAATTGGTATACACCTGATTCGTCTTCTCATTTAATTTTGTTTTTATTGCTCTTAATGTGTCTCGATAAATTATTGTTCGTTTTAAATGAAATATTAAAATTATTTTTACTTAAAAAAGTTTTTACTTTTTGACTGATGTTTCCAGAGTATGTTATATTTACGATTTCTATCCGTCTGATAAGGAAATACTAATCGTAGAGCTTTCCGATAGAGAAACCAAAACTATAGAATCCCAAAATTCCATGATATTGATACCTGTGTTTTTCAAAATGTTGTTATTATTCTGTAAGCATCTGAAGAAGTCGTTTGTAACAACGAAACGCGCCATGCTATGTAGTCAATAAAGTGTAAATCATAAATTCAAGTGTTTGAATTCAAGTGTATATTCAGTTATAATGGATTTACATCAAGTAAACGCCAACACTATCAAATATAATTATATTTTATTTTATAATAAGTATTTATTGTATATATTATAATATATATTATATCCATTCTTACAATGATATTAAAAACATGATACAGAATAAACATACAGCCAAGAATTTAAGAGCCTCATTGAGGAACGGTATAGTGACCCTATTTCGTTTTCACTGGCTATTCGATACAAGCAGAGTTCTTGGGCCTTTTGGAATCTGTTGGTCCAAACAAAGCTATACAATTATCTGATCTCAGCTTTTGAAACAACAATATTGATAATAATAGAACCTTTTTTCAGTGGCAGAACAGATACAATTGGTAACATCAACAACAAGCTACATAAAATTCAAACAAAAATTAACGAACCGATTTGAATAATCTGAAAAAAACACGGAAGAAGTGATGGGAAAATTTATTTAATGGACCATACACAATCAACTCAAGGATATCTGATATTCACAGAACTAACTATATGGGACTACTGCAACATAACCCGTTTAACATATAATATAACATGTTTATTATTTGGATATCCACAATATGAATAATTTCGACATAATATATTGAAGTGGTACCTGAATTTCTTTGAGGGGAAGTGGAATAGTTAACTAAATTCATACATAATATACTTCACTTAGTGTACATAATTGTGCATTGAGTGAATGACCTGAATGTCGAAACACAATAATTTAGAATTGATAAAAGGACAATATTTCGAAACAAAAAAAGATATGAAAGTGTGGATGCAGATTTCAACGAAATGGATAAATAAAGTAATTCATCTCAAGTAGGTACTTCAGAAAACCTAAATCTAGATTGATGTGTAATTCATTTCATCCAATATAAGGTTAAAAATGAAAATAAGAAAAGATTAGCAGAACTTGGTTTTGAAACTTGAAAAATATATGTGAATCAATCAAAGAAACTAAAGCTATAAAAATTGCGAAAACAGAGCCAACAATGAGATGAATCGAAATTCAATTAGTGGAAGATTATATTGACTAAAATGAATAAAATTTGTATAATATGAGAATATAACCTCATATCCATTTGAAAACTGAAAAATACTGCCACGTATTATCACGTATTATCGTAGAAAATTTTACTTTGAAAGGCCAATCTCTCAACTAATAAGTTAATGTATTTTTGCTATTTTTATCATATCACTCACATTCTCTGGTAATTATGGTCTTGGCCACACTGATGACTGAAGAGAATGAACACAATAAGTGTAAAACAAAGTGCATACATTTATCTAGCAATATATCTAAAGATTTCATGCTTTCTTGATAACAGTATACTTCTGAATGAGTTGTGAGAATTTCTTCTCTATGAGTATTTTCCAATTATCTAACTGGTTTAAGATATGTAAAACTTATAAGTTTTCATACTTCAAAGAATATAATAACTATGTAAACTCTATTGATTGCTCTCTCATATACAGCACGCAGCTAACAGTTCTCAGTTGAGTATTTCTGGTTGTCGATAATATTATTCCAATATATAAATAAAGCGATAAATGGATTCCTGGCCAGATGTTTATTAAAAGCCTGAAATGAAAGAGTGCGAAATTCTTTCAATTTCAGATTAATAGGTACTTTATCAATTGAAGAAATATAGAACAGGTTTTATTGCAAAGTTTTGTTATTATATACTGACATGAAAATGAAATTCCATCTTCAAAAAATTCCACTCCAATAAATACGAATATTCAAAGAGAATCGATCATTTCTTAATGGACATTTTATGAAAATCTTCTTGAAGTACATATTATTCGTTGGTATTGAAAAGTGAGTGTGTTATTTTTATCTCGATTCGCCAATTATCAGGAAATATATGTATATTATGATTCGTCCATCAAAATTTTTCAAAATGAAATTTTTCAAGAATTCAACTCAATAATACACTATTAACTATATTGATAATACAAGAATGGACATTGAATTGAGGTAAAATATTTGAACAAATGAAATATACACAAAAATATTATTAAAATAAGATAAATTTATGTTTTTAGTCTTTGTTCGTTTATGTGACATTATATGATAAATATGAATATACTGATTAATCATGGCAAAAGAGCGATATAAATCATTGTAAAACGCAGTAACTTACTGATTTTTGTACCCACTATAACTAAAAATATAACCTACGTTATACATTACAGCATTGATGCTATTGATGCTGGTGGTTTTCATATATCGGCGTTCCCAAACAAACAAACTAGCCAAGTTTTTTTAGATAGTGGATTTGGCGTTTAGATAAACGCCAAAGTGTAATAGCGTTTCAAAAAATGTGAAATGCTGTAATAAATGTTGAACAGTAAAAATTATTTTATTCATTATTTTGCATCACTTAATTAAAGTGAGTTTGCTTGTAATTCTTCCACAGCAATAAAAGGAGATCGTTGGTTTCATGGCATCGTGTTTCATAATGAAATTGTTCCTGATAAATAACAAATAATTATTATTTATTTCACGAAATCTTGTTTCTAGGAATTCGTAAACAAGACGAATTTTAATTCGGTCTTCGAATTTCATAATATAATAATAATAACGAATCTGAAGACATTATTATCTTAACAAAGAAATAATTATTCTAAGAATTATATTTAATGCAGGCAAACTAAAAACTAAAAGAAGAAACTTACGTTGAAAACCTACACATTTTTTTTTTTTTATATAACAGCCGTTTACATATGTTTCAAGGTTATTGCCTATCGTCAGAACGGCGTAGTTCAAGTTAAAGATGAAAGTACTTGAAGAGATATATAAAAAATTAATATATAAAACACGAAACACAGTTTCGTACACGTTTTATACACCCAAAACATTTGGGAAGAGTCAACACAAAGTTGCAGACGACAATGAAATACCGTCCGGCTATTATGTTTATGTATGTGTATTAAGTTTCTTCTTTTACTTAATTTTAGTTTGCCTGCATTAAATATAATTCTTAGAATAATTATTTCTTTGTTAAGATTATCTGGGTAGTTCCAGAAGTTATAAAAGTCTCATAATAGCCGGACGGTATTTCATTGTCGTCTGCAACTTTGTGTTGACTCTTCCCAAATGTTTTGGGTGTATAAAACGTGTACGAAACTGTGTTTCGTGTTTTATATATCAATTTTTTATATATCTCTTCAAGTACTTTCATCTTTAACTTGAACTACGCCGTTCTGACGATAGGCAATAACCTTGAAACATATGTAAACGGCTGTTATATAAAAAAAAAAATGTGTAGGTTTTCAAGGTAAGTTTCTTCTTTTACATTATTATCTATGTCAATCATAAATTCATAAATTTCGACCTGTAAAGTTCATATGAAATGGAAACTCAAGTGGTCAATAAATACAAATTAACTAAAAGGTAGCAAGACTTAAAATACTTACAAATCTCTTGCAGAAAGACTAAGACCAATACTCATCGTACAAGAAGAAGATCAAGAGCAAGTTTGCTTACAGAAGCTTGTGCTTTCGGCAGCACAAGTTTCATAAATACCCTATTATCTTTATTATTATCGAAGCATCATTTTCGCATTCAAATACTAGATATTATCAAAAATGATTCATTTACGTTACAGAAATGAGGAACTGAAAATTTTGGAAATACTATCATTAATGTGAAAACCTCTAGTGGAAATGCCCCTCCATTACTAAACAGTATTTCTGCCGATCATGAAAGTATTGAGAGCATGCAAGCAGGACATACATTATACAATAAAAAACTGAAGTTCAGTTGTGTATACTTCGAGTGAAGCAGGTTATTGAAAATTAACCTGCTTTTTAAAAATTTCTGGAATTTTTGTTTCATATACAATGTACACTTTCATCTTTCTTAATCATCAATATTATTTTTATTTTCTATATAAATATAAACATTATCGCATCCACCATTTAATTTCAATAAATAATTAAGTGGATTGTGGCCAATTGATCAGTGAAAATCAAATCCAAGAAATTCAAACACGAATTGAAAAGGTTGTCATTAATCACTTCATCTCGAAAAAAGTTCATTGAAACTCTATAACTATGATTTAAGAATTTTATACTAATAAATGCTGGGTAATGTACATTGATTACAAGCCCAATGACGTTCGAAACCGGTGTTTAACTGTAAGACCACTGAATTGAAAAAAACGTTTAATTAAACAGATTGGATTATATTTCAGTTAATGACGTTAAATTCATCAGAAATAATCATTATATTCTATACAATTTGCTCAAATCAGGCACTACTATCTATCTCAAGTGTCTTATCTAAAGTCATAACAAAAATTGTTATGCGACATATGCGACATACTTGAATGAATTTAAACTTCTTACGTGTTCTCAACATGGTTTTAGATCTGGTCGCTCAACGGAGGCTGCTGCCATCTCTTTTGTAGATTATGTTAATTGCAGCGTAGATAAAGGACTTTTTGTTGCTGGTCTATTCTTCGACATATCGATGGCAATCGACGTTCTGGCGTTCAGGTTTATGATCAATAAATATTATAATCTCGGATACCGAGACGTATTTCTGGATTGGCTTCATAGCTTTGTCACAGGCAGGACTATTTATGGTATGAATTAAGGAGTTTCCCAGGGGTCTGTTCTTGGCCCCCTCCTATTTATTCTTTTCATTAATGATCTTTCAGATCACATTCTTGGAAGAAATATGACGTTGTTTGCGGATGATACTTCGTTGGCTATATCCGCTGAGAAGCTTATTCTGGTATGTGGTAATTTAGTACAGTGCTTCACAGATTGGTGTCATGAAAATGCCTTGATTGTAAATACTGAGAAGACTGATTGCATGTTTTTTGGCATTAAAAACTTAAATCGGACATTGAGTATACAGTTGGGTAGTACATTAATCACCTGTATGGATCATGTTGAATTCCTTGGGGTATACATTGATTGTAATTTGAGATGGTGTCAACATATTGATGCATAATGCAAAAAATTGAGTAAAGCGTATTTCGCTATAAGTCAAATAAAAGATTCTCTCCCAAGTGAATCTGTGTTGAATGTGTACTATACCTTATGCTACAGTCACTTAATAATAACAATAATAATAATGTTTATTAAGAAAAGAGTATAAGATTTTATAATATTTTTACATTTTTATCCAATAATTAGATATTCTCAATAAACATTCTTGCTCACAAAAGTGAAGACACTTGTAAGTGAGTTTTTTACCAATTAAATCATAATGTATCCAATTAAGTGTTAACATATCATGCTTCTACAAATAGCGTAATTAATCAAAATTTACTGATTCTTCTCATACAATCGAAAACAAAAATAACATGAAATGAAATGAAACAAAATGAGCCCAAAAAACTACTGTTAAAATTAATTAATTCAACCTTCAAGTGTGGCGATATCGGTTGAAGAACTTGTTCCACTCTATTTTTGAATTTGTTTTAATCCAGATTTTGATTTGTCTTTTATATGCTCCTATGTTTATGTTCTTCCGTATGTTTGGCGGTAGTTTCCTATACAATAATGGTGCCAGGTAAGTGAAGACCTTTAGTCCAATTGTTTTATTAGCCTTTGGTATTGGTATTGATGATATACTCCGAAGTTCATACTTCTGTTCATTTTCAGGTACTTCAGGTTTTACACTATGTTGATGTATCAGAAGTGAACGGGCATAAAGTTGTCGAATTGTGAAGACGTCTGCTATTTCATATAGGTCCAAGGTCGGGTAAGTAATCGTTTTTCTATACATTATTTTGATTATCCATTTCTGCGTTATTTCCATCCTTTTATAGTAAATATCACTTAACCCTCCCCATCCCAATATGCCATACGTTAAATGCGGTTCGACCAATGCGTGGTACACCATTTTTAGTTCATTTATTGTACATATTTGTCTCAAAAATTTAAATTTATTTATTAAAAGTCGAATTCTCTTCGAAACCAAATCCGAATGAAGGTCCCATCTTAGATGCGTATCTATCAGTACTCCCAAGTATTTTGTACTGTTTGTTTTTTGTAATTCTACATGTGAGTGATCGTTTGGAATAAGTAATTTAGTATAGGTCGGTAGATAATTTTTGTAACTGGCAAATGTCATGAACTTCGTTTTTTCAAAGTTAACTGTCAATTTCTTTGTTCTGAAAAACTGAAACACCCGGGATAATCCTCTCTGTGCATTCTCCTCCAATACCTTCCACGTTGGTGCCCTGAAGAAAATAGCCGTATCATCTGCGAAACTGGTTATCTCTCCACCCGCACCACACTGAAAGAAGTCGTTGACATATATTAAGAAGAGAATTGGACCAAGTACTGTTCCCTGTGGTACTCCGTATGTTATTACACTTTCTATACTTTTTTCGTTTCCAATTTTTACAATTTGGTGACGTCCCTTTAAATAGCTTTCTATAAGGTTGAGTGCTAGTCCTCTACATCCTATCGACTCTAGTGTTCTAAGTAATTCATTGTGTTCTACCGTGTCAAACGCCTTTGCCAGGTCAACAAAAACACACAAGGCTGGGATTTTTTTATCTATGGCATCAGATATGATGGCGACAAGCCTAGCTATAGCATCTTGTGCTGATTTGTTCTTCTGAAATCCAAACTGTTTATCAGACAAAATTTTATATTTTTCCAAAAATGTACAGAGTCTTTTTTCAAAATTTTTTCGTATATTTTGGTCAATGTGGAGGTTAAGGACACTGGTCTATAGTTGGAGAGATTCTTTCTGTCTCCTGATTTATATATAGGTACTACCACCGATGTCTTCAATATTTCTGGATATATCCCACTATTCATGCTTTTATTTATGAGCTTAGCTAAAGGGCTTACGATATTATTGCTAATATTCTTTAGTGTTGTTGTGGTGATACCATCCCACCCAGGGGATTTTTCTTTTTTCAATTCCTTTATCATACTGGCAACTTCCTTTTCATCTGTTTCAGAAAAAACAATAGAATTCAGGTTTCTGGTATGCAATTTACTTTCTGGCGTTTTACCAATTTTTTTGGCCAAGTTTACACCTATTTCCGAAAAGTATTTATTGAATTCATTTGCAATTTCTCTTTTTTCTTTTATTAATTTATCACCCTGTATATTCTCTATCTCGCTAATTTCTATTTTTGTCTCTTTGGCTTCATTTACAATATTCCATAATCCTCTTGAGTTATCTTTATTTTTATCTATTTGTTTGCGATAATAGTCTGTCTTAGTTTGTCTAATCAGTTGCTCTAGTTTATTTTTGTGTTTTTTGAATTTACTTACCAATTCTAAGCTGTTCGGAAATTTCACCATGTTTTTATATAGCCGGTTTTTTTCTTGTATAGATTTAATTAATCCATTTGTGATCCAAGGTGTTCTTTTTTTAATTTTGTTTGTTATTTTAACTGTTTTTGTGCTATTTTCAGTAGCAATTTGTAGTGTTTCCACAAAAACTTGCCATTGACGGTCCACATCCATTTCACTATTCAAATGTTCCCATCCCCGATTTACCAAAACACTTTGAAGTTTTCCATAATCTATATATTTCTTTAGTTTTCCCGTTACTATATCATGATCTTCATTCCCGTAACATGTGAATTCCACATAAATACTATAGTGATCTGTTATGGTTGTTTGTAATATTGCTGATGAAAATAAATCTCTACTCATACCAGTTTTAACAAATATATGATCAATACAGGTTTTGGAGTGTTTCGTTACCCTTGTGTAGCTATTGATTAAGGAGAAAAATTATTTTCACTTAATATGTTGAGATAATTTAATGCATCAATTGATCTTGCTAATATATCTATGTTAACATCCCCAACAAGCAATACTACATCAAATTTACCTCTCTGTTGGCAGTTATCCAAGAGCGTATCCAGTGCTGTGGTGAAGTCATCTATTTTCATACTGGGTGGACGATACACTGAAATGATTTGCACTTTTTTACCCAAATGGAGGATGCTTGTCACTAACGCCTTTATTTGAACGGCGTTTATAATTTCCACTTCATGTTGTATGCTTTCATTAATATAGACAATTACTCCATCATTCTGATTTATTTTACTAGAGTTATAATAAATTTTATATCTCTATATGTAACAAACCAATATCCTTAATATCCCAAGTTTCAGAAAAGACAAGAACGTCAATGTTAACATCTATCTGTTTTAACATTACTTTAAATTCATCTAAGTTCTTACCAGCACTTCTGATATTATTGTGAAGTACTCTAAGAGTTTTGTACTTTGTTTCTTTTATGTGTGCTTTCAGATCTTCAACCCTCTCCACACTTAATGTTGGAAACTCTTCAATATTGAATTGATTTATGAATGTATCCATTAAAAATTTAATAAAAAGCCACACCAATTATATCCAAAAATGTTCATAATACAATCCGACCCACAATGGAAATCTTAAAAGAAGCAAAAATGACAATTGTTTATGTGTTCACTGATTGTTGCTGGAGTTCTTCCACTTGTTGAATATTTTTTATTCTCAAAACTTTAGCAAAGTCTGCTTTTCTACAGAAAACTTTTCCCTCTTTTGACCAAACATACTTATAACCTGACTCTCTAAGTTCCTTTGCCTTCCTTAAAAGTTCCTGAATTGTTTTTGGAAGGTCTTCACTTAAATATATGTTTCTCTCTGTTCCCCCCAAATTCATGTTTGCCGAGTTCAAATTTCCCCTACTCTTTCTATTCTGAAGAGCATTTCTTTTGGTCTCCTCTGATGAAAATGTAACAACAAAAGGTTTAATGGGTTTATTTGTTGGAATTTGTTTCACTTTAATCCCAGCATCGTTAATCCCTAAATTCTCTAGGCCTTTCACTATTTCATTCTTATCAATAACTCCAGATATTATAATGTTTCTTTTTCTAGAGTTTAGATCAGCTTCTATGTCAGTTGCTGCATTTTTTTCCTTCAATACTGTTACTTCCTGTCGTAATTCTTGAACCTCTATTTTCAGTTTCTCATACTTTGTTTTGATACTTTTATTTTCCTTTCTTAATTCATCCAAGCTGCTCCTCATACCTTCTACCATTTCATTATTGAAGCTCATTGCTTCTTCCAAGCCCTCAATTTTTTTCAGTAATTTTTTAAACATATCCTGGGTACTTGGTGAATGTTCATATATTTGACTCTGCCTTCGCTTTATACATCTATCCAGTTTTTCTCTCAAAGATGCCTCTTCTTCGAGTTCCTCCTCTAACGCTGATGTTGAAGAATCTCTGCATTGTTTGCAATGCCAGTCAATTTTCTTCTTATCATGAATATCATCCTTTGCAATATTGGTACAATTAAGATGTGCCCAACCATCGCATTTTCTGCATTGGATTTTATATCCACTTCTACCTATTGTCTTATCACATACTACACAATGCATTTCAATTAATTGGATTGAAGAAACAAAACACACACAGTCATTCGCCTCACGATGTTGATATAAACAGAAATGTCCCAGTCCCTCGCCTCACTAATGAACACCTGTCGCTATTATCTTATCGGTCCCCTTTTTTTTTACAGTATAAATGATTATTTTCGACGGATTCCGGCCGAATCAAATTGTAATTTTCCTAATTCCTGAGCCCACAGTTTGTTCCACATCCTAACATTTTATATCCACAGCTAGATAAAAAGTCTATGTATCACTTCAAGTAATTTACACCGATTAATTACCGCTTGAAACAATGAAATTTTACTTTTTCATTGTAGCACACCTTTAACCGATATAACACACAAATGCTAACTTTTAATTATCCTATCCTAACTTATCCTATAATATATTGCTGTGGGGCCTCTCTAATATAAATAGAGTATTGGTGTCACAAAAACGTATTACACTTATGATGTTTATTCTGAATCCTTGTTCCTCTTGTAGGCTGGTGTTCATGCATATGGGATACTGACGGTTCCCTCTTTAAACATATTCAGGAGTTTATTTTATTTGAAGGAAAACCATAGAAATCTGGTGAAATTGTCTAGTTCTCACGAAAACAACACACGAAATTCTCAAGTGTTGCTACTTCTTTATCACAGAACTTCTGAATATGAATCTTAACCAATGTATTAAGAAGCTAAACTCTTCAATCATCTGCCTGATTCTATAAAATGTTTACCCAAAACTAAATTTAGAAATGTGGTTAAGTTGAAGTTGATAAAGAAATATTACTACTCTATAGAAGAATATTTCAATGATTGTAATTTCTGATTACTTTATAATTTGACGTGTACTATACGTTTGTTTCTATATGTCTAAAAGGATAAATAAACATTATTATTATTATTATTATTGATCAGCACGTAACTTCTTATACAATAATTAGACCAGACACTCCTGCAATCATGTTACTTATATTATTTTCAATGCAGGTCCTATATCCGAATGAGGACAGCATTAGTTCGTGAGCATTCACGTGAGCTCCCTCTATCCAAGAAGAGACGTATAAACTCCCCCCAGCATTCTAGATTCCTAATCATGACTACATTAGTAAGAGTACGTAGAGGCTTTGTAGACATTTCATTCGAACGCAACAGAACTTTGTATGCAATGTATAAAAATGATCCCATGCCTAATCGCTTCAGATTACGCCCGGGTGGGCAAAAAATTGCTAGTTTCAAGATTCACAAATCAATACTGAAACTCTCAATCGACATATCGAAATATTTCAGATAAAACTCTCAGGGAGCTGTCCAATCAACTCCTAGAATATTATTCAACAAGTTCGATGATTTTTCGAAGCGCAGTGAATATATATGTATTATATATATATATATATATATATATATATATATATATATATATATATATATATATATATATATTTTGAATGTTTTTAGCATTAACAGGCTTTTTCAATATGAAAAAGTTTATTTCTGTTGACGTTTCGTTGTTATATTACAACTTTGTCAAAACTAATGAATTAGTTTTGACAAAGTTGTAATATAACAACGAAACGTCAACAGAAATAAACTTTTTCATATTGAAAAAGCCTGTTCATGCTAAAAACTTTCAAAATAAATACCTCAAACAGGCAATAAATCAATTTCATCAGAACGCCGTTCATCAGAACGGCGTAGTTCAAGTTATTAGATGTTACACACTTGAAAGTTGATTAAAAAGGAAAAACACAGAACAAAACAACACAAAATTCCACGTGAGGAATCTACATCATTTTTGGTTAAATTGAATATCTTGACCAAGCTTGTTAAAGCTATATTTTCAGACTAAATCGATGTCTACCTGCGATGAGATATTTATACCTTCTAGAATTTTGTACCGACAATATTATAAATTATAAACAAGGTTTGTCAGGCTGAAAATGAAGTTAAGAGTTTACGGTATTTACCTGAGATTTACGTTGTTTGTTTATTTGTAACAGCCGTTTACATATGTTTCAAACTTATTGGCTCTCATCAGAACGGCGTAGTTCAAGTTATTTCCTTCTTACTAAACAGACTAAATAAACTAAACAGACTAAATTAACAGACTAAATAACTTGAACTACGCCGTTCTGATGAGAGCCAATAAGCTTGAAACATATGTAAACGGCTGTTACAAATAAACAAACAACGTAAATCTCAGGTAAATACCGTAAACTCTTAACTATATATATATAAATATATATATATATATATATATATATATATATATATATATATATATACATATATATATATATATATATATATATATATATATATATATATATATATATATATATATATATATATATATTATCTTACGTCGAAATAATCCGTCCATGATGTACTACTATTTTGGTAATGATAACAATTATAAAATATCAAAAAGAAAACTAAAATGTGAATCTAAAATATTGATGATGACATTCGAAATTTTGCATTTCTTTTCAGTTATATTCAGAAATCATGTCGGTATAAAAATTTCGTTATCTATTTAAAAATTACAAACTATAAAATAATACTTAATGTTCATCCACCTTTATCTGGCATACTTATAACTGGTTGAATTCATCTATGAAATTATTGATGATTTGTGAAATCAAAGGAAAATATATGAAGGAAAAAATCGGGCAAAATTTCAAAGTTATCTAACGAAGATTTCATTTTGAGCAAAATTTGCCTCATCGACATACATTGATAAAATTATTTATATGTTTGAAATTAATTCAATGCAATCATTTTATTTCCGATATTAATACTGTTAGCAATGATGTACAAGTCGATCATAATAATTGTTTTCTTATCTTTCGCGGCATATGGTAAGTTCATGTGAATATGTAATGTATAATATGAAAATAAGATACTACTCGTTGCGATATTGAACTTTGTAACCTAATTTTTTGTCTCAATTGATATTTTGTATTTTCATTGTTTCTGTGAAATCAACAAAGAAAAAATTAACTTACAACAATTTGTGAGTAAGTTTATATTAAATTGTATATTATAACTTCCTCAAGCATAATAAAAGTTGATAAACAGATAATCAGAATATCTTGGTTATCTGTTGTGTAATATTTGTGTTTCTGAAAATTTAAACATAATTTTTCATCTAACATAATGCCTAAATATTTGACTCTTTTTATTCATTGAATGATTTGCTCATTCATCTTTAACATTGTGTCCTCATTTTGATTGATCTTTGGGATTCTACTTGGACCGAAGTGAGATTTTGGTAGGTACATTTAGATATAAGCAATTGTCACATAACAATTCATTGATTGCTAAAAGCACTCGATTTATACATACGGTCCTTTTATCATTGAAACATACATAAAGCATAGTACCATCAGCGGATAAATATATAGAGCACTTTTCAGATAGGACACAATATCGTTTATAAATAGGAAGAAAAATAACGAACCGAAAACAGTTCAATGTTACCCCAAAATTAACTTTTATGCAATCCAACAACATCGAACTTAGTAGCTTCTCGTATTTGATGAAACACAAGATATATCTCACATGAAATGAGATCGGAACTATTTATAGTGGTACTATTTCCTCTGTGCCAATTTTATCCACTTGTTACATAATAATTCATAAGTTCTTGAAATCCCTCCTTTACGACTAACTCTGTGCCAACCTCAACATATTGTAAACTTTGCTGTCCTACAAAGAAATCGTTCACTAACGGTTTTAAGAAAAACCATAAAAATTTTGTGGAATTTTTCTCCGCACAAAAATTTCTCACAGGAATATGTTTTTTTCACACTCGATTGAGTCGTTTAATTATGTTATTTGTCTTGACCATTTCAACTCTACTCTGGGTTTTTGATGTGTACCTTTCTTCTTTTTTGATAGGTGTATTTCGTTTTTTCTATGAATAAGACAATGTATGTTTTTAAATTCTTATTTTGTATATTTACAAAATAGTCTTGCTTTTAAAATTGAAGATGAATGATTATATAAATATATATATATATATATATATATATATATATATATATATATATATATATATATATATATATATATATATATATATATATATATATATTATTATTATTATTATTACGATTTTTGTCCATGGGGAGAGCGACTAAACTTGAATTCGCAATTATTAGGACTTCTGCTTCATCTTTTTTGCCTCCCAAAAACGCTTCATCCTCTCTGATTGCTCTTTCTTTCATTCATCTGTCCATGTAACTCCAGGTTGACGATTTGACTTTTGCTCAAACTTCACACGTCCGCTTTTATAGCGACATTCAGTGCGATCTTCTAGATTTTTTATATTGATCTGTTGTAGCTCCTTTTGGACCTCTCTTAGCCACTCTGTTCCGCATTTACTATTCATAATTATATCGAGTAACTTCTTCGGTATTCTGGACTGTTTCATTCTGTAGACATGTGCATAAAACTTTGCTCGTCGTTTTCTGATTTTTCGTGTCTTATTTTACTATTTGTCTAATTCTTCAATGGCCGTCAATAAGCATTGTTTCATATGCGTAGTTTGCTTTTGGTAGAATCGTTCTGTTATAATGACTCAATTTGGCGCCTCTCGGAATGCACTTTTGTTATATTGAGCCCATGTTAGTTTGTAGGCCCTTTGGAGCTTTGTAATTCTATGTTCTTGGAACATAAGGACTTTATAACTTCTCCTAGGTATTTAAAATGGCCGACTTGCAGAATTTCACCAGATTTTGTGATAAGAGAAGATTCATTTCTTGGTTTTCTTTTCATATATTTGGTTTTATCATAAGACATTTTCAACCCCGTTTTCTGCGCAATTTTATGTAGTTTTTCTACGGCGAGAATATCTTCAGTTCTGTTGTCTGTGATGATATCAATATCGTCTGCGAAGGCGAGACATTTGACATTTATTCTATTTTCTTTTTTGTTACCCACTTGTATGCCCTTTACGTGAAGTACCCATTCCCTAATGATCTTTTTTAAAACAATACTGAAAAGGATAGGCGAAAGTCCGTCCCCCAGCCGCACACCGGTTTTGATTTCGAAGGGATTTGATGCTTCGCTCATAAATTTTACCTGGAGGTTGTATCTGTAAGTGCTTATACATATCTAAGTTGAAAGAAAAACTTTACTCTTCTAGTTATCTCTAACGAAAATAAAGTTTTGCAATTCAAAAATAGCCTGTTATTGCTAATAACATTAATAACAAAATTATATATATATATATATATATATATATATATATATATATATATATATATATATATATATATATATATATATATATATATATATATTATATATATATATATTTTTGGAATAATATATTATATTATATATTTTTAATTATATATATATATATATATATATATATATATATATATATATATATATATATAAAAGAAGAAATTATCGGTATTTACCTGCAATTTTTTTTTTAATTTTTTTGACAGCCGTTTACACATGTTTCAAACTAATTGGTTATCATCAGAACTGCGTAGTTTTAGATGTTCAAATTTGCATCAAAACACAGAACAAACCAAAACTCAAAATTCAACGTGAGGAATCGACATATTTTTGGTTTAATTGAGTGGAGTTCTATTCGATTCTGTTTTGAAGACTGAATCAATGTCTACCCGTGAGACGATTTTTATATCTTCTGTTTTAATCAACATCCAAGTTTGAACATCTAAACTTGAACTCTAAGCCGTTCTGATGATAGCCAATTAGCTTGAAGCATATGTTAACGGCTGTCACAAAAACAAACAAGAAAAATTGCAGGTGAATACCGTACATTTCTTCTTTTTTATTTTCATACCTGTATAAACCTGTATATAATTCTTGGATTCACTTCAAATAGTTTTATTTTTAATTTTTTACCGCATACCCCAATACTCTTCATCTTCTCTCTCTCTCTCTCTATTTAATATAATCCATGTACATAAATTGCATTTAGTTAAATCAAAAGTTACTTGAAGAGGGTATTGATACCACATATAATATCTTCTCGTGAAAAAGTTATTTTCGTGTCGGCCTGGATAAGGAAAAAAAGTCGAGTTCTATAAAAGGTGCTTCAGTTTTTCGAATTTGTTCCCATAGACATTTATTGCATAAAGTTCATAAATTTTTACAGTGGCATCCCTTACTTGCTTAAAATGCAGCGACCCGAAGTCCTGCTTAAAACCAAAGATAGAAAAATGTTCGGAGGATGTTAAATACTGCGCATCTCTCGAGTTCCGTAAAATGATTGGAAAAGGATGCATGGACAGGGAAAACATATGTCAACAGAAGAGTAGTCTTGGACAAGGATTTGATCATTGCTCAATATGTCAAACTGATAACTGTAACACTCATGTTTTTACTTGAATTTCATATTGTGTTGTTAAAATTTGAGAATGTATAAGTAATTATTCTATCGAAAATGAGATACTCCTAAATATATTTTAATAATGATGAGATGAGATATTTCGTTTTCTTGATTTGAATTATGGTAAACACACCTAGTAAATTCATTTTGAACTCATTTTCTGTTTATGTATATCCTAGTAATGCAAAATTCCTGCATATGCATCTTAAAAACAATATATAATAGGATTTTCCGGTGCACGCACACACACACACACACACACACACACACACATATATATATATATATATATATATATATATATATATATATATATATATATATATATATATATATATATATATATAGTCTACAGAATGAAACAGTCCAAAATACCGAAGAGGCTGCTCGATATAATTATGAATAGTAAATGCGGAACAGAGTGGCTAAAAGAGGTCCAAAAGGATCTACAACAGATCAATATAAAAAATCTCGAAGATCGCACTGAATGTCGCTATAAAATCGGACGTGTGAAGTTTGAGCAAAAGTCAAATTATCAACCTGAAGTAACATGGACAGATGAATGAAAGAAAGAGCAATCAGAGAGGATGAAGCGTTTTTGGGAAGCAAAATAGATGAAGCAGAAGTCCTAATAATTGCAAATTCAAGTTCAGTCGCTCTCCTCATGGGGAACAATCGTAATAATAAAAATAATATGTTATTATATATTATTATATTACTCATGAGGAGAGCGACTGAACTTGAATTCGCAATTTTTGATATTCTTTTCCATCATACGTTCAAGTTGAAAAAAGCTTTGTGGTGGTCTCAGTTGAGACCACAGAGCGTACGACTCGATTTTTGAGTTCGAGGTTATTGAGATACAGCCGCCTCAACTAGAGAAACAGACGCTGACCATTGGTCGTTACTGTAATATCATATTATCTATATGATAAAAAATAGAAAATATGATTAAAGAAAAACTTCAAAAAGGCGATTGGTTTGGTTTATCCTCTAGTCAAAAACAATATCAGCTATAGCAGTCTTACATACATCGGTAAGTCCAGTGAAAAACTCAAATCTCTTCTTTTTGAGTATAACATCAACATTGCTTACCGTACTGGAAATAACTTAGGAAAAGATATCAAAAATAACAAATCTAAGGTCAAAAAAAATAGAAAATCAGGAGTATATAAAATTAACTGTGGTAGTTGTGATAAGTTTTATATTGGTAGAACGTTTAGAAGTTTTCAAATAGGAATTTCTGAACAGAAACGTAGCTTTGATAATCAGAAGACAGATTCACATTATGCAAATCATTTGATTAATGAAAATCATATATTCAATTCCGATTTTGAAATTTTGAATACCGCAAACAAGGGAAGGAAGCTTAATTTGTTAGAATCACTTCAAATTAATAAATACAAATATTCTGGCTACCTTTTGAACAGGCAAATCGATCATACCTCAAGCCCCCTTCTCAATCTTTTCAAAATAACTTAGTTTACTATATAGTAGTTCAGTATGAATTGATGCCTTCTACCTGTTATCTACCTGTTTTTTCTGTGTTCATAATTTAAGTTTACCTATTCTATGTATTCGAGAAACGTCACTAGTCTGCACGTAGCATTTGAAAAAGGTGAATCTCATCGAAACGTATGTCATGAAGTATTCTTTTTAATATATGTGTTTAACAATTGTTTTATTATGTTTATCGATTTACATCAAGTATCGGCCTCTTCAATTATTATTCAATTTAATCATATATTTAACAACATACGAGTATATCATGTAGTTACAATACCAATTCATGTCTAGTACTCACCAATATAAACAAATAATCAGGCGAGTTGATCAAAAAAGCACTGCTGAAGAGAATCTCTAAGAAATGTCTTACCAGTTGAAGAGTTATGAACTGATATTATCAATAGTACACACCGGCATCGATTTCAATATTCTAATAAATAATTCAAAATTAAAGTACCAAGAGAAAAAAATTATTGTAGTTGGTCATAAAATATTTTAGATTGAGTGTTGTTTGAATTTTGAACAAACATAAAGGATTGAAAACATCTTCGGGGATGACAACAAAACGTCAATTTTGCCGAACAAAAGCTCCACCGGTTTCTATGAATGCTGAACCGAATGACATAATTAGTATATTCCTGAATTGCGAGAAATTTAGTTGCTACATTCATCTGAAAAGAAAAGAGTCTCAAACTCTCAGAATTATTAGAATAAACGCTGCTCACAAAAATGAATCACTCATTATGAACGACCAAAGTGTTTTTAGGTATCACATTTCATCATAGGTTCTATAAAAGCAGCTTGTGATTATCTTCTGTGTCTACTATTGATAATCAGTTCATAACTTCTCAACTGTATTTTTTGTGTTATACATCTTTATTACTTTGATCTAGTGACGCTCTAAGCCTAGTACGTTGTACTTCAAACTAAACTCAACATTCTGAATAGAAAATGATTCAAGTTTCACAAAAATTATAGTGAATGCTTCACGATTTTTTCGACTTTCGGCTCATTTTCAAAAGTTAGACTGTTTAACCCAGCTAGAAGCACTTTTTCACTAGTGGGTAATGAGTCGTTCTACAAACTTTCAATGTGAAATTCGAGTATTATCAATCTAGTTTTACTTGCTAATTATTCGAAATGAGTCGTAGATAATATTGCTTCCACCACAGTTTTAAAATAAACTTCAATATTGACTATTTTCGTTGTCGCTTTTGACAGGTACACATTCAATTCATTCTGGGAATGAGTGAAATCATCTGAAAAACTGATAATATCTATTAGTTTCTATTAGAAAACTCTTGTCGATTTCAATTTTCCAGACGTAAGTGGGTAATAAATTTAATATCTTATTATTAACTTCCATAATTATATTATTTTGCTTGATTCAATGAAACAAAACAAAAAATTATTCTGCATTTGGCTAAAATACTCTTTCGACCTTCTATTGATCATGGGTGTTGTTGAGTTATAAAAACGAAAAATGTTTAACAGTGTGAAACTTTCAAAATTTCTACAAGAGATGCTATCGGTAAAGATTCTGAAATTAGAATATTCGAAACACTATTCAAGAAGATTCTGATGAAACAATTGTCAAGAAGTTAATTCAATATATTTTCAATGAATTATATCAATGAAGCCTAAAATACCTATGTATGATATAAATAAATATCCCCACTTCAGACTTCTGGTTTTAATCTCAATGATTTTTACATCATTGATGTAATTGTTCTTAATTGGATATTGGCACTACTCGGCCATGTTCCGTATTAATATAAAAAAAATTACAGATTTGTGAAGATAAATTCAATTGACGATGAATCAACTCTGTGATAGTTCATATTTAAATGAGAGGTAATAAGAAATACTTGTCTAAAGATCGCTGACTGAACAATTCTTTATTCGATTAGTTTCTCCTTTTACGGGATTATCAAGAATGCATTATCAAGAATCAAGAATCATTATCTTCTTGATAATGCTGTAAAAGGCGAAACTAGTCGAATAAAAATTGTCCAGTCAGTGATTTTAAGACAAGTATTTCTTATAACCTCTCATTTAATTTAGTATCACAAATTTTAGAATTACAAATTAAGACATTTCTTAGAGGTTTTCTTCGGAAACGTTTTTTCTTCCAAGTTGCCTGATTATTTGTTGTTATTGGCGAGTACTAGGTACAAATTGGTATATTGTACCTACGTGATATACTCGAATGTTTCTAAATATATAATTAAATTGAATGTTCAGCAAAATTTTATTCACTCATAAGTTTCAATGAAAAAATAAAAATTTTCAACTTATTGTTGTGAGAGAAACCGATTGACATGATTCTCAGTTTCAGTATTGAAATAAATCTCATTCAATGAAGTTACCTGGCATGAAGTACACGTACATCACAACTATCGTTTTCTTTTCTTTTGAGGGATATGGTGAGTTGATATAAGACTTATATAGTGTAGTTTCATATACTCTTAGTAGACACTTAGTTAATAGTTTATATGAAATGCAGTATATGAAACTGCAATTCATCCTAAACAAGCGTTTGATATTTCTAAAATGAAATAATACTGATTATTTTTGTATTTTCACTATTTTTTTTGAAAATAACAATATTGATTGCAAACTGGCTTCCTGAGATGTGAACTCAGATAATATATTTCGACATAACAGTGATTGAATGTAGGTACAAAAAACCAATTTAATACCGGAATTTTGAAGTAAAGGAGTGAAGGTTTTATAGAGGATATTGATGAAATATGGCTTTATTGCACTTACTAATACACAGCGATGCAACTTAACTTAAGAAATAAATTTGATACTATCGAAAATTGTTATTGATCTTTTTAAGCTGTAACAAAAGTATGTTGGCTCCATTGAAATCAAAATTTAGAAAAGGTACAAGTGGAATGTGATATGATTTGGACGATTGACATTACTAAACCAATTGAACAATAATTACTCTAGTGCTCAAGCGATATATATTCGGAAAGAAAATATTGGGATTTTTGGTTCTCAAAATCATTTATTAAAAATTTTCAGCACAATACGTTTCGATTCAATTTTTGGGTCTTCTTCAAATGAAGTTCATCAAAATATTGTTATTATTAAAAAGAAAAAATAAAATGACCGGCTGGTATACAAAACATTACAGAATCAAAACTTACCACGTGAACATGAACAATATATATTACTGCAATATGAAACAATATTCGAATGCCAAAGGGTTTTCAAAAATTACACTCTTACTAAAATTATATTGCCTTTCAATCGATAAGATTACGTTCACATTCGGACAGAGACTAATTTTCGTTTCACTACATATGTTTCTCCGGTGTCACTATGCCCATAGGATTTTCTGATAGATTTTACTAAGTCCTTTTATATCTATCTTTTATATCGTCCGGGTTTTTTATGAACATCCTTTCATGATATTCTCGTTTTCTATTGTTATATTCGGATTTTAGAATGAATGTTTGTTTTGGTGAAGTCAAATCTATGCTTCAATGCTTGTTTGTGTTTTTTTTTCAAGCAGTGATGTCCTTGTGATCATATTTGTGACTATTCAGCCTGTTTTGTAGGTGTATTATATATATATATATATATATATATATATATATATATATATATATATATATATATATATATATATATATATATATATATATATATATATATATATATATATATATATATATATATATATACAGGGTGAGTCAAGGTGGACGCGATGGTTTCTTATTACGAAACGGTTAATTTTCAAAAAATTACAACGCAGTCATGTGGGCATTTATCAAGGGTATATTCTAAAAATAATTTGATACATACAGGATGTTACGGAAATCTGTGACATACCAAAGTTATGTTTTTTCCTATGGAATGCCCCGTAGAATTTGACTACGTTTTTGGGTTTTACGTAAAAAATAAGATATATTTTCTTCAATATGTCATATACTATAATAACAATTATAGTTTTTGAGATATTTCGATTTTTCGGGAATTGGATAGTCCAAAAAAAGTTTAACATATCCGAAACAATTGCCTTCAGCAAAGTAAAATTTTTTGTGTGAATAAAAGAGCGATTACGGAAAGTTTTAATGTATTTACATTCATTTAAAGTTCTACAGGGTGTCCAAAATTTGATATTTCTCTGCTAACATATTCAAACTAAAATATCATGCTTATTTTAAATAGAACACACTGTATATTTCAATCCTATTATGTACCAAATTACATTCTCTTTGAAAAGTTATAGAGTTGTTATATGTCTATTTCTATTGGTTTTAGAATTATTTTCAATTTTTTGAAATTATCATTTATTTTCATTTATTTTGTCACTTTAATATGCGAAGGGATGAGCGCTTCTTCTCAAAAAAAGATGAATGTTTCATACTTTTCATACCAGCTTCATATCTGAATATTTCATCAGTTTCTTGAAGAGCTCTAGATCACTATTGAGTTTTTGAGTATTAGTCTTTTTCAAAGTTTTGCATTTTTGAAAATTCGAAGTAGGCTGTCAGTTGTCCCTTTTTTTCTGAAGTAAGCTGCTGTCAATTAAAGTGAATCCGTTTTCAAATTTATTCAGACCGCTCAGTCGTTTTGCCTTAACCAGTATCCACAATAGTTGTAAAAATGTATTATTCAATTGTTTTTTGGCAGAACGAGTACTCAGGTGTACTGTGTATGCACAGAAGTACACTAATCGGCGACATTCTGATGAAAGGACGCTTGAAAAACTATTTGAAACCTTCAGAGCTATAGGAAGTGTAAAATATCGAACGAAGACATCCACAAAACCAGTCACCGATGATGATGAAAATCAGTTCATGCTATTGGGATCGGTAATTGCAAAACCGAACACTAGCACTAGAGTTTTAGCACGAGAGAACGGATTAAGTAAATCCAGTGAGTATGAAATTTTAAAGAAACATGAGAACCATACCTTCAACATCGAGATGCATCAAACCTTGTATTGGATATACTTTCAAAGACGGCTCAATTTTTGTTTATGGGCATAGGATAAATTTGGCGAAAAAAATGATTACTTTTATAATGTACTGTTCAGCGAGAATAAATTTTCACAATAACGGATCGTCATAATTACCACTTCTACGATACTAAAAACTTACACTTGTTTCACACAATACATCGTCAGAATCAGTGGAGTATTAATGTATATCGAGGAACTATAGCCGACCAAGTTATTGGCCCGTATTTCTTTGATGGTCATTTAAACGGCCGTAAATTTTTGAGATTTTTAAAAATAAATTTCTGGGATCTTTTGGAAGATGTTCCAATCAATATTAGGATACAAATTATGTTCCAATTAGAAGGGGCATCCGCACATTTTTAAGTTAATGTGCGAAAACATTTAAACAGAAAGTTTCCTATCGAATGGATAGGGCGCAGAAGACCACATGCTTTGCCACTTTGGTCCCCTGGTCTGACTCCAATGGACTTCTTCTTGTGGGGTTATATTGAAAACAGAATTTATAGCACTCCCCCGACAACAGAAGAAAATATAAAGCAAAGAATTAGAGAAGCTTTTGTAACAATAACCCCAAATATGTTACGAAATGTGAGATATTCTTTTGAAAACCGCGTAGCACTGTGCATTAAACAGGATGGTCGCCATTTTGAAAATTTGTTGTAATTGTGATTGTTGGAATATCATTTCATATTTGAATATTTATATACTTTTATAATTGAAGTTAAGTAATTTACATATTATCGAATTAACAAGATCGGTCTCAAGTTTCTGAAGGTGATAAGTTTTTGATAATAGTAACAGAAAAATTCAGAGTTTTGCATACTGAGGTGACAAAATAGATGACAACAAATGATAATTGCACAAAATTGAAAATAATTCTAAAACTACTAGAAATAGACATATAATACCTCAATAACTTCACAAAGAGAATGTAGTTTGGCACATGATGGGATTGTAAAAATACAGTGTCCATTTAAAATAAACATGATATTGTAGTTTGAATATGTTAGCAGAGGATCAAATTTTGGACACCCTGCAAAACTTTAAGTGAATATGAATTCTTTGAAACTTTCCGTAATCGCTCTTTTATTCACACAAAAAATTTCACTTCGCTAAAGCCAATGGTTTCGGAGATATTATCTTTTTTTGTTGACTCTCTAATTTCTGAAAAATCGAAATATCTCGAAAACTATAATTGTTAGGTATATGACATATTGAAGAAGGTATATCTTATTTTTGACGTAAAACCTAAAAATGTAGTCAAATGCAGGGCGTTCCATATGAAAAAATATAACTTTGGTATGTCGAATATCTCTGGAACAGCCTGTATGTATCAAATTATATTTAGAATGTACCCTTGATAAATCCCCACATGACTGCGTGGTCATTATTTCAAAAACTAGCCGTTTCGTGATAAAAGACCATCGCATCTACTTTGACTCACCCTTTATATATATATATATATATATATATATATATATATATATATATATATATATATATATATATATATATATATATATATATATATATATATATATATATATATATATATATATATATATATATATATATATATATATATATATATATATATATATATATATATATATATATATATATATACAGGGTGAGTCATATAAGGGTGGTGTTCCCAATATAACAGTGGCCAGATAAAACCCATTTTTTGTTCGTAGCCTGTTTAGTAGGTTGAACCACAAAACGCCAATACTAGCCATGTCGGACTTATCGCATGCATTGCAAGGATTGTCAAGCAGTTTACATCGGTCAGACGACCCAATGCTTAAAAAGGAGGTTAGCTATCCATAGAAGTGATGCCAGTTTGCAACCACAAAGATGCGCACTGGCAAATCATGCGTTTTCTTTGGACCATAAGTTTGATTTTGAAGATCAAAAAATTCTCTCCATCGAATATAACTACAAGAAAAGAATCTTCTTGAAGATGTGCTATATTAACAATACTCCTAACAACATTAACAAGAGAACAGATGTTGAGAGTCTTAGTCTTAGAGTCTTTGTTTGCAGTTACTTGCTACCGTTGGGTGAGCCTGGCCAAATTTTCAATGGCTAGGATCATCGTTGTTGTTGATTGTTTTCTGTGTCAATACAGTTTTGTACGTTGATAAGTCTTACTATGTGTTCTATGGTTTAACCTCGATTTAAAGGAGTTTATATATATGTCATTTATATATCGTACGTCCTTAACGCTGCTGCATTCATTATTTTTAATATTGTCATAATCATTATGAGATGCCTTTTGCGTCGTTTTTGTAGGCCTATTGACTTGTAGGTTTCGGTAGAGTTTAGGTAGGGTAGATGTAGGTTTCCCTTGTTTTACAAGTTGTAACTGATGTATTAACACCTGTCTATATTTTTAGTATTCCTGAGGAAGAACGAAATTCGTTCGAAATATAGAATTGCTGACGATTAGTCGTTTGAATTAGTTCTGCCCACCTTTGCCGATAACCCAAAAATATTTTGAAAATCTTATCATTATGGCAACACTCCCTGAACGTATATATATATATATATATATATATATATATATATATATATATATATATATATATATATATATATATATTTATATATATATATATATATATATATATATATATATATATATATATATATATATATATATATATATATATATATATATATATATATATATATATATATATATATATATATATATACATTTAACCATTTAATTATATCTTTTTTTCAGTTTCATCTCTCAACTGTCTCAGCTGTAATAACGAAAACGCATGTTTGAATAGTCCTTCTAAGAGATGTGGTCCAAAAGCAGACACCTGTTTCTCTTCAGTTGTTCAAAATCTCCCTCCATCCTATGGTGAAGTCGAATACTATAGAGGTTGTTCTGATGAAACGAATGTTTGTAAAACAATACTGGAATGGAATTTCGGAAGGTGTTATCAGTGTGATTCAGATAACTGCAACAACCACACGCTCAAATACAAGTGGTCAGACATAAGATCAACAGCAAATTAATTAGTTTCAACAAAGAAATTTCATATTTGTTTCAACTATTGGAAATGCTCAACCGATTAGTCATTGTTTGATAACTATAAAACTTCATCTGCAAAACTAATTTGTTTTAATATTCGTATAATGTACCTTTATGATGATACTAGCTGTCCTGGCGAACGTTGTACGCCCATTTATTTTTAACTGACTATTTTTCGAAGAGCCGGAACGGCATGTTCTACTTTCTGTGCTACACTATCTTGTTTTCAATATTTTTCACATGTGGAGCCAGGGAATAACTCACTTACGAAGGGACGGCAATTCTTCCTGTTATTTCAAATCGGTCGAATTATAAAAAATTCCTATATTAACACGTTTGATGTATTTAAAGTGATTAACCTGTCCGTTCTATGGTTGAACGGCATGTTCCTTATTACGTAGCAAGTATTTGTCCCATATATGTACCTCATCATTAATTATATGAAATATTTGCTGGATATAAGTCAAAAAATGTTCAGAATTTATTACATTCCCGGACACCAGACAATATAGTGGCTCTGGTGGCTGTACCAATAGCGTCTATTGGAATTTTCTTTACGCGAAATATTTTGTAGCAACATTGGTAGTATTTTCTCGTCAGTAACAATTAAACGTTGCCTTGCAATATTGTCAAACAACGTTTATTGGTCTAATAGCAACAATTTGCTGTGAACTGTATTCTTTATCAACGTTATATTTGAATGCTGGTCAATGGTCGACATATTGTTAATTTCGATTCCATCGATTCCGTTCAACTTCATTCCGAGCTTCGCGTTGCTCGTCAGTTTGACTTGCTCTTTTATATCTTTGACTTGCTGCATTGCGAGTTCTGCTTAAGTTTGTACATCTACGTAATAGATATCATTTTCAAAAACGAAATTTCAATTGTAAATTAAAGGAAACTATGTTAGTATTATTCTTTATAATCAAATATACCACGTGCTATGTTAGTAACGTGTATGTTACTGTATATCAAATTGAAGTTTCAATATTACTCGTGATAGCTCTGAACTAACAGTGATGTGTAATAAGATATTTAGTTTTTTACATCCTCTTTTTGAGAAATAATAATTATTTCTTACTCATATAATTAATTAAGTGATTTTGAAATTTATAATTTTTCACGCAGTTTTCAAAATTTTCTTCCTTAAATTAACAAACACAACAAAAAAAATAGCGAAATCGATCCAGCCGTTCACACGTGATGGCGTGACAAAGGGAAATAGAGATTCATTTTTATATATGTAGATTCGGTGTTCATCTAATTTACATAATATTAGCATATATTAAAATAATTTTGCACAGATAGGGATATTAAATTGTTAATTGAAAATGATAAAACATTTTTGGTAACGCGGTTTGTGTTTGAGTGATTTAATGACGTGAAAACTGATGCATTTTATGTCAAGTATCGAAACTATAACAAAAGAAATAATATTGCGAAACCGACAAAATTCAAAATTAGTACTAATGATCTATAGCTCTTACATTTTGTGACTATTCAATTTGGTCGGGTTCACAATATCATCACTTTTGTTGAGTTTCAGAATGAGACATTAGCTCCTTTGCGTCTACTTGCGTCTTCATGTGCTTTAATTCTTTCTTCGAGATTTGGCGAAAAAAAATGGAGAAATGTCGAAGAAAGAATGAAAGCACATAAATACGCTAAAACTCAAATAACAGCCCTACACATAAACCGATAAATATACATATTCTGGATAAGTATAAATGTCAACTATATGTAATTATTTATTATTATATATATATATATATATATATATATATATATATATATATATATATATATATATATATATATATATATATAGTAAATACTGAGACTCTTAATCGAAATATCGAAATAATTCAAATAAAACTCTCAGGGAGCTGTCTACACAAATGTTGTCAACGAGAACGAACCCATCACTTTCGAGAGTGAATATTAAGAGCGTTTCGAAAAATTCATCGATCTTGTTGAATGATAATAGGATACAATTGTTTCATCATTATTATGAATCATCAGTCCATATTTAATCTATCAATCAAGAATCGATGACTTTCAAAACGAACATAGGTCCCATACCAAATTAAGAGAAGTTCTAGAGAGTGAAATACTCACGTAGGCTCCCTCTATCGGCGAAAGGACGTATAAACACTCCCTAGCGTTCAAGATTCCTATGTTCGTTTTGAAAGTCATCGATTCTTGATTGATAGATTAAATATGGACTGATGATTCATAATAATGATGAAACAATTGTATCCTATTATCATTCAACAAGATCGATGAATTTTTCGAAATGCTCTTAATATTCACTCTCGAAAGTGATGGGTTCGTTCTCGTTGACAACATTTGTGTAGACAGCTCCCTGAGAGTTTTATTTGAAATATTTCGATATTTCGATTAAGAGTCTCAGTATTTACTAGTATTGAATTACCTGTGAATCTTTGAACTAGCTACACTTTTGCCCGCCTGGGCGTGATCTGGAGCGATTAGGCATGGGATCATTCCTACACATTTCAGACAATTTTCTGTTGTGTTCGAATGAAATATCTACAAAGCCTTCCACTCGCACTCTTGTTGTCATGAGTAGGAATCTTGAACGTTAGGGAGTGTTTATACGTCCTTTCGCCGATAGAGGGAGCCTACGTGAGTATTTCACTCTCTAGAACTTCTCTTAATTTGGTATGGGACCTATGTTCGTTTTGAAAGTCATCGATTCTTGATTGATAGATTAAATATGGACTGATGATTCATAATAATGATGAAACAATTGTATCCTATTATCATTCAACAAGATCGATGAATTTTTCGAAACGCTCTTAATATTCACTCTCGAAAGTGATGGGTTCGTTCTCGTTGACAACATTTGTGTAGACAGCTCCCTGAGAGTTTTATTTGAAATATTTCGATATTTCGATTAAGAGTCTCAGTATTTACTAGTATTGAATTACCTGTGAATCTTTGAACTAGCTACACTTTTGCCCGCCTGGGCGTGATCTGGAGCGATTAGGCATGGGATCATTCCTACACATTTCAGACAATTTTCTGTTGTGTTCGAATGAAATATCTACAAAGCCTTCCACTCGCACTCTTGTTGTCATGAGTAGGAATCTTGAACGCTAGGGAGTGTTTATACGTCCTTTCGCCGATAGAGGGAGCCTACGTGAGTATTTCACTCTCTAGAACTTCTCTTAATTTGGTATGGGACCTATGTTCGTTTTGAAAGTCATCGATTCTTGATTGATAGATTAAATATGGACTGATGATTCATAATAATGATGAAACAATTGTATCCTATTATCATTCAACAAGATCGATGAATTTTTCGAAACGCTCTTAATATTCACTCTCGAAAGTGATGGGTTCGTTCTCGTTGACAACATTTGTGTAGACAGCTCCCTGAGAGTTTTATTTGAAATATTTCGATATTTCGATTAAGAGTCTCAGTATTTACTAGTATTGAATTACCTGTGAATCTTTGAACTATATATATATATATATATATATATATATATATATATATATATATATATATATATATATATATATATATATATATATATATATATATATATATATATATATATATATATATATATATATATATATATATATATATGTACATATAAATCACACTCAAGAATCATTAACTGGCTTACCATAAGTTCTTCAGAGGTTTCCTCATGGTGAAGAAGATTAAAACTTCCGAAGCGAATGCTAAGCCAGAAATATTCCTCTGATACTTAAAATGAATATGAGAAAATACAGAAAAAGCCAATTTGATTTTTGTGGAAAAATCCATGAATTTTCAGCTGTAAATCAAGTGTATTGTAAAAAAACGTGAACAATCTATAACCGACTTCTAGCTCTTAGGTTGTTATTCGTGCTATTTTATCAGTAACAACCCCACCAAATTTTATTTCATTATAAAATTCAATTGTCCCAGGGATGTTTTTTTTGTTCAATACCTATTCCTACTGTGGTGCTCACGGATTCAAAAGGCTAATTTTTTTTCCTGGTTTCCCTGAAGAGGCAGTAACGGTAGTTTTGTATAACAATTATATTGTTATTATAGTAAGGGAATCTACTTTGGATTCTTCTGATGAAGAAGAAGTTCCTGTTCCAGTTGAAAGTCTTCATCATTGCATCAGAGCTTCATAAAGATGTTCTGATAAGTCATTTCTACTTTCATTACCTAAGACATTTTGTTGTATATTCTGATATACTAACAGAATAAAATCACAACTGCTCACTAAACAACACCAACGTCTTCTAAGTGTAATACAAACAATTTAGGAAAATTAAAACTTACCCAGAATCAGAAATAAGTAAAACAAAAGTGCCCTCATCACTTTGTAGGAGAGTTTGTTGTCTATTCTTATCGCTGTCCCCAAATTGACGATTTGCGGTCTGAGTAGGTTACATGAATTTTGTTTACCACATATAGTGTAATAGATTTTATACAGACTTAGGCTTACTATTACGAATAAGGAGAAGTAACTAAATATGAAAAGAAACAAAAATAGAATTTGTGAAATATTCAAGAATGAACTTTCCCTATCGTCCAATTGACCGTCTAGGTCTTTCTAGTGTTAAACGCCGTAAATGTCTTAATCTAGTGATCCAAATGCTCATTCATGAAAATTCAACTTCATTTAGGAAAGTAAAGTGAAAAATTTGTGTGAAATATTGTACACGGCATATTTCTTAATGAGAAGTTGATTTCATTCTTCGTTTAGTTCAGCCATAATAATCAACTTGCTATGAAATGAGAAATTCGGAAAGTTTATCGAGAAATCAGTCAAAAATCCTTTTCTAGTAATTCTTAATAGAGACATAAATGCACAAAACAAGTTTCGGGTGTTAATGGAATTGGGCATTCAAAAGACGAGGCTGTATTTTCAAATCAAGAGGATCCTAAAAATTAGGGATGGCGATCTGAGATCGATTAATCGAAATATCGATTTTTCGCGTCAAAAAAATCGATTTTTTAAATCGATATGTAGTATTGGATTCATTCATTGGATCGATACATCACCCTTCAAAATCGACATTCGATTTTTTTTTGTTTTGGTATAAAGCATACAGTTAGTTAAAGGTGCCGGTATTACACAAATGCTGCCGGTTAATAACTTAAAAACTCGCGAGATTGCTGTGTTTCTCCTTCGCCTTTATTCTCTTCGATAAAAAAAGTCAGGCTCAAGTGAAAAATTCAAACATTATTTATCGGAGGTAGGTGTGCACCGAAAGTTTGATCCCATAGTTTACTTGCAAGATAACTTTTTTCGAAAAAACCTATCTTGCGATGTTTCCGCCGGACATTTCAAGTGATGAGCGGAACCGCTTGGATCCCAGTAGATTGACAGACTGTTGTTTTCAAAAAGTTTAGATATTAAGCAAAGGGAACTAAAATCTAAATTATCTATTTGCTTTGTAATTAATACATTTTGGAAATAATGCCTTTATTTGAACCTGATCAAATATTTTGATTTCGTGATTTAACTGATTGAATAATCATTAATTATAATATTTGTCTTGTTTTTAATGAAATTGATTTATACTTACATTGTAGAGAAAATTTGAAAAAGAATCGATTTTTTGGAAATCGATCTTTTAGACCTCGATTTTTTTGTGGATCGATTCATCAGGTCACGATTCGAATCGATTTAAAAATCGATCTTTTTCGGAAAGAATCGCCATCTTTACTAAGAATAGAGTTGGAGTCGGTTCTCATTTCGCTCATCGTTTCAAACAGTATCAGTATACGCAGGAGATAGATCGAACATCCTCAAACCGACATGGGGGTCGGAAGTCAAGTGTTGGAGTAGAATATAATAAAGAATCTACCAGATGAAGCATTGTGAAAAATAGTCTGTTTCATCAGTAACTCTTCTAAGCTGTAACCATGCCTTCTCAAGAAACTGTTTCTGTACAAAAAATACAGATATTTAAAGAAAATATCTCTGGGTTTTCTGTTGCAGATTCCAATCCAATTTGATAATCCTAATAACAATGATATTACTTCATATTCTTTTCACATTTTTTTAAATTCTGCGTACTTCTCATTCGTTTCTTTCTGGTCTAATTTCAATTTTTTGTTACTTAATGTTAAAATAAATGAAGAATCATTAATTTTTTTCAAATGAATATTGCTCCTTTTTCCTGGAAAAAGTTTTGTAGACCTTTGGGTAACATGTATCATTTCACATTTCTGGAATAATGGGAATTATCCAGTGTTGTTTTATGCACTTTTAGTAATATGAAATACAATAATATTAATGATAATAATAATAATACAACTTTATTGAACGGCAACTCATGACAGTGTTTCCTTAAATATAAACAACAAACAGGTAGAAGCACATAAGCAACGGAAACCATTTCAAAAGGTGGTTAATATTGGCTTTCGCCAGTCTTACTATCAACCCCATAGAAGCAATATATTATTCCTAAGAATGATTTGCCTGCCCTTTTTTCTGCTCATCTAAGAGTATATTTTTCATTTGTGTTCTGAAATGCAATAGTTTCATCGTTTCGTATTTATTATTCAGTTGGTTGAAATATTTAGAGACCAAGTACGAAAATGATGCCTGAAACTTCATGGTATTATGTTTTGGTATATTTATCCGCATTTTGTCACGAATATTTCGAGAATGTAATTTATTTCTAAAAACAATTTTTTCGGCCAGATACTTGGGACAAGATGTTGATAAAATTTCATATATAAATACATAAAATTGTGATTGAAACCTGAAATCCATTTTTAGAATTTCATTGGAATTATAAATATGACTTATATGATCAAAACGTCTTATATTGTAGCAGAAACGTATGCAGGTATTTTGTTAAAGTTGTTATTCGTTTTTGAGTTGTACAGTTAAACAAGGAAAATATGCGGCATTAGCATAATCTCAACGTGACATAATTAAGGAGTTTATAAGAGTTAATTTTGATTTATTGTCTAAGATATATTTGAGCGGTGAAAGAGTTCTAAGTTAAGGATATGCTGTTTTTAATTGCAGTTTCATATGTTTTTCGAATGTTGATTGTTGATCCATTAACAGACCGAGATTTTTAACTGTAGTTAGAGGTTTAATTATTTGTCCGTTTAGAACAACATTGTTTATAAGTGACAATTTTTTGTGAACTGAGGAGGGACCAATGAAAATAAGTTGTGTTTTGTCTACGTTAAATTTCACGCCATGATTTTAAGCATAAACATTTATTCGTTCCAGATCTTTATTCAATACTTTGCTTATGTTTGGATCATTGGTACAGAATATGTGAATTGACTGTGTATCATCTGCGTAACAGTGCATAATTCCTTCGAGAGCTAAGCATGGAAAATCGAAGGTGTATATAAGGTACATTATCGGACCTAGAATGGTGCCCTGTGGGATACCCCTTGTCACATTGGCAATATGTGAATATTTAATTTCATTTTTACGATGCAACTCAACTCTCTGTGATCTATTTAAAAGGAAGCTTTTGAACCAGTTTATGGTTCCAGCCACGAAATTTAGGTAGCTCATTATGGCGAACAAGAGCCCGAACAAGACCAAATACAACTACTTATCGAGGTTAATGCGTTTCACTGTGCAATCATTCGTTATAAGTAGCAGATAATAATTCTTCCACCACAGTTTTTAATTAAATTCAGAAGTGAATTTTAATAAGGTTTTTTATTTTCGTCGTATACATATTCTGGGTAGGAGTAGAATCATATGTATAACTACAATATTGACGATAGGTTCATATAAAAAAATGATGGTCGATTTTAGTTTAACAGACGTGAGTGTGTTTAATGCTTTTTTTGAACATTCATAGTGCATATACTTTTCTCTAGAGTATTCAAAACAGTAATTATTTTTTGCAAACAAATTTTTCACTTTTCAATGTTCATGGGTGTTGAGTATCTCACTCAATCTGAAAAATGTTGAAACGTGCGAAGCTTCAAATTCTGCAACAGACCATAACGGTTAAAATAATAAATTAGAGCTGTTTGAACAACTTTTCCAGAATAGTTCTGATGAAATGAAACAAAGTGATTTAGGAAAATTGGTCTGGACTTGATTTCATTCGTTATAGAATGAAGACATTTTATTTGGTAATATAATTATGATTGAAGTCGAAAATATGTTCAATATAATATAATTTAATGTAAAAAACCCAGATCAGATTTCTGATTTCAATTCCAGTTATCTAGTTCGATGAAGTTGCCTGGAATGAAGTACGTGTCCATCACATTCATTGTCTTCTTGAGTTTTGAGATATATGGTGAGTTTAAATAAGTGTATATGGTGCTTAAATATCACATGATATATTTTTCCTTGCGCATGCAGAATTTATACATACCTATTCTGTGATTATCAATTTTTCTTCAAACTAAGTTTGTGCCCTTGTTTTTATGTATGAAATATATTCATGATTAAAAGAACCTACAATTGAAAATTTTTTAGTATTGCGACAAGCGACATATCCAAGCGAATTGAACAATTATTTCTCTAGTGTTCAAGAAGATATCCATGGTATGCCTGTCATATTTATTCATATTCCCAAATCAGCATTGCCTTGTAAATCCTGCTCTTTGACTACGATTATAATAGATGTTTCAGTTTTCATGACGGGAGGACCAATATATATTTAGAAAGCTCGGGTGAAAAACACATTTTCTTCGATTTCAGCTGACTGAAATTTTTCGAACACATTCTATTTTATCATATAACTCAGTCACGAAGGAACTACTACAATATGTATATATATATATATATATATATATATATATATATATATATATATATATATATATATATATATATATATATAAAATAAATTAAACTCTTGGCTTAATGTTTCACGATTTATTTAACAATATGTATAGTCAACAGGTTTCGAGCGTTAGCTCATTTTCAAGACTCTAGTTTTTAGACTCTAGTTTTAGTCTAGACTTTAGAGTTTAATTTATTTTAATATTCAATTATGTTTCACCAAGAGTTAAGCGAGAATTCAATCTCATTAATATATATATATATATTAGAAGAGATCATTGGGGAATGGTAACTTCATGTGAAAGGCATACAAGTGGGTACCAAGCAAAAAGAAAATCGAATAAATGTCAAATGTCTCATCTAAAAGTATGACAGGTACTGCAGTAGAAGTAACCTGAAGTGAACCAAGTGAACCTGGCAGCGTAGAACATGACAGATGTCACCTGAATGTCATTGACTGTTAGGAAAATCATATTCTAGCATATGTCAGTTTTTCTTGTTCGTAGCATTGGTTGTTTGAGTTATTCATCTCCAGAAATAATCTTTTATTGTAGTTGTCCTGTTGTTTCGAAGCACTGACACCATCATAATTAGGAATGAGTCTTCTTCAGGAGATAAAACAAGCTGCAAAGTAATGACTACAACGATCAAATTCAATATGAAAAATAAAATGAATTATCTTACAGTAAGAGTTTATGGGGTGATAATAACAGAACTAACATTATTGTTTTTCTACAGTTTTTGAAAAAAAAAATTTTTTTCGGCAAAAATTGTACAATATTAACAGTTTATGTAACAATACATTATTGAAAATTGTTGCTACAATTGCTGTGAGGTTAGTCAGAAGGCACATTTGTTTCTTGAATTTCAAAACGTGAATATTCTCAAATGCATTGGGTTTGAATATTATTGCATTTTACGTGTATAGTGGTTGGAGGAAGCAACGACACTGACTCAATTCACCTTTTCAAGTGGATTGTTTCCAGATGTGTTTTTCAATCGCCTCGCTCGTTCCTTAAACGTTGATCGAAGTTTTTATCATTAACGAAAAAAAATTAATATATAAGTGTATTGGGAGTGGATTTTTTGGTGAATCGGATATCACAATATGAGCCAATAATCAGAAAAACCAATCAGATTTATATATGTTGCTTAGATTATCTGTCAGAAAATTTATTGATACAGTTTTTTGTCTTTTTGATTTGAACCATTTCTAAGAAAAGCCATGGCCTAGAAAAACCATTTCTAGGCGTTTGTTGTAATTATTTGCGCAATCTAAAATTTTTGTGGCATTGAAATTCATATTGTGATCGGTAGCTTGTACATGTTCAGTTGATGCAGAAGAATTTATCTGGTTGGTATAACGGCAATCACTTTTATGAGAAATGATCATTGAATACAGGTTTTGTGATGTGTGTGACCTCTATATAGAATCGCAATTTTAACCATGAATTTTTCAGAAGACATTTGATTTGAATAATAATTCTAGCGGATGTTTTGTGTGAGTAAACAATGATTGTACCTTCAATGTATTTTTTGGGTTACTATTTATTGATAAGTTTTTGTGGATAACTATTATCAATAAGAATTCTTCTGAATATTGATATCTTTTTCTGGTACAATTCGAGATAGCAATTTTTTTTATAGGTCTTTTGAACTCTAGTATGAAATTCTTTTCGGTTTTGAATGGATGGTAGGGAACACAATTTATGTAACGTTCGGTAGCGTTCTTTTGGTACCAGTCTTGCAGTACACTTTTATTGTTTCTCATCACGAAGATATCTAAAAATGCAATGCGTTTATTATTTCCTGTTTCGACGGTGAATTTTATCGAGGGGTGATAAGCATTAAACGTTTCAACTATTTCGTCTATTTTATTTGAGGGTACAGCGCAAGTAATATCGTAGACGAACTTTTTTGGGAAGTTTCAAAGGAAAGGTATACACGAATTCAAAAGATTGTCCATTATATATTGTGCGATAATTGTGGAAAGATAGCTTCCCGTGGGTGTTCCACGTGGGTGAAACTTGTTAATAGTATACGCCATCAATCACAAAATAATTACTGTGGAAAATAACTGTTGATAATTCTAGAGTGGTACCGACAGATATATTCGTAAAATTTTAATTATTATCTTCGAAAGCTAGGAAAGTACTAAAGAGGTAACTACTTATTTTCCTGTCCTGGACTGCAATCCCAAGTAAACAATGAAAAAATCCATATATTTATGCATCTTTTTTTCAGTTTCGTCTCTCAACTGTCTTAGCTGTAATAATGAAAATGCTTGTCTGAACAGTCCATCTAAGGCATGTTGTCCAAAAGGAAAAGTCTGCTTCTCTTCAGTTGTTCAAAATCTTCCTCCATCCTATGGCGAAGTCGAATACTACAGAGGGTGTTCCAATGAAAATAATGTTTGTAAATCTATTTTGGATTATAATTTTGGCAGATGTTATCAGTGCGATACAGATAACTGTAACAACCATACGCTGAGTTATTCATGGTCAGAAATAGCTTCAACAGTAAATTAGATGAATTTCAGGAGAGAGAATTCATGTTCGTTTCACCTTTCAACAATGGTCACACAATATTTGTTGTTATATAAAAATAAAACTCCGACTAAGTGAATAATGTTTTTCAATTATTATATTCCATTCCTTCATGAAGATGTAACACATACCGAAAAAAATTATCTTTCTGTTGTTCTTTCAAAGAGGAATGAAGCTCTGTAGTAAAATATCAGTAAAACTCTCAAATCGACTGTTTTAAGTCTACTGCTCTATGATTTATGTGAATCTGCAATCCTAACCTAGTTAATCTGCTTTGTGTGTTTCAAAAAAATTCAAAAACAAATTCCCTAATACCTCCGATTAAATTTCACTCTGTTGCCATTCATAGCTTACTGGATGTCAAAAATTTACTTTCATCTCTGCAATACTGTTTCTAAATGGACAGCCATAACAATATTCATACTCGAGTAATGAAAAGTGAGACTTTTGTAGTCCCGTGGTTGTCACTGACCCAATCGAATGTCTCACAGGAAGCCAGAATGAGTATTGCACTTTGATTTGCACGATGCTTCCATGCATTGGCATAGGTGTGGATGATACACACACACACACACACACTCACATAAATATAAACATGTATATATATATATATATATATATATATATATATATATATATATATATATATATATATATATATATATATATATATATATATATATATATATATATATATATATATATATATATATATATATTATATATATATATATATATATATATATATATATATATATATATATATATATATATATATATATATATATATATATATATCTAACATTTAAGAAGATCTAACATTCAATACTGAAAATTATTCACACAATAAAAGTGAGGTTAGTCCAAACCTACATATGTTGGACTAACCTCACAGCAATTGTAAGAAAAATTTTCAATAGTGCTTTGTTAGATGAACTGTCAGCCCTGAAGAAAAAAATAATCATTTTCGAGATCTTGGTAAGTACTAAAGAAAACGCTCATTGTCCTGTCCTGGACGGCAATCCCCAATCAGTAAGAAGAAAACTGCATTCAGGAATTTGCTAGTAATTCAAGTATATATAACACTTAATTTTAACAATTATACACTTAATAATAAGATTGGATATTTGCTTAAGCAATTGAAAGATTTCTCAGAAAAAACATTCAAATTAGGCATGCTCCTTTTGCTATCTGGTGATGCATTGAAATAAAAAGGTTTATTTTACTATTGCAATAATAATATTTCGTCCAAATCGAATATCATAATCATGAAAATCTGAGCGTCTTTCTAAATGAGCACTTAAATATTCTGTTCGATTTTATAAATCATAACTATATTAGCCTGTTGAGTGCACCTATTGCAGACCAAGATAATCCGTATCATTTCTTTTTGTCGTAATTGTGATATATCTCTTCTACATATCTTTTCTTTAGTTTTTCAGTAGAAAATATCGATAAAGAACAACGATAATTAAAATAAGGCTTAATTATGGTTTTATAAATCATAAAATAATAAATAAAACGATATAATTATTTATGATCGTATGATAAGTAACGGGTGTTTTTTCTGAGGTATAGAAATTTAAATTGCAATAAAACAACGATATAACTTTTTTCATTCGAAAGATAATCTTGTGGCATTACATTTTGAATATGATTTCTGGCATATGACCGCCACGGCTGGCTCGGATGTAGTCCAATCTGGACGTCCAATTTTCGATGACTTTTTCCAACATTTATAATATGAATGTTGGAAATATTGTATTGCCGAATATCGGCAATAACACGGCGAATATTGTCTTCCAAATGGTCAAGCGTTTGTGGCTTATCCGCATAGACCAATGACTTCACATAGCCCCACAGAAAGTAGTATAGCGGTGTTGAATCACAAGATCTTGGAGGACAATTCACAGGTCCAAACCGTGAAATTAGGCGGTCACCAAAAGTGTCTTCCAATAAATCGATTGTTGCACGAGCTGTGTGACATGTTGCGCCGTCTTTTTGAAACCACAGCTCCTGGAAATCATGGTTGTTCAATTCAGGAATGAAAAAACTAGTAATCATGGCTCTTTACCGATCACCATTGACTGTAACGTTCTGGTCATCATCGTGTTTGAAGAAGTAGGGGCCAATGATTCCACCAGCCCATAAAGCGCACCAAACAGTCAGTTTCTCTGGATGTAACGGTGTTTTGACATACACTTGAGGATCATCTTCACTCTAAATGTGGTAGTTTTGTTTGTTGACGTAGCCATCTAACCAGAAGTGCGCTCCATCGCTAAACAAAATTCGCTTATGAAAATCGGGAACAACGGCAATCTCGTTTTGGGCCCATTCGGCGAATCTACGCCTTACTTGATGATCCTTTGGCTTCAATTCTTGCACGAGTTGGATTTTGTCAGCACGCAAACCAAGATTCTTCCACAAAATCTTCCATAAAGTGGATGTACACAGATCCATTTCCTGTGCTCGATGGCGGATGGACTCATTCGGATCTTCCTCAATGCTACGCTCTACAGTAGCAATAGCTTGTTCTGTACGCACCGTACGGCGTCTCTTTGGGATGCGAGTTATCAATAAGAGTAAACGTGGTGTGAAAACGTTCCATGGTTAATCGAATTAACTGCTCTGATGGACGATTTTGTCGACGATAAAATGGACGTAGTGCGCGATACGAATTCCGCAGAGAACCATTATATTCGAAATGAAATTGCACTATTTTCGAGCGTTGTTCAGGCGTGAGTCTATTCATGATCAATAGCCAAACTAAACTGAGAATAAATCACTTCCCAGCTGTTAAATCGGTCGCCATCTTTAACATTAATGCCAACTTGAAGTTCTATACCTCTTAAAAAACACCCGTTATGATGGGATATCCTACTGAAAAATCCAATCCTTTTACCCATTTTTTGCACAGGTTGCTGATCCAGAATAACACCTTAATCCTTAATTCCTGTAAAAAATCTAATAGGGGAATTGTTATTATTCACTGATGAATTTAAGTTCGAATAGTTTTACTTAGGGTACAAAGACGGCTGACTTCAAACAGGCCATGAAATGAGTATATGGCACCGTTGGTGGTCTATGGAGTTTAACAACCCCGCCGTTAGTTTAGCTTCTATACTAATGCAAATAAGTCGTTTCTCAAAACTTTTGCAGTTTTGAGTTGAATGATTTAAGATTTTAGGATAATTTTCAAACTTAGGAAATTTCAACAATTCAAAATTTAGGAAATCTCAACATCAAACTGTAAAAAAATAAAGTGTTTAGTGTGCTTTCCGATTTCAGTGAAACGAAATCAATTTGTGTTAAGACTTTCGTAGTTGAATATTTTAGGGTTCAGTAATAATTCTCTAGTCGTCGATAGATGGAATAGGTGTTTCTGATAATTATATTCTCTTGAAATTAGGAGAATTTGTTGCATTCCTGGTTGTAAATCAAATTATAACAGCACCCTGAAAGCGGGTAGGCAACTAGTATCGAACTTCATTTTCCCTAAAAATTAATTTTTAAAGAGTAAATGGATGAAATCTATACCACGAGATAATTCGGCTCCAACAAAATATATAGTTGTTTGCGCCTTGCATTTTCGTGAAACTGATATCATCAGGGAAGAGAAATTGGTTTCACCTGGTGGGATTGTAAGCATACTTGAAAGAATAAGTTTGGTTCCTCACACGGTTCCTTCTGTTTTTCTAAATTCACCGCATTATTTGTCAAAACGTGCCCTCACTTAGAAAAAGTCCAGAGGAGCGGCTGAGAAATTATTTAGCTCACAATGATCATTGGAATAACATTTTTGAACAGTCATATTTTATCGTCAATTTCCAAGATTTAATTATTCATAACTCTGGTAAAATAAATATTCCTTGTTGTTGGAATGTTAAAATGGGCTCAGTTAACAACAAAATTCATTTTATTGTGTTTAGATGAGTTGGCTGAATGTTTTTATTGTTGCTGTGTTTGTGGTAAAGACAATAAAAATATTCTGAACATGATGTGTTCCATTTTTTCTAATATCTTATTGATTACAAAAAGGAACTACACAATGAAGTGTATATAAGAATGACTACACAAAAAAAAATAATGTGGCCGAACACAGAAAACTGAATCAAAAAATAAACGAAGAAAGCTTAATACTTTGATAAAATAGGTTGTTGGTTGCTCTAATCAGAAATATAATATTTAATTATACTCAGGTAAATAATTCAATTTGAGCAATTCCTACTGCGTTTCTGTCAAGTTTCCTTTTCTCTCGAATAATAAAAAGTCAGACTCTCAAAAGTCTGACTAATAGAATTATTTTTTACGCAGTAGGGCTTTATCGATAACATCGTTGTTTCCTTGCTAATGCTTTACATGTTTCTGTTACAGGAATATGTGCTCGGGAATAATATCTAGTGTGTTATAGATAACAATGATATTTTTTATCCGTTCGGAATATACAAAAAGAGTTGAAATAATGCTTGACACTTTAGCAACAACCGACTTGGAGATTAGACCACTAACTCAATTTTGGCAACACCGCCGGACTACGGTCTTCATGGCCTGTTTAAAGTCGACCGTGGCACAAATTTAAAAATGGGCGTTGTTAAATCATGTTAGTTTTGATATTATCATTGCATGAACTCTAATTGTAAGTAGATTCATGTTTTTTTACATATTCATATTTGGGCATTGTATTCATTACTTTGCAGCTTATTTTTCTCCAGAAGAAGACACAAAAAGTGTTGAAATATCGAGAATTGTTATGAATAAATGAGATTTTGAACACTTCATCAGACCAATTATTCCCTTCACCTGAATTCTATAATTCTATATATATATATATATATATATATATATATATATATATATATATATATATATATATATATATATATATATATATATATATATATATATATATATATATATATATATATATATATATATATATATATATATATGATTTTATTTTGAATGTTTCTAGCAATAACAGGCTTCTTTTGATATGAAAAACTTCATTTTTGTTGACGTTTCGTTCGTGTTTCGAGCTTATTGGCTCTCCTCAGAACGACGTAGCCAAGTTCAAGTTGTACGAACCTGGAGATGGAAATACAAAGAAAAACCAAGAAATACAGACAACCTCTGAAGGAAGTCGGCTTATTTCAGGCAAATGCGTTTGTTCTACCCGAATGCTCTAAGCCGAGACTTTGAAAAATATATAAACAATATTTGATGCGGAAGAAAATTTGAATGAAAATGGACATTGTCGGCATATCCCGCAGATTGGTAGCAGCCGTTGACACGTGTTACGAGCTTATTGGTTCTCCTCAGAATGGCTTAGCTGAGTCCAAGCTGCAAATACCTTATTGAAATACAATTCAATAAGGTAAACATTATTGGAAATTGTTCTTACAATTTCTGTGAGGTTAGTCCAACAATTGTAGCTGTTTTGGAGTAACCTCACCTTTATTGTTAGACCAAACGTGGTTGTCTGAAATGTGGCGACTTCCTTCAGAAGTTGTTGATATTTCTTGGTTTTTTTTTTGTGCGTTTCCATTTCCAGGTTCGTATAACTTGAACTTGGGTACGACGTTCTGAGGAGAGCCAATAAGCTCGAAACACGTGTCAATGGCTGCTACCAATCTGCGCGATATTCCGACAATGTTCATTTTCATTTAAATTTCAATCCGTACCGAATATTATTTATATATTTCTCAAAGTCTCGGCTTAGAGCATTCTTGAAGGATCAATAATCAAAAAACGAAGCAGTTTTCTGAATCTCCCAATCCGAAGAGAACAAACGCGGTAGCCTGAAATGTGACGACTTCCTCCAGAGGTTTTCCGTATTTCTCAGTTTTTATTTACACACACACACACACATATATATATATATATATATATATATATATATATATATATATATATATATATATATATATATTCAAAATGGGTATTATTGACTGTTTGAGATAGTTATATTTACAATATTTTTACGCATTACAGGCTATTGAATTCTATGAATTGTCATAGATACCAAAATGTCGAACTTTTTTTATCATTTTGGATTCTTTGTCTCTTTAATATTCAGAGGAATAATTATTATAATAATATTTTTTGGTCATTCGTATTTAACAATGTTGTGGTTTACAACGAAACGTCAACAAAACTAAAGCTTTTTACATTGAAAATAGCCTTTTATTGCTAAAAATAATATAAATATATATCTATAATATATATATATATAAATATATATATATATATATATATATATATATATATATATATATATATATATATATATATATATATATAAGCACTCGTCACACTGGTGGCCATTAAATTTGGTTGATATGCTTTCAACCGCCTAATAATTAACAGAATGTGTGGTGAAAAAATTCATGTACATAGATAAATTGTAAATTTAAGTAGGTAATTACCCATCGTGTTCAGGGCATGATGAATATGGATTATACAAAGGATATCTATAAGCTACAGACAGAGATGTGATATATTCAATAATTATGGAATCGAATATAACTTAAATTCAAACACTCGAACTTATGATTTACACTTTATTGACTACACAGCATGACGCGTTTCGTCGTTACAAACGACTTCTTCAGATGCTCACAGAATAATATTAATAATATATTATTCTGTAAGCATCTGAAGAAGTCGTTTCTAACGACGAAACGCGTCATGCTATGTAGTCAATAAAGTGTAAATCATAAGTTCAAGTGTTTGAATTTAAGTTATATTCAATTATAATGGATTTACATCAAGTAAACGCCAACACTATTAAAAATTATGGAATCTTCATCTCCAAAAAACTGAACACATTGGAATAGTTGCCTATTTGAGTGATGTCATAAACAACTTAGAGTTTCATACAAGCCCAAATCTCTTCGAACCTGATTCCTTGCAAATTCAAATTTTGATAATTTATAATCAATGTTTAATCATATTCAAAAAGTTATGAATAATGAACGATATATCAACATGAATATTTCGACGGGGACTAAATTATCTGTTTAATTATTATTCTTGTATTATAATCTTAAAATAATTATATTTTGGAATATATTCATAAGTAATTCTAGTGAAAGTTCATCAACTCTTTCGGACTAATAATTGCTCGTTTGTTGCACAAATTCCGTTTAAGTATGTCGTTGAATAGGTTTATTATCCTAAATTATTCATTTATCATTGTCGCAATATTATATGTTACCTATGGTGAGTTAGAATCCTTTTATCGTTTTCTTTAGGTTTATTAAAAGAGTGTTTCGCAATGAAATTCTAATACTTATATCTCGAGAAAAATAAAATTCATCAAACTAATGTGGATATTATTATCTTTCGGCCATTATTTCGACAGCATTATTGGAATAGTATTTGCTCTAATTTATTAAATTACATACACACACACACATGCACATATATATATATATATATATATATATATATATATATATATATATATATATATATATATATATATATATATATATATATATATATATATATATATATATATATATATATATATATATATATATATATATATATATATATATATATATATATATATATATATATATATATATATTATATATATATATTTTTTATATTTATTATATTTAATTTTATAAATATTATTAAATTAAATTATTGATATTATGGATATTAAATTATTAAATTAATGCTAAAAACTTTCAAAATAAATATCTCAAACAGGCAATAAATCAATTTCAAGAAATATATTTATATATATATATATATATATATATATATATATATATATATATATATATATATATATATATATATATATATATATATATATATATATATATATATATATATATATATATATATATATATATATATATATATATATATTTATAGACATATTTAGTAGTAAATACTGAGACTCTTAATCGAAATATCGAATATTTCAAATAAAACTCTCAGGGAGCTGTCTATACAAATGTTGTCAACGAGAACGAACCCGAACTTTCGAGAGTGAATATTAAGAGCGTTTCGAAAAATTCATCGATCTTGTTGAATGATAATAGGATACAATTGTTTCATCATTATCATGAATCATCAGTCCTCATTTAATCAATCAATTCAGATTCGATGACTGTAAAAACGCCCTAGGACTTATATCCGAATGTCGTTCTTATATCTATAATGTTGACGAACTTATATCAGTTCGTCAACATTCACATGAGCTCCCTCTATCGAAGAAAAGACGTATAAAATCTCGCGAGCATTCTAGATTCCTACTCGTGCCAACAGGAATCTAAAATGCTAGGGAGAATTTATACATCTTTTCTTTTCGCCTCTTCGAATTTAATTCGGATGAATCAATAAGCATCAAGAATTTGATTAATGCCATCACTTAATAAGGTACATAATTTCTCATTTCACATTTCTTATATGAATTTTTGTTTCTTCGAGATAATTTTTTAGAGATATTCAACCGAAACACTTTTTCTCGCGCAAATATATCTGTGTGTAGTATATATACCAAACACAGATTTTCGTTTTCTCTTTCTATTTCATAATATGTTTCTTACGTAGACTTAAGCTTAAAATTCAATTTTCAACCGCCTCTTTAATATATATTTTGATTACATTTACTTAATATTCTTAACAAACCTTGTAACAAGTTCGTAGATCATCATCACCTAGACTTGCAAATGTTTTCGAGAGTTACGACGCTCTCTTTCAGTAAGTGAAACGTCTTCTTCCTGTGCTGAAAATTTAGAATGAAGTCTGAGCCCCTAAATGCGAAAAAACCACTTAAGCTGCTGGCTAATAGTTTACCTAGATCAACATAGATTTTGGTAATATCAAAGAATCTTTCATGAATTCTGATTTCATTAAGCATTTTTCAAGTTTCACATGTTAGCAAACATAATCAAAATTATTAATATATCAGTGTCACTGGCTCTGATAACACAATATTATACCGGTCAACAAAGCTAAAGATTTCAATAAGAGATTCAATAAATCAAAATTAAAACACTTCATATTATTTACTGAATATATTAAAAAACTCTACATATGTTTCGGGTGGTTAACCCATTATCAAGAGTATACAATGGTACTCGGGTTGACCACCCGAAACATATGTAGAGTTTTTGAATATATTTAGCGAAACTTAAGCCAAGTGTGTTAATTTTAATTTATTGTTTCTAACACAATGTTTCACTAAGAGATATGCGGAACCTCCATGTCATTTAATTAGAGATTTCTTGAAACTACGACTAGAATTTTACTTTTCTCCTTCTCACATAAGTATTATTTCATAGATTAATAGAACTGATTGGGAATGTTTATGTTTTATGTTATTTTCCAGTTGCATCACTCAGTTGTCTCAGTTGCGATAATGAAGAGAAATGTCGTTGTCCTACGTCAAAAATTTGTAAGCCAGAAGAAAAAGTCTGCTTTTCCTCAGTGGTCCGAAATCGTCCTGCACCAAATGGTGGAATGATATATTTTAGGGGTTGTTCAATTGAAACAAATATCTGCAAAGACTTATTGAACATCAGTTTTGGCAAATGCTATCAATGCGAAGCAAATAATTGTAATAACCATTCTCTGAAATTCCAATAGTCAGTCATGTGACTTCATATTAGCAATACTGACATAAATAAAACAATGAAATCTTTAATATCATAAATTTTTGTTCTTCATAAAATTTCTATTATCAATTCCTAAAAATTTGGAGGGAATAAAGGAAGAACGACTTTCTGTAAATGAAATAAAAGGTATTCAAGGGACAATACTTGGTACCTTTAATAGTTATCGTACACAAAATATAAATTGTGAATGAATCTTATTGTCAACATCAACTGAACTAATTCAAAGTTATACTAAAGATATAATGTATAGCATACTGTTACTTCAACATAATTGCATGGCATGCAATTTTGTGAGAAAACAAAAGAATGAATAATAGACAAGATTTATAGAGAAAAAGTTTAACAATGAAATTTGGCTCTGCTTGTTCGTGCTCCCAAGCTGCCAAGATTCAAATGAGACACCAAGCAGAATGCTTGAATTTGATATTGGTAATATAAGGTGGAAACTCATTGCATAATGATTGAAAATACACAGTACCTGGTATCAGGCGCTGTAGATAATCAGTAAACACACGGTAAGTAGCCAAAGTAAGGAGAAAATGTCGATTCGATCTGTCGCCATATCACATAATTCAGTCATTCGAGGGCCTTCATCATCTTATAATAATAATGAGAATGTATAAGAATCTTTATTGTTTCTGATTAAAATAACAGAAGAATAATCAGTAATCAGTATTAAATGTGGGAGTTCATCTGAAGCTGTTTCACGACTACCACCAAAAATAAAACACAATCACTGTACTCGTATACAATTGATTTGACATACAAACACTTATATGTTGGATATTTTTTCAATGTATTTATATTCGAAGAGTTATTAAAAAGATCCATATTATCATTGAGTATCTTGGTAGCCTTATAAGAGAAACTAATTTCAAATTTGTATAATGTGTGGTGTGGTATGTCAAAACCATTTGCGCTATGTACATGCACATAATGACATTGAGATGTCATTGTACTGGGAGTAATAATGATTTTTTAAGGAACTCTTTGAGCCAAATTTTTCAGAATAACCACTCAAATTGAGTATAATGTGGAGTCACATGTACTTTTCATTATGTTTGATGTTTTACGAATATCAAAGGCAACAATTTTGCGTGTTTCGTATCAGGTTTCTAGAATGATACACACACCATTGTGAAATATTAGATATTCAGTTTTGTTTGTCGTTTTAAATATTTTTTGGTATCTGTCATCAATGTTTTCCGGTGTTAATTCTTCTACGGTTTTTTTTACTATAGCTAGCAGATTATTGTTCCTCTTTGTTTTCTTTTCTATTTGGTTTGTTTTTATCGAATACCTCATCACTTATTACTAATTTGTTATATTTTATTATCGCTTTGTGCCCTTTGCTCCTTGCCTATTTTAGTTGAGGTATTAATGCTCGTGTTTCTTGTTGGAAACATTTGTTCTTCGGGAGATCTTCGTCAATCCTTATTTCAGTACCTTTAAGATGTTTGGCGTTTTTCCTAATTTCACTTCTATTTTTCTTTCATTTCAGTTTCATCTTCGTTAATAATTCCTTGTATTATAATATTTTTGGATCTGATCGTGCGTTCTAACTTTTCTATTCTGTCTTCCTAATTTTTTTTTCTTTCAGTTTATTGTTTTCCTGTTTCACTTTTTGCTAACGCGATGATTACCTATTTTCTGTACCATTTCTTTCATGTTTGCATCTGTTTGTAGAAACATTTGTTCTATTCTCGCCATATCTCCCATTTTTAACTCTGATCGCGAAAAAAGCAGACCCCAGTTAATCAGTCGTAAGTCTAACTTTTATCGATCTATAAGTTCTACTAATTAAAATTTATAAATTCAATGGACGATTATTCAACTCTGTGATAGTTTATATTTGAATGAGAGGTAATAAAAAATACTTGTCAAAAATCTTTGACTGAACAATTCTTTAGTCGACTAGTTTCGCCTTTTACGGCATTATCAAGAATGCATTCTTGATAATGCCGTAAAAGGCGAAACTTGTCGAATAATGTTCAGTCAGTGATTTTCAGACGAGTATTTATTATTACCTCTCATTGAAATTTATTTCAAATAGTATTTCTTTGGCCTACTAATAGTTCTAAGGATCTGGCAACACCGCTTTTTTTTTAGTCAGCCAAGGTTCTGTTTTATAATGTTATATAATGGTTTGTTTTTGGGTTAACCACTAGATAATTATTATCGTCTCACACTTTTATTCTATAATATATCATCATCACTATATTGTTTTTTATGTAAATTGCGTGTTCTTCTTTATAATTGATTTCCGCTACACTACTCGAATTTTCGGGTTTAATGTAGGAGCAAAATCAAACAATATTTTCGCACTGAACGCCACGTTACCACCTTTCAATTATTTTATTTCAACTTTTATTCTCATGTTTTTTCTAATTTCAACTTTTCAATTTAATTTTAACTTAACCTAATTTTATCTTTTAATTTGATAATTGATGAGGCCGATACTTGGAGAAAATTATTTATCTTTCAATTCTATTTCAACTCAAACTTTTGTATGTATGCTGAAAATGTATCAATTTGAATTTTATCAATGTTTTTCTTCATCTATATATGTATCTATAATTCTCCATTTCAGCTTTGTCTCAACCATATTTTCCCATTAATGAAACTTTCAGTTTATTTCATGATACAAAGAATATTCGATTTATAAGTCTAAATAATCTTAGGCGCAAAGAATTTTAGGTAGATCTCTGACAACTGTATCTTATCAATAAGATCACATCGTGTTTTATTGTCCGTTCAAATGATTCCTCGCTGTCTCAGAAATTGGTTTAGTTTGCGTCATAATTAACACTTAGTGTATAAGGTAGTGAAATTTCAATGTACCTGTCCTCTCAAGTTTAGAATATGCATTTTAATCAGTCATTTATTCTTATCTCTTTCGTTTCATTTATTTTTGAATCAATGATGCAAAAAAAACGTGCACTAGTTGAGTTGATTGATAAATAAACTCAAATCAACTGAAAGTTCACGAACTGTGATATTTCAGTTCACCTTCAAATTTCATAACAAAAATTACACAATTTTTGCATTCAGATTATCAAAATTCGAGGTTACTAGATTAAGTGATGTTAATTATATGCATTAACTGCAAAATGAACTGTTTAATTACACTTCATTCGAATTCACCTTTTCAAAATGAAATTTCGATAATTATATGCGACTCATATTAAACACACAACGATGTTTAAATAATTATATCTACTTATCACCATTAATTTATCATGGCAATATTGATTGAAGTATCTGGATTTTTGTTGTCACGAAATCAATGAATAAACCGAGTGGCGGTTCATAAGGGTAGACTTGACAGACTCAGACCCTTCCCAATGAGTTATAATAGTAATGAGTTTCAATCCATTCTTGGTTTAAGGTTTTCAAAATCCTTAATTATTATAAATGATAAAAATTAATGTAGCTGTCATGAATGTTCATTCTGACCTCAATAGGTTATATTTTATAGGTCTTTTTGAATTTCAAAAGGTTTATAAATCAGTTGACACTTCTTCGTTCTAAAACCTTGTGAAAGCTTAGATCTGTGAAAATTTTGGTTATATATATATATATATATATATATATATATATATATATATATATATATATATATATATGTATATATATATATATATATATATATATATATATATATATATATATATATATATATATATATATATATATATATATATATATATATATATATATATATATATATATATATATATATATATATATATTTATATATATATATATATATATATATATATATATATATATATACATATATATATATATATATATATATATATATATATATTTATATATATATATATATATATATATATATATATATATATATTCAGTTTATTTCATGATACAAAGAATATTCGATTTATAAGTCTAAATAATCTTAGGCGCAAAGAATTTTAGGTAGATCTCTGACAACTGTATCTTATCAATAAGATCACATCGTGTTTTATTGTCCGTTCAAATGATTCCTCGCTGTCTCAGAAATTGGTTTAGTTTGCGTCATAATTAACACTTAGTGTATAAGGTAGTGAAATTTCAATGTACCTGTCCTCTCAAGTTTAGAATATGCATTTTAATCAGTCATTTATTCTTATCTCTTTCGTTTCATTTATTTTTGAATCAATGATGCAAAAAAAACGTGCACTAGTTGAGTTGATTGATAAATAAACTCAAATCAACTGAAAGTTCACGAACTGTGATATTTCAGTTCACCTTCAAATTTCAAAACGAAAATTACACAATTTTTGCATTCAGATTATCAAAATTCGAGGTTACTAGATTAAGTGATGTTAATTATATGCATTAACTGCAAAATGAACTGTTTAATTACACTTCATTCGAATTCACCTTTTCAAAATGAAATTTCGATAATTATATGCGACTCATATTAAACACACAACGATGTTTAAATAATTATATCTACTTATCACCATTAATTTATCATGGCAATATTGATTGAAGTATCTGGATTTTTGTTGTCACGAAATCAATGAATAAACCGAGTGGCGGTTCATAAGGGTAGACTTGACAGACTCAGACCCTTCCCAATGAGTTATAATAGTAATGAGTTTCAATCCATTCTTGGTTTAAGGTTTTCAAAATCCTTAATTATTATAAATGATAAAAATTAATGTAGCTGTCATGAATGTTCATTCTGACCTCAATAGGTTATATTTTATAGGTCTTTTTGAATTTCAAAAGGTTTATAAATCAGTTGACACTTCTTCGTTCTAAAACCTTGTGAAAGCTTAGATCTGTGAAAATTTTGGTTATATATATATATATATATATATATATATATATATATATATGTATATATATATATATATATATATATATATATATATATATATATATATATATATATATATATATATGTATATATATATATATATATATATATATATATATATATATATATATATATATATATATATATATATATATATATATATATATACATATATATATATATATATATATATATATATATATATATATATATATATATATATATATATATATATATATATATATATATATATATATATATATATATATTTATATATATATATATATATATATATATGTATATAATATATATGTATATATTATTTTATGTATTTTCAGATCCCGAAATTAGACCAAAAAATATTAAAAAAATCAAAGAAACGCTTGAAAAAAATGCATATCCAAAAAAATTTTATGAACCATTAATCAAGAAAAGAATATTTGGGATTGCAATTTATACCTGAACTTTCTTACAAAATAAGTAATGTCATGAAAAAATATGATATAAAAATAAGTCACAAGCCAAATAATGTAACGGCATCAATATTCACTCAAGTCAAACCAAGAATTGAACAACGAAATGTAACACATACGGTATACAAAATGAATTGTAGTGAGTGTGATGCCTGTTACATTGGTAACACTAAACAATATTTACATAAAAGAATATATGAACATAAATATTCAATACAAACAAATAAAAAATCCACAGCACTTGCAAAGCATGCAATCGAACAACTACACTCAATTGATTTTGAAAACACAGAAATTATAAAAAAAAGAGAGAAACCAACTTAAAAGAAATGTATTTGAAATGATAGCTATCCAAAAAGAAGAAAAAAGAACAGTTAATTCAAGAGCAGACATAGAAAACTTCGGACGAATTTACCACAACATCATTCATCGAAATGACAGAGACCACGTGACTTAAGAGGGAGTGAGATGATATACTGAGATTAATTGTGAATGTAATGTTGATATGTTTTATTTTGAAAATGACAGTAGTCGAAACGCGTAAATAAAATTAAATATTAATGTAATAATTGTTATAAATTGACCCTAACCTAGGAAAAAAATATCCAAATGTATAATAAAAGTGGTCAGTAAAGATACGAAGTAAATATATATATATATATATATATATATATATATATATATATATATATATATATATATATATATATATATATATATAAATATATACTGATCGAAAAATTCAAGAAGTTATTAAAATTTATTTCAATATCCAAGCACAGAAGTGAGCCGATACTTAATAAGCCAGACCAGAAATTTTTGTCTGAAGCCGCCCATAGGTTTATTACCTCAGAATTCTATGCGATTTATTCAAAAACCAACAAAAATTTCAAGCTGAGTACCCATTTTTTTATTTCATGCTACTGACTTGACGTATGGTATGTTCACGGTAAATAAATTTTAACATTTCATCATGGTTGGGAATTGAGCAGATTTTTCATTTGAACATTGAAAAGAACCAAATTCTAGAGTCGTCTCACCATTATACGTCATTGTCCGTATAACGCCACAAGGCAAGCCAGCGACCTCAGAAGCTGCCAGAAAAACGAAACTCATTCGAAAAAAAGTCAGAATATACAATATACAATATCATATGTATAAATATGTCGTAAGGGATAATGGCCGTAAAGACCAAGCAATGACTAGATCTGCGATCCCGGAGAGTTCATGCGGAAGCCTAACAGTGATGACTTCCCTTGAAGGAGTTTCTTTAGTAGATTTTTCTCCATCTTCCGGTCCGTACACCTTGAACTTGGTTACGCAGTTCTGAAGAAAGCCTACAAGCTCGAAACACGTGTCAGGGGCTGCTTCCAATTGCGAGCTATACCGATGATTTCTGCTTTGTATATATATATATATATATATATATATATATATATATATATATATATATATATATATATAAATATATGTACTTATTTTGGTTTAACGTTCTGATTCTCAAATCAAAATTGAATAATGTATTCAATAGATTAACAATGTACTGCGACTACTGCGAGGGACAGTCTCAGTCCCGCTTTGCAGGGAAACCCCGACCATTTGTGCAGCATATAAATGAAATAATCATGAAATAAACATAAAAAAATCTGAGAAGACACCATGGCCAACACCGCATCACATAAATATCACCAGCTCTTCCAGCAGTTTCCAAAAGAAATAACAGGAATTTGGTCGAAGTAGTGTCTTTCATATCAAGTTTCCCAACATAAAACTGGTTTTTTGAACGAGTTTTTTTCCAGATCAATTAAAAATGGCGTATGGCAGAAATAAATGCTTACTGAATTCAATGAAAGCAGAATTAATTATTCATTTTAATCTGCAGCTTTATTGTGGAGAGTTCTTTATCTATACTGAAGAGAAAAAGGAAACGTTTATAGAAATTTCCTTTCCAAATTTTCACAGAAATATGAATAAGTGATTCTAGTGAATAATTATTGTCTCCTTGTTTGTTGCAATTCGTGACACTCATTGGTCATACTATTGTTTGAAATGCCATATTATTCTAAAGAATAAAAATTTGATTTTGATTTATTTTTATTTTTTTTTTCATTTAATTTTTTGAATTATGAAACGAATAAGATCCATGTATTCAACGATAAGGTAAATCGAGTTCGAATTTTCATATGTTCTTTCGAAAACATTATCTTCAACTATTTTTGCTATATATTCATGGCAAATATTCATACGTCATAACTCATAATACCTGAACGTAACTTGATTGAGTTCAATGAAAACATGAATATATGAAAACTTCAGATCAGTTTATTTTATAGACTATTTAATATTCAATCAAAATGCCTTATATCCACTTATATGCCTTATATACACTTGCCATACATCGAATGCAGCGATGGAAGTCGTCTATGAGTTATTCCCGAATAAAAAGGTTTCGCGTAGGGCTAACATCAACTGGCCTTCCAGAAGCCCACACTTTAGCCCGCTTGACTATTTCGTATGGGGATACCTTAAGAGTAAGGTTTACGAGAACAAACCAACACCCCTTAAACAGCTGAAGCAAAACATGACGTCAGAAATAGTAGCAATATCCAGACCTATGTGTCAGCCTATCGTTCGTAATCTTCGTGGCTGATTAGAACAGTGCCATCAACGTAACGTTCACCATTTAGATAACATGATATTTTCCAAATAATTTTACAGCCAATATTAGTATTACCAATCATAAACTTTTTTTTTGTTTACAAGTACTTTTTGTTTTATTGAACTTACAAATACCCGATACTCTTTTTGGACACCCTGTGATATGTTCTTAATTCAGTGGACCTACATTTTAACGCCCTTTCCGAACGCCCAATGGGCTTGTAATCAATATACATTACCCAACAATTATCATCATTAAAGTACAAAAATCAGAGACAAACACATACGCACATGCCTTCATCGGGGCTCGAACCCAAATCCTACCGCATTATAGTCGGGTATTCTCCAGACTAAGCCACGGAGACCGAAATTTAATACTGAATTAAATTTTTTTATTCTTCTATTCATAATTTCGAAGGCATTGAAGTTTTAGTAGGGACCCGTATTCTTTTTCAGTAAAATATATAGCCTCTATTATCAAAAAATGATGTGATTTTCTATTGGTGAACGAACTTTCAGAATAATTTAAGTAGATCGAGAAATTACCCCGTACAACGTCACAAACTGCACCTCTTCGATTATAAATATCACCTAGTAAAAAAACAAACCAAAGATTCTGGTTTTTAGTGAAAGTGTTAGCATCACTAGACTGATAAAAACTAAAAAATAAAAATGATAATTTTTAATAATATATTCAATATTTTATCAGACTATATATATATATATATATATATATATATATATATATATATATATATATATATATATATATATATATATGTGTACATAGTTTTCAAACTATGACGATAGAATTCCGCTTTTTTCATTCAAAGACTTTCCAAATCCGGGTTTACCAAAAACAACCTAACAACGCTGATATGTTCATATATATGTGTGCGTGTGTGTGTGAAGAATATAAAAATCACATCCATGGAATCATATTATCTTAATTTTCTGACTGCAATATCATAAGGAATATAAATCACTAGGAAAGGTTTCTATAGAACTCTGCTTAATTCCAAACAAGATATCTAGACTCGCCATGAACGTTAGAGAATTCAACAGAAGATGGCGCTCCACCCAATAGATAGAAATCTACATTGTAAAGCCATGAACTTCCGTTCAAGAGTTTAGATGGAGGTGCAATTCAGTTTTAAGATCATTCCTTCCAAATATCTTCCACACACATACATATTTATTTATTTACTTATTTATTTATTTACAAATACACCACTCAACAGCTTGGGCCAATTACTGAGTGGGAAAATACAATATAGTTTAAAACATACAAAAATGAAACTAGAAGCAATATCAATAATGTACAAACAATACACATGAATGAAAACTCTGTGGGCAAGCTAGCATTAAAGCTCACCAACAAGATACAGGAAAAACTAATATCTGAAAAACTTATAACTAAAAAACAGTCGGGCGAGAGCTCGTCCGATATTACCAGGCACTCGTGCAAATATGTCGATGGCGTCATGAAGTAGTCATGCATATGTATATATATATATATATATATATATATATATATATATATATATTTTGAAAGTTTTTAGCATTAACAGGCTTTTTAATATGAAAAGTTTATTTCTGTTGACGTTTCGTTGTTATATTACAACTTTGTCAAAACTAATGAATAATTGAATTTATGAGTTACTATGGATATCAAATGTCATTTATTAATTATTTATTTTTTTAGACATTTGATATCCATAGTAACTCATAAATTCAATTATTCATTAGTTTTGACAAAGTTGTAATATAACAACGAAACGTCAACAGAAATAAACTTTTTCATATTAAAAAGCCTGTTAATGCTAAAAACTTTCAAAATAAATACCTCAAACAGGCAATAAATCAATTTCAAGATATATATATATATATATATATATATATATATATATATATATATATATATATATATATATATATATAATGGTCCTAAATTGTTATTAACATTTGTAACGTAAAATTCTTCATTTTTGTTGACGTTTCGTTGATTCTCCTCAACATCATTAAAACCAAATTGGTTGAGGCTTTCGCGGCCAGTCGTTGAACTAGTGTTGTCCTGGTTCGGGTCTTAGGGCCGTCGTCGGTTGGAATTTCTTCCTAACGTTTCGCTAGCACGAGTGGCGAGCTTCTTCAGAGGTCGTTCCATTTCTGATTCTGGAAGTAGACTGGCGAATTCTCGTACGCAGGTTGTATTTATATCTCGGCATAGGGGGCGTGGTTTGTTCCACTTCGGTTGAGGTGGGGAGGGGGACTCGTTCTGTTATGGTTGGCGCTTTGATATCCAATGGCATCACTCGTGTATTCCTTATGATATGATTCCAGATTGGATTGAGACTGAGGGTTTCCTCCTTTCTGTTGAAATTGTTTGTATGTTTTCGGATTTCAATGACTTCTCTGACCAGCCTGTTTTGATAGCCGTTGACTGATGCCAAGAGCGTACAATCCTCAAAATTTATATTGTGGTCCCCTTCGCTCAGCGCGTGTTCGGCTACTGCAGACTTCTCAGTTTGTCCTAACCGGCAACTTGCCTTGTGTTCCTTGAGTCTCGTTCCCATTGATCTTTTGGTAGTCCTATTGTAGACTTTTCCGCAAGAACACGGTATGCGATAGACTCCTGCAGCCGACAGTGGGTCCCTCTTGTCCTTCACTGATCCTATGATCTGATGGATCTTCTGTGTAGGTTTGAAGATAGTCCTGACATCGTGTCTTCTCAGAATCCTGCCAATCCGGTCTGTTACTCTTGGAATGTAAGGAAGGTATGCTTGTGAAATCGACGATCGCTCCTCGGTTTCTTTACGTCCAGGCGTTCTTACGCACATTGATCTCTCGATGTCCCTCTTACTGTAGCCATTTGCTTCGAACGCAGTTCTCAAGTGTTCCAGTTCTGACTGAAGGTTCTCTGATTCGCAAATTCTCCGAGCTCGTTCCGTCAACGTTCTGATGACTCCATACTTCTGACTCTGGTGATGGTTAGATAAAGCGTGCAAGTATCTGTCCGTGTGCGTAGGTTTTCTGTACACTGTATGGCCTAACTTGTTTCCTCGCTTCCTCACTAGGACGTCCAGGAAAGGTAGCTGTTGATCCTTTTCTGTTTTCATGGTAAACTGTATACTGGGATGTTGGCTGTTGAGGTGTCGAAGAAAGTCATTCAACTTGTCCATACCGGCACTCCAAACCACGAAGGTGTCATCCACATATCTGAACCATGTAGTTGGTTTGTGCTTCGACGTTTCAATGGCTCTCTCTTCGAACTGTTCCATGAAAAGGTTGGCTATAACTGGGCTAAGTGGACTTCCCATTGCAACTCCGTCGACCTGCTCGTAGAAATTTCCACCCCATACGAAGTAGCTTCCAGTGAGACAAATTTCAAAGAGCTTGCAGATGTCGGTCGGAAAGATCCTAGTAACCAGGTCCAGACACTCCCTCAGGGGTACCTTGGTGAAGAGTGAGACGACGTCGAAACTCACAAGAAGGTCATCGGGTCCTAAGTTGATAGCTTGAATTTTCCTCACGAAATCAGCGGAGTCCTTAATATAACTGGCACCCTTTCCCACATGCGGTTGGAGCAGTGATGCCAAGTGTTTTGCCAAGTAGTACGTTGGTGAACCCGGGGCACTAACTATCGGTCTCAGTGGAACATTTTCCTTGTGAATCTTCGGTAAACCATACAGCCTCGGTGGTACAGCCTTCGTCCTCACAATGCGTTTCTTGATATCTTCTGATAGTGACGATAACTTGACAAGACGGTTTGTGGTGCGAAGTTTGGTTTTAGTTGGGTCCTTCTTCAGGTGTCTGTAATTTTCTGGATCCAAGAGTTCCTTGATCTTCCGTTGGTAGTCTTCAGTCTTCAAGAGTACTGTAGCATTTCCTTTGTCGGCTGGCAGTATGACGATATCCTCATCAGCATTCAAGTTCCGAAGAGCTAGTGCTTCTTGTTTAGTTAGGTTACTTTTTGGAGGTTTCGCCTTTCTGAGGATGTTTGCTGTCTCAATTCTTATAACTTCCGCGTCCTCGTCTGGTAACGGTTTGATAGCCGCTTCCGTACTGGAGATAATGTCCTCAATTGGGATGTGGCGGGGCGTGACTGCGAAATTTCCTCCTTTGGCTAGTACCGATGCTTCATCCTCCGTTAGCACCTTCTGCGTCAAATTTACCACGAGTCGTCCCTGATCAAGACTAGTTGTCCTAGGTGTTTGTTTGTTCTGGAACTTCTCGTATTTCTTGATCTGTTGCTTCTTGATGCGGTCAAGTTCGTTCCTCATGTTGGAGTGTGAGATTGCGTCCAATCTATCCCAATCTTCGTGTCTGATCTTTTTGCCCAGGGCCAAGTGTAAACCAAAAAGATTCTCCTCCATCTTCGCAAGAGTCCTTCGCGTGTGGTGAATCCGTTCCCGCAGAAAGGCTTTCTCTGTCCTCACGTAGATCCTGTTTGCCTGCGCTGACTGGAGAATTCGTCGCTGTCGGAGGAATCCTGGTACAATGTTAGTGTCCCGGCAGCGGCACAGAAACGTCAAAGTGGCGAGTAAGTGAGCCTTCTTCTTTCTTCCTTTGTCCAGTCGTTGATACTCCTTCCATGTCTCCTCCCCGTAGAGGCGTCTGACAAATTGGTTGAGGCTTTCGCGGCCAGTCGTTGAACTAGTGTTGTCCTGGTTCGGGTCTAAGGGCCGTCGTCGGTTGGAATTTCTTCCTAACGTTTCGCTAGCACGAGTGGCGAGCTTCTTCAGAGGTCGTTCCATTTCTGATTCTGGAAGTAGACTGGCGAATTCTCGTACGCAGGTTGTATTTATATATGTCCTAGTGAGGAAGCGAGGAAACAAGTTAGGCCATACAGTGTACAGAAAACCTACGCACACGGACAGATACTTGCACGCTTTATCTAACCATCACCAGAGTCAGAAGTATGGAGTCATCAGAACGTTGACGGAACGAGCTCGGAGAATTTGCGAATCAGGGAACCTTCAGTCAGAACTGGAACACTTGAGAACTGCGTTCGAAGCAAATGGCTACAGTAAGAGGGACATCGAGAGATCAATGTGCGTAAGAACGCCTGGACGTAAAGAAACCGAGGAGCGATCGTCGATTTCACAAGCATACCTTCCTTACATTCCAAGAGTAACAGACCGGATTGGCAGGATTCTGAGAAGACACGATGTCAGGACTATCTTCAAACCTACACAGAAGATCCATCAGATCATAGGATCAGTGAAGGACAAGAGGGACCCACTGTCGGCTGCAGGAGTCTATCGCATACCGTGTTCTTGCGGAATAGTCTACAATGGGACTACCAAAAGATCAATGGGAACGAGACTCAAGGAACACAAGGCAAGTTGCCGGTTAGGACAAACTGAGAAGTCTGCAGTAGCCGAACACGCGCTGAGCGAAGGGGACCACAATATAAATTTTGAGGATTGTACGCTCTTGGCATCAGTCAACGGCTATCAAAACAGGCTGGTCAGAGAAGCCATTGAAATCCGAAAACATACAAACAATTTCAACAGAAAGGAGGAAACCCTCAGTCTCAATCCAATCTGGAATCATATCATAAGGAATACACGAGTGATGCCATTGGATATCAAAGCGCCAACCATAACAGAACGAGTCCCCCTCCCCACCTCAACCGAAGTGGAACAAACCACGCCCCCTATGCCGAGATATAAATACAACCTGCGTACGAGAATTCGCCAGTCTACTTCCAGAATCAGAAATGGAACGACCTCTGAAGAAGCTCGCCACTCGTGCTAGCGAAACGTTAGGAAGAAATTCCAACCGACGACGGCCCTTAGACCCGAACCAGGACAACACTAGTTTATCATTAAAACCGTTTACCACTAACCATTAAGTCAAGTTTGTTGATTTTAATTCTATAATCATTAAAACTATTGGATAATTGAATTTTATAAATTACTATTGATATCAAACGTCAATCGTAGTTTGGTAAGAAAATCAACAAGGCTTTTTTGGTCGCTTTCAATATTTCCAGGAATATTTCTGGCACAGCATTCGCTGTAATTTATTGTCTTCTTCAGCATGAGGAAACCTCTGATAAACTCAAATGTTATTATGCACACATATGTATGTAAATATTCGCCTTTAGTGATGATCTCGTTGATATAATCAATTGGAGTCAATATTTTCTATTTGGAAAGATTAGTTCTTGGTAAAGGCAATAAAGTTTCTTATTGTTTTCATTATAGTTCATTTATTAATTGTAATTTATTCAATTAAATTAAAGAATATGAAATTCAAATTTCATATTCTCATGTTTCATAATATTTATTATAGTGAGAAAATAGATGATTGAAAACGACTAAAAAGTATTAGTAGTAAGTATTTTGTTGCTAACAAGTGTAAGTGTTCATGTCATTTGACCAGAAGAAGAGAAAACAGGCGAACTAAGAGAATTATCGAAAGAATCCGCAGAGGAGAACAGATAAGAGATATTAAGTAAGATCTCTGGTCTGATGACATTAAGGAGAGTCCTCAGTTGGATGACAGTAATTGAATATAAATAATAATGACAAATATTCAAGATCATCAGTAGAATAGGGTGGTTGTTCCATTAATACTCTGCCACTTTCAGTTAATAATTTTTATTACTGAAATGTAGATATGAAATATGATTTTCCTCTAAAAAGTAACAATCATATGGGCTTCTTTAATCTCAATCAGTATAACATAACATTTTCTCGAGCAAGGTGGCCGATTATCGTGACAAACAACATGGTTCAATTTTTTTCAGTTTCACTCATCGAGTTTTATGAAGAAACATCGGCTTTCTCTTTGCGTTGGTTGAGAAAATTAGAGCTGATATACGAACCAGCAATTATCTGGTAGTATTCTGTCATGATTCCTCAAGGCACTGCCGCGGAGCGAATGCTTTTCTGCGAATAATTTCTCGAATTTCTGAGTAGAAAATAAGACATTAAAGTTATCATATTCCAGGTAACATCACCATCTATGATTATTTCCAGGCGTTCATCGAAGATAATCGTGTGTTACCGCAGGAACGCAGATGTGAGGATAAGATGGGAAGAGCAATTTTGGCGAGTGATAAAATGAGTGGTTCTCATGTCTGGCCGGAGGTGAATTTATAAATTGGCTTTTGCGGCCCGTTTGGCGCTCAGATTCGCAGACTGAGTTGCGGCCGCACGCACGCCTATTCAGTGGCGTAACACGATTTAATTTGAAGGTACCGCTGCAATAATAATAATAATAATAATCGAACTTTATTAGTACATCTTCACCTCTTTATTAGTACATCTCTTTGGCAATATTGGGAACGGATTGAACTGTCAACAATGTCACTACTAGCTCCGACAAGAAACCAGTGATTAAAATAGAGAAATCATTAACTGAACATTAATTTCGACCTAAAACAAAAGTAAAATCAACGTGAAGTGATGAGCAATTAGTTTCATCGGATTATTGGAGATCATCGAATAATAAGAAGCACAAGATCAGGAAATTTCGAGGTTAGAAAACATCAAGTTCGTTCAAAGGCAACAAAGTCAACGTCATACTGACAACGTCAATAAAACTGACATTAGTCATCGGTGTTGCTAATTCTGAAAATACCATTTTCTACCATTCCTAATACGTTTAGTTTCATGCAGACAGAAGTTCATCAAACAATGGAAGGTCAGTTTCAATTTCTCCTTTACAAAATGAAAATCGAGATGCAACATCAAACTGCTGAGTTAATAGATTCAATAACAAAAAATATAATGGACAGCATGGATCAGAAGTTGATACCTATAATGGAAGAAAACAAAGAATTAAAAATCTTAGTGGATACATTGGAGAAAAGATAGAGAGTTTGAAAAGAGCAGGAAGGAGTAATAATATTGTGGTATTTGGCATCGAAGAAAAATAAAAGTCTACGATCGAATTACTACGAGAATTGAAAGAGAACATCAAACAGGATTTGAATATTGATATCGCCAATAACGGGGTAAACAAAATACATCGCATAGGGAAAAAAGATCCCGAAAGCAACAGTAATATGTTCGTTTGTGAACAATTGGAAGAACGAAATCATCAAAAGTGAAAAGAACCTTAAAAACATTTACACTATGGAAGATTATTCTGAAGAGGCATTGAAAAAGAGGAAAAAGCTACAAACAAAGTTGGTTGAAGAGGGGAATAAAGGCAATATTGCATATTTGAAATACGACAAACCAATAATCAAAGAGAATAACACAAGTCAAGAAAAAAGAAAGAGAGACATGTCCACTTCTCCTTCTTCTCTTAGCACTCAGCTGAAAAATCAACCTACTCTGTTTACATCCAAGGCAAACAGGACAAATGCTTCGATAAAATGCGATCCAGATCGAACTCGTTCTCTAACATTTCTAATGTGACTAACTCTAATAATAATCAATAGCAACAAAGAAACGGCTGACGCAAACCAAAACCAATCGAAGGAAGTAACAACAAAGTAACAGATATACAACCACCTCCCCCAAGCCGACTGGTCCTCGTGGGGGATAGAGACCACAACCCTCCAACAGGAAAGAAAAGGAAAATTAACGAATATTGCAAACACCAAAACCCATCATCTAAGGTTGGAGGAGAGCTTTGCCGATTGGCAAACAGATCTGTAGAAGATAAAGAAATCTCAAATAGTAGAATAAGATTAAATATTAGTGTCATAATGTTCTGATGTAAGATCTGAAAAAACGGCTATATTATTAGTACTCATTCACAAAGTTCATACATACATACATAGTTTTGCTAAGATTTTTAACATACTTAATTCAAATTGCATTGGCATAACTTCACAAACTATTGAATACTAACAGGTGGGATACAGCAGGGCCTGATTAATCCAACTGAGATAAAACCAGAAAAAAATATATTTCTCAACAATTTTCTGCATAAAAAAGATAATAAAAGAATAACATGAATCAAAATAAATAACACAGGTATTGTGGTTCAGCGTAGAATACGTATTAACCACATGCCCAATATAAATAAAATTGAAAGACCGAACGAAGAAAAAGAAAAAACTACTTAAAAAGCAAACTCAATTATTTTCCTTCAGAAGAAATTGGTTACATTCTTCTTTGAAAGCTTTCGCTTCGTAACTGAAAAATTCATTCGGGATACTACTCATTAAATTTACAATTGTATAGAAGAAAGAACGTTCAAATAAGGTTCTATAAAGGCGAGGAATAGCTAACTTATGTCTGAACCTTACAGTGAGACAATGGATGCCTGAACTGATTTTCCGGTGTAAATAAGATGGCTTTTTAGTTACCATGATGTTATGATACCAACACAACATGTTATTTTCTACGTCTCTCCATATTGAGCCAACCCAACTCTACCAATCTGTATCGGTATCTGCATTCATTGAGAAACTTGTATCATCGGCATAGTACACCGTATGTTGGTATACTTGTTGTTTGATATTTGCTAAGTCATTGATAAAAATAATAAAAATAATCGAACCAAGAGTACTTCCTTGTAGCACCCCGAATTATTTAAATGCTTTTACGGATGGAGGTCTAATTATATTGCTATCAATTATCTAGTTTTTCCTGAATGAAGATTGAATAACAATCAAGTCAATTCTAATTGCCTCAGGCATCTTAGGATCTCGTGAGAATAACATCCTTTTTTTTTTCTGAGCATAATCTACCATTGATCCATTTATATGTCTGAAACTATAAACTAAACGTGCATTTGACCAACCTTTTTCTGAGAAAGTTTTCCTGAAAGAGTCCTCAAATACCACCCATGGTGTTTCCAAACTAAATTTGATTCTAGCAGACGTATACCAATCTTTTTTATTTCCATCTGAAAAAAATCTTAATATTTGGACAATTTTCTCCTCAGGAATTTCAGACTTCATGCATTCATTCTCGAAATTTTTTTTTCATAACTCAGCATTATCATTCCTACCGTTATAATTATCTACAATGAAATCTTAATAATGTCATTTAAGTTTAACTGTGGCTTGTTTAAACTGAGTGTCTCCACTATTTTTCTTATTATTTCTGGAAGATATAAAGATGGAATTTCAGGTATCTTACTTATGTCTTCTACAACTTCTTCTAAGTAATAATCATTGAAAATTGGATCAAAATCAGAATCCAGGTATAGATTTACTATTTCTCTAGGTAGTTCTACTGAAATATTTCGAAACTCACCACATTTTTTTATAGATTTACAAATCTTTGTTATTTTGTTTATGTCTACCAATTCTGTATGTAATTCTTGATGTTCCACAGGAAGAAGGTACATTTTTTCTCTTCCATCTGGACGAATTGTTTTTAGTTTCTGAGATATCTTCCCATCAACTGCTTCTTCAGCTTGAATTCTCAAGTGGACCAGAACGGAATTTTTCTCGTTTTTATACATTATTTTTTGACGAGAATTCTCCATTTATAATTTAGTTATTTTTTGATTTTATTTAATAGTCAATGACTCGAGATGAATGTATGTTTAAAACTGAAACAAGAATTCATTCAATAAATACAGTATTAACACAAGTTTGAAATATAACAAACCTGAAAGAAGAATCGATAATTGAATGTCGATTGGATATTAATCTTGAGCTCTGCGCCCACAAAATATACAAACAGAATAGGAGGTTAAAATAATATGGCGCGCTTTAAATACTGTAAGACGGTTTACAAAATAATATAAGGATCAGAGAATATCTGATCTAGAGTGCCATAACATTAGTTCATAGTCTACTAGATGGTGTTACATATATATACATATATATATATATATATATATATATATATATATATATATATATATATATATATATATATATATATATATATATATATATATATATATATATATATATATATATATATATATATATATATATATATATATATATATATATATATATATATATATATATATATATATATATAGTATCGATAATTTTTTTGACAAATTATTCAAATGAAAATTATAGCAGAGCTGGCTATGTGCAACATAAACAATGCGATGTCACCATTATCCTTCTAGGGCTAAATGTTAGAGAATATTGAAATCTCCATTATCCTTCTAGGGATAAATGTTACGGAATATTGGAATCGAGCCTACATTTATTGAAAGCGTGAGGCATTCACTGTTTCGTACTACAAGATACTCATCAGGTACGCTATGGTTCAACAAATGAAAGGCAACGATTTCAATTTTCACATGCCGTTTTTCACTGTCTCTCTGATCAAAATATGCATGTGGTGATCCCCTTCCCTTGGCCTTATTACATTCTCTCCATATTAGAGTGTTGACTATTTCATATATGTTTACTTCATCTGTCAGGACTTGTTTATTCATTATTATTTTCCAATAACACTCTACAGTTTCCCGAGAATGCAATATATGCATACATGCCACAGAAACTGTCAATTAACGGAAGCAATAAGGGTAATATCATCTTTCTCACCTGTTTTATATATACATTCAAATTAAGACAGTTATCTTCCTTCCCAGTGTATGTCATGAAGAAGATATGAGATGATGGACATGATGGTCCTTCCTTTGTTGCATTAAACTCCTCTGTCCATGGTTCTAGTTTTTGAGGGGCCTATAATTGATGAATGTTGATGAAACTTAATGAAATATCATCAATTATTTCATTCTAAAATTCACCTACATTTAAAATGCAATAGCTTTGTTTATTGTTGTCAACTAATTGAAATTTTCTATTTGAAATCAGTTTTCATAATATATGAAAACGTTATTTGTCCAAAATGGAAGAACATTCGCTAGAAATATCAAACCTTATTCTCTTTATTCATGCTTTTATATTCGATCCAACAGTTTACTGTATCGAAAAAATTATTCCAATTTGATTTTCCGTCTTGATTTCGTTGGACAATCGAGAATTTCGGTTCCCGTTGCCGTAACCATGAGAAGTTTAGCCCACACTGAGATGTAGGCGCATGGAGATCTCAGAATTGGTGTTCTGTTCTGTGCGTGGAGTAGGCTGACTAAGACACCTCACATATAAGATTTTACAAATTTTTCACGCAGTTCATCCCGGAGAAGTGGGTGTATATATATATATATATATATATATATATATATATATATATATATATATATATATATATATATAAAGAAATAAAGTTTCTATGCTGATGGCACTGAATGAAATATTCAAGAAAATGAACACTTGAACATTTAAATCAACCAAAATAATGTAAAAGTAGAGCTAGGTTTGTGAACGTGTGCGATGTGATACCCCTTTATCCTTCAAGGGATAAATCTTAGAGAAATATCGAAATCGATGCCACGCCTGATGAAGTGCGAGAGGGCTGTTTCTTCCTGACAAGAAGAGTTGCACCACGTCCATCGAAGTGAGGCAACGATTTCAGTTCCTAAGCGTCTTCTTATGACTCGAAGTCGAATACCGTCAAGTAATGAATACTTGACAATTCCACCTATAGGAATCAATAGAAGATCTCTCAGATCATAGATACACCAAGCATCTTACGTTCACATCTTTTCTATGCCCGTAGGTATCAACTAAATTGCAAAGTCTATTTGAAATATCTATTACCCTGAAATACGGCAAGAATCGCGAGCTTACTACTAACGCAACCTATTTACATGTGAAAACATCATTTAAATAGACGTTGCAATTTAGTAGATACCTACGGGTATGAACGAGATGTGAACGTTCGATCCTTGGCGTGTCTATGATCTAAGAGGTGTCTTCTATTGGTTCCTATAGATGGAATTGTGAAGTATTCATTACTTGATAGTTCTCCACTTGGAGTCATAAGAAGATGCTTGGGGATTGAAATCGTTGCCTCACTTCGACGGATGTGGTGCGACTGACGAGTTCCTGGCAGAACGAAACAGCTGAGTCGCTTTTCCATTAGGTGTGTCATCGATTTCAATATCTCTCTAAAATTTATCCCTTGGAGGATAATTGAGGCATCACATCGCTTACGTTCAAATATCGTGGCATCTCTACTATAACTTTCTTTTGGTTAATATGAATTTTTTTCGAATGGAGGTTCTAGTGGTAATTTTCTTATATATATATATATATATATATATATATATATATATATATATATATATATATATATATTAATTTTTGTCGTAGCTCTCAACAGAACGGTGTAGCCTGGTTCAAGGTATACGGACTCGAAGATGAAAAAACAAAATTTGTGTTAATAAGGTGACCGCTCTTTTCCTGCATTGGTCTCACCGGATTGGAAGGTTGGATCATTCACTTCACCCTACAGGCTACCATTTATGATTTTCTGAACACGTGAAACTAGAATTTCAACAAAATATACAATCATATTAATGATTGAAGGATCTCACCGGATTGGAAACACCCTCCTGATGAGAGCCAACAATCTCTCACGTCTCGAAGGTTAACAACCAAATATACAATTATTGACTAGCCGACTCGACAGACGTTGTCCTGCCATGACATTCCAAGCTATAAGGATGAAGGAATGAATGCATATACAAAAATTCACGAAAGTCTATCCAGCCGTTGAGTTGCAGTATATTAATAATAAATTGAAATTGACACACTATCAACTCTACATATGTTTCGGGTGGTTAGTCCCTTATGATGAATAGTACCTAAATTTCTGATATAATTTTTGAATTGACGTAAAATCATTATGCATTATTTCTAATTGTAAATTCCTGATTCAAATTTTTTTCAAAATTAAATCAGAACTTCTTTCCAATTTCTGAAATAATTTTGAAATTTCAGAAAGCATAATTTCTACTTGAAATCAGAAATTTCCAAATAGAAATGATGCATTTTGATATTTTGCCAATTTCAAAATTGATTTAGAAATTAAGTTATCACTCTTGATAATGGGATAACCGCCCGGAACATACTCGTAAGTAGAGTTGTTAAGTTTCACTTAGTGAAACTCAATCCAAATGTTTTTAATCATTATTTTATTATATAATATATTATATCGTTAGGTAGCTCTTCGCACATTTGATTGACTGCCACGACCTAAGTCAGGTCGTCTTTTGCTCGTCATCGTAAATTTTAATTAATCAATGTGAGAAAAGTTCTCGCGCACTTAGAGGTAAATTGTCACTATCACAAAAGCTCAACAAAAAAAGAGGACATAACTTGAAATGTCACTATCACAAAGGATCACCTAATTAAAGAAAGTTCTCGCGCACGTAGCGGTAACCGCCAATCACTGAGATAGAAGAATGCTCTCTTTGTATAAGGTATCGATCGACATAGACTCTATGTCATACAGGATAGATCCATATATTAGTTGGATGTCAAATGTCAAATATTATGGTAGCTTTCAGAAATTCAATTTGTGACAAACTTTAGGATTTATCAATCTACATAAAAATAATCTGATAGATAGTTATAAAATTTAGTTAATTTTTTACCCCTAAGAATAAATATGTAGTAAGAAAGATATAAACATTCTAATTGAATATTCATTTTAAATTATTCTTTCAATTCGATTTCTGAACGACGGGGAAAAAATATTTAATTCGAAGCATTTTCATATTTATTCACCTTCTAAATCTTCTCTGTACTTCAACAAATAATTCAAGACCAAAATTAACCAAATCGGTCCAGCCGTTCTCGAGTTTTAGCGAGACTAAGGAACAGCAATTCATTTATATATATATATATATATATATATATATATATATATATATAAATATATATATATATATATATATAGATAGAGATTGAAGGATCTCATCAGATTGGAAATGCCGTCCTGATGAGAGCCAACAATCTCTACACACGTCTCAAATATTGCTTCCAATTGTGGTTCATACCGAATTTTACTGGTGTTTATAATTTCTCACGCATTTCACTTCTTTTTAGATATTGTTGAAATTTTTGGTTTGGAGGTTCACTGAAGTAAAAAAACTCAATTTAAGGCGCCCAGACTTTTGAATTGATCAAATCTCACAATCAGGATAGTTCAATGCAGAAACCTAAAAAGTGTCCAGGTCCTTCACAGGGGCCTTCTTCTTATTTTTATAAATGTTTTATCTCCAACTTCCTACACCTTGAACAAGTGTACGCCGTTTTGGTGAGAGCCAACAAGCACGCAACACGTCTCAACGCTTCTTCGAATTGCTGATTTCATCTATGGATTTCTTTTCTATTATTTTTATAATTATCAGTAAACAATATAAAAAAATTATCAGGAAAATCAGCTATATTATTTGTTATCATTTCGAATATTATTTTCTCATTAAAATTGAGTTACCTTGAATCTCAGATTTCCAATAGGAGCTTTAGCGTAAGGAATTCCCTGAAAACTGTAATATTTTCCTCCGAGATAATCCGTCCCAACTTTTCCCTTCACTTTTCCAAACTTCGTAGCAATAACAGGATTTTTCATTGTATAGGGTACACCTGAGTATCACAAAATTTAAACGAATATAAACACAATTCGCATAAACTATTGAAATATGCTAATCCTTTAAAGACAGATACGATAAGAAACTCTTAGAATAAACAAACGATTCGAAAAAATGAGATAAGTTTATGGACACAGACCGTTAGCACGGAGGCAGACAATTTGAGATGCATTCTTAATGAGCACATTGTTTATGTCAAAAAATGGAAACATTATTGATAAGGTCGATAACAATGAAAACGAACATTGATAAGGGAGCACTTTTGTTATTTATTTTCACATATATGATAAGTTCTAAAGTAATTTGGTATAATTAAATTCAACAAAAATTATGTTGGTGGGACAGCAAATAATTTTTATGAAATCCAGTGTTCGAAATATCCTGATAAAGGCATTTGTGTTATGCAAGAGGTCAAATGACATTAATGAAGTCCAAAGATGACAGAGATTATTCAGAGTTATAAGAAAGAATCAGATTCACTCATTAAAAATCAAATGACCTCAACTGCAATAAATATCAGAATACTCAATATTGCAAACGATTTATGTGAAGAACTCCATTTTATATTCTCTAAAAATGTCGTGTTTTGTTTCAATAAAATAGAAATAACAAGTCATTAAGAAAATTATATTCTTCATTTAATTGAGATATATTTTATTCACTTCTCTATACAGAATAGTTCAGAAATAATAATTGTTTGAATATTAAGTTGAATGTAATCACAAATATATGGAAACGCCAAACCTTTGAGTTGAATATATTTTGAAAAATGGCTTGCTGGTTATATTTTTTTATATGCGAAATTGTGTATCATAAGCTCATTTTTTTCAAACATTCTGGTTAATAGTCTTCAAGAGTCTATCGGAATGAAAATTTCGAAAAATTTTTTTCATATCTGAAATGCATTAATGGAATTACATGAAAAAATAGAAGAATCAAGCGAAATAAAATATCAATCGTTAAATGATAAGGATGGGGCTTATTATTGACACAAATTATGAGCTAGATTCACATCTTAACACTGATAATTGATAGTTGATATTCAGAATAATTCATAATTTGATTTATTAATTTTTTGATTCATTTCAACATGGAGCACATTCATTGAGAAAATCCATACTAGAACAAAACAATTCAAGGAAAATACCACGTACAGAAGACCGATAAATATATATATATATATATATATATATATATATATATATATATATATATATATATATATATATATATATATATATATATATATATATATATTTATATATATATATATATAAAGGGTGTTTTTTTTTGAGGTATAGAACTTTTAAGTTGGCATTACTGTTGAAGATGGCGACCGATTTAACAGCTGAGAAATGATTTATTCTCAGTTTGGTCACGCCTGAACAACGCTTGCAAATAGTGTAATGTAATTTTATTTCGAAAATAATGGTTCTGTGCGGAATACGTATCGCGCACTACGTCCATTTTATCGTCGACAAAATCGTTAATAAACTTAATCGTCAACAAACAAAACTGCCGCATTTGGAATGAAGATAATCCTCAAGTGTATGACAAAACACCTTTACATCCAGAAAAACTGACTGGTGCGCTTAATGGGCTGGTGGAATCATTGGTCCATATTTCTTCGAAAACGATGATGGTCAGAACGTTACAGACAATGGTGATCGGTATAGAGCCATGATTACTAACTTTTTGATTCCTGAATTGAAAACCATGGCTGTACATCATGGTCCAGGAGCTGTGGTTTCAACAAGACGGCGCAACATGTCACACAGCTCGTGCCACAATCGATTTATTGAAAGACAAGTTTGGTGACCACCTAATTTCACGTTTTGGACCTGTGAATTGGCCTTCAAGATCTTGCGATTTAACACGGCTAGACTACTTTCTGTGGGGCTATGTAAAGTCATTAGTCTATGCGGATAAGCCACAAACGCCTGACCATTTGGAAGACAATGTTCGCCATGTTATTGCCGATATACGGCCACAAATAGTGGAAAAAGTCATCGAAAATTGGACGTCCAGATTGGACTACATCCGAGCCGACCGTAGCGGTCATATGCCAGAAATCATATTTAAAATGTAATGCCACGAGATCTTATATATATTTTATGTTTCGAATAAAAAAAAATTCTTGTCAACCGAATGATCTACCGTTGTTTTCTGCAATTGCAATAAAAGTTCTATACCTCTAAAAAAACACTCTTTATATTTATATATATATATATATATATATATATATATATATATATATATATATATATATATATATATATATATATATATATATATATATATATATATATATATATATATATAACCATTATATAATTATATGAATATAAACTCAAATTCAAACACTTGAATTTATGATTTACACTTTATTGACTACATAGCATGACGCGTTTCGTCGTTACAAACGACTTCTTCAGATGCTTACAGAATAATTACAACATTTTGAAAAACACAGGTATAAATATCATGGAATTTTTGGATTCTATAGTGTTGGTTTTACCTAAGATAATCCATTCTGAAAATAATTTCTATTACCTGAAAAGGTTTAAAAACGGTGAATTGTTTAATTCTATCTGTTCATTGAGCAAATTTCCAGAATTTTCAAGCCGATTTATTTCCACTATTTCCCTATAATCTAATTGACTACTTCTCTCTATATTGTGTAAAATTTTGAAATTCGTATCAAAAGTATGGTTTTCTGTTAATAAATGGTTAGCATAATTCCAATTACTTTTATTATGGGCGAAGCTATATTTATGTTCCTGTATTCTAGTACCGAAATTTCTACTAGTTTTACCTATATATATATATATATATATATATATATATATATATATATATATATATATATATATATATATATATATATATATAGGGACATGTTCCACAATTCAATTGGTAAACACCTGATTTGTCTTCTCCTTTAATTTTGTTTTTATTGTTCTTAATGTGTGTCGATAAGTTATTGTTCGTTTTAAATGAAATATCAAAATTATGTTTACTTAAAAAGGTTTTGACTTTTTGACTGATGTTTCCAAAGTATGTTAAATTGATATATTTACGATTTCTATCCGACTGATAAGGAGATACTAATCGTAGAGCTTTCCGATAGAGAAACCAAAACTATAGAATCCCAAAATTCCATGATATTTATACCTGTGTTTTTCAAAATGTTGTTATTATTCTATAAGAAGTCGGTTGCAATAAAGTGTAAATCATAAATTCAAGTGTTTGAATTCAAGTGTATATTCAATTATAATGGATTTACATCAAGTAAACGCCAACACTATCAAATATAATTATATTATATTTTATTATAATTATTTATTGTATATATTATAATATATATTATATCCATTCTTACAATGATATTAAAAACATGATAGAGAATAAACATACAGGCAAGAATTCAAGAGCCTCATTGAGGAACGGTATAGTGACCCTATTTCGTTTTCACTGGCTATTCGATACAAGCAGTGTTATTGGGTCTTTTGGAATCTGTTGGTCCAAACGAAGCTATACAATTATCTGACCTCAGCTTTTGAAACAACAATATTCATAACAATAGAACCTTTTTTCAGTGGCAGAACAGATACAATTGGTAACATCAACAACAAGCTACATACAATTCAAACAAAAATTAACGAACCGATTTGAATAATCTGAAAAAAACACGGAAGAAGTGATGGGGAAATTTATTTAATGGACCATACACCATCAACTCAAGGATATCTGATATTCACAGAAATAACTATATGGGACTACTGCAACATAACCCGTTTAACATATAATATAACATGTTTATTATTTGGATATCCACAATATGAATAATTTCGACATAATATATTGAAGTGGTACTTGAATTTCTTTGAGGGGAAGTGGAATAGTTAACTAAATTCATACATAATATACTTCACTCAATGTACATAATTGTGCATTGAGTGAATGACCTGAATGTCGAAACACAATAATTCAGAATTGATAAAAGGACAATATTTCGAAACAAAAAAAGATATGAAAGTGTGGATGCTCAAGTAGGTACTTCAGAAAACCTAAATCTAGATTGGTGTGTAATTCATTTCATCCAATATAAGGTTAAAAATGAAAATAAGAAAAGATTAGCAGAACTTGGTTTTGAAACTTAAAAAATATATGTGAATCAATCAAAGAAACTAAAGCTATAAAAATTGCGAAAAGAGTGCCAACAATGAGATGAATCGAAATTCAATTTGTGGAAGATATAAAATATTAACTAAAATGAATAAATATTGTATAATATGAGAATATAACCTCATATCCATTTGAAAACTGAAAAATACTGCCACGTATTATCACGTATTATCGTAGAAAATTTTACTTTGAAAGGCCAATCTCTCAACTAATAAGTTAATGTATTTTTGCTATTTTTATCATATCACTCACATTCTCTGGTAATTATGGTCTTGGCCACACTGATGACTGAAAAGAATAAACACAATAAGTGTAAAACTAAGTGCATACATTTATCTAGCAATATATCTAAAGATTTCATGCTTTCTTGATAACAGTATACTTCTGAATGAGTTGTGAGAATTTATTCTCTATAAGTATTTTCCAATTATCTAACTGGTTCAAGATATGTAAAACTTATAAGTTTTCCTACTTCAAAGAATATAATAACTATGTAAACTCTATTGATTGCTCTCTCATATACAGCACGCAGCTAACTGTTCTCAGTTGAGTATTTCTGGTTGTCGACTAATATTATTCCAATATATAAATAAAGCGATAAATGGATTCCTGGCCAGATGTTTATTAAAAGCCTGAAATGAAAGAGTGCGCATTTCTTTCAATTTCAGATTAATAGGTATTTTATCAATTGAAGAAATATAGAACAGGTTTTATTGCAAAATTTTGTTATTATATACTGACATGAAAATGAAATTCCATCTTCAAAAAATTCCACTCCAATGAATACGAATATTCAAAGAGAATCGATCATATCTTAATGGACATTTTATGAGAATCTTCTTGAATTACATATTATTCGTTGGTATTGAAAAGTAAGTGTGTTATTTTTATTTTTATTCGCCAATTATCAGGAAATATGTGTAGATTTTGATTCGTCTATCAAAATTTTTCGAAATGAAATTTTTCAAGAACTCAATAATATACTATTAACTATACTGCTAATACAAAAATGGACATTAAATTGAGGTAAAATATTTGAAGAAATAAAATATACACCAAAATATCAATAAAACAAGATGAATTTATGTTTGGTAGAACAATGAAAAGAATAATAGAGCAAGGTTTCAAACTTTGTTCGTTTATGTGACATTATATGATGAATATGAATATACTGATATCTCATGCGGAAAAAGGGATATAATTCGTTGTAAAACGCACTAACTTACTGGTATTTATACCCACCATAACTAAAAATATAACCTGCGTTATACATTACAGCATTGATGCTATTGATGCTGGTGGTTTTCACATATCGTCGTTCCCAAACAAACAAACTAGCCAAGTTTTTTTAGATAGTGAATTTGGCGTTTAGATAAACGCCAAAGTGTAATGGCGTTTCAAAAAATGTGAAATGCTGTAATAAATGTTTTACAGTAAACAACAGAACAGTAAAAATTATTATATTCATTATTTTGCATCACTTAATTGAAGTGAGTTTGCTTGTAATTCTCCCACAGCAATAAAAGGAGATCGTTGCTTTCATGGCATCGTGTTTCATAATGAAATTTTTCTTGATAAATAACAAATAATTATTATTCATTTCACGAAATCTTGTTTCTACGAATTCGTAAACAAGACGAATTTTAATTCGGTCTACGAATTTCATAATATTATAATAATAACGAATCTGAAGACATTATTATCTATGTCAATCATAGATTCATAAATTCCGACCTCTAAAATTCATATGAAATGAAAACTCAAGTGGTCAACAAATACAAATTAACTAAAAGGTAGCAAGACTCAAAATACTTACAAATCTCTTGCAGAAAGACTAAGACCAATACTCAGTGTGCAAGAAAAAGATCAAGAGCAAGTTTGCTTACAGAAGCTTGTGCTTTCGGCAGCACAAGTTTCATAAATACCCTATTACCTTTATTATTATCAAAGCATCATCTTCGCATTCAAATACTAGATATTATCAAAAATGATTCATTTACGTTACAGAAATGAGGAATTGAAAACGAAAACTTTGGAAATACTATCATTAATGTGAAAACTTCTAGTGGAAATGCCCCTATTGTCTTATGTCTATTCTTCGACATATCGATGGCATTCGACGTTCTGGCGTTCAGGTTTATGATCAATAAATATTATAATCTCGGATTCCGAGACGTATTTTTGGATTGGCTTCATAGCTTTGTCACAGGCAAGACTATTTATAGTATGAATTAAGGAGTTTCCCACGGGTCTGTTCTTGGCCCCCTCCTATTTATTCTTTTCGTTAATGTTCTTTCAGATCACATTCTTGGATGTAATATGACGTTGTTTGCGGATGATACTTCGTTGGCTATATCAACACTATCAAATATAATTATATTATATTTTATTATAATTATTTATTGTATATATTATAATATATATTATATCCATTCTTACAATGATATTAAAAACATGATAGAGAATAAACATACAGGCAAGAATTCAAGAGCCTCATTGAGGAACGGTATAGTGACCCTATTTCGTTTTCACTGGCTATTCGATACAAGCAGTGTTATTGGGTCTTTTGGAATCTGTTGGTCCAAACGAAGCTATACAATTATCTGACCTCAGCTTTTGAAACAACAATATTCATAACAATAGAACCTTTTTTCAGTGGCAGAACAGATACAATTGGTAACATCAACAACAAGCTACATACAATTCAAACAAAAATTAACGAACCGATTTGAATAATCTGAAAAAAACACGGAAGAAGTGATGGGGAAATTTATTTAATGGACCATACACCATCAACTCAAGGATATCTGATATTCACAGAAATAACTATATGGGACTACTGCAACATAACCCGTTTAACATATAATATAACATGTTTATTATTTGGATATCCACAATATGAATAATTTCGACATAATATATTGAAGTGGTACCTGAATTTCTTTGAGGGGAAGTGGAATAGTTAACTAAATTCATACATAATATACTTCACTTAATGTACATAATTGTGCATTGAGTGAATGACCTGAATGTCGAAACACAATAATTCAGAATTGATAAAAGGACAATATTTCGAAACAAAAAAAGATATGAAAGTGTGGATGCAGATTTCAACGAAATGGATAAATAAAGTAATTCACCTCAAGTAGGTACTTCAGAAAACCTAAATCTAGATTGGTGTGTAATTCATTTCATCCAATATAAGGTTAAAAATGAAAATAAGAAAAGATTAGCAGAACTTGGTTTTGAAACTTAAAAAATATATGTGAATCAATCAAAGAAACTAAAGCTATAAAAATTGCGAAAACAGTGCCAACAATGAGATGAATCGAAATTCAATTTGTGGAAGATATAAAATATTAACTAAAATGAATAAATATTGTATAATATGAGAATATAACCTCATATCCATTTGAAAACTGAAAAATACTGCCACGTATTATCACGTATTATCGTAGAAAATTTTACTTTGAAAGGCCAATCTCTCAACTAATAAGTTAATGTATTTTTGCTATTTTTATCATATCACTCACATTCTCTGGTAATTATGGTCTTGGCCACACTGATGACTGAAAAGAATAAACACAATAAGTGTAAAACTAAGTGCATACATTTATATATATAATATAATAATCCATTTATTTAGCAATAAAATGCTATACAAGACTGTACATATTTCATTAGTCCCACAATATAAGTTATAAACGAATATTTATAAATCTTATACATACTACAACCTATCTTACAATTAACATATTTAAATCTTACAAATTAATTTTCATTTTGCCACGACTAATGATATTTTTTCTACCTAAACAAGTTGATAAATTTTTATTTTCAATAATCACACTCATTATAGCACTCCCTTAATTTTTTCCTGAACTGCGTAAATGTTGCAGTCTTAATAGAGATAGGTAATTTATTATATTTCACCACGCCTTTTACAAAAACTGAGTTATGTGCTGCGCTACTTGCAGCTTGTTGTAGCATAAATCCCATCTTATTTCTCGTGTCGTAATTGTGTACTTTCTGAAACGGTACTAAAATTTCATCAAAATAATCTGGCATAATTCCTGTTTTAATTTTATAGATGAATATTAAGGCTTGCATCTCCAAAAATTTTTCTATATTAATCCAATTTAGGTCTTGCAACATATTGTCAATACCAGCATACCTATTACGCTTTAAAATTATTCTCATAGCTCTGTTCTGCAGTAGCTGTAATCGTTTAATTCCATCAATATTACTCAGGTAAAGAATAGTACTAGCGAAGAGATAATGAGGTAATATAATAATATTATATACTGTTTTTCGAGCCCAGCATGTTAAGTACTTGCTACATCTATAGAGCACTCCTAATTTTTGTGATATTTTCCTGCAAACATATTCTCGGTGATTTTCAAATTTAAGTTTACTGTCTACTATAATGCCTAAATATTTTATTGTTTCAATTATTTCTATTTTGTCATTGTTAATTTTCAGATTTATCCTGTCTAAGTCACCTAGTATTTTCTCTGTAATATTTCTTTTACCTAATATCATTGCTTTGGTTTTCTGCACATTTAATTTAAGCTTGTTACTATTCAGCCAGATAACTAATCTGTCAATATCCTCTTGTAGTTTATCTATGATATTACTTTCACTGCTTGTTATATAAATTATAGTGTCATCTGCAAACAAATGTATTTTACAATTTTTAACGATATTTTCTATATCATTTATATAGAGGACAAAAAGCAGCGGCCCCAATACACTCCCCTGAGGCACTCCGCTTTCCACACTCATATTTTCAGAAAATGAATATCCACATTTTACATTTTGTTGCCTTTCACTTAAATAGCTGCGAAACCAATTGAGTACAGTGCCTTTTAGTCCATATTTTTCAAGTTTAAACAATAATATTTCTCTGTTGACAGTTTCGAAAGCTCTTTTGAGGTCTAAAAATACAACAATTGTACAAAAATTTTCATCTACGCTGGTCTTCCAATTATGCAGGGTATACTGAAACGCTGTTTCGCAACTATAATTCTTTCTGAAACCTGACTGGTATTTCGATAAAATATTGTTTATTGATATGTGTTTTACTAGCTGATCGTATACTATTCGCTCTAGGATCTTTGCATGTGCAGGAAGCATATTAACTGGCCTGAAATCTTCAGCATTTTTGGAATTTTTTATTTTACGAATTGGTATAATCGTATACTTTCATTTTCTTTGGTACTATAGCACTTTCAAGAGAGCAATTAATCAAATGCATCAATAACTTCTTCAATTCGTAAAAATTTAATTTTATGAATAGCATATTAATTTCATCTGGACTACTCTTATTAGCTAAAGCCATTATTGTTTCTAACAATTTTACTTCTGTTATTAACTCAAATACTTCAAATTTAACATTACAATTTTTAGTCTCACAAATAATATCATCTTGAGAAATTGAGGAGTTTATTGTACTCAATATTTTATTAATACTGTCTATGTAATATTTATTAAATTGGGTACATATTACTTTTTCTTCTGTATACGTAATATTTTCAAAAATTATTTCAGTAAATATTTCTGTTTGCTTTGAAGAGGTTAATTTCTTGAGTGTTCTCCACATTAACTTAGCATCATTTTTATTTTCATCGATGCATTGTTCATAATAATTACACTTAGCCCTTCTAATCATATCAACTACATTATTTCTTTCTCGTTTGTATTCTGCAAGACTATGCTCATCTTTGGTAAATTTAAATTCTCTAAATTTATTATCTCTTAGTTTAATCCTATTTAAGATATCCGCATTAAACCAAGATTTATTACTACATCGTATTTCTATTTCAATATTTGGCGTTAAATCATCTACTATACCTAACAAATTTGCAATATACGTATCATACTTTATATTTATATCCCTTAGTCTATAATCTAAATCTACTCCTGAGGTCCTAATTTTCATTTCATTTAAGTCTTCTAATTTTTTACGAACAATTAGCTTTTTTAGTCCTATGAAATTGTCTTCCAGTTTTATTTTTATCAAAGAATGATTATTAAACACAAACTCATTAGTCACACTACATGTGAGTTCCCTATTATTGCTAATTACAAGATCAATTAGAGATTCTTGTCCCTGATACGAAATATGAGTACTATCAACTATATGCTGTGTTAAACCATTAATATTAAGGATATTTTTGATCCTATTTGAATAAGTTTCAATTTTCTTAAAATCTATATTAAAATCCCCTACTATTATAACTGAACACTTTTCATTTATGACATATTGTTCTATAAAGCTATCAAAACGATCGAGAAACTCAACATGCGAGCTACTCGGAGAATGATATATACAACCTAATCTATATTTACAATTATTAATTATTAATTCCACGAATATTAACCAATAGTTCATTTGCAAGTAATTCGCTTCTATTATTTTATATACAATATCATTTCTTATGTAAAGGAGTACACCCCAGTGTGCCTACTTATTGAGTCCATTCTGACTATATTATAACTGGGTATAGTTACCTCATTATTCACTATTTCCTCTGTTAAATGCGTCTCTGTTAAGCACATCACTGCTGGTCTATTCACCACTACAAAGTATTCAAACTCATCAAAGTGTGCCAACAAACTTTGACTATTCTGAACATATATGAGTTGAGATTCTTGCGTTTTTCTTCCATGTCTATTGATTATCTGTTTTAATTGCTATTCTTCCTCGTACTTAGTATTGTTGATTGCTTGCCCCATTTTTTGTACATAAACACAACACTCTTTGTTAAACACAGTATGCTTGGTATCTAACTGCAAGTTAAACTTTTTATTTCTAATAACACAATTTATACATTTTTCTTCCTTTTCAGTACATTGCTTTGTGTTATGTTCATTACTTGCACATTTTCCACATGAAGCTGCATTATTACACTGCTTTGCACTATGATTATAGCCGTTGCATTTGTAACATCTGTATACATTGAACTGTTCGTATACTCTGCAAATTGACCATCCAATCTTTAATTTTCCACTCTGCATGATAGTTTTATATATCTGATAATCAACCTCAATTATTGCGCAATTATTTCTCAGAACAGCGACTATCTTCAATTCTGTGGTGTTGGTTTTTAAATCGTTTTGTTTTAAAATGCACTCTTTCAACTGCTCCTTATTTCTTATGTATTCATCAGGAACCTTTATTATTCTTAACTGTGGCCTTCTTTTTTGTGAAATCCTCGTATTTATCTGGTTTCCTAATTCACTTTCAACTTTATTTTTTAAAGCTAACACATCCTTTTTGTCTCCACAGGTTATAGGTACTTTTCCATCACCTGTTTTTTTAATTTTCTTAACCCCAATACCCAATTCTTTGGGATTAATATTATTTTTAATTATGTCTATCACTTCTGTACCCTCTTCATTTCTTGGCGCTAGAATTAATGTTTCATTTTTCGTATATTTTATTTGCGTTTTCAATTTATCAGCATAGTTCATATGTTTTCCATTCACATTGCCATTTTCTGTTTCCCGTAAAATATTTCCCACATCTTCTAATTTATTAATTTTATTCATTATATTCTCGAGTTTCTCTTCCATACTGGTTAATCTTTCATCCATTTTATTTGTGTTGTTACTGCCAGTACTGTCTACTGGCTTTACGTTTCCGCTAACCTCTTTATGTTGACGTTTACAATTTGCACACCACCACATCATAATATCTCTCAGATCACACATTTTATTATATTTTGGTATGCTAATTTTTAAGCATGACACATGAAATACATTTTCACAAAAACCCTCACATAATACTATATTTTGATCACTTTTTATGTCTTTATTGCACTTTCCACAAGCATCATGTTGCCGTGCATCTGCCACAGCCACCATTTTTTTCAGAGTTTTTTATCTAGCAATATATCTAAAGATTTCATGCTTTCTTGATAACAGTATACTTCTGAATGAGTTGTGAGAATTTATTCTCTATAAGTATTTTCCAATTATCTAACTGGTTTAAGATATGTAAAACTTATAAGTTTTCCTACTTCAAAGAATATAATAACTATGTAAACTCTATTGATTGCTCTCTCATATACAGCACGCAGCTAACAGTTCTCAGTTGAGTATTTCTGGTTGTCGACTAATATTATTCCAATATATAAATAAAGCGATAAATGGATTCCTGGCCAGATGTTTATTAAAAGCCTGAAATGAAAGAGTGCGAATTTCTTTCAATTTCAGATTAATAGGTATTTTATCAATTGAAGAAATATAGAACAGGTTTTATTGCAAAATTTTGTTATTATATACTGACATGAAAATGAAATTCCATCTTCAAAAAATTCCACTCCAATGAATACGAATATTCAAAGAGAATCGATCATATCTTAATGGACATTTTATGAGAATCTTCTTGAATTACATATTATTCGTTGGTATTGAAAAGTAAGTGTGTTATTTTTATTTTTATTCGCCAATTATCAGGAAATATGTGTAGATTTTGATTCGTCTATCAAAATTTTTCGAAATGAAATTTTTCAAGAACTCAATAATATACTATTAACTATACTGCTAATACAAAAATGGACATTAAATTGAGGTAAAATTTTTGAAGAAATAAAATATACACCAAAATATCAATAAAACAAGATGAATTTATGTTTGGTAAAACAATGAAAAGAATAATAGAGCAAGGTTTCAAACTTTGTTCGTTTATGTGACATTATATGATGAATATGAATATACTGATATCTCATGCGGAAAAAGGGATATAATTCGTTGTAAAACGCACTAACTTACTGGTATTTATACCCACCATAACTAAAAATATAACCTGCGTTATACATTACAGCATTGATGCTATTGATGCTGGTGGTTTTCACATATCGTCGTTCCCAAACAAACAAACTAGCCAAGTTTTTTTAGATAGTGAATTTGGCGTTTAGATAAACGCCAAAGTGTAATGGCGTTTCAAAAAATGTGAAATGCTCTAATAAATGTTTTACAGTACAACAGAACAGTAAAAATTATTATATTCATTATTTTGCATCACTTAATTGAAGTGAGTTTGCTTGTAATTCTCCCACAGCAATAAAAGGAGATCGTTGCTTTCATGGCATCGTGTTTCATAATGAGATTTTTCTTGATAAATAACAAATAATTATTATTTATTTCACGAAATCTTGTTTCTACGAATTCGTAAACAAGACGAATTTTAATTCGGTCTACGAATTTCATAATATTATAATAATAACGAATCTGAAGACATTATTATCTATGTCAATCATAGATTCATAAATTCCGACCTCTAAAATTAATATGAAATGGAAACTCAAGTGGTCAACAAATACAAATTAACTAAAAAGTAGCAAGACTTAAAATACTTACAAATCTCTTGCAGAAAGACTAAGACCAATACTCAGTGTGCAAGAAAAAGATCAAGAGCAAGTTTGCTTACAGAAGCTTGTGCTTTCGGCAGCACAAGTTTCATAAATACCCTATTACCTTTATTATTATCAAAGCATCATCTTCGCATTCAAATACTAGATATTATCAAAAATGATTCATTTACGTTACAGAAATGAGGAATTGAAAACGAAAACTTTGGAAATACTATCATTAATGTGAAAACTTCTAGTGGAAATGCTCCTCCATTATTAAACAGTATTTATTCCGATCATGAAAGTATTGAGAGCATGCAAGCAAGACATACATAATACAATAAAAAACTGAAGTTCAGTTGTGTATACTTCGAGTAAAGCAGGTTATCGAAAATTATGTAAATACCAAATATTTTTCGAGAAATCCAGAGGATAATTTCTGGAATTTTTGTTTCATATACAATGTACACTTTCATCTTTCTTAATCATCAATATTATTTTTATTATATATATGAATATAAACATTTTCGCATCCACCATTCAATTTCAATAAGTAACTAAGTTGATTGTGGCCAATTGATCAGTGAAAATCAAATCCAAGAAATTCAAACAAGAATTGAAAAGGTTGTCATCAATCACTTCATCTCGAAAAAAGTTCATTGAAACTCTCATATATTCTATAGTATACCCACAGAATTGTGTTTCTAGTGTCTAGAAGTTTATGTGTTTGTCTATGATTTGAGAATTTTATAATAATAACTGCTGGGTAATGTACATTGATTACAAGCCCAATGACCGTTCGGAACCGGTGTTTAACGGTAAGATCACTAAATTGAAAAAAACGTTTAATTAAACAGATTGGATTATATTTCAGTTAATGACGTTAAATTCATCAGAAATAATCATTATATTCTATACAATTTGCTCAAATCAGGCATTACTATCTATCTCAAAAGTCTTATCTAAAGTCATAACAAAAATTGTTATGCGACATATGCGACATACTTGAATAAATTTAAACTTCTTACGTGTTCTCAACATGCTTTTAGATCTGGTCGCTCAACGGAGGCTGCTACCATCTCTTTTGTAGATTATGTTTATTGCAGCGTAGTTAAAGGACTTTGTGTTGCTGGTCTATTCTTCGACATATCGATGGCATTCGACGTTCTGGCGTTCAGGTTTATGATCAATAAATATTATAATCTCGGATTCCGAGACGTATTTTTGGATTGGCTTCATAGCTTTGTCACAGGCAGGACTATTTATAGTATGAATTAAGGAGTTTCCCACGGGTCTGTTCTTGGCCCCCTCCTATTTATTCTTTTCGTTAATGTTCTTTCAGATCACATTCTTGGATGTAATATGACGTTGTTTGCGGATGATACTTCGTTGGCTATATCCGCTGAGAGCCCGGAGAAGCTTATTCTGGTATGTGGTAATTTAGTACAGTGCTTTACAGATTGGTGTCATGAAAATGCCTTAATTGTAAATATTGAGAAGACTGATTGCATGTTTTTTGGCATTAAGACCTTAAATCGGACATTGAGTATACAGTTGGGTAGTACATTAATCACCTGTATGGATCATGTTGAATTCCTTGGGGTATACATTGGTTGTAATTTGAGATGGTGTCAATATATTGATGCATTATGCAAAAAATTGAGTAAAGCCTACTTCGCTATAGGCCAAATAAAAGATTCTCACCCTAGTGAATCTGTGTTGAATGTGTACTATACCTTATTGTACAGTCACTTATCCTATAATATATTGCTGCGGGGCCTCTCTAATATGAATAGAGTATTGGTGTCACAAAAACGTATTATACGTATGACGTTTATTCTGAATCCTCGTTCCTCTTGTAGGCCGGTGTTCATGATATATGGGATACTGACGGTTCCCAAGGAACCGTTATTTGAAGGAAAACCATAGAAATTTGGTGAAATTGTCTAGTTTTCACGAAAACAACACAAGAAATTCTCAAGTGTTGCTACTTCCTTATCACAGAACTTCTGAATATGAATCTTAACCAATGTATTAAGAAGCTAAACTCTTAAATCATCTGCCTGATTCTATAAAATGTTTACCCAAAACTAAATTTAGAAATGTGGTTAAGTTGAAGTTGATAAAGAAATATTACTACTCTATAGAAGAATATTTCAATGATTGTGATTTCTGATTACTTTATAATTTGACGTGTACTATACGTTTGTTTCTATATGTCTCAAAGTATAAATAAACATTAGTATTATTATTATTAATCAGCACGTAACTTCTTATACAATAATTAGACCAGACACTTCTGCAACACTGTTAATTATATTATTTCCAATGCAGGTCCTATATCCGAATGAGGACAGCATTAGTTCGTGAACATTCGCGTGAGCTCCCTCTATCCAAGAAGCGATAAATAAACTCTTCCCAGCATTCTAGATTCCTAATCATGACAAAATTAGTAAGAGTACGTAATGGATGTGTAGACATTTCATTCGAACGCAACTTTGTAATATATAAAAATTATCCCATGCCTAGTCGCTTTAGATTACGCCCGGGTGGGCAAAAAATTGCTAGTTTCAAGATTCACAAATCAATACTGAAACTCTCAATCGACATATCGAAATATTTCAAATAAAAGTCTCAGGGAGCTGTCCAATCAACTCCTACAATATTATTCAACAAGTTCGATGATTTTTCGAAGCTCAGTGAATATTCACTGTCGAATGTGATAGGTTCGTTCTCGTTGATAACATTTGTGTAGTTTCAAATAAATCTCCCCGAGAGTGTTATTTGAAATATTTCTATCAACAGTCTCAGTATACACTATATATATATAAATTATTATCTTAGGTCAAAATAATTCGTCCATGATGTACTACTATTTTGGTAATGATAACAATTATAAAATATCAAAAAGAAAACTAAAATGTGAGTCTAAAATATTGATGATGACATTTGAAATTTCGCATTCCTTTTCAGTTATATACAGAAATCATGTCGGTATAAAAATTTCGTTATCTATTTAAAAATTACAAATTATAACATAATACTTTATGCTCATCCACCTTTATCTGGCATACATATAACTGGTTGAATTTATCTATGAAATTATTGATGATTTGTGAAATCAAAGGAAAATATATGAAGGAAAAAATCGGTCAAAAATTCAAAGTTATCTAACGAAGATTTCATTTTGAGCAAAATTTGCCTCATCGACATACATTGATAAAAGTATTTATATGTTTGAAATGAATTCAATGCAATCATTTTATTTCCGATATTAATACTGTCAGCAATGATGTACAAGTCGATCATAATAATTGTTTTCTTATCTTTTGCGGCATATGGTAAGTTCATGTGAATATGTAATGTATAATATGAAAATGAGATACTACTCGTTGCGATATTGAACTTTGTAACCTAATTTTTTGTCTCAATTGATATTTTATATTTTCATTGTTTCTGTGAAATCAACAAAGAAAAAATTTACTTACAATAATTTGTGAGTAAGTTTATATTAAATTGTATATTATAACTTCCTCAAGCATAATAAAAGTTGATAAACAGATAATCAGATTATCTTGGTTATCTGTTGTGTAATATTTGTGTTTCTGAAAATTTAAACATAATTTTTCATCTAACATAAAGCCTAAATATTTGACTGTTTTTATTCATTGAATGATTTGCTCATTCATATTTAACATTGTGTCCTCATTTTGATTGATCTCTGGGATTCTACTTGAACCGAAGTGAGATTTTGGTAGGTATATTTAGATATAAGCAATTGTCACATAACAATTCATTGATTGCTAAAAGCACTCGATTCATACATACGGTCCTATTATCATTGAAACATACATAAAGCATAGTACCATCAGCGAATAAATATATAGAGAACCTTTTCAGATAAGACACAATATCGTTTATAAATAGGAAGAAAAATAACGAACCGAAAACAGTTCAATGAGGTACCTCAAAATTAACTTTTATGCAATCCAACAACATCGAACTTAGTAGCTTCTCGTGTTTGATGAAACACAAGATATATCCCACACGAAATGAGATCGGAACTATTTATAGTGGTACTATTTCCTCTGTGCCAATTTTATCCACTTGTTACATAATGATTTATAAGTTCTTGAAATCCCTTCTTTACGACTAACTCTGTGCCAACCTCAACTTTGCTGTCCTACAAAGAAATCGTTCACTAACGGTTTTAGGAAAAACCATAAAAATTTTGTGGAATTTTTCTCCACAACTGGAAAATGTTTTTTTTCACACTCGATTGAATCGTTTAATGGTGTTATTTTTCTTCACCATTTCAACTCTATTGTGGATTTTTGATGTGTGTCTTTCCTCTTTTTTGATAGGAGTTTTTCGTTTTTTCCATGAATCAGACAATGTATGTTGTGAAATTCTTATTTTGTATATTTATCCCTATTCATATTTTTTCAATGAAATTGAGAATAAATGACTATATATATATATATATATATATATATATATATATATATATGAGCAAAAAGTTATACGTCAACCTGGACTAAAGTGGACAGATGAACAGAAGAAAGAGCATTCAGAGAGGATGAAGCGTTTTTGGGAGGCAAAAAGGATAAAGCAAAATTCCTAATGATTGAGAATTCAAGTTCAGTCGCTCTCCTCATGGGGAACAATCGAAATAATAATAATAATATACATATATATATATATATATATATATATATATATATATATATATATATATATATATATATATATATATATATATATATATATATATATATATATATATATATATATATTATTACGATTTATGTCCATGAGGAGAGATACTCAACTTGAATTCGCAATTATTAGCACTTCTGCTTCATCTTTTTTGCCTCCCAAAAACGCTTACATAACTTCTGTCTAACTTCTGCTCAAACTTCACATGTGCGATTTTCAGTGACATCCGATCTTCGACATTCAGTGCGATCTTCGAGATTTTCTATATTGATCTGTTGTAGATCCTTTTGGACTTCCTTTAGCCTTTCTGTTCCGCATATACTATTCGCAATTATATCGAGTAGTTTCTCCGGTATTCTGGACTGTTTCATTCTGTAGAGATGTGCATAGAACTTTGCTCGTCGGTTTCTGATTTCTTCCGTTATCTTAGTTGTCTTGTGATACAGTTCATTTTAAGGTATTTTCATCCAAATGCCATTTCTATTAATCGGCCCGTAAATTTTTCTCAGAATTTTTCGTTCTTGTTTTTCTATTTCTCTAATTCTTGAATGACCGTCAATAACCATTGTTTCAGATGCGTAGATTGCTTCTGAAAGAATAGTTTTGTTATAATGCCTCAATTTGGCTTCACTGGAAATGTACTTTCTGTTATATTGAGCACATGTTAGTTGAACATGAGGACTTCATAACACCCCGAGGTATTTAAAATGACCGACTTGGAGAATTTCACCAGATTTTGTGATAAGAGAAGATTCAGTTTCAAGTTTCCTTTCCATATATTAGGTTTCATCATAAGAGATTTTTAAACCCGTTTTCTGCGCAACTTGATGCAGTTTTGCTACGGCGAGAACGTCTTCAGTTCTTTTGTCTCTGATGATAGCAATATCGTCTGCAAAGGCGAGACATTTGACATTCATTCTATTTTCGTTTTTATACCGACTTGTATACCCTCTACGTGAAGTTCCCATTCCCTAATGATCTTTTCAAAAACAATATTGAAAAGCATAAGCGAAAGTCCCTGTGTGCGGCAGGGGGACGGACTTTTGATTTCAAAGGGATCTGATACTTCGCTCATAAATTTTACCTGGAGGTTGTATCTATAAGTGCTTATATCTAAGTTTAAAGAAAAACTTTAACTTTTCTTTGTTTTTTTTCAACGAAAATAGAGTTTTTTAATTTAAAAACAGCCTGTTATTCCTAAAAACATTAATAACAAAATTATATATATATATATATATATATATATATATATATATATATATATATATATATATATATATATATATATATATATATATACATATAAGGAATGGAGAAGTTTCTTGCGGTGAAAAGTATAAATGACAAAAAACACAATTATCGGTATAGCCCGCAACTCAATTGGAAGCAGACGTTGACACGTGTGTCGAGCTTATTGGCTCTCCTCAGAACGGCGTAGCCAAGTTCAAGGTGTACGAACCTGGAGATGGAATCCACAACAAAAGAACACACCTGCAAAGGAAGTCTCCACTGCTAGGCTTCCACGTGAACTCTCCGGGTTTGGAGATTTGGTCAACGTATCGCCAATGTGGCGACTATTTATCCTTCATGGAGTCTTCAACCGACTAAGTAAATAAGGAATGGAGAAGTTTATTGCGGTGAAAAGTATAGATGACAAAAAACACAATTATCGGTATAGCCCGCAACTCAATTGGAAGCAGCCGTTGACACAAGTTTCGAGCTTATTGGCTCTCCTCAGAACGGCGTAGCCAAGCTCAAGGTGTACGAACCTGGAGATAGAATCCACAACAAAAGAACACACCTGCAAAGGAAGTCTCCACTGCTAGGCTTTTTGTCATATATACATATATATATACATATATATATATATATATATATATATATATATATATATATACATATATAAATATATATATATATATATATATATATATATATATATATATATATATATATATATATATATATATAAAAGAAGAAGTTAACCGTATTTACCTGCAATTTTTTTTCAAATTCTTTTGACAGCCGTTTACATATGTTTCAAGCTAATTGGTTATCATCAGAACGGCGTACTTCAAGTTTTAGATGTTCAAACTCAGATCAAAAACACAGAACAAACCAAAACACAAAATTCAACGTGAGGAATCGACATATTTGTGGTTCATTTGAGTATCTTTGATTGGATACTCAAATGAACTGTTTGATTCGACTTTGTTTTGAAGACTGAATCAATGTCTGCTCGTGAGACGATTTTTATGTCTTCTGTTTTAATCAACATCCAAGTTTAAACATCTCAACTTGAACTAAGCCGTTCTGATGATAGCCAATTAGCTTGAAACATATGTTAACGGCTGTCACAAAAACAAAAAAAAAATTGCAGTTGAATACCGTACATTTGTTCTTTTCTATTTTCATACCTGTATAAACCTTTTTAAATATATATATATATATATATATATATATATATATATATATATATATATATATATATATATATATATTCAAATTGCAATCTTTATCGCTGATTATTATGGAAAGGAAATACAGAGTATTGGGGCATGCGACAAAAACTGAAAATGAAAACCCATTAAACTGAATCCAAGCTTTCGGAAATATTTAATTCTATACTCAGAGATCTACAAGAATAGTGTTAGATCATTTTCAGGAAAAGTAAGATCAAATAAATATGAACTTACACTTTCTTGAGGTTAGAACTAAAAGATGTTCAAACAAATTGCAAATGGAGTTTTTCACCGCATACCCCAATACTCTTCATCTTCTCTCTCTCTCTCTCTCTATTTTATATAATCCATGTACATAAATTGCATTTAGTTAAATCAAAAGTTACTTGAAGAGAGTATTGATAACCACATATAACATCTTCTCCTGAAAATATTTTTTTTGTGTCGGCCTGGATAAGGAAAAAATTGTAGTTCTATAAAAGGTGCTTTAGTTTTCGAATTTTTTTCCATAGACATTTATTGCATTAAGTTCGTAAATTTTTTCAGTGGCATCGCTTACTTGTTTAAAATGCAGCGACCCGAAATCCTGCTTAAAACCGAAGATAGAAAAATGTTCGGATGATGTTAAATACTGCGCGTCTCTCGAGTTCCGTAAAATTATTGGAAAAGGATGCATGGACAGGGAAAACATATGTCAACAGAAGAGTAGCCTTGGACAAGGATTTGATCATTGCTCAATATGTCAAACTGATAACTGTAACACTCATGTTTTTACTTGAATTTCATATTGTGTTGTTAAAATTTGAGAATGTATGAATAATTATTCTATTGAAAAGGAGATACTCCTAAATATATTTTGAAATGAGATATTTCGTTTTCTTGATTTGAAATATGGTAAACTGCCCTTGTAAGTTCATTTTGAACTCATTCTCTGTTTATGTATATCCTAGTAATGCAAAATTTCAGCATATGCATCTTGAAAACAAAATATAATAAGATTTGCGGGTACACGCACACACACACATATATATATATATATATATATATATATATATATATATATATATATATATATATATATATATATATATATATATATATATATATATATATATATATATATATATATATTCAGCAATAACAGGCTTCCTTTGATATGAAAAAGTTTATTTTTGTTAACGTTTCGTTGTTATATTACAACCTTGTCAAAACTAATGATAATTGAATTTATGAGTTACTATAGATATCAAATGTCAAACTTATTTTTTAGAAAAATCGAATTAGTTTTTTTGTATCTTTACTCATTGATTTTCATTATCAAAGGAATATTTCTGGCTTAGCATTCGCTTCGGAAGTTTCAGTCTTCTTTACCATGAGGAAACCTTTGAAAAACGCATGGTAAGCCAGGTGATTCTAATGAGTGTAATTTATATTTACATATATATAATTATCTTTAGTTTTTTATACTTATCTAGAATACCTATGTATAATGCTGGTTTATGTGTGTGAAACTGAAGGTAGATCTGAAAAAAATGAGTTTTGAGATGTAATATTTGGTGATTGTTGTGTTTTTTTTTATGAGTGTTACTTGTGAGGTTTATTAAGTTGTTGTAAATAGAATTAAGATATTTAATGTCTGTTCTTTCATTTACTGTGTTTTCTAAATTTTTACGAATGTGTAACATTTCTAAAATTTCTCTACTTTTTTTGTCCCTTTCAGTTGCCAATATCTTCGTATTTTTGTAATCGAAATCGTGTTATCCTGTTATTGCTAAAAACTTTCAAAATGATAATATATATATATATATATATATATATATATATATATATATATATATATATATATATATATATATGGTCTACAGAATGAAACAGTCCAGAATACCGAAGAAACTACTCGATATAATTATGAATATATATATATATATATATATATATATATATATATATATATATATATATATATATATATATATATATGTATGTATATATCACCATCATCATCAACCTCTGTTCCTCCACTGCAGAACGAAGGCCTCCCCTGCCTTTGCCAAGATTCCCTATCGGCAGTCTCTCTTCCAGGCAACGCCCAGACAATCCACAAGCTCCTTGTCCCATCGATCGTGAGGGCGCTTTCTTGGTCTTGCCCTGCCTCTGAGCTCCCAATCACCAACCACAGCTGACCAACGCACATCTCTTGTTCGGGGTAGATGGCCTGCAAATTTCCACTTCGACCTTTTTACACACTCCACGACATCCTTCACCTTTTCTTTGACCTCTTATCCAGCTGCAGCGTATTCTATCTCGTATGGCTAGGCACATCATGAATCTTTCTATACTCCGTTGGGTTGTTCGAAACTTCTGGATGTAAGCAGATTCCACGGTCCAAGTTTCGCTGGCGTACGTCATCGCTGGTAATGCGCATTGGTCAAACACTTTGCTCTTCAAGGATAGTGGCATAACTGATTTGAATATGTGTTTCTGTCGGCCAACTGTACTCCAAGTTGTTTCACTTCTTTGCATAACCTCCGGTGTAATATCCCCGTCTCCGGTGACAATCTGTCCCAGATATTTGTTAGACGCATATACAGACTACCGGGAACTATCCAACATCTTGTGTGTTACCACAATTACCACACAGAATTGACAAACACTTATAAAATTCCAGATGAGTACTATAATGTAGAACACCATGTGAACCTCATTGAAACAGTTATATTTACTAGGGTAAAGAAAGCACTGAAACGAAGAAATCAAATAAGAAATGTGTGCACGAATTTAACTAAGGAAATAAAAAATACCTATTATGATGATGAAAGGAATTTACGTTTTGATGATGAATATTTGGAAGAAATAACCGAAAAGCAAGAAACGTACAAAACTGCCAATGACTGAGAAGAACCACTTGTGAAATTACTGAGGAAATTGCTAGAAATTAACAAAAAATTAAATATTGAAAGATTAGCTACGAGTTTATATATATATATATATATATATATATATATATATATATATATATATATATATAAATATATATATATATATATATATATATATATATATATATATATATGTTGCATTGCAGTCAGATGGAAAATGAGGAAGAATCTTTTCTCTTTGCTCGTGATTTTGAAACATATTTTTGTGTATTCACTGATCTGGTCCTGATCATAGTGCAAAGTGCACAATTCGATACAGGAATATAAAGAGAGATTACATTGATATTATTGATATTTTCTAGAGAAATTATTGTTCAATAGGTTGAGTTATGTCAATCCTCCAAATTATAATTACAATGCAGCCTACATACGTTTTTTGTTACAGGTTATAAAGATTGATAACGGAAAGAATTACAATAATTTATGAACAAAACAATGAACAATTTCCAATATTATGAAATTTATTTCAGATGTTAAGTTGTTTCACTGAGATTTGTACGTGTCATAAAGCCATAATTCCTGAATATCCTTAATGAAACCTTTACTCGTTTACCTCATAATTGCGGTATAAATTGGTTTGTTCCTCATTTCATAATCTGAAGTAATGAATCATTTACATCTCAACTAATTGTGTTATTTTCAGCAAAAATAGTGAAAATAGAAAAATGATCATTTATTTCATTTTGAAAAATCAAACTCTTGGTTAGAATAAATTGCAGAGTTAATTGAAACATAGCGTAACTAGTAGTTACGCTATGTAACTTCATATATTGAAACTATGAACTAAGTATCTACTGAGAGTATATGAAACAAATTGTATAAGTCTTATATGAACTCACCATATGCCTGAAAAGAAAGAAAAACAGTAGTTTTGATATACATGTACTTCATGTCCGGAACCATCATTAAATGAGATTTTATTTCAATACTGAAACTGAAAATCATGTCAATCGATTTCTCTCTCAACAATTATTGAAAATTTTGATAATATCATAGAAATTGATGAATGAATTAAATTTTGCTGAATATTCAATTTAATAATGAAACATTTGATAAAAAAAGATTTAAATATATATTAAAAAGAATACTGCATGATGTACTTTTCGATGAGATTCACCTTTTTCAAATGCTACGTGCAGACTAATGACATTTCTCGAATACATACAATAAGTAAACTTAAATTATGAATACAGAGAAAACAGGTAGATAACAGGTAGAAGGGATCAATTCATACTGAACTACTATATAGTAAACTAAGTAATTTTGAAAAGATTGAGAAGGGGGCTTGAGGTATGATCGATTTGACTGTTCAAAAGGTTGCCAGAATATTTGTATCTATTAATTTGAAGTGATTCTAACAAATTGAGCTCCATTCCCTTGTTTGCGGTATTAAAAATTTTAAAATCGGAATTGAGTACATATATGATATTAATTAATCAAATGATTTGCATAATGTGAATCTGTCTTCTGATTAGCAAAGCTACGTTTATGTTCAGAAATTCTCATTTGAAAACTTCTAAACGTTCTACCAATATAAAACTTATTACAACTACCACAGTTGATTTTATATACTCCTAATTTTTTATTTTTGATGACCTTAGATTTGTTATTTTTGAATTGTTTTCCTAAGTTATTTCCAGTACGGTAAGCAATGTTGATGTTAAACTTAAAAAGAAGAGATTTGAGTTTTTCACTGGACTTACCGATGTATGTAAGACTGTTATAGCTGATATTGCTTTTGACTAGAGGATAAACCAAACCAATCGCCTTTTTGTAGTTTTTCTTTAATATCATATTATCTATATGATGAAAAATAGAAAATATGATTAAAGAAAAACTTCGAAGAGGCAATTGGTTTGGTTTATCCTCTAGTCAAAAACAATATCAGATATAACAGTCTTTCATACATCGGCAAGTCCAGTGAAAAACTCAAATCTCTTCTTTTTGAGTATAACATCAACATTGCTTGCCGTACTGGAAATAACTTAGGGAATCATATCAAAAATAACAAATCTAAGGTCAAAAAAAATAGAAAATCAGGAGTATAAAAACTACAGAAACGTAGCTTTGATAATCGGAAGACAGATTCACATTATGCAAATCATTTGATTAATGAAAATCATATATTAAATTCCGATTTTGAAATTTTGAATACCACAAACAAGGGAATGAAGCTTAATTGGTTAGAATCACTTCAAATCAATAAATACAAATATTCTGGCAACCTTTTGAACAGCCAAATCGATCATACCTCAAGCCCCCTTCTCAATATTTTCAAAATTCTTTAGTTTCCTATATAGTAGTTCAGTATGAATTGATCCCTTCTACCTGTTATCTACCTGTTTTCTCTGTATTCATAATTTAAGTTTACCTATTGTATGTATTCGAGAAACGTCATTAGTCTGCACGTAGCATTTGAAAAAGGTGTATCTCATCGAAACGTACGTCATGAAGTATTCTTTTTGATATATGTGTAAATCTTTGTTCAACAATTGTTTTATTATGTTTATCGATTTACATCAAGTATCGGCCTCTTCAATTATTATTCAATTAAATCATATATTTAACAACATACGAGTATATCATGTAGTTACAATACCAATTCATGTCTAGTACTCACCAATATAAACAAATACTCAGGCAAGTTGATCAAAAAATCACTGCTAAAGACTGAAGAGAATCTCTAAGAAATGTTTTACCAGTTGAAGAGTTATGAACTGATATTATCAATAGTACACACCGGCATCGATTTCAATATTCTAATAAATAATTCAAAATTAAAGTACCAAGAGAAAAAAATTATTGTAGTTGGTCATAAAATATTTTAGATTGAGTGTTGTTTGAATTTTGAACAAACATAAAGGATTGAAAACATCTTCGGGGATGACAACAAAACGTCAATTTTGCAGAACAAAAGTTCCACCGGTTTCTATGAATGCTGAACCGAATGACATAATTAGTATATTCCTGAATTGCGAGAAATTTAGTTGCTACATTCATCTGAAAAGAAAAGAGTCTCAAACTCTCAGAATTATTAGAATAAACGCTGCTCACAAAAATGAATCACTCATTATGAACGACCAAAGTGTTTTTAGGTATCACATTTCATCATAGGTTCTATAAAAGCAGATTGTGATTATCTTCTGTGTCTACTATTGATAATCAGTTCATAACTTCTCAACTGTATTTTTTGTGTTATACATCTTTATTACTTTGATCTAGTGACGCTCTAAGCCTAGTACGTTGTACTTCAAACTAAACACAACATTCTGAATAGAAAATGATTCAAGTTTCACAAAAATTATAGTGAATGCTTCACGATTTTTTCGACTTTCGGCTCATTTTCAAAAGTTAGACTGTTTAACCCAGCTAGAAGCACTTTTTCACTAGTGGGTAATGAGTCGTTCTACAAACTTTCAATGTGAAATTCGAGTATTATCAATCGAGTTTTACTTGCTAATTATTCGAAATGAGTCGTAGATAATATTGCTTCCACCACAGTTTTAAAATAAACTTCAATATTGACTATTTTCGTTGTCGCTTTTGACAGGTACACATTCAATTCATTCTGGTAATGAGTAAAATCATCTGAAAAACTAATATTATCTATCAGTTTCTATTAGAAAATTCTTTTCGATTTCAATTTTCCAGACGTAAGTGGGTAATAAATTTAATATCTTATTATTAACTTCCATAATTATATTATTTTGCTTGATTCAATGAAACAAAACAAAAAATTATTCTGCATTTGGCTAAAATACTCTTTCGACCTTCTATTGATCATGGGTGTTGTTGAGTTATAAAAACGAAAAATGTTTAACAGTGTGAAACTTTCAAAATTTCTACAAGAGATGCTATCGGTAAAGATTCTGAAATTAAATGAGAGGTAATAATAAAAACTTGTCTAAAAATCATTGACTGAACAATTATTTATTCGACTAGTTTCGCCTTTTACAGCATTATCAAGAATGAATACATATTACAAAGACAACCTATAAATATTTTGCAAACCTGTTCGGACCACCTAGAATAGAGGTGGGGTTTCCAAATTAACAGAGATTTAACAGGGGAATGGTTTAGGTCTAACTGGTCATTAAGAAGATCGTACTTATCGGATTTTTGAAGTTTATTTATTTCCATGGCTTCCAGGTAGTTCATTTTAATCCCTTTTTCACAGTAATGAAGTATCTTAGGTTTAAAACAACTTGAGATCTTATGTCCTGTCGACTCTAGATGTTCCCGAAAAGTAGATTGTCCGTATTTTACGTGTTCTTTTAGCCTAGTTCCAAAACATCTTCCGGTCTGGCCAACATATGACGACTTACATTCTTCACAGTCTAACCTATAAATTCCAGACTTCTTCATTGGCTCGGATTCGGACAATTTGTTATTGACTATTGACCTATCGTGCGAATCACATTAAGTTCTTCCCTGAGGTCTTGTTTAGATAAGGGAATCGAAAAAGCCCTATGGATCATTGAATTGAGAGCTGCCATTCGGTGACTTATTGGACTGAACGAATTGAAATTTATGATGGCGTCAGAGAAACCTACCTTCTCTGACGCCATCATAAATTTCAATTCGTTCAGTCCAATAAGTCACCGAATGGCAGCTCTCAATTCAATGATCCATAGGGCTTTTTCGATTCCCTTATCTAAACAAGACCTCAGGGAAGAACTTAATGTGATTCGCACGATAGGTAGGAACAATCATTTCCCACTGAAAATAATCAATACACTAATTATAAAGAAAGAGAAACGCTTCATCAATAGATTTTTATATAGGCCGCACTACATCAATAGTAATAATGACAGAAATGAATTAAGATATGTGAGCATCCCTTATACACACGTTCCCTCTTCAAAAATCATTAAGTTCTTCAAAAATAATAATTTAAATATAGCATTTTCAAGTCACAGTAGATTGGATAGAATGATCTTCAATAACAAATTGTCCGAATCCGAGCCAATGAAGAAGTCTGGAATTTATAGGTTAGACTGTGAAGAATGTAAGTCGTCATATGTTGGCCAGACCGGAAGATGTTTTGAAACTAGGCTAAAAGAACACGTAAAAAACGGACAATCTACTTTTCGGGAACATCTAGAGTCGACAGGACATAAGATCTCAAGTTGTTTTAAACCTAAGATACTTCATTACTGTGAAAAAGGGATTAAAATGAACTACCTGGAAGCCATGGAAATAAATAAACTTCAAAAATCCGATAAGTACGATCTTCTTAATGACCAGTTAGACCTAAACCATTCCCCGCTGTTAAATTTCTGTTAATTTGGAAACCCCCACCTCTATTCTAGGTGGTCCGAACAGGTTTGCAAAATATTTATAGGTTGTCTTTGTAATATGTATTCATTCTTGATAATGCTGTAAAAGGCGAAACTAGTCGAATAAATAATTGTTCAGTCAGTGATTTTTAGACAAGTTTTTATTATTACCTCTCATTTAAATATGAACTATCACAGAGTAGATTCATCGTCCATTGAATTTATTCTGAAATTAGGTTATTCGAAACACTATTCAAGAAGATTCTGATGAAACAATTGTCAAGAAGTTAATTCAATATATTTTCAATGAATTATATCAATGAAGCCTAAAATACCTATGTATGATATAAATAAATATCCCCACGTCAGACTTCTGGTTTTAATCTCAATGATTTTTACATCATTGATGTAATTGTTCTTAATTGGATATTGGCACTACTCGGCCATGTTCCGTATTAATATAAAAAAAATTACAGATTTGTGAAGATAAATTCAATTGACGATGAATCAACTCTGTGATAGTTCATATTTAAATGAGAGGTAATAAGAAATACTTGTCTAAAGATCACTGACTGAACAATTCTCTATTCGATTAGTTTCTCCTTTTACGGGATTATCAAGAATGCATTATCAAGAATCAAGAATCATTATCTTCTTGATAATGCTGTAAAAGGCGAAACTAGTCGAATAAAAATTGTCCAGTCAGTGATTTTAAGACAAGTATTTCTTATAACCTCTCATTTAATTTAGTATCACAAATTTTAGAATTACAAATTAAGACATTTCTTAGAGGTTTTCTTCGGAAACGTTTTTTCTTCCAAGTTGCCTGATTATTTGTTGTTATGGCGAGTACTAGGTACAAATTGGTATATTGTACCTACGTGATATACTCGAATGTTTCTAAATATATAATTAAATTGAATGTTCAGCAAAATTTTATTCACTCATAAGTTTCAATGAAAAAATAAAAATTTTCAACTTTGTTTGTGAGAGAAACCGATTGACATGATTCTCAGTTTCAGTATTGAAATAAATCTCATTCAATGAAGTTACCTGGCATGAAGTACACGTACATCACAACCATCGTTTTCTTTTCTTTAGAGGGATATGGTGAGTTCATATAAGACTTATATAGTGTAGTTTCATATACTCTTAGTAGACACTTAGTTAATAGTTTATATGAAATGCAGTATATGAAACTGCAATTCATCCTAAACAAGCGTTTGATATTTCTAAAATGAAATAATACTGATTATTTTTGTATTTTCACTATTTTTGTTGAAAATAACAATATTGATTGCAAACTGGCTTCCTGAGATGTGAACTCAGATAATATATTTCGACATAACAGTGATTGAATGTAGGTACAAAAAACCAATTTAATACCGGAATTTTGAAGTAAAGGAGTGAAGGTTTTATAGAGGATATTGATGAAATATGGCTTTATTGCACTTACTAATACACAGCGATGCAACTTAACTTAAGAAATAAATTTGATACTATCGAAAATTGTTATTGATCTTTTTAAGCTGTAACAAAAAAGTATGTTGGCTCCATTGAAATCAAAATTTAGAAAAGGTACAAGTGGAATGTGATATGATTTGGACGATTGACATTACTAAACCAATTGAACAATAATTACTCTAGTGCTCAAGCGATATATATTCGGAAAGAAAATATTGGGATTTTTGGTTCTCAAAATCATTTATTAAAAATTTTCAGCACAATACGTTTCGATTCAATTTTTGGGTCTTCTTCAAATGAAGTTCATCAAAATATTGTTATTATTGAAAAGAAAAAATAAAATGACCGGCTGGTATACAAAACATTACAGAATCAAAACTTACCACGTGAACATGAACAATATATATTACTGCAATATGAAACAATATTCGAATGCCAAAAGGTTTTCAAAAATTACACTTTTACTAAAATTATATTGCCTTTCAATCGATAAGATTACGTTCACATTCGGACAGAGACTAATTTTCGTTTCACTACATATGTTTCTCCGGTGTCACTATGCCCATAGGGTTTTCTGATAGATTTTACTAAGTCCTTTTATATCTATCTTTTATATCGTCCGGGTTTTTTATGAACATCCTTTCATGATATTCTCGTTTTCTATTGTTATATTCGGATTTTAGAATGAATTTTTGTTTTGGTGAAGTCAAATCTATGCTTCAATGCTTGTTTGTGTTTTTTTTTCAAGCAGTGATGTCCTTGTGATCATATTTGTGACTATTCAGCCTGTTTTGTAGGTGTATTATATATATATATATATATATATATATATATATATATATATATATATATATATATATATATATATATATACAGGGTGAGTCAAGGTGGACGCGATGGTTTCTTATTACGAAACGGTTAATTTTCAAAAAATTACAACGCAGTCATGTGGGCATTTATCAAGGGTATATTCTAAAAATAATTTGATACATACAGGATGTTACGGAAATCTGTGACATACCAAAGTTATGTTTTTTCCTATGGAATGCCCCGTAGAATTTGACTACGTTTTTAGGTTTCACGTACAAAATAAGATATATTTTCTTCAATATGTCATAAACTATAATAACAATTATAGTTTTTGAGATATTTCGATTTCTCGGGAATTGGATAGTCCAAAAAAAAGTTTAACATATCCGAAACAATTGCCTTCAGCAAAGTAAAATTTTTTGTGTGAATAAAAGAGCGATTACGGAAAGTTTTAATGTATTTACATTCATTTAAAGTTCTACAGGGTGTCCAAAATTTGATATTCCTCTGCTAACATATTCAAACTAAAATATCATGCTTATTTTAAATAGAACACACTGTATATTTCAATCCTATTATGTACCAAATTACATTCTCTATGAAAAGTTATAGAGTTGTTATATGTCTATTTCTATTGGTTTTAGAATTATTTTCAATTTTTTGAAATTATCATTTATTTTCATTTATTTTGTCACTTTAATATGCGAAGGGATGAGCGCTTCTTCTCAAAAAAAGATGAATGTTTCATACTTTTCATACCGGCTTCATATCTGAATATTTCATCAGTTTCTTGAAGAGCTCTAGATCACTATTGAGTTTTTGAGTATTAGTCATTTTCAAAGTTTTGCATTTTTGAAAATTCGAAGTAGGCTGTCAGTTGTCCCTTTTTTTCTGAAGTAAGCTGCTGTCAATTAAAGCGAATCCGTTTTCAAATTTATTCAGACCGCTTAGTCGTTTTGCCTTAACCAGTATCCACAATAGTTGTAAAAATGTATTATTCAATTGTTTTTTGGCAGAACGAGTACACAGGTGTACTGTGTATGCACAGAAGTACACTAATCGGCGACATTCTGATGAAAGGACGCTTGAAAAACTATTTGAAACCTTCAGAGCTATAGGAAGTGTAAAATATCGAACGAAGACATCCACAAAACCAGTCACCGATGATGATGAAAATCAGTTCATGCTATTGGGATCGGTAATTGCAAAACCGAACACTAGCACTAGAGTTTTAGCACGAGAGAACGGATTAAGTAAATCCAGTGAGTCTGAAATTTTAAAGAAACATGAGAACCATACCTTCAACATCGAGATGCATCAAACCTTGTATTGGATATACTTTCAAAGACGGCTCAATTTTTGTTTATGGGCATAGGATAAATTTGGCGAAAAAAATGATTACTTTTATAATGTACTGTTCAGCGAGAATAAATTTTCACAATAACGGATCGTCATAATTACCACTTCTACGATACTAAAAACTTACACTTGTTTCACACAATACATCGTCAGAATCAGTGGAGTATTAACGTATATGGAGGAACTATAGCCGACCAAGTTATTGGCCCGTATTTCTTTGATGGTCATTTAAACGGCCGTAAATTTTTGAGATTTTTAAAAATAAATTTCTGGGATCTTTTGGAAGATGTTCCAATCAATATTTGGATACAAATTATGTTCCAATTAGATGGGGCCTCCGCACATTTTTAAGTTAATGTGCGAAAACATTTAAACAGAAAGTTTCCTATCGAATGGATAGGGCGCAGAAGACCACATGCTTTGCCACTTTGGTCCCCTGGTCTGACTCCAATGGACTTCTTCTTGTGGGGTTATATTGAAAACAGAATTTATAGCACTCCCCCGACAACAGAAGAAAATATAAAGCAAAGAATTAGAGAAGCTTTTGTAACAGTAACCCCAAATATGTTACGAAATGTGAGATATTCTTTTGAAAACCGCGTAGCACTGTGCATTAAACAGGATGGTCGCCATTTTGAAAATTTGTTGTAATTGTGATTGTTGGAATATCATTTCATATTTGAATATTTATATACTTTTATAATTGAAGTTAAGTAATTTACATATTATCGAATTAACAAGATCGGTCTCAAGTTTCTGAAGGTGATAAGTTTTTGATAATAGTAACAGAAAAATTCAGAGTTTTGCATACTGAGGTGACAAAATAGATGACAACAAATGATAATTGCACAAAATTGAAAATAATTCTAAAACTACTAGAAATAGACATATAATACCTCAATAACTTCACAAAGAGAATGTAGTTTGGCACATGATGGGATTGTAAAAATATAGTGTCCATTTAAAATAAACATGATATTGTAGTTTGGATATGTTAGCAGAGGATCAAATTTTGGACACCCTGCAAAACTTTAAGTGAATATGAATTCTTTGAAACTTTCCGTAATCGCTCTTTTATTCACACAAAAAATTTCACTTCGCTAAAGCCAATGGTTTCGGAGATGTTATATTTTTTTGTTGACTCTCTAATTTCCGAAAAATCGAAATATCTCGAAAACTATAATTGTTAGGTATATGACATATTGAAGAAGGTATATCTTATTTTTGACGTAAAACCTAAAAACGTAGTCAAATGCAGGGCGTTCCATATGAAAAAATATAACTTTGGTATGTCGAATATATCTGGAACAGCCTGTATGTATCGAATTATATTTAGAATGTACCCTTGATAAATCCCCACATGACTGCGTGGTCATTATTTCAAAAACTAGCCGTTTTGTGATAAAAGACCATCGCATCTACTTTGACTCACCCTTTATATATATATGTATATATATATATATAGATATATATATATATATATATATATATATATATATATATATATATATATATATATATATATATATAGATATATATATATAGATATATATATATATATATATATATATATATATATATATATATATATATATATATATATATATAGATATATATATATAGATATATATATATATATATATATATATATATATATATATATATATATATAATAATAATAATAATATAATTTAATTCCAATAAGTATTTTAAATACATAAGAAACAAGTCAAAAGTTAACGCTAAATAGAAAAAATGTTGATAGTTTAGACCATATAGAAATAGTCTCAACTATTACAGAAGTCTAAAAACTCATTAATAGTATATGGTTCACAATCAATAAGTTGTTTATAAAGTATCTTTTTGAAGACATTAAAGCTCTCAGTTAACCGTAGACACTTAGGCAACAGGTTAAAAATTCGCATAGCCATATATAATGGGCCTTTGGCAAACCTGGAGCTATAGTGAATAGGTAAGTGAAACGTAAATATTCGTCGTGTCGAATTTTCATTTCTATATTCATTAAAATAATATATATATATATACAGGGTGAGTCATATAAGGGTGGTGTTCCCAATATAAAAGTGGCCAGATAAAACCCATTTTTTGTTCGTAGCCTGTTTAGTAGGTTGAAACACAAAACGCCAATACTAGCCATGTCGGACTTATCGCATGCATTGCAAGGATTGTCAAGCAGTTTACATCGGTCAGACGACCCAATGCTTGAAAAGGAGGTTAGCTATCCATAGAAGTGATGCCAGTTTGCAACCACAAAGATGCGCACTGGCAAATCATGCGTTTTCTTTGGACCATAAGTTTGATTTTGAAGATCAAAAAATTCTCTACATCGAATATAACTACAAGAAAAGAATCTTCTTGAAGATGTGCTATATTAACAATACTCCTAACAACATTAACAAGAGAACAGATGTTGAGAGTCTTAGTCTTAGAGTCTTTGTTTGCAGTTACTTGTTATCGTTGGGTGAGCCTGGCCAAATTTTCAATGGCTAGGATCATCGTTGTTGTTGATTGTTTTCTGTGTCAATACAGTTTTGTACGTTGATAAGTCTTACTATGTGTTCTATGGTTTAACCTCGATTTAGGAGTTTATATATATGTCATTTATATATCGTACGTCCTTAACACTGCTGCATTTATTATTTTTAATATTGTCATAATCATTATGGGATGCCTTTTACGTCGTTTTTGTAGGCCTATTGACTTGTAGGTTTTGGTAGAGTTTAGGTAGGGTAGATGTAGGTTTCCCTTGTTTTACAAGTTGTAACTGATGTATTAACACCTGTCTATATTTTTAGTATTCCTGAGGAAGAACGAAATTCGTTCGAAATATAGAATTGCTGACGATTAGTCGTTTAAATTAGTTCTGCCCACCTTTGCCGATAACCCAAAAATATTTTGAAAATCTTATCATTACGGCAACACTCCCTGAACGTATATATATATATATATATATATATATATATATATATATATATATATATATATATATATATATATATATATATATATATACATTTATTCATTTAATTATATCTTTTTTTCAGTTTCATCTCTCAACTGTCTCAGCTGTAATAACGAAAACGCATGTTTGAATAGTCCTTCTAAGAGATGTGGTCCAAAAGCAGACACCTGTTTCTCTTCAGTTGTTCAAAATCTCCTCCATCCTATGGTGAAGTCGAATACTATAGAGGTTGTTCTGATGAAACGAATGTTTGTAAAACAATACTGGAATGGAATTTCGGAAGGTGTTATCAGTGTGATTCAGATAACTGCAACAACCACACGCTCAAATACAAGTGGTCAGACATAAGATCAACAGCAAATTAATTAGTTTCAACAAAGAAATTTCATATTTGTTTCAACTATTGGAAATGCTCAACCGATTAGTCATTGTTTGATAACTATAAAACTTCATCTGCAAAACTAATTTGTTTCAATATTCGTATAATGTACCTTTATGATGATACTAGCTGTCCTGGCGAACGTTGTACGCCCATTTATTTTTAACTGACTATTTTTCGAAGAGCCGGAACGGCATGTTCTACTTTCTGTGCTACACTATCTTGTTTTCAATATTTTTCACATGTGGAGCCAGGGAATAACTCACTTACGAAGGGACGGCAATTCTTCCTGTTATTTCAAATCGGTCGAATTATAAAAAATTCCTATATTAACACGTTTGATGTATTGAAAGTGATTAACCTGTCCGTTCTATGGTTGAACGGCATGTTCCTTATTAAGTAGCAAGTATTTGTCCCATATATGTACCTCATCATTAATTATATGAAATATTCGCTGGATATAAGTCAAAAAATGTTCAGAATTTATTACATTCCCGGACACCAGACAATATAGTGGCTCTGGTGGCTGTACCAATAGCGTCTATTGGAATTTTCTTTACGCGAAATATTTTGTAGCAACATTGGTAGTATTTTCTCATCAGTAACAATTGAACTTTGCCTTGCAATATTGTCAAACAACGTTTATTGGTCCAATAGCAACAATTTGCTGTGAACTGTATTCTTTATCAACGTTATATTTGAATGCTGGTCAATGGTCGACATATTGTTAATTTCGATTCCATCGATTCCGTTCAACTTCATTCCGAGCTTCGCGTTGCTCGTCAGTTTGACTTGCTCTTTTATATCTTTGACTTGCTGCATTGCGAGTTCTGCTTAAGTTTGTACATCTACGTAATAGATATCATTTTCAAAAACGAAATTTCAATTGTAAATTAAAGGAAACTATGTTAGTATTATTCTTTATAATCAAATATACCACGTGCTATGTTAGTAACGTGTATGTTACTGTATTTGATATACATTACAAATATATTATACAAATATTGAAGTTTCAATATTACTCGTGATAGCTCTGAACTAACAGTGATGTGTAATAAGATATTTAGTTTTTTACATCCTCTTTTTGAGAAATAATAATTATTTCTTACTCATATAATTAATTAAGTGATTTTGAAATTTATAATTTTTCACGCAATTTTCAAAATTTTCTTCCTTAAATTAACAAACACAACAAAAAAAATAGCGAAATCGATCCAGCCGTTCACACGTGATGGCGTGACAAAGGGAAATAGAGATTCATTTTTATATATGTAGATTCGGTGTTCATCTAATTAACATAATATTAGCATATATTAAAATAATTTTGCACAGATAGGGATATTAAATTGTTAATTGAAAATGATAAAACATTTTTGGTAACGCGGTTTGTGTTTGAGTGATTTAATGACGTGAAAACTGATGCATTTTATGTCAAGTATCAAAACTATAACAAAAGAAATAATATTGCGAAACCGACAAAATTCAAAATTAGTACTAATGATCCATAGCTCTTACATTTTGTGACTATTCAATTTGGTCGGGTTCACAATATCATCACTTTTGTTGAGTTTCAGAATGAGACATTAGCTCCTTTGCGTCTACTTGCGTCTTCATGTGCTTTAATTCTTTCTTCGAGATTTGGCGAAAAAAAATGGAGAAATGTCGAAGAAAGAATGAAAGCACATAAATACGCTAAAACTCAAATAACAGCCCTACACATAAACCGATAAATATACATATTCTGGATAAGTATAAATGTCAACTATATGTAATTATTTATTATATATATATATATATATATATATATATATATATATATATATATATATATATATATATATATATGTACATATAAATCACACTCAAGAATCATTACCTGGCTTACCATAAGTTCTTCAGAGGTTTCCTCATGGTGAAGAAGATTAAAACTTCCGAAGCGAATGCTAAGCCAGAAATATTCCTCTGATACTAAAAATGAATATGAGAAAATACAAAAAAAGCCAATTTGATTTTTGTGGAAAAATCCATGAATTTTCAGCTGTAAATCAAGTGTATTGTAAAAAACGTGAACAATCTATAACCGACTTCTAGCTCTTAGGTTGTTATTCGTGCTATTTTATCAGTAACAACCCCACCAAATTTTATTTCATTATAAAATTCAATTGTCCCAGGGATGCTTTTTTTGTTCAATACCTATTCCCACTGTGGTGCACACAGGATTCAAAAGGCTAATATTTTTTCCTGGTTTCCCTGAAGAGGCAGTAACGGTAGTTTTGTATAACAATTATATTGTTATTATAGTAAGGGAATCTACTTCGGATTCTTCTGATGAAGAAGAAGTTCCTGTTCCAGTTGAAAGTCTTCATCATTGCATCAGAGTTTCATAAAGATGTTCTGATAAGTCATTTCTACTTTCATTACCTAAGACATTTTGTTGTATATTCTGATATACTAACATTATTTCACGTATTTCAGATCTAGTTAGAGGGCGACGCGTTGTTATAACGAATCACAACTGCTCACTAAACAACACCAACGTCTTCTAAGTGTAATACAAACAATTTAGGAAAATTACAACTTACCTAGAATCAGAAATAAGTATAACAAAGTTCCCTCATCACTTTGTAGGAGAGTTTGTTGTCTATTCTTATCGCTGTCCCCAAATTGACGGTTTGCGGCCTGAGTAAGTTACATGAATTTTGTTTACCACATATAGTGTAATAGTTTTTATATAGATTTAGGCTTACTATTACGAATGAGGTGAAGTAACTAAATATGAAAAATAGAATTTGTGAAATATTCAAGAATGAAATTTCCCTGTCGTCCAATTGACCGTCTAGGTCTTTCTAGTGTTAAACGCCGTAAATGTCTTAATCTAGTGATCCAAATGCTCATTCATGAAAATTCAACTTCATTTAGGAAAGTAAAGTGAAAAATTTGTGTGAAATATTGTACACGGCATATTTCTTAATGAGAAGTTGATTTCATTCTTCGTTTAGTTCAGCCATAATTATAAACTTGCTATGAAATGAGAAATTCGGAAAGTTTATCGAGAAATCAGTCAAAAATCCTTTTCTAGTAATTCTTAATAGAGACATAAATGCACAAAACAAGTTTCGGGTATTAATAGAATTGGAAATTCAAAAGACGAGGCTGTATTTTTAAATCAAGAGGATCCTAAAAATTAGGGATGGCGATCTGAGATCGATTAATCGAAATATCGATTTTTCGCGCCAAAAAAATCGATTTTTTAAATCGATATGTAGTACTGGATCGATTCATTGGATCGATTCATCACCCTTTAAAATCGACATTCGATTTTTGTTTGTTTTGGTAAAAAGCATACAATTAGTTCAAGGTGCCGGTGTTACACAAGTGCTGCCGGTTAATAACTTAAAAACTCGCGGGATCGCTGTGTTTCTCCTTCGCCTTTATTCTCTTCGATAAAAAAAGTCAAGGCTTAAGTGAAAAATTCAAACATTATTTATCGGAGGTAGGTGTGCACCGAAAGTATGATCCCATAGTTTACTTGCAAGATAGCTTTTTTCGAAAAAACCTATCTTGCGATGTTTCCGCCGGACATCGCAAGTGATGAGCGGAACCGCTTGGATCCCAGTAGATTGACAGACTGTTGTTTCAAAAAGTTTTTATATTGAGCAATGGGAACTAGAATTTAAATTATCTATTTGCTTTGTAACTAATACATTTTGGAAATAATGTCTTGTTTTGTACCTGATCAAATATTTTGATTTCGTGATTTAACTGATTGAATAATCATTAATTATAATATTTGTCTTGTTTTTAATGAAATTGATTTATACTTACATTGTAGAGAAAATTTGAAAAAAGATCGATTTCTTGGAAATCGATCTTTTAGACCTCGATTTTTTTGTGGATCGATTCATCAGGTCACGATTCGAATCGATTTAAAAATCGATCTTTTTCGGAAAGAATCGCCATCTTTACTAAGAATAGAGTTGGAGTCGGTTCTCATTTCGCTCATCGTTTCAAACAGTATCAGTATAAGCAGGAGATAGATCTAACATCCTCAAACCAACATGAAGTCGGAAGTCAAGAGTTGGAGTAGAATATAATAAAGAATCTACCAGATGAAACATTGTGAAAAATAGTCTGTTTCATCAGTAATTCTTCAAAGCTGCAACCATGCCTACTCAAGAAACTGTTTCTGTACAAAAAATACAGATATTTAAAGAAAATATCTCTGGGTTTTCTGTTGCAGATTCCAATCCAATTTGATAATCCTAATAACAATGATATTACTTCATATTCTTTTCACATTTTTTTAAATTCTGCGTACTTCTCATTCGTTTCTTTCTCGTCTAATTTCAATTTTTTGTTACTTAATGTTAAAATAAATGAAGAATCATTAATTTTTTTCAAATAAATATTGCTCCTTTTTCCAGGAAAAAGTTTTGTAGACCTTTGGGTAACATGTATCATTTCACATTTCTGGAATAATGGGAATTATCCAGTGTTGTTTTATGCATTTTTAGTAATATGAAATACAATAATATTAATGATAATAATAATAATACAACTTTTTTGAACGGCAACTCATGACAGTGTTTCCTTAAATATAAACAACAAACAGGTAGAAGCACATAAGCAACGGAAACCATTTCAAAAGGTGGTTAATATTGGCTTTCGCCAGTCTTACTATCAACCCCATAGAAGCAATATTTTATTCCTAAGAATGATTTGCCTGCCCTTTTTTCTGCTCATCTAAGAGTATATTTTTCATTTGTGTTTTGAAATGCAATAGTTTCATCGTTTCGTATTTATTATTCAGTTGGTTGAAATATTTAGAGACCAAGTACGAAAATGATGCCTGAAACTTTATGGTATTATGTTTTGGTATATTTATCCGCATTTTGTCACGAATATTTCGAGAATGTAATTCATTTCTAAAAACAATTTTTTCGGCCAGATACTTGGGACAAGATGTTGATAAAATTTCATATATAAATACATAAAATTGTGATTGAAACCTGAAATCCATTTTTAGAATTTCATTGGAATTATATATATATATATATATATATATATATATATATATATATATATATATATATATATATATATATATATATATATATATATATATATATGACTTATATGATCAAAACGACTTATATTGTAGCAAAAACGTATGCAGGTATTTTGTAAAAGTTGTAATTCGTTTTTGAGTTGTACAGTATTATGCTAATGCCGCATATTTTCCCTGTTTACAGGGAAAATATGCGGCATTAGCATAATCACAACGTGACATAATTGAGGAGTTTATCAGAGTTAATTTTGATTTATTGTCTAAGATATATTTGAGCGGTGAAAGAATTCAAAGTTTAGAATATGCTGTTTTCAATTGCAGTTTTATATGTTTTTCGAATGTTAATTGTTGATCCATTAACAGACTGAGTTTTTCAACTGTAGTTAGAGGTTTAATTATTTGTCCGTTTAGAACAACATTGTTTATAAGTGACAATTTTTTGTGAACTGAGGAGGGACCAATGAAAATAAGTTGTGTTTTGTCTACGTTAAATTTCACGCCATGATTTTAAGCATAAACATTTATTCGTTCCAGATCTTTATTCAATACTTTGCTTATGTTTGGATCATTGGGACAGAATATGTGAATTGACTGTGTATCATCTGCGTAACAGTGCATAATTCCTTCGAGAGCTAAGCATGGAAAATCGAAGGTGTATATAAGGTACATTATCGGACCTAGAATGGTGCCCTGTGGGATACCCTTGCCACATTGGCAATATGTGAATATTTAATTTCATTTTTACGATGCAACTCAACTCTCTGTGTCTGTGATCTATTTAAAAGGAAGCTTTTGAACCAGTTTATGGCTCCAGCCTCGAAATTTAGGTAGCTCATTATGGCGAACAAGAGCCCGAACAAGACCAAATACAACTACTTATCGAGGTTAATGCGTTTCACTGTGTAATCATTCGTTATAAGTAGCAGATAATAATTCTTCCACCACAGTTTTTAATTAAATTCAGAAGTGAATTTTAATAAGGTTTTTTTTTTCGTCGTATACATGTTCTGGGTAGGAGTAGAATCATATGTATAACTACAATATTGACGATAGGTTCATATAAAAAAATGATGGTCGATTTTAGTTTAACAGATGTGAGTGTGTTTAATGCTTTTTTTGAACATTCATAGTGCATATACTTTTCTCTAAAGTATTCAAAACAGTAATTATTTTTTGCAAACAAATTTTTCACTTTTCAATGTTCATGGGTGTTGAGTATCTCACTCAATCTGAAAAATTTTGAAACGTGCGAAGCTTCAAATTCTGCAACAGACCATAACGGTTAAAATAATAAATTAGAGCTGTTTGAACAACTTTTCCAGAATAGTTCTGATGAAATGAAACAAAGTGATTTAGGAAAATTGGTCTGGACTTGATTTCATTCGTTATAGAATGAAGACATTTTATTTGGTAATATAATTATGATTGAAGTCGAAAATATGTTCAATATAATATAATTTAATGTAAAAAACCCAGATCAGATTTCTGATTTCAATTCCAGTTATCTAGTTCGATGAAGTTCCCTGGAATGAAGTACGTGTCCATCACATTCATTGTCTTCTTGAGTTTTGAGATATATGGTGAGTTTAAATAAGTGTATATGGTGCTTAAATATCACATGATATATTTTTTCTTGCGCATGCAGAATTTATACATACCTATTCTGTGATTATCAATTTTTCTTCAAACTAAGTTTGTGCCCTTGTTTTTATGTATGAAATATATTCATGATTAAAAGAACCTACAATTGAAAATTTTTTAGTATTGCGACAAGCGACATATCCAAGCGAATTGAACAATTATTTCTCTAGTGTTCAAGAAGATATCCATGGTATGCCTGTCATCTTTATTCATATTCCCAAATCAGCATTGCCTTGTAAATCCTGCTCTTTGACTACGATTATAATAGATGTTTCAGTTTTCATGACGGGAGGACCAATATATATTTAGAAAGCTCGGGTGAAAAAAACATTTTCTTCGATTTCAGCTGACTGAAATTTTTCGAACACATTCTATTTTATCATATTACTCCGAAGGAACTACTACAACATGTATATATATATTAGAAGAGATCATTGGGGAATGGTTACTTCATGTGAAAGGCATACAAGTGGGTATCAAGCAAAAAGAAAATCGAATAAATGTCAAATGTCTCGTCTAAAAGTATGACAGGTTCTGCAGTAGTAGTAACCTGAAGTGAACCAAGTGAGCTCGGCAGCGTAGAACATGACAGATGTCACCTGAATGTCATTGACTGTTAAGAAAATCATATTCTAGCGTATGTCAGTTTTTCTTGTTCGTAGCATTGGTTGTTTGAGTTATATAAGTCATCTCCAGAAATAATCTTTTGTTGTAGTTGTCCTGTTGTTTCGAAGCACTGACACCATCATAATTAGGAATGAGTCTTCTTCAGGAGAAAAAACAAGCTGCAAAGTAATGACTACAACGATCAAATTCAATAGGAAAAATAAAATGAATTATCTTACAGTAAGAGTTTATGGGGTGATAATAAGATAACTAACATTATTCTTTTTCTACAGTTTTTGAAGAAAAAAATTTTTTTCGGCAAAAATTGTACAATATTAACAGTTTATGTAACAAGGCGTTATTGAAAATTGTTGCTACAATTGCTGTGAGGTTAGTCAGAAGGCACATTTTTTTCTTGAATTTCAAAACGCGAGTATTCTCAAGTGCATTGGGTTTGAATATTATTGCATTTTACGTGTATAGTGGTTGGAGGAAGCAACGACACTGACTCAATTCACCTTTTCAAGTGGATTGTTTCCAGATGTGTTTTTCAATCGCCTCGCTCGTTTCTTAAACGTTGGTCGAAGTTTTTATCATTAACGAAAAAAAATGAATATATAAGTGTATTGGGAGTGGATTTTTTGGTGAATCGGATATCAGAATATGAGCCAATAATCAGAAGAACCAATCAGATTTATATATGTTGCTCAGATTATCTGTCAGAAAATTTATTGATACAGTTTTTTGTCTTTTCGATTTGAACCATTTCTAAGAAAAGCCATGGCCTAGAAAAACCATTTCTAGGCGTTTGTTGTAATTATTTGCGCAATCTGAAATTTTCGTGGCAATGAAATTCATATTGTGATCGGTGGCTTGTACATGTTCAGTTAATGCAGAAGAATTTATCTGGTTGGTATAATCACTTTTATGAGAAATGATCATTGAATACAGGTTTTGTGATGTTTGTGACCTCTATATAAAATCGCAATTTTAACCATGAATTTTTGTTTTGAATGTTTTGTGTGAGTAAATAATGACTGTACCTTCAATGTATTTTTTGGGTTTCTATTATTATATTATGAAAACATTTTATGAGTAAGGTTGCTAGAGGGTGCTATCTCGATATGCGGTAAAAAACCGGATGGTAGATTTTCTGAGCTGTTGTTGGCTGATAATGTCTTGGTTTGTTTCCATTATATTTCTGCAAACTCTCAATAACTTGTTGATATTTAATAGTGTTGGCGTTTACTTGATGTTAATCCATTATAATTGAATATAAACTTAAATTCAAATACTTGAACTTATGATTTACACTTTACTCCCTACATAGCATGACGCGTTTCGTCGTTACAAACGACTTCTTCAGATGTTTACAGAAAAATAAATCTTATCTGTCCTTAATTTGATGTATTTGGGGAACACTTCTTTCTTCAGACATGTTGTTGAAAACCATATATTCTGCATGCTGATAGCACTTTTAAGTAACAGCTTAAAGTACCAATGTGCCAAAAAGCTGTTATCAGCTTCTTTTAATATTTAATAGTGTTGGCGTTTACTGACGTAAATCCATTTTAATTGAATATAACTTGAATTCAAACATTTGTACTTATGATTTGCACTTTATTGACTTCATAGCATGACGCGTTTCGTTGTTACAAACGACTTCTTCAGATTTATTATTCTGTAAGCTGAAGAATCGTTTGTAACGACGAAACGCGTCATGCTATGTAGTCAATAAAGTGTAAATCATAAATTCAAGTGTTTGAATTTAAGTTTATATTCAACTTGTTGATAAGTTTTTGTGGATAACTATTATCAATAAGAATTCTTCTGAATATTGATATATTTTTCTGGTACAATTCAGGATAGCAATTTTTTTAAAGGTCTTTTGAACTCTAGTATGAAATTCTTTTCGGTTTTTAATGGATGGTAGGAAACACAATTTATGTAACGTTCGGTAGTGTTCTTTTGGTACCAGTCTTGCAGAATACTTTTATTGTTTCTCATCACGAAGATATCAAAAAATGAAATGCGTTTATTATTTCCTGTTTCGACGGTGAATTCTATCAAGGGATGATAAGCATTAAACGTTTCAACTATTTCGTCTATTTTATTCGAGGGTACATCGCAATTAATATCGTAGACGAAATTTTTTGAGAAGTTTCAAAGGAAAGATTAGGTATACACGAATTCAAAAGATTGTCCATTATATATTGTGCGATAATTGGGAAAAGACAGCTTCCGTGGGTGTTCCAAGAACTTGTTGATAGTAAACGCCTTCAATCGCAAAATAATTACTGTGGAAAATGAATGTTGATATTTCTAAAGTGGTACCGAGAGATATGTTCGTAAAATTTTAATTATTATCTTCGAAAGCTAGGAAAGTACTAAACAGGTAACTTATTCTCCTGTCCTGGACTGCAATCCCAAATAAACAATGAAAATATATATATATATATATATATATATCTATTTATCTTTTTTTCAGTTTTGTCTCTCAACTGTCTCAGCTGTAATAATGAAAATGCTTGTCTGAACAGTCCATCTAAGGCATGTTGTTCAAAAGGAAAAGTCTGCTTCTCTTCAGTTGTTCAAAATCTTCCTCCATCATATGGCGAACCCGAATACTACAGAGGGTGTTCCAATGAAAATAATGTTTGTAAATCTATTTTGGATTATAATTTTGGCAGATGTTATCAGTGCGATACAGATAACTGTAACAACCACACGCTGAGTTATTCATGGTCAGAAATAGCTTCAACAGTAAATTAGATAAATTTCAGGAGTGAGAATTCATGTTCGTTTCACCTTTCAACAATGGTTACACAGTATTCGTTGTTATATAAAAATAAAACTTTGACTAATTGAGTAATGTTTTTCAATATTTATATTCCATTCCTTCATGAAGATGTAACACATACCGATAGGAATTAGGCTATCTTTCTGTTGTCCTTTCAGAGAGAAATGAAGCTCTGCAGTAAAATATCAGTAAAACCTTCAAACCAATTGTTTTAGGTCTACTGCCGATGATTTATGTGAATCTGAAATCCTAAGCTCAAACTAAACTCAAATTTCAAAAAAATTCAAAAACAAGTTCCCTAATAACTCAGATTAAATTCCACTCTTTTGCCGTTCATAGCTTACTAGATGTCAAAAATTCATTTCCATCTCTGCAATACTGTTTTCAAATGGACAGCCATAACAATATGCATACTCGAGTAATGAGAAGTGAGGCTTTTATAGTCCTGTGGTTGTCACTGAACCAATCGAATGTCCCAGATCACAGATATTCTACTCGAATTCCCAGAAATAATTTCTGACATGTCTCACAGGAGGCCAGAATGAGTATTGCATTTTGATTTGCACGATGCTTACATGCATTCGCATAGGTGTGGATGATACACACACACTCACATAAATATAAACATATATATATATATATATATATATATATATATATATATATATATATATATATATATATATATATATATATAAATATATCATCATAGTCAACTTCTGTCCGTGCACTGCAGAACGAAGTCCTGCACTGTCTTTGCCAATATTCTCTTTTCCATTTGCAGCGTATTGTCAGGCCCATCATGTATCTTTCTATACTCCACTGGGTTGTCCGAAGCTTATGGATGTGAGCAGATTTTAGGTCGAAGTTTGTCCGCGTAGGTCATCGCTGGTAATACGCACTGGTCAAACACTTTGCTCTTTAAGGATAGTGGCATATCTGATTTGAAGATGTGTTTTTAGTCGGCCAACTGTACCCCAAGCTGTTCTGGTTCTTTGCAGGTCCGGTGTAATACCCCTGTTTCCCGTGACAATCTGTCCTTGATATGTGTAATATGCTGCTATTTCTAATGATGATCCGTTCACCTCCATTTGCTCTCTGGTGCAGAAAAGTTTCAGATATATATATATATATATATATATATATATATATATATATATATATATATATATATATATATATATATATATATAAAGTGTTTAACTGGGATTTCGGTCCAGGGCCTTTTAAATACCTTCGAAGATCAAACATCTTATACTGAAAATTATTCTCATAATGAAGGTGAAGTTAGTCCAAAACTACATATGTTGGACTGACCTCACAACAATTGCTGTTCATTTTCGTTTAAATTTCAATCCGTACCAAATATTGTTTATATATTTTTCAAAGTCTCGGCTTAGAGCGTTCTTGAAGGATCAATAGTAGTAAAACGAAGCAGTTTTCTGAATCTCCCAATCCGAAGCGAACAAACGCGATAGCCTGAAATGTGACGACTTCCTCCAGAGGTTGTCTGTGTTTCTCAGATATTATTTACATATTAAACGAAAATGAACAGCAATTGTATTTGAATTGAATAAATTGATTTATTGCCTGTTTAAGATATTTTATTTCGAATGTTTTTAGCAATAACAGGCTTCTTTCAATAGAAAAAAGTTTATTTTTGTTAACGTTTCGTTGTTATATTACAACCTTGTCCAAACTAATCCATTATTATTAAAATTATTAATTTTGACAAAATTGTAATAAAACAACGAAACGTTAACAAAAATAAACTTTTTCATATCAAAAGAAGCCTGTTATTGCCAAAAACATTCAAAATAATATATATATATATATATATATATATATATATATATATATATATTATATATATATATATATATATATATATATATATATATATATATATATATATATATATATATATATATATATATATATATATAAGAAAATGAACACTAGAACATTCATTTGAAAAATTGAAATTAATCAAGAGAATGTTATAGCGGAGCTAGATATGTGAACTTGTACGATGTGATGTCTCCATTATCCTTCAAGGGATAAATGTTAGAGAAATATTGAAATCGATGCCACACCTGATGGAAGTGCGAGACATATATGTTTCGTTCTGCAAGGAACTCGTCAGTCCCACCACGTCCATCGAAGTGAGGCAACGATTTCAACCTCCAAGCATCTTCTTGTGACTTCAAGTGAAAGATCGTAGAGTAATGAATACTCTACAATTCCATCTATAGAAATCAGTAGAAAACACCTCTCTCAGATTACAGAGTCACCAAGCATCGAAATTTCACATATCTTCTATACCCGTAGGAATCTACTAAATTGCAATGTCTATTTGACAAATATCATCGAACGATGTGTTTAAATGTCAATAGATTGCGTTAGTAGTACGCTCGCGTTTATTCCCGTATTTCAGGGGCGAATTCGGCGATATTTTTGAGGAAATGAAATTTTTTGTGCTTATGGCACTGAATGAAATATTTAAGAAAATGAACACTAGAACATTCATTTGAGAAATTGAAATTAATCAAGAGAATGTTATAGCAGAGCTAGATATGTGAACGTGTTCGATGTGATGTCTCCATTATCCTTCAAGGGATAAATGTTAGAGAAATATTGAAATCGATGCCACACCTGATGGAAGTGCGAGACTTTCGTTCTGCAAGGAACTCGTCAGTCGCAGATAGTAGATATGTAAAATTATTTAGTAGATACCTACGGGTATAGAAGATATGTGAAATTTCGATGCTTGGTGACTCTGTAATCTGAGAGAGGTGTTTTCTACTGATTTCTATAGATGGAATTGTAGAGTATTCATTACTCTACGATCTTCCACTTGAAGTCACAAGAAGATGCTTGGAGGTTGAAATCGTTGCCTCACTTCGTTGGACGTGGTGCGACTGACGAGTTCCTTGCAGAACGAAACATATGTCTCGCACTTCCATCAGGTGTGGCATCGATTTCATTATTTCTCTAACATTTATCCCTTGAAGGATAATGGAGACATCACATCGTACACGTTCACATATCTAGCTCTGCTATAACATTCTCTTGATTAATTTCAATTTTTCAAATGAATGTTCTAGTGTTCATTTTCTTAAATATTTCGTTCAGTGCCATAAGCACAAAAAATTTCATATATATATATATATATATATATATATATATATATATATATATATATATATATATATATATATATATATATATTATATATTAATTTTTATATTTGATTAGAGTATTATTGTCTGTTTGAGATAGTTATATTTAAAATATTTTTACGCATAACAGGCTATTTTCAATGTAAAAAGCTTTATTTTTGTGAACGTTTCGTTGTATATCATAACTTCACCAGAAAGGTCATAAACAACTTAGAGTTTCATACACGCCCAAATCTCTTCGAACCTGATTCCTTGCAAACTCAAATTCTAATATTTTAAAATCAACGTTTAACCACAAACAAAAAGTTATGAATAATGAATGATATATCAACATGAATATTTCGACTGGGACTAAATTATCTGTTTAATTATTATTCTTGTATTACAATCTTAAAATAATTATGTTTTGGATTATTTTTATGCATGTAATTCTAGTGGAAGTTCATCATTTGTTTCGTACTAATAATTGCTCGTTTGTTGAATAAATTCCCTTCAAGTATGACGTTGAATAGATTTATTATCCTCAATTATTCATTCATCATTGTCGCAATATTATATGTTACCTATGGTGAGTTAGAATCATTTCATCGTTTTCTTTAGGTTTATCAAAAATGTGTTTCGCAGTGAAATTATAATATTTATATCTCGAGAAAAACAAAATTCATCCAACTGAAATGAATATTATAATCGTTTGGCCATTATTGGAATAGTATTTGCTCTAATTTATTTCTTTATACACACACACACACACATATATATATATATATATATATATATATATATATATATATATATATATATATATATATATATATATCTATAGTAAATACTCTTAAGAGTACTCTTAATCGAAATATCGAAATTATTCAAATCAAACTCTGAGAGCTGTCTACACAAATGTTGTCAACGAGAACGAACTTATAACTTTCGGGAGTAAATATTAAGTGCGCTTCGAAAAATCATCGAACTTGTGGAATGATAATAGGATACAATTTCATCATCATCATGAATCATCAGTCTCTATTCAATCAAGAATCGATGACTTCCAAAACGGTCCTAGGTCTTATACTTTTTTTGACTTTGACATAATGTTTATTGAGTAACAATATTTACATATCACCTCTTAATCTCTATGAGCTTAAAATTACAGTTCACAGTGTGACACTGAAGGTGTCCCAAATCATGTTTAGACTTTACAGTCAAGGTTCCCTAGGTCTTATATCCGAATGAGATTATCAGTTCGTGAACGCAGCTCCCTCTATCGAAGAAAAGACGTATAAAATCTCGCCAGCATTCTAGATTCCTACTCATGACAACAGGAATCCAATTCACTAGGGAGAATTAATACATCTTTTTTTTTCGTCTCTTCGAATTCAATTCGGATGATTCGATAAGTATTCACATAATATAATATGTTATCACATAACTTGTATGAATTTTTAATTTCTTCGAGATAATTTTTCAACCGAAACACTTTTTCTCGCGCAAATATACCTGTGTGTAGTATATATACCAAACAGAGATTTTCGTTTTCTCTTTCTATTTCATAATATGCTTCTCACGTAGACTTAAGTTTAAAAATGTATTTTTCAGCCGCGGCGTTAATATATATTTTGATATTAATACATTTACTCAATATTCTTAACTCAATACTTTCGACAAAGTAAACTCTCGGATAACGTCAAACAAATCTTGTAACAAGTTCCTAGATCATCATCACCTAGACTTGCGAATGTTTTTAAGAGAGTCGACTTTCAGTAAGCTGAAACGTCTTCTTCCTGTGCTGAAAAGGGCAGAATGAAGTCTGACCTCCTTTCAAGTTTGAGATGTTTGCAAACATAATTAAATTCATTAATATATCAGTGTCACTGGCTGATAACACAATATTATACCGGTCGACAAAGCTACATGTATGTGTGATTTCAATCAGAGAATCAATAAATTGAAATTAACACACATGGCGTAAGTTTCACTAAATATATTGAAAAACTCTACATATGTTTTGGGTGGTTAACCCATTATCAAGAGTATACAATGTTACTTGGGTTAACCACCTGAAATATATGTAGTGTTTTTTGATATATTTAGCGAAACTTGAACAAGGTGTGTTAATTTTAATTTATTGTTTTTAACAAAATGTTTCACCAAGAGATATGCGAAACCTCCTTGTCATTTAATTGGAAATTCTCCAGTGGAAATGTTTATGTTTCATGTTATTTTCCAGTTGCATCACTCAGTTGTCTCAGTTGCGATACTGAAGAGAAATGTCGTTGTCCTACGTCAAAAATTTGAAAGCCAGAAGAAAAAGTCTGCTTTTCATCAGTGGTCCGAAATCGTCCTGCACCAAATGGTGGAATGATATATGTTAGGGGTTGTTCAATTGAAACAAATATCTGCAAAGATTTATTGAACATCAGTTTTGGCAAATGCTATAAATGCGAATCAAATAATTGTAATAACCATTCTCTGAATCAAATAGTCAGATAATTTTTATATAAGTCATGTGAAATAATAGCAATACTGGCATAAATAAAGCAATGAATTCTTTAATATCATGAATTTTTTGTTCTTCGATTGCCTTTCAATTCCTTAAAATTTGAAAATAACAAAAGAATGAATAATACACAAGATTTATAGGCAAAAAGTTTAACAATGAAATTTGGCTGTGTTTGTTCATGCACCCAAGCTGCCAAGATTCAAATAAGACACCAAACAAAATGTTTGAATTTGATTTTGGTAATATAAGGAGGAAATTCATTGCATAATGATTGAAAATACACAGTACTTGGTTCCGGCTCCGTTAATATTTTAAACTAGTGACACTCTAAGTAAAGTGCATTGTATTTCAATATGAACTCAATATATTGAATAGAAAAAACATTTAGTTTCACTAAACTTATAATAATTGCTTGAAAATTTCTCGGAATAATGCCCCATTCTCATAAGTTGAACTTTTTAAATGGAATATTTTCTCACTCTTGGCTAATGAGCCATTTTCCGCACTTTTAATGTAAAATTACAGTATTATCAATCGAGCTTAATGCGTTTTACTTGCCAATTATTAGAGATAAGTCGAAGATAATAATGCGTCTACCACAGTTTTGAAGTGTATTTGCATGAAGTTAATTATTTTCGTTGTCGCTTTTGACATATACACATTATATACATTCTGAGAATGTGTAAAATCATCTGAGCATCTATAACAACAATATTAGTTTCTATCAGAAAATTCTTGTTGATTTCAGTTTTCCAGGCGTAAGTGGGTAGTAAATTTAATAGCTTATTATTTACTTTTATACTTATTTACTTTTTTTTAATGAATGAACCAAAACAAAAAATTATTCTGCCTTCGGCCAAAACAATTTCTCGATCTTATATTGTTCATGGGTGTTGTTGAATGAGTTATCAATATGAAAAATGTTTAAGGGTGTGAAATTTCTTCAAGTAATGATATCGGTTAAGATTCTAAAATGAAGTTGTTTGAAACACTATTCGAGAAGATTTTGATGAAATAAAACTTACTTTCATTATAATATTGGAAAATGAATATTTCCTGTAGGATAATAACTATATCTAAAAGTTGATTGAATTTTCGCTGATCTCTTGGTAAAATTTTGTTGAATATATTGCATAAAAAACACTTGTCTTGGATTCATAAATATAATATTGAATTGATGGCTCGACAATTGTTCCTGGGTGTTACATCATAGTCCAAAGCTAAACTTCACTACAGTTTAGCTTTTGAAAATGGAGTAACACGCCGAAATAATTGTCATGCAATTAATTCAATATAATTTTTGGGAAACCAAGCCAAGTGTTTTTTTTTTCAATATATATTCAATTATTCAATATTATTGGTGTTTACTTGATGTAAATCCATTTTAATTGAATAAAAACTGAAATTCTAACTAAATTAACACATGAAATATTTATCTACACTTTTTTTTACACAAGCGACATTTTTAGATATTAACAGAATAATGACTAACAACAAATTTGAAAAAACATGTATAAATAACAAGGGAATTTTAGTATTCTATAACTCTGGGTTTTACCCAAGATATTCCATTCTGAAATATAATTTTTATTAACTGAAAAGGTTGAACATGGGTGAATTGTTCAATTGTATCTTTTCATTGGGCAAATTTCCAGAATTTTTAGGCCGATTTATTTCCACTATTTCCCAAAAATCTAATTGACTTCTTTTCTGTATATTATGTAACATTTTGAAATTCGTATCGAACGTGTGGTTCTCTGTTAATAAATGGTTTGCATAATTCGAAATACTTTGTTATATATGAAATATAGGGTGATATAGGGTGTTTTTTTTTGGAGGTATAGAACTTTAAATTGCAATAAAACAACGATGGATCATTCGATTGACAAGAATTTCTTCTTGTTTGAAGAACGTTCTGGCCATCATCGTTATTGAAGAAATACGGACCAATGATTCCACCATGCCCAAGCGCACCAAACAGTCAGTTTTTCAGGATGAAACGTCGTTTTGACATACACTGGAGAATCATCTTCACGCCAAATGCGGCAGTTTTGTTTGTTGACATAGCCATTCAACCAGAACTGCGCTTCATCGCTAAACAAAATTCGCGCGATACGCATTCCGCACAGAACCATTATTTTCGAAATGAAATTGCACTATCTGCAATCGTTGTTCAGGAGTGAGTCTGATCATAATAAATTGCCAAACGAAAATGAGAATAACTCACTTCTCATTTCTTAAATCGGTCACCATCTTCCAGAGTAATGCCAACTTAAAGTTCTATACTTCTAAAAAAAACACCCATTATATTTATGTTCATGGATTCTAGTGCCGAAATTGCCAAATGTATATATATATATATATATATATATATATATATATATATATATATATATATATATATATATATATATATATATATATATATATATATATATATATATATATATATATATATATATATATATATATATATATATATATTCCGCAGATTATATATATATATATTCCGAGAGATATTCCGCAATTCCATTGATAAACTCCAGACCGTTTCAGTTAATAAGAATTATATTTTATAATGGAATATTTTCGGTAAAATCCAGAGTAGAGAATCCTAAAATTCCCTTGTTATTTTCCCTGTATTCTGTTAGCATATGAAGAAGTCGTTTGTAACGATTAAATGCGTCATGCTACGTTGTCAATAAAGAGCAAATCAAAAGTTCGATTGTTTGAATTTTAATTAATATTCAATTGATGAAGTATTCAATTATAACAAGAAAGCCTGTTATATGTTTGATATAAATGTACGTAGATCAGACTTCTGGTTATGAATTCAATGATTTTTGACATGTGTAGTTGACGTTTATAATTAATAAAAATTTGAAATTGCACTACTCAGTCATGTTTAATATCAATTTAAAAACAAATTAAAGATTAAGTATGATATCTATAAGTGAAGAGTTTTGTCTTCAACTAAACCGATTACTTGTTGATATTAATGTGTAGTTATTACGTACAAATTGTTATTTTTTACCTACATCATATTCTAGTATGTTGGTAGATGTGTAATTGAATCAAATAAGCAAACATCCGTTCATATATAAGTTTTGATGAAACAATAAAAAATTTTTTACTCATTGTTTGTGGGAGAAATCGATTGACATGATTCTCAGTTTCAGTATTCAAATAAATCTCATTCACTGAAGTTCCCGAGCATGAAGTACATCTACATCGCAACTTTCGTTTTCTTTTTCCTCGAGGGAAATGGTGAGTTCATATAAGACTTAAATAGTGTACTTGCAGATACCCCCAGTAGGTATCTAGTCTTTAGTTTCAATATAAAACTCCAAGCTACGAGATGTTTCAATTGAGTGCGCAGATAACCTAACCAAGCTCTTGATGTTTTTAATATGGAATAAAACTGGTTACTTTCGTATTCCCACAATTTTTGTTGAAAATAACAATTTTGGTTAACGGCACATTGGCTTTCTCAGATGGTGATGAAAGATTACTACATTACAACTATGAAATGTATAACAAACCAATTTATACCGGAATTGTTAAGCTGATGAAAAAAGGTTTCATTATGAAAGTATATTCATAATGAATTATGGCTTTAACCTTTTTAACCTGTAACAAAAATTGTCCGCAGGCTGAAATATATTCGACTTTCAGAAAATGTACAAGTGAAATGTGAGGTTTTGGACGATTGACATAAATGAACAATAATTTCTGTATTGTTCAAGAAAATATCAATGTATTCAATCTTTTTTATATTCCTATATCAATTATTCATCGTTAATAAAAATATTATGTCAAGTTTTAAATAAAGTACAAGGGACCACAGAATAATAGAACGATCACAGTATAGATGAAACTGTCTTCTCATGGCCGCGTTCTATTTCAAAAATCGAACTAGATATTCTTTTCAATATCTGGACAGGATCAACTCTCAGCGCTTTCAGTTTGTTTCTGTTAATTTTATTTCGATTTTCAACATACTCTAATTCGCTAGGTCAAAGTCATGGTATTTTCTGTTCCCATCAATTCAGATTCCATTTTTATGAGAAGCTCATGTGTTTTCGAAAGCAATTCTATTTTCTTCGTCATTGTAGTATGGTTGAAGTTCTTTAGGAATTGAGGAAAATTTCTAAACACAATGTAACGTGTCGTAATCTTGCAAATCAAATCTAGTGAAATGATCAACTAGTAAATGGAGATAACATTTTCTTGAACGATTTCCAACAAAACACTTATAGTATCTAAGGAAACAATTTCGAGAGGTTTTGTAGATGGACCTAGTTGAAAAAGATATTCAAAGCTTTTTCGAAGTGTGTTATGCTTATAACGCACTTCGAATTTCTCACAGATTCATTTTGTTGATATTTCAATTTTTGGAAAAGAGTAGAAGAGTAATAAGTGATTGCTCAATAAATATTGGAAGCAATATGTCCATATTTTTCATGTTTCTCCTTTCTAAGTTCTTTTCCACAATCCTCAGAAATGATTATTGTATCAATCTTTAAGTATATGTCCCTTTTTTTGATTTATTTCTTTATGGTTACTATTTTCTTATTATATCTTCAAGTACAAGTAACTTGGAGACAATCGTCACTATTTACAGAATGTTACAAAACTGGATTGCGAGATAAACAATCTGCTTCTTGATTTTTACTACCATTGTTTTATCTTACTTCAAATTAGTATTGAGATGAAAGAGAACTAAGTCTCCATAAGTTATTGATTTAATTTTTGAGTTTTTCAGTGCTTTATAACACTGAGACAAATAAGTTTTCCACTGATAAGCCAATATTGCAAATGTAAAATAGCTTCTTTAATGGCCAAGCAATCTAAATAAATGGCTTTTTTCTGTGTTTAGTTCAACTTCTTCGGAACATATGCTACTGGTTTCATTGTTTCGCCCTTTTGAAGCTGATAATCACATTCCCTTGAGTATTGGCATCTGTTCGAATGAATATAGATGAACTTGAATTAAATATACTGAACTGAAATTGGGACAGTAACCAAAAAGTTCTTCATTTCGATGATTGATAAGAATCAGACCACGAAATGGTTCCAGAATTTTACATTGATTAGGAATTTAATTATGATGAAAGTTTATTATTCCTTGAAATTGTCGTACGTCTTCTCTGTTCTTGGAACCGGAAACTCTGTTAATGCTTTCAAGTTATCATGTATTAGACGGATGGTATTATTTTCCACGATATGTCCAAGATATTTGACTGAATTCTGACTGTAATGACACTTCGAGAACTTTGGTCTGAAGCCTCATTGAAAGCCTGCTTTCAATAATTTTTCTAAATGTTCATTAGGTTCCTCAAAACTTTTGGAAACAATGAATTTATAGTCAATTAACACTATACAAGTATTATTGGGACCATGTTTCCGCATAAAATTTGAAAAAATTCCTTGGACTATAGGCGAAGTTTTAAGTCGAAAAATAAACATTTGCACAGCCAGTGACCATTCCGTGTATCAAAAGCTGTCTTATACCTATTTTCAACTCTAATCGAAATCGAGCAGAAAGCACAATTAATATCCAGTGATGTGTGAACCATTCATAATTTCTTGTTTTTCTCATGATTTTATCAATTAATGAACAAATATAAAACATATATTTATAACTTTTTTTCAGTTTCATGTCTCAACTGTCTCAGCTGTAATAGTGAGAACGCATGTTTGAACAGTCCTTCTAAGACATGTGGTCCAGACAAGAACACCTGCTTCTCTTCAGTTGTTCAAAACCTACCTCCACCAGATGGTGAAGTCGAATACTACAGAGGTTGTTCAGATGAAACGAATATTTGTAAAACAATACTGGAATGGAATTTCGGAAGATGTTATCAGTGTGATTCAGATAACTGCAACAACCACACGCTCAAATACAAGTGGTCAGACATAAGATCCACAGCAAATTAGACGATTTTAAGAAAAAAAAATTTCATATTTGTTTCAACTTTGGACAATGTTCAACCGATAAGTCATTGTTTTATAACTATAAAACTTCAACTGGAGAACTAATTTGTTTAAATATCCATATAATATACAATAAATTTATGATGATATAACACATACAAGCTCAACTGGTGTTTAGTTGCAGTTTAGTTGGGGATGTATCATTCTTCGAAAAATGGATGCTCCAATGAATGCTTTCACTGTAAAATATAAGTGAAAAGGTCAAAACAAATTATTTTAAGTCTTCTGTTGGTAATTTGTGTGACACCAAAAGCCTAACGTTAATCTAACGATGTTTTTTATAACAAATCATAAACAAATTCTCACCTATCTCAATTCTAATTCAACGATAATGCCATTAATACTCCAATCAAGAATAAACTTTCAGCTCTGCAGAAATGTTTCCAAACCATCACTCATATGTATTTTCAGACTCGAGTAATGAAAAATAAGGCATAATAAAACAATATTAAGAATTTTCTCATAATTTAATATAAAATAAGCATGACGACGTTTCGAAGTACTACTTCTTCATCAAATGCTGGATTAAAACTTATGTGTTTTCAAAGTCAATACTTATCGCTATTTTCACAGAACATACAAGCTATGTTCTATGACTAACTTGGAATGAGGATCATAGAATACACTGATATTTAGCAAAAGGATCGTATACCTGGAGATGAACATAGAAAATCAATTTCTTAAGTCAGGTATTCCATCTAAATGTAGGAAAAATACAAATATACGACTAAGATTTCTAAGAACAAATAAAGGAAATTAAAAATTTTTTAACATAAAATATAGAACATGAACATTACCACATAATGTAAATTAACTAAAACTTAGGTAATCAATCTGATCTGCTAACTGAAATATTCTTATTGAACATATTAAGTAGAGGGCTAGTGTTAACCTCTCACTGGCTATTGAGTAAAGGTCCCGAATTTTTTAATTCATTAATATGTAACGATTCTAGAAAATTTAGCTTGGAACCTTTATTCTCTCTATTTGATATTTCAAATTCTGAACTGAAGATATGACTTTCTTCTAATAAATGATTAGCATAATGGGAATCTGTTTTCTTTTTCTCAAAACTACGTTTATGTTCCGATACTCTAATTTGGAAATTTCTGAAGGTTCTTTCTATATAAAATTTTTCACAACTAGCTTATTTAATTTTGTATATCCTACACATTTGACTTTCATTAATTTTTGATTCATTATTTTTGATTATTTTACCAATGTTATTAGTGGTCCGAAAAGAAATATTAATCTTATAGCTTGCTAAAAGTGATTTTAATTTCAAACTAGGTGTCCCTATATATGTTAAACACTATATATTGACTCTTCTCCAATACGAGGAGAAACTTCTGAAACCGCTATTTTGAAAAGTTTCTTGTTTATTAAGTTGTTTATTATTTTAGGTTGGTATTCATTGTTTGAGGCTATTTACATAATTAAGCATTTTTTTTTGTTGAAATCAACTTGTTCGAAAGCGACATGTCAACAAGTATATGAACCATACTATTGAATGATAACATTTCTTGTTGCATGGGGTGAACCGGACTATTATGAATGACTGTATTCTCGTGTGATGGTTTGTGATAAATAGAGAACGAATGTTTATTATTTAATTTTTTAATTGTTAGGTGTAAGAAATTAAGCAACAAATAATATCGTCAACATATCTGAACCAATATAGAAAACGTTGGCTCAACGGATGGTCGTGGATAGTATGTTCTAAATTGTCCATGAATATCTAAGCACATAAGCCTAACTTAAATTAGAAAAATACGGCATTTAGATCTTCATTGCCAGTTATTATTTCTAACAAGTCTCGCTTGAGCCAAGAATTATTCTTGCACCTTCATCCATAATGAGTTTGCATGTGACAGATGACATACTTAGATACTGGGTCTATCCAGACTCAGGCATTTGATAATAATAATAGCTGAAACAGGCAGCTTGGTTCTTTATTCTTTCAATAATTCATTGCATTTTAAAGACTGCTCATCTCCATAAATATTATGAATGATCTTAAGATATCTAAGACTATGTAATGTTGAGAAATTTTGAACTTAAATAATGACTTTTGAACAAATATGAATATTTATTTCCACAAAAAACTTGGTTACTGTCATTATGTTGTTATACTTAATGAGAGTAGCCAACATATTAAATCAAACTCAGTGTTTTTCATTCCTTCATACAAAGAGATTGTTCGCCTTTCTCTCAACTAGGTGGAAAAATATTTCCGAATGAATAACAACTCACTTTCAAATCCGTAACTGGTATTTGGAAAACTGTTTGAATCATCCTGCGTCAATAATGATGAGAAAACGAAGATCGTAGAAAACAGTGAGCTTGACAGAATATTGTAATCGAATGTTTCGAATTTTGGACAAAAATAAAGAAATAAAAAGTATATTCACACTTTTCAGCAAGATTGAATTGCTGATTTCAGCAAAAAAGGCAAGCATACTCAGCTCTTGGAAATTGATGAGATAAGGGCTGCCCACAAAATTTAATTACCCATTATGAGTGACCAAAATAATTGTCAGATATAACTTTTCTTTCGAATCAGATATCTTAGAAACTTTCACTGGTGATACTTTTCTGTAACTAGACTTGATAATCAGTTCATATAATCAAATATGTCAAATTTTCATTTCGGTTAGCACTAGAAGGGCCACCTTCAATAACCGCTGTCGCCAATTTGACGGTATTAGAGATCCAGTTAACATATTCATGATACTCTGGCATATTTCGTTTTAAAATGTAATGAAAATTATATCAATTCATTTTTTCATTAATAATAAACAATGTTATCACTCAAACTGAGTGTCATTTGAAACATATAAAAGTTTTGTCAGCTCTTCGATCCATTTTCTCTGAAATAGAGCATTTCTAGAGATTGTGCAAATTTCGCACGTTCTAATTTATTTTCAATAATTATTGACTTGGATATTCCGCCTCTTATTTTCTTCAGTACGTCACTCACCTGTTTCTAGATCATTTTCTGGTCTTTGAATAACAACAGAGGTAAATTTTATATATATATATATATATATATATATATATATATATATATATAATATATATAAATATATATATATATATATATATATATATATATATATATATATATATATATATATATTCTTGAAATTGATTTATTGCCTGTTTGAGGTATTTATTTTGAAAGTTTTTAGCATTAACAGGCTTTTTTAATATGAAAAAGTTTATTTCTGTTGACGTTTCGTTGTTATATTACAACTTTGTCAAAACTAATGAATAATTGAATTTATGAGTTACTATGGATATCAAATGTCAAACTTAATTTTTCGAAAAATCAAATTAGTTTTTTTGTATATTCACTTATTGATTTTCATTATCAGAGGAATATTTCTGGCTCAGCATTCGCTTCGGAAGTTTTAGTCTTCTTCAAGATAATATAATATTTAATATAACAACGAAACGTCAACAGAAATAAACTTTTTCATATTAAAAAAGCCTGTTAATGCTAAAAACTTTCAAAATATATATATATATATATATATATATATATATATATATATATATAAATATATATATATATATATATATATATATATATATATATATATATATATATATATACATAAATATATAAGGAAATGAATTATTTTGTGCTTATGGCATTGAATGAAATATTTGAGAAAATGAACACTAGAACATTCATTTTTTAAATACATTTTTAAATAAAACATAATTTTTCAAATGAATGTTCTAGTGTTCATTTTCCTATATATATATATATATATATATATATATATATATATATATATATATATATATATATTTTTTTTATTTTTTTTCAAATTGATTTATTAACTGTTTAAGATAGTTTATTTTCAATGTTTTCAGCAATAACAGGCTCATTTTGTTAGTTTTTTCAACATAGTTGAGTTTAATACTTATCCAGAATATGTATATCAATTGGTTTATGTGTGTGAAATTGCTGGTAGATCTGGAAATTATGAATTTTGAGATAAGATGTTTGGTGATTGTAATGTATTCATTTAATTTCATGAGTTTTATTTGTAAGGTTTATCAAATCTTTGTAAATAGCATTGAGATGTTCAATGTCTGTTCTTTCATTGACTGTGTTTTCAAAATTTTTACGAATGTGCAACATTTCTAAAATTTCTCTACATTTTTTGTGTTTTTCAGTTGCTAAAATCTTTGCATTGTTGTAATCAAAATCGTGTTTTTCAGTTTTTTTATGTTAATGTAAAGCTGTTTTTCGAGTTTTGGCGTATTCATGTGCTTTAATTCTTTCTTCGAGATTTCCTAATTTTTTTCGCAAAATCTCGAAGAGAGAAATGAAGCACATAAATACGCAAAATCTCAAATAACTATATTTAATTTATTAAATATTTTTAATTTATTTCAAAATTAAGTACAAACATTGCTAAAATATCAAAACCTTATAATTTAAGAATAGCACATACTGCCAAAAATCAAATCGAAGAAATATAAACAAAATTAAAAAGTAGAACTGTAACTCAGAAAAAAACTCATACGGTTTATAATATACCGTGTAACAATTGCAATACAAGCTATATCGGACCAACCTCACTATCGGAAGATAGAATCGAAGCGCATAAATAGGCAAAAACTCAAATAACAGCCTTACATAAACGTAAAATAACAGAAAAACTAGATTTTGATCACAAAAATACGAAGATTTTGGCAACTGAAAGGGACAAAAAAGGAGAGAAATTATAGAAATGTTACACATTCGTAAAAATTTAGAAAACACAGTAAATGAAAGAACATACATTAAACATCGTAAAACCTCACAAATAACACTCATAAAATAAACACACAACAATCACCAAACATCACATCTCAAAACTCATTTTTTCCAGATCTACCTTCAGTTTCACACACATAAACCAACAATATACATATTCTGGATAAGTATAAAAAAACTATATGTAATTATATATATATATATATATATATATATATATATATATATATATATATATATATATATATATATATATATATATATATATATATGTGAATATAAATCACACTTATTAGAATCACCTGGCTTACCATGAGTTTTTCAGAGGTTTCCTCATGGTGAAGAAGACTAAAATTTCCGAAGCGAATACTGAGCCAGACATTCCTCTGATAATGAAAATCAATGGGTGAAGATACAATTTGATTTTTCTAAAAAATAAGTTTGACATTTTGATATCTATAGTAACTCATAAATTCAATTATTCATTAGTTTTGACAAAGTTGTGATGTACAACGAAACTTTAACAAAAATAAACATTTTTTCATATCAAAAGAAGCCTGTTATTGCTAAAAGCATTCAAAATAAAATAAATATATATATAATATTAATATATATATATATATATATATATATATATATATATATATATATATATATATATATATATATATATATATATATATATATATATATATATATATATATGTAAATGAATATTGTCGTCATATCCCACAGACTGGTAGCAGCCGTTTCGTGCACGTGTTTCGAGCTTATTGGCTCTCCTGAGAACGACGTAGCCTAGTTCAAGTTGTACGAACCTGAAGATGGAAAAAAAAAAAACCAAGAAATACAGACAACCTCTGAAGGAAGTCGCCACCTTTCAGGCTACTGCGTTTGTTCTACCCGGTTTGGTAGATTAGGAAATCTGCTTCGCCTGTGAGGTGACTATGTATAAGAATTGATTCTCATCAGAAATTGGCTACGCCGTTCTGAGAAGAGCCAATAACCTCGAAACACGTGTCAATAGCTGCTACCAATCTGCGGGATATGCCGACAATGTTCATTTTTATTTAAATTTCAACCCGTACCGAATATTATTCATATATTTTTCAAAGTCTCGGCTTAGAGCATTCGTGAAGGATCAATAGTCGAAAAACGAAGCAGTTTTCTGAATTTCCCAATCTGAAGAGAACAAACGCGGTAGACTGAAATGTTACTTCCTCCAGAGGTTGTCTGTATTTCTCAGACTCTTGGTGAAACCAAGAGTTAAGCGAGAATTCAATCGCTTAAAAAGTTTTAATTGCTAAGGAGGCAATTGAAATTAGCAGTTCTTGGAAGAGAAAAGAAGAACTTGTAAATGAACAAGTAGATTTTCAACTATCCTCCCTACTCACATCCATTTTGTAGATATAAATTTGTTGTCGTTTCTTATAGTAGTTTAGTCTTGAAAATATATACATATTGCTAAATAAATCGTGAAACATTAAGCCAAGAGTTTAATTTATTTTAATATTCATAATGGTTATTATTGACTGTTTGAGATAGTTATATTTACAATATATTTACGCATAACAGGCTATTTTCAATTTAAAAAGCTTTATTTCTGTGAACGTTTCGTTGTATATCATAACTTTACCAAAAATAATCAACAATTGAATTGATTGGTGTGGTTGTGGTTTACCACAAAGTGTCAACAAAACTAAAGATTTTAACATTGAAAATAGCCTTTCATTGCTGAAATTATCATAAATATTCATTCATAATGAAATAATATATATATATATATATATATATATATATATATATATATATATATATATATATATATACACTCGTCACACTGGTGGCCATTAAATTTGGTTGATATGCTTTCAACAGGCTAATAATCAACAGAATGTGTGGTGAAAAAATTCATGTATATAGATAAATTGTAAATTTAAGTAGGTAATTACCCATCGTATTCAGGGCATGATGAATATGGATTATACAAAGGATTTCTATAAGTTATAGACAGAGATGTGATATATTCAATAATTATGAAATCTTCATCCTCAGAAAAACTGAACACACTGGAATAGTTGCCTATTTGACCGATGTCATAAACAAGTTAGAGTTTCATACAAGCCCAAATCTCTCCGAACCTGATTCCTTGCAAATTCAAACTTTGGTACTTTATAATCAATGTTTAATCATATTCAAAAAAATATGAATAATGAATGATATACCAACATGAATATTTCGAGTGGGACTAAATTATCTGTTTAATTATTATTCTTGTATTATAATCTCAAAATACTCAAAATTTTGAAATATTTTCATGTAGGTAATTCTAGTGAAAGTTCATCAACTCTTTCAGACTAATAATTGCTCGTTTGTTGCACAAATTCCCTTAAAGTATGTCGTTGAATAGATTTTTTATTCTAAATTATTCATTTATCATTGTCGCAATATTATATGTTACCTATGGTGAGTTAGAATCATTTCATCCTTTTCTTTAGGTTTAATAAAAAAGTGTTTCGCAATGAAATTATAATACTTATATCTCGAAAAAAACAGAATTCATCCAACTGAAATGGATATTATAATCGTTTGGCCCTTATTTCGACAGCATTATTGAAATATTATTTGCTCTAATTTATTTATTTACATACACACACACATTATATATATATATATATATATATATATATATATATATATATATATATATATATATATATATATATATATATATATAGTAAATACTCTTAAGAGTATTCTTAATCGAAATATCGAAATTATTCAAATCAAACTCTGAGAGCCGTTTACACAAATGTTGTCAACGAGAACGAACTTATAACTTTAGGGAGTAAATATTAAGTGCGCTTCGAAGAATCATCGAACTTGTGGAATGATAATAGGATACAATTTCATCATTATCATGAATCATCAGTCTTTATTCAATCAATCAAGAATCGATGACTTTAAAAACGCTCCTATGTCTTATACTTTTTTTGACTTCGACATAATGTTCATTGAGTAACAATATTTTCATATCACGTCTTAATCTCTATGAGCTTGAAATTACAGTTTACAGTGTGACACTGAAGGTGTCCCAAATCATGTTTAGACTTTTGAGTCAAGGCTCCCGAGGTCTTATATCCGAATGAGATTATCAGTTCGTGAACGCAGCTCCCTCTATCGAAGAAAAGACGTATAAAATCTCGCCAGCATTCTAGATTCCTACTCATAACAGCAGAAATCTAAAATGCTAGGAAGAATTTATACATCTTTTCTTTTCGTATCTTCGAATATAATTCGAATGATTCGATAAATATTAAGATTTCGATTCATGCCATCACTCAATAAAGTACATAATTTCTCATTTCACATAACTTATATGAATTTTTGTTTCTTCGAGATAATTTTTTCCAGATATTCAACCGAAACACTTTTTCTCGCGCAAATATATCTGTGTGTCGTATATTAAACAGAGATTTTCGTTTTCTCTTTCTATTTCATAATATGTTTCTTACGTAGACTTAAGCTTAAAATTCTATTTTTCAGCCGCCCCGTTAATATATATTTTGATTTTATTTACTTGATATTCTCAACAAATCTTGTAACAAGTTCCAAGATCTCATCACCTAGACGTTTTTAAGAGTGTCGACGCTCTCTTTCAGTGAGTGAAACGTCTTCTTCCTGTGCTGAAAATTTAGAATGAAGTCTGAGCCCCTAAATGAGAAAAAACCACTTGAGCTGCTGGCTGATAGTTTACCTAGATCAACATAGATTTTGGTAATATCAAAGAATCTCTCATGAATTCTGATTTCATTAAGCATTTTTCAAGTTTCACCTGTTAAAATATAAATGAAATTATTAATATATCAGTATCACTGGCTCTGATAACACAATATCATACCGATCAACAAAGCTACATGCATGTGTGATTTCAATTAGAGATTCAGTAATTTAAAATTAACACACTTGGCTTGAATTTCACTGAATATATTGAAAAACTCTACATATGTTTCGGATGGTTAACCCATTATCAAGAGTATACAATGTTACTCGGGTTGACCACCCGAAACATATGTAAAGTTTTTCAATATATTCAGCGAAACTTAAGCCAAGTGTGTTTATTTTAATTCATTGTTTTCAACATAATGTTTCACCAAGAGATTCCTTGATATTACGACTAGTATTTTACTTTTCTTTTTTTCACATAAGTATTATTTCATAGATCAATAGACCTAAGTGTTATGTTGTTTTCCAGTTGCATCACTCAGTTGTCTCAGTTGCGATACTGAAGAGAAATGTCGTTGTCCTACGTCAAAAATTTGTAAGCCAGAAGAAAAAGTCTGCTTTTCATCAGTGGTCCGAAATCGTCCTGCACCAAATGGTGGAATGATATATTTCAGGGGTTGTTCAATTGAAACAAATATCTGCAAAGACTTATTGAACATCAGTTTTGGCAAATGCTATCAATGCGGATCAAATAATTGTAATAACCATTCTCTGAAATTCCAATAGTGAAATAATTTCAAAGTCATGTGAAATAATAGCAATACTGGTATAAATAAAACAATGAATTCTTTAATATCATGAATTTTTTGTTTTCCGATAGCCTTTCAATTCCTTACAATTTGAGAAAACAAAAGAGTAAATAATATACAAGATTTATAGGCAGAAAGTTCAACAATGAAATTTGGCTGTGCTTGTTCATGCACCCAAGCTGCCAAGATTCAAATAAGACACCAAGCAGAATGTTTGAATTTGATTTTGGAAACATAAGGAGGAAATTCATTGCATAATGATTGAAAATACACAGTACTTGGTTCCGGCGCTACAGATAATCAGTAAACACACGTTAAGTAGCCAAAGAAAGGAGGAAATGTCGATTCGATCTGTCGGCATATCACATAATTCAGTCATTCGGGGGCCTTCATCATCTTATAATAATAATGATAATGTATAAGAATCTTTATCGTTTCTGATTAAAATACAGAAGAATAATCAGTAATCAGTATCAAGTGTGGGAGTTCATCTGAAGCTGCTTTACCACTACTAGCAAAAAAAATACAATCACTATATATAATTGATTTGACATAAAAACATTTATCTCTTGGATATTTTTTCAATCTATTTATATTTGAAGAGTTATTGAAAAGATCCATATTATCGTTAAGCATTTCAACATCCTCATATAAAATTTGGATATATGTTGTGGTATGTCAAAACCATTCGCACTACGTACATTCACATAATGATATTTAGATGTCTTTTTACCGGGACTTCATTCAAATATCAGGGACTCTTTGAGCTCAATATTTCAGGAATAACCACTCAAACTGATTATAATGTTGAGTCACATGCACTTTTCATTATAAGTTTCACAAATATCTAAGGCAACAATTTTGCATCCTTCCTATCATATTTCTAGAATTATATACAGATTACTGTGAAATATTAGATATTTAGTTTTTTTTGTCGTTTTAAATATTTTTTGGTATCTGTCATCAATGTTTTCCAGTGTTCTTTCTTCGACGGTTTTTTTGAACAGTGCTAGAAGATTATTGTTCCTCTTTGTTTCCTTCCATATTTGGGTTGTTTTTATTGAATACTTCATCATTTATTACTAATTTGTCATATTTTATTATCGCTCTGTGCCCTTTGCTCCTTGCCTCTTTCAGTTCGGGCATTAATGCTCGTTTTTCTTATTGGACGTTTTTCGGGAGGTCTTCGTTAATCCTAATTTCAGTACTTTTCAAGATATTTGGCGTTTTTCGTGATTTCACTTCTATTTTTCCTTTCATTTCGGTTTCATCTTCCTTCTCTTGGTCAGTAATTCCCTCTATTATAATGTTTTTGGATCTGATCGTGCGTTCTAACTTTTCTATTCTGTCTTCCTAATTTTTCATTTTTTCATTCAGTTTATTGTTTTCCTGTTTCACTTCTTGCAATTCTAACGCGATGATTACCTAGTTTCTGTGCTATTTCTTTCATGTTTGCATCTGTTTGTAGAAACATTTGTTCTATTCTCGCCATATCTTCTATTTTTAACTCTGATCGCGAGAAAAGCAGACCCCAGGTAATAAGTCGAAAGTCTAACTTTTATCGATCTATAGGTTTTAATAATTTAAATTTATTTCAAATAGTATTTCTTTTGCCTACTGATTAAGGATCTGGCAACACCGCTTTTTTTAGTCAACCAAGGTTCTGTTGTATAATGTTATATAATGGTTTGATTTTAGGTTAACCACTAGATAATTATTATCGTCTTACACTTTCATTCTAGAATATATCATCATCACAATATTGTATTTTGTGTAAAATGCGTGGTTCTTATTTGTAATTGATTTCCACTACAACACTCGAATTTTCGCGTTTAATGTAGGAGCAAAATCAACCAATGTTTCCACTTCTCAATTATTTTATTTCAACTTCTATTCTCATGTTTTTTCTAATTCCAACTTATGAAATTTTTTTCCAATTTATGGAAGTTTCAATCAATTTTCACTTAACTTAATTTTAACTTTTAATTTCATTTCAACTCAAACTATTGTATGTACCTATGCTGAAAATATATCAATTCGAATTTCATCAATGATTTTCTTCATCTATGGGTATATGTATCTATAATTCTCCATTTCAGCTTTGTCTTAACCCCATGTTCCAATTAATGAAACTTTTGATTTATTTCATGATACAAAGAAGATTTATAAGTCTAAGTAATCTTAGGCGCAAAAAATTTCAGATAGATCTTAAGGTAGATCTTTGACAACTGTATCTTATCAATAAGATCACATCGTGTTTTATTGTCCGTTCCAGTGATTCCTCGCTATCTTAGAAATAGGTTTAGTTTGCTTCATAATTAACACTTAGTGTATAAGGTAGTGAAATTTCAATGTACTTCTCCTCTCAAGTTCAGAATATGCATTTTAATCAGTCATTGATTCATATCGCCTTCGTTTCATTCATTTCTGAATCAATTATGCAGAAAAAAACGTGCAATAGTTAAGTTGATTGATAAATCCACTCAAATCAACTGAAAGTTCACGAACTGTGATATTTCAGTTCACGTTAAAAGTTTAAAACAGAAATTACACAATTTTTGCATTCAGATTATCAAAATTCGAGGTTACTAAATTGAGTGATATTAATTATATGCTTAACTGCAATATATGAACTGTTTAAATACACTTCATTCGAATTCACGTTTTCAAAATAAAATTTTGATAATTATATTATGCAACTCATATTATTAAACATACAACGATGTCTAAGTAATTATCTCTGCTTATTACCATTAATTTATCATGGTAACTCCCAAGAAACTCTCACAATATTTGTCTCATAATTCTGATGTTCGTACGTTATCCAGTGGCGGTTCATGAGGGTAGACTTGACAGACTCAGACCCTCCCCAATGAGTTATAATAGTAACTCATTGGGGAGGGTCAGTTTCAATCCATTCTTGGTTTTATGTTTTCAAAATCCTTTATTATTATGAATGAGAAATATGAATGTAGCTGTCATGAATGTTCATTCTGACCTCAATAAGTTATATTTTATAGGTCTTTCCAAATTTCAAAAGTTTTATAAATAAGTTGACACTTCTTCGTTTAAAACCTTGTTAAAGCTTAGATCTGTTTAAATTTTGGTTATATATATATATATATATATATATATATATATATATATATATATATATATATATATAAATATTAAAATAAATTAAACTCTTGGCTTAATGTTTCACGATTTATTTAACAATATGTATGTCAACATATTTCGAGCGTTGAAACGCGTTTCAACGCTCGAAACATGTTGACTATACATATTGTTAAATAAATCGTGAAACATTAAGCCAAGAGTTTAATTTATTTTAATATTCAATTATGTTTCACCAAGAGTTAAGCGAGAATTCAATCTCATTAATATATATATATATATATATATATATATATATATATATATATATATATATATATATATATATATATATATATATATATATATATATATATATATATATATATATATATATATATATATATATATATATATATATATATATATATATATATATATATATACTGATAGAAAAATTTAAGAAGTTATCAAAATTATTTCTATATTTCCAAGCACAGAAGTGAGCCCATACTTAATAAGCCACACCAGAAATTTTTCTCTGAAGCCGCCCATAAGTTTATTCCCTCAGAATCCTGTGCGATTTATTCAAAAAACATCAAAAACTTCAAATTCAGTACCCGTTTTTTTATTTCATGCTACTAACTTGCCTTATGGTATTTTCACGGTAAATTGATTGAAACATTCCTTTATGGATGGGAATTGAGCACATTTTAAATTTGAACATTGTAGAGAACCAAATTCTAGAGTCTTAAACTTATTCGGAAAAAAGTCAGAATATACATTATACATTATGAATATATGTATAAATATGTCGTAAATGATAATGGCCGTAAAGAAGAGACAAGCAATGACTATATCTCTGACCCGGAGAGTTCATGCGGAAGCCTAATTAACAGTGGTGACTTCCATTAAATACACTTCAGTAGATTTTTCTCGATCTCCAGGTCCATAGACCTTGAACTTGGTTACGCCGTTCTGAAGAAAGCCAATAAGCTTGAAACACGTGTCAGTGGCTTCTTCCAATTGCGGGCTACACCGATGATTTCTGCTTTGTATATATATATATATTTTTTTTTTTATTTTGAAAGTTTTTAGCATTAACAGGCTTTTTTAATATGAAAAAGTTTATTTCTGTTGACGTTTCGTTGTTATATTACAACTTTGTCAAAACTAATGAATAATTGAATTTATGAGTTACTATGGATATCAAATGTCAAACTTAATTTTTAAAAAAATCAAATTAGTTTTTTTGTATATTCACTTATTGATTTTCATTATCAGAGGAATATTTCTGGCTCAGCATTCGCTTCGGAAGTTTTAGTCTTCTTCACCAAGAGGAAACCTCTGAAAAACTCATGGTAAGCCAGGTGATTCTTAAGTGTGATTATATTTACATATATACAATTACATATAGTTTTTTATATACTTATCCAGAATGTGTATATTGTTCGTTTATGTGTGTGAAATTGAAGGTAGATCTGGAAAGAATGAGTTGTGAGATGTGATGTTTTGTGATTGTTGTGTGTTTATTTTGCGAGTAATTTAATAATTTATTTATTATCAAACAGGCAATAAATCAATTTATAAGATATATATATATATATATATATATATATATATATATATATATATATATATATATATATATTGGTTTAACGTGCTGATTCTCAAATCAAAATTGAATAATGTATTCAATAGATTAACAATGTACCGTGAGGGACAGTCTCAGTCCCGCTTTTCAGGGATACCCCGAGCATTTGTGCGGCATATAAATGAAATAATCATGAAATAAACACAAAAAAAAGACAGTACTGCCAACACCACACAGAAATGTCACCAGCTCCTCCAACAGTTTCCGAAAGAAATAACAGGAATCTGTTCGAAGTAGTGTCGAAGAGAAATGGGAACGTTTATAGAAGTTTCCTTCACAAATTTTCACAGAAATATGAATGAGTAATTCTATGTATACTGAAGAGAAAAAGGGAACGTTTATAGAAGATTCCTTTACAAATTTTCAGAGAAATATGAATAAGTAATTCTAGTAAATAATTACTGTCTCCTTGTTTGTTGCAAATCTTGACACTCATTGGTCATACTATTGTTTGAAATGCCATATTATTCTAAAAAATAAAAATTTGATTTTGATTTATTTGTTTTCTTTTTCCTTTTTTTTCCTTTAATTTTTTGAATTTTGAACTTCATATATATATATATATATATATATATATCAGTTTTCAAACTATAACGATGAATATATATATATATATATATATATATATATATATATATATATATATATATATATATATATATATATATATATATGAATATTATTGAATTTGAATTCGCAATGATTCGCAATGGGAATTTTGCTTCATCTTTTTTGCCTCCCAAAAACGCTTCATCCTCTCTGAATGCTCTTTCTTCCGTTCCACTTTACTCCAGGTGGACGATTTACTTTTTGCTCAAACTTTATATGTGCGATTTTATAGCGGCATTCAGTGCGATCTTCGAGATTTTTTATATTGATCTGTTGTAGATCCTCTTGGACCTCTTTTAGCCACTCTGTTCCGCAATTATTATTCATAATTATATTGAGTAGTTTCTTCGGTATTCTGGACTGTTTCATTCTGTAGACATGTGCATAGAACTTTGCTCGTCGTTTTCTGATTTCTTCCGTTATCGTATTTGTCTTTTGATACAGTTCATTTTGAGGTCTTTTCATCCAAATACCGTTTCTATTGATTGGCCCGTAAATCTTTCTGAGAATTTTTCGTTCTTGTTTTTCTATTTCTCTAATTCTTGAATGGCCGCCAATAACCATTGTTTCAGCTGCGTAGATTGCTTCTGGAAGAATCGTTGTGTTATAATGCCTCAATTGGGCGCCTCTCGAAATGCATTTTTTGTTATAGTGAGCCCATGTTACTTTGTAGGCCCTTTGGAGCTTGGTTATTCTCTGTTCATTAGCGATTCGGTTTAAACCTGAGGACTGTATACCTTCCCCGAGGTATTTAAAATGGCCTATCTGCAGAATTTGACCATGTTTTGTCATAAGAGAAGATTTATCTTTTGGTTTTCTTTCCATGTATTTGGTTTTATCATAAGAAATTTGTAACCCGGTTTTCTGCGCAATTTCATGTAGTTTTTCACGGCGCGAATCGCTTCAGTTCTGTTGTCTGTGATGATAGCAATATCGTCTGCAAAGGCGAGACATTTGACATTTATTCTATTCTCTTTTTTGATACCCACTTGTATGCCCTTCACGTGAAGTTCCCATTCCCTTATGATCTTTTCTAAAACAATATTGAAAAGAATCGGCGAAAGTCCGTCCCACTGCCGCACACCGGTTTTGATTTCAAAGGGATCTGATATTTCACCCATAAATTTTACCTTGGAAGTTGTACCTGTAAGTGTCTGTTTTATAACTGTTCGGGTCTTTCGATCGATTCCAAATTCTTTCATGATTTCGAAAAGGGTTTCGCGGTCTACCGAATCATAGGCTTTTTTGAAGTCAATGAATGTGATCACTGTATTTCTACATTTCCTCATCTGTAATATCGTCTTTAAAGTCCAGATCTGTTCAGCACATGATCGGCCTTTTCTGAATCCAGCTTGGTATTCCCCAATTAGTGGATCCGCTTGGTGTTCTACTCTATTTAGGAGTGCTTTAGAAAGTATTTTGTACGCAACCGGGAGTAAGGAAATTCCCCTGTAATTATTGATATCCATTTTGTCCCCCTTTTTGTGCAATGGATGTATCAACGCGCATTTCCAATGCTCTGGTATCTGTTCCGTTCTCCAGATTTCTGATATTAAATGATGAAGTTTTTGGGTCAAAGTAGTATCGTTCAGTTTCCAGAGTTCCGCAATAATCCCATCTTCTTCTGCTGCTTTGTTGTTTTTGAGTTGCTTGATAATTGCCGTAATCTCTTCCATATCAGGGGCTTGCGAGTCTGGATGCGTAAACCCCGAAAAGTCGAACATAAGTTTTTCTTGGGGTGGACTGCAGTTGAGAAGGGTGCTGAAATATTCGGCTAACATTTTGCAGTTATTTTTTGTGTTAGTTTCCAACGCGCCATCGGATTTCCTGAAGCAAAGAGTGGGCGCTTGGTATCCTCGCAAGTTTTCTCTGAAAGTTTTGTAAAAATCTCTAGTATTATTATTGGTGAAATCCTTCTGTATTTCCTGACAATATATTTATATATATATATATATATATATATATATATATATATATATATATATATATATATATATATATATATATATATATATATATATATATATATATATATATATATATATATATATATATATATATATATATATATATATATATATATATATATATATATATATATATATATATATACCATCTGGAGAAGTTGAAGAAAAAAACGGATTATTGTGGTGAAGATTAACAGAAAAAACTAATTCATGAATCAGTTTACAAGAGGTATATTACACGCACCGAAACAAGATAAGGAATTAGAAAATATGTTGGAATATAATGCAGTCTCAACGAGAAATGATTTCAGGATTTTTCACCAGAATATACGGAGCATAAATAAGAACCTGGATATGCTTAAAATTTATTTATCGCAAGTCAATGACCCATTTGATTGTATTGTTCTGACTGAAAGTTGGCGTGTCGATGGTTTCGACCTCCTCCAGATGAAGGATTATGATTTGCTATATAATAAAAGCGAGTTAAATAGAGCGGATGGTGTGGTAGTCTTCATTAATGCTAATCTGGAATATTCTTATGAAATTATAGATATTGGGAGATGTAAAGCAATAGAAATAAAAATCGTGGAAGGTCTCAGTACATTGGTGGTAACAGCTGTATATAGGTCTCATGATCTAGTGGATATTGAGTTTTTGAATAGCCTTTTCCCGTATTTTGGGGGGTCTCCTCTTACAGAGCTTCATTTCATGCAATTATTGGAGACTTCAATATAGATATACTGAATGAAAGTGACGTAGCATCTCAGTATATGGATCTTTTGTATGAGAATGGGTTTAAGGCTATGATTACCTCAATTACAAGACCAGAAAGTGGAACATGTCTGGATCACATCTTTCTAAAGACTAAAAATAATGGAGTAAATTGTAAATCTTATACTGTTAAGCTTGGTATAACGGATCATCATTCCACCATAATAGATATACCCCTTGAAGATCAAAGAAAACTTAATAACAACCAACCCAGTTATAAATATTTCACAGATTATAAGCAGATGATCAGAAACTTAAATAAATTTAACTGGGCCAGATTTTATGAAATAGTTGATATAAATGAATGTGCAGATTTCCTTATTGATACTATAAAAAGAGAAATCGAAAGATCTACAAAAAAAGTCAAAATGAAAAATTTCAATAAAAAGAGGAAAACTTGGATCACTATGGGACTTGTAAATTCAATCACAAGAAGAAACGAATTATTTAGAGTATACAGACAGGACCAAAATAACATACAATTGAAAAGAGAATATATAACATATAGAAATAGACTTCATAATCTTTTGAAAATAGCGAAAGAAGAGTATTTTAAAAAAAAAATCGACAACTGCGGTTCTGACAGCGGAGCACTTTGGAAAACCGTTAAAACTGTTAACGAAAATTATTACAGAAGAACAGGAATAAGCGAGGTTATAGGCTCTGCTGGAGATTTGGTTACAGAAAAAGCTGATATTGTTGAAGAGTTTAATGACTTCTTTTCTTCTGTCGGAAAAAATCTTGCAGAGGGTATTCGTAAACCTGTAAGAACAAAAATAAAGAGAATGTCTGTGAGGGACTCGCTTTTTCTTGCACCGACAACTCAGCATGAAGTCAGTGAAATGATAAAATCATTGAAAACCAATAAAACTCCAGGAACAGACGGAATACGATCAGAAACTCTGAAAGAAATATCAGAAGAAATATCGCCTCCTTTAACATACTTAATAAACAAAATAATGGTATCGGGTGAGGTGCCTAAGGCATTTAAAGTAGGTATCATAAAACCTTTATATAAGAGTGGCGACAAAAACGTATTATCGAATTACCGACCCATCACGCTAATAAGCTCACTAACAAAAATTTTCGAAAAAGTGTTAAAGAAGCGACTGATAGAATATTTGGAAAAGCACCATTTGATTTCTCCGAGACAGTTTGGCTTCCGAAAAAATTTTTCAACACAGGACGCAGCCGTGTTCTTGACGTCCAAAATATATCGAAGCCTTGAAAAGGGAAAAAAATCGATGGCTGTATTCTTAGACCTTGCGAAGGCCTTCGATACAGTTCATCATGGGCAGTTGTTGCAGGTGTTGTGGGATATTGGTTTGAGGGGAATTGTGGGCGATTTAATGACAAGTTACCTGAAAGGTAGGGAGCAGTATGTAAAAATTGATTCAACTTGTAGTAGGAAGAATATTGTAGAGTATGGTGTCCCGCAGGGTACGGTGTTGGGTCCTGTTTTGTTTATTATATACATGAATTGTATACTTAATGTTGACTCAGCAGGTGAGATATCAAGTTTTGCAGATGACACTGTAATCTTTTACGAAGATGAAACATGGGAAAATTTGAAGGGGAAGGTGGAAACAGATTTGGGCCATTTGATTGACGCATTCAGTGGTATGTTTTTGACAGTTAATTTTAATAAAACGTGTTTTTTGGCCTTCAGCTGTCTTGCATCTAATGTCCCCAAATATGATAAATTGAGAATTTTTAAAGATGATACAGTTATAGAAATCTTAATGAAGGATCAAGTAAAGTATCTTGGTATTATAATTGACAGACATATGAGATGGAATTCTCATATAAGTGGCATGGTGTCTGGCTTGAGGGGACTATTGCAAAATTTTAGATTTCTAAGACAAGTTCTAGACCTAAAAAGACTGAAAGTAATTTATTATGCTTTGGTTGAAAGTAGATTGACATATGGGAATTTGTTATGGGGATCAGCTGCCAAATGTCATATAATAAAATTAGAGAGATTCCAAAAACGAGTACTAAAATTAATGCTTAGTAGGACTAGGGATTATCCATCGGATAAACTATATCGGGAGGCAGATGTTTTGGATATTAGACAGCTCTTTTTTTTGAAGTGTGTAATCGTAAAATATGAGGAACGGCTGAAATTAAATTATATTGAACACGACTATCATACCAGAAGTGTTACTCAGCAGAAAACTAGAACAGCCTTTTGCTCCACTACTGTGGGGCGCCGATCTCTCGAATATCTGGGAAATAGATTATTTAATTTTCTACCACATGAAATAAGAAATCTGAAAACTAGGAAAAAATTCGTAGTTAGAACGAAAACGTTTCTCATGGAGCGATCTAGAAATCTCATCGGCTCCTTGATGGAATGAGTGGTTGGAAGCGCTCTGTCTGGGGTGTTGACTTTGGGTTTGTTTTCTGAATGAATGATGTTACTTTGAATTATTTATATTTTGAATTATTGTTTTGGTTGAAGAAATTATTGTTTAAGTTGAGGAAATTGTTATCCCACGCTCTGGCAAAGCCTTTGTGGGAATAGAGTAGTTTTTGTTTATTTACATTTTGGATTTGACAGTAGGAAAGTCATATTATAGAAAACAATGTGCCAATTTATATATTACAAAATTCTGTAGCCAATTTATGTTAAATAAACTATATTATTATTATTATTATTATTATATATATATATATATATATATATATATATATATATATATATATATATATATATATATATATATATATATATATATATATATATATATATATATATATATATATATATATATATATATATATATATATATATATATATATATATATATATATATATATATATATATATATATATATATATATATATATATATATATATATATATATATATATATATATATATATATATATATATATATATATGATATATATATATATATATATATCATTTTTATTGACGTTTCGTTGATTCTCCTCAACATCATTAAAACCGTTTACCACTAACCATTAAGTCAGGTTTGTTAATTTTAATTGTATAATCATTAAAACTATTGGATAATTGAATTTTATAAATTATTATTGATATCAAACGTCAATCGTAATTTTTTAAGAAAATCAACATGGCTTTTTTGGCCGCTTTTAATATTCCCAGGAATATTTCTGGCACAGCATTAGCTGTAGTTTATTATCTTCTTTAGCATAAGGAAACCTCTGATAAACTCAAATGTTATTATGCACACATATGTATGTAAATATTCGCCTTTGGTGATGATCTCGTTGATATAATCAATTGGAGTCAATATTTTCTATTTGGAAAGATTAGTTTTTGGTAAAAGCAATAAAGTTTCTTATTGTATTCATTATAGTTCATTTATTAATTGTAATTCATTCAATTAAATTAAAGAATATGAAATTCAAATTTCATATTCTTATATTTCATATTATTTATTATAGTAAGAGAATAGATGATTGAAAACTACTAAGTATTAGTAGTAAGTATTTTGTTGCTAACAAGTGTAAGTGTTCATGTCACTCGGCCAGAAGAAGAGAAAACAGGTGAACTAAGAGAATTATCGAAAGAATCCGCAGAGGAGAACAGATAAGAGATATTAAGAAAGATCTCTGGTCTGATGACATTAAGGAGAGTCCTCAGTTGGATGACAGTAATTGAATATTAATAATAATGACAAATATTCAAGATCATCAGTAGAATAGGGTGGTTGTTCCATTAATACTCTGCCACTTTCAGTTAATAATTTTTATTACTGAAATATGATTTTCCTCTAAAAAGTAACAATCATATGGGCTTCTTCAATCTCAATCAGTATAACATAACATTTTCTCGAGCAAGGTGGCCGATTATCGTGACAAACAACATGATTCAATTTTTTTCAGTTTCACTCATCGAGTTTTATGAAGAAACATCGGCTTTCTCTTTGCGTTGGTTAAGAAAATTAGAGCTGATATACGAACCAGCAATTATCTGGTAGTATTCTGTCATGATTCCTCGAAGGCACTGCCGCGAAGCGAATGCTTTTCTGCGAATAATTTCTCGAATTTCTGAGTAGAAAATAAGACATTAAAGTTATCATATTCCGGGTAACATCACCATCTATGATTATTTCCAGGCGTTCATCGAAGATAATCGTGTGTTACCGCAGGATCGCAGATGTGAGGATAAGATGGGAAGAGCAATTTTGGCGAGTGATAAAATGAGTGGTTCTCATGTCTGGCCGGAGGTGAATTTATAAATTGGCTTTTGCGGCCCGTTTGGCGCTCAGATTCGCAGACTGAGTTGCGGCCGCACGCACGCCTTTTCAGTGGCGTCGCACGATTTAATTTGAAAGTACCACTGCAAAAATAATAATAATAGAACTTTATTAGTACTCCATTAAAAAGATTTTTTAACATACTTTATTCAAATTGCATTGGTATAACTTCACAAACTATAGAGTACTAACAGGTATCCCACCTCAGCATTTTAAAACTTTATGCATTCATTCAAAAAAATTTTCTAACCATAACTCAGCATTATCATTCCTACCGTTATAATTATCTACAATGAAATTCTCAGTAATGTCATTTAAGTTTAACTGTGGCTTGTTTGAACTAAGTGTCTCTACTATTTTTCTTATTATTTCTGGAAGATCTAAAGATGGAATTTCAGGTATCTTATTTATGTCTTCTACAATTTCTTCTAAGTAATAATTGAAAACTGGATCAAAATCAGAATCCAGGTATAGATTTACTATTTCTCTAGGTAGTTCTACTGAATTATTTCGAAACTCACCACTTTTTTTTATAGATTTACAAATCTTTGTCATTTTGTTTATGGCTACCAATTCTGCACGTAATTTCAATTCTTGATGTATTTTGTACTGAAAGGTACATTTTTTCTATTTCATCTGGACGAATTGCTTTTAGTTTCTGAGATATCTTATCATCAACTGCTTCTTCAGCTTGAATTCTCAAGTGGACCAGAACGGAATCTTTCTCGTTTTTATACATTATTTGAGGAAAATTCCCGATTTATAATTTCGTTATTTTTTAATTTTTTTTAATAGTGAATGATTCGAGATGAATGTTTAAAACTGAAACAAGAATTTATTCAATAAATACAGTATTAACTTAAGTCTAGAATATAACAAACCTGAAACAAGAATCGAGAAATCAATGTCGATTGGATTAATCTTGAACTTTGCGTCCACAAAATAAACAAACAGAATAGGAGGTTAAAATAAAATAAATACTGTAAGACGGTTTACAGAATAATATATATATACGGTTTACATATATATATATATATATATATATATATATATATATATATATATATATATATATATATATATATATCATACATATATATATATATATATATATATATATATATATATATATATATATATATATATATATAAATATATATATATATATATATATATATATATCATATATATATATATATATATATATATATATATATATATATATATATATATATATATATATATATATATATATATATATATATATATATATATATATATATATATATATATATATATATATTTATATATATATATATATATATATATATATATATATATATATATATATAAGTATATTAAAACTATGTTTCGATAATTTTTTGACAAAAGAGAATATAGAGATCGATGCCTATATTTATTGAAAGCGTAAGATAGTTACTGTTTCCTACTATAATCTATTCATCAGTTAAAACCACGTTCAACAAATGAAAGGACTTCAATCCTCACATACCCTCCTAATAATTGTGAAACAGAAATATATAGTAAGTCGTATGCATATATTTATAATTGCATGGAATAATGTACATCTCAGATCTTAGGAATCTATGAAATGAACTTGAATACATCTAACATTGAAAGTTTCACAAGTCCTTATCAATTAAGATACTAAATTTTACAACTCTAGTTTTTTTGGACAATTTCCTCTAATTTGATGAAGTAATGCGTCATCTAGGTTGCGGTTGTATAAATGCTCGTTGTCAATTCTCAGTACATGAAAGAAAGTTACTACAAGAAAAAAAATTCTGCAGTTCTCTTGCTATATTATTGCACTTATAGAAATTCGATATCAAAATATACTAAAACTTTCTTTCGATAAGTTTTTGACAAATTTTTCAAAAGAACATTATAGCAGAGCTGGCTATGTGAAACTTTGTATATACTATGTGAAGTTTTCAGTGCACCTGACGCTAAGTCTGATGTAATCAATGCAGATTTCACTTCTTTCATTATATTCGATTGACTGATAAAACTACTTATAAACCTTTTATTCTGAGCCACTGTCGTAGAGCAGTCAGCAAAGCACCTGTCACCCGTTGCTTAGACTGAAACTAGCCTGGGGGTCCACGGTAATGACTTCATCAACAATCGTCTGAATCCAAGGCTTCGGTTATACTGGACGGACTCAGTGGTGGCCTTGCAATATACAACCAGCTGTACCCTGCTGTTTTCGATATCTGATCGGGAATATAGAATTTGGTAATGGTTGTAAATGACATCTCGAAATCTAGATATTAAGTTGTCCATATTGAACGCAGGGGTGAATTGGTATTTTTAGTCAGTAGTCAATTCATATTTCACTACCATTTCAGGTTTACTTCCCACTCCACATTTCGATACTACAATGATGATATTATATACATATTATATATATATATATATATATATATATATATATATATATATATATATATATATATATATATATATATATATATATAATCTTCATTTAAAGTTCTCATAATACAATTATATAGGTAAAACAATAGTAACTATTCAAATTTTGGGATCTATCTCGTCAATTATGTTGCCTAAACAAAGATAATACATTTTCTCACAAAGACCGTAGCCTGTGGTGAGTACGAATAATGTCTATTTATATTCTGCAATATTTTATGCCTAAATATATATATCAAGATATCTATTTTAATTATTTGAGAAAAAATTATTAATATAATCTAAAATTATATAATTATTATAATCTAAAAATCTTATTAATCTAAAAATTTGATAACAATATTTGGGAGAAGAGAATATCAATTTGTAACACTATAATATACTGCTTTACTACTATTTTAGCTTTTAAATGCTCACCAGTCGAAGAATAATATATCTGTCCTTTGTTTTCATCAAGTTCTTTAAGGCAGACTTGAATTTTTTAATGTTAATCATATATTTCAATTCAAATGGCAATTCATTATAGATTCTTGGTGCCAAATATAGTAGTAGGAGTAGCTACGAAGACATATAGATTTACAGTATTGCGGAATTGATAAAGAGTTTCTGCTATATCTGGTATACACGCTATGTTCTAAAAAGTAACAACTGTCTATTTTTTTTCGTGAAGATGAGCAACGATTGAACAAACAGCTGTCGTATATCCAGCATGTCAGCATCTTTATACAGAATGTCAGTAAGATATCTGATGATGAAGGATTTTCAGCAGCCATTTTTGTTGTATTTCGAGCTTTTTTATAACTGTATGATAGGCACCACCCCACGCAACAATACCATATCAGAGACTCCGCCAGTGCTTTGTAGATTATTGTTAAATGCTTTATGTCTAGAATAATTGTCAGTTCTTTAAATTTGGATATTAATCCTCTAAGCTTACCAATTAAGCTTCTGACGTGGGAATCCCATTTAAGGTGCGAATCCAGTATAGTTCCTAAGTATTTGCATTCGTGTGTGCAAGGAATGTTAAATGTCTTTTCTGCTATTTTAATTTTCAGTGGCCCACTGGGTCGAAGTAAGCGCTTATATTCAGCAAAATGAATGTATTTCGTTTTATCTTCATTATTAGTTAAGAGGTGCTGCTTTAACCAATTATAGATATTCACAAAATCAGATTCTGCTTTGGTTTTGATATCGCTTCAATTTGCTCCTGAGTAAACTATCGCGGTATCGTCTGCAAAACTGCTTATCCTACCTTCACTCTCCAACAAAAAAAGTTTATTGATATAGATTGTGAATAGTATTGGCCCTAATATTGTTCCCTGAGGTATTATTACATATTCTATCATCCTTGTATTAATAATCTCAGATGGACACCATTAATTCCAATCTCTTCTAGAGGGCTCAATATATATATATATATATATATATATATATATATATATATATATATATATATATATATATATATATATATATATATATATATATATATATATATATATATATATATATATATATATATATATATATATATATATAGAAACTCAAATTGCAGATCTCTTATGATTCAAACCGACTACATGGAAAGACAACCGAAAAATTAATCTCCTCTATCACAAAACATTAACCGAATCGCTGCAAACAGAGAACTCTAAAGGGCTTACAAGCTTAGAATGGCGTTTTATACAGTTGCATTTCGTCAAGCGGCAAGTGAAGGCGCTAAAACGCAACTGTTCTTCCTGTAGCAGTTTATGCAAATGAAACACTGACGGTCATTCAAGAACCAGAGAAAAGAAGAAACAAGGACTAAAAATTCTCAGGAAAGTTGGATTATTGGCATTCGCATGAAAATACTTCAGAACGAATTTTATCAAAAGGGAAATACAATAACGGAGGAAATCATAATACGACGAGCATAAATTTATATTCACATAAATGTTTACAGGATGAAACAGTCCAGAATATAGAACAAACTACTCAATCTGGTAACAAAGAGTAAATGCTGCTCAGAGTGACTAAAAGAGGTCCAAAAGGATCTACAACAGATCAATATAACAAATTTCGAAGATCGCACGGAGTATCGCTTTAAAATCGCACATGTGATGTTTGAGCAAAAATCATGGAGTAAACCTAGAATGAAATGAACAGATGAACGGAAGAAAGAGGATTCTGAGAGGAGAAAGCGTTTCTGGGAGTCAAAAAAAGCTGATGTGAAGACCCTAAAGATTGCTAGAATTCAAATTCAATTGCACTTCAAATGGAGAATAATAGTTATTGTAATAATAATGATAACATCGATCTAATTTGTAAGGATAAAGGTATATCAACTCACTGAGGAAGTAAAATGAAACTCCTCATATAATAATGAAGGGGTCATATAATAATCATTCGAAAATAATCCGAATTTTAACATTTTCTTTTTCTTTCTTCTTTAGGTTTTTTATTAGGTTCCTATTTATATCACGTGAAAAAAAAACAGAAAAAATAATGGTAAATTACTAGCAAATCAGAATCAATTCATTTCGAATTATTAAGAGAGAACATTATAAATTCTAACTACTGTGAATTGTGTTGGAACAAACGCAAACGTACAGTTCATATTTCATTTCTCAAATATGTTCTACACCTGTCCATAGTAGGTGCATAATTTCAATATCAACCTCGGAAACAATGAGATTTTTAATGAAATTATAATGTGATACTTATCGATGATTTCTATTTGCGAATTTAAGATGCCTTAATAAACAAAACTATTGCGAAAGTTTAGCCCACATGAACAACTTTTATTTTGTCATAAATATTTTTGTTATATGATTAAAGTATTAATAAAATAGTATTTTATAATAAAAATTTTATATATTTATTATTTTATATTATATCATATTATATTTCATCACATTACATTACATTATATTATATTATATTATATTATATTATATTATATTATATTATATTATATTATATTATATTATATTATATTATATTATATTATATTATATTATATTATATTATATTATATTATATTATATTATATACTATATTATATTATATTATATTATATTATATTATATTATATTATATTATATTATATTATATTATATTATATTATATTATATTATATTATATTATATTATATTATATTATATTATATTATATATATTATATTATATTATATATATATTATATTATATTATATTATATTATATTATATTATATTATATTATATTATATTATATTATATTATATTATATTATATTATATTATATTATATTATATTATATTATATTATATTATATTATATTATATTATATTATATTATATTATATTATATTATATTATATTATATTATATTATATTATATTATATTATATTATATTATATTATATTATATTATATTATATTATATTATATTATATTATATTATATTATATTATATTATATTATATTATATTATATTATATTATATTATATTATATTATATTATATTATATTATATTATATTATATTATATTATATTATATTATATATATTATATTATATTATATTATATTATATTATATTATATTATATTATATTATATTATATTATATTATATTATATTATATTATATTATATTATATTATATCATATTATATTATATCATATTATATTATAATAAAATAATAAATCTGAGCTGTATCTATTCACTACTAATACAAATTGATGGCGACATGAAAAAGGTGCGATTTAGCAATAATTATGAGATGATAGATTCATAACCAACAATATTTTATTGAATTACAATTCATGAGGTCCTGATCTCACTTGTGAATCACATTCTGTGCATACAGTGCACGTACAAAAATTTAATAACCACCCAATATACAGAATTCGCTCTATGTGCACGTCAATTCAAGAAAATCTTTGCAGTTGTTAACTTTTAACTCAACTTCATACTAAATTTTTAGTTTTACAGCAACATTTCATAATTAGTTTTGAAAATGTCTACAATGCCAACCTTCAACATCTTTCTTCGTATAATAAATCCAACATTGTGTGAGTTATGTTCATATGTGAAATGTTATCTTATACTATGTAGGTATAGGTATACCATGAATTTTTACCTGTTTATTTATTTTTAGATGTTCTGATGAAGCAACTGAGAAGTTGCGAAAGCTCAGCAATAAACAATAAATCGTAAATTGGACGAGTATAGTTTGAATTTCTCCAAATACCCCTTCAACTTTAACCAATATTTATATATATATATATATATATATATATATATATATATATATATATATATATATATAAAAATTGCAATGTTAGTCGCCGACTATTATGAAAAGGAAATACAGAGTATTGGGGTATGCGGCAAAAAAGGAAAAAAGAAAACTCTTTAAAGTGAATCCAAGTTTTGTTTTTTAGTTTGTGTTTTGTGTTTTCTTGTTGTGGTGAAGTCACAGATACCGTTTCAGTCTATACTCCTGTAACGATATAATGGTTAAGTTGAACATCGGTTGGTAACAACTAATTTTTACTGACGTTGACGTGACTGTGTACCTTGACAAATGTCAAATAAACTGATCAGTTATCATTGTATACATACATATTCTACATATTCTCTCTATATAAAAAAATTTTTTCTTTTAATTGGATTAGCTTATTTTTTGGACGATTGTTTTCGATAGCTCTATTTTGCAAATTGTACAGACATCGATTAATACCAACCTCGAGAAAGTGTGAGTTCATGCTTATTTGATCTTACTCTTTCATGAAAATGATGAAACTTTGTCTTTGTAGATCCCTGAGGATGGAAATAAATATTTCCGAAAGCTTGGATTCACTTTAAAGAGTTTTCTTTTTTCCTTTTTTGCCGCATACCCCAATACTCTATATATATATATATATATATATATATATATATATATATATATATTTTATTTCGAAAGTTTTTAGCAATAACAGGCTTTTTTGATATGAAAAACTTTATTTTTGTTGACGTTTCGTTATTATATTACAACTTTGTCAAAACTAATGAATAATTAAATTAAATTTAATTAATTTCAAGAAATATATATATATATATATATATATATATATATATATATATATATATATATATATATATATATATATATATATATATATATATATATATATATATATATATATATATATATATATATATATATATATATATATATATATATATATATATATATATATATATATATATATATATATATATATATATATATATATATATATATATAACTATATATATATATAAAATCTCTATTAGGTACCTAACTATTGCATGAGTTCTTTTGCCGGTTCATTTCATTCAAACTTCATTCGAAAAACGTTTCATTTCATTGATTATCGCCGTGAATCTCTTGACCATGACACTTAGAATTGAAATTGAACAAACATAACGGTGTGACGACAAAGTGAAGTTTCAGGTAATTGAATTATAACATCAAAAGTCAAACGTCATCATTAACTCACCATTTTAATTTCCTAACAAATTGAAATGTTACCTTTGTCGGTAATAACAAACCGACCGACAAGGAAACGATTTTTTCTAGACGCAGTAATGGTTTTTGGAGTTAATGCCACTGCTATTGGTTACGCAAGGTTTTGTGTAGATAATTAGATGACTTTCACCCTCGCCACTTTTATTTCAATCGGTTTCCTTTGTGTTGCTTTGTTTCACCTGCCATGTAAACTAATTTAGTTCGTTGTAATCCCCACCCGAATACTACGTTATTAGCAAATGCAAACAATAGATTAGTTATCGTATCTTGATGTTTTGAGAAAAATGTAGAACTACAGCAGACTTTTTATTGAATATTTCCAAAATTCAATGGACGATGAATCAACTTTGTGATAGTTCATATTCAATTGAGAGGTAATAAGAAATAGATAATTGATGAGGCCAATACTTGGAGAAAATTAATATCCATAATGAAACAATATTTAGAATTTTCTCATAATTTAATATAAATACACATGACGACGTTTCGAAGTACTACTTCTTTATCAAATGCTGGATTAATACTACTTCAGTATTAATCCAGCATTTGATAAAGAAGTACTACTTCGAAACGTCGTCATGCGTATTTATATTAAATTATGAGAAAATTCTAAATATTGTTTTATTATAATGAGAAATACTTGTCTAAGAATCACTAACTGAACAATTCTTTATTCGAATAGTTTTTACCTCATTATCAAGTAACAAGTATTTATCTTTCATTTGAATATTTTCTGTATAAAAGTAAAATCTGAAAGACTTGGTTTCTATCATCAATTGAAAAATAAAATGGTAAACTGAATACCGTGTTCTGAATTCGAAGATTTCTCATGTTTTTAGAATTGTTAAATAAATGTATATCTACAATTTTTCATTCACTCTTAATATGTGTCGAGCTAAAGGCTCATTAATTGAAATTAAAAGAACTGATTCAAGAAGTACCTATGAATTGATATTGTGGATTTATTTATATTTTATGATTGAATGAGTAAAAATACTCTGATTCTGAATACTCTGAACAAAATTCTTCGAAGCGCTACTCAACGATTACCAACAGTTTGATTCATTCCAAGATGTGAAAACATGTGAGGTCTGTTCAAAAGAAAATGTGTGTTTTGAATTTTCACAGGCTGTGCACATTCGATTATCGAAGTTTTGTTTTCGTTATGTTGGTACACAAACGTTTTGCATGTGTTGAAATTATCATCCATTTTGGTTTAATAGTTTGTTTTTGACAATTGAAAAAGTTGGCAGCTTTCAATGCGTTCTTCGATTTTTTACTTTTGAAGAAAATTGATCGAAGAACCTGTATTGAATTTTGAATATCAGATATGGTCGAAAAGGGCATAACTGGTGAATGATCGTGAGTATATGGTTATGACGTGAAAACCAAGTCCCAATCATACCAATGGAAACAGTCAGAAGACCCAAGAACGAAAAAAGCACGCCAAGTTCGATCAAATCTGAAGGATTTGCTCACTGTTTTCTTTGATGACAACGGCGAGGTGCACCATGAGGTCTTGCCAACAAGTCGTACGGTTGATAAGGAACAATACAAAGAAGTTATACAACGGCTGCGCCAAGCGATACGGCTCAAACCATCGAAATTGTGGAAAAAAAAATTATGGTTTCTACATCACGGTAATGCTCCAGTTCACACATCAACGCTTGTTTGTGATTTTTTCGCTTAAAAAACACCGAAATCGTTCCTAAAACTCCGTATTTACCAAGTTGGTTCCTTACGACTTTTTCCTATTCCCAAAAACGGAAGAGACCAATGAAAGGAAAGCGTTTCGACACAATTTATGAGATAAAGTCAGAATCGAAGAACGAGCTGATGGCCATACCGACAAGCGCATTTCAGAAGTGCTTCGAGAATTGGAAGAATCGCTGTCATAAGTGCATCTGAAGGGGATTACTTTGAAGGGGACGAAATGGATATCGATGAATAAATACATAGTTTTCGAAAAAATTCAGAATTCACCTTTTCTCCTGAACAAACCTCGTATACCAAAGGTATGAATGAAAATTATCGAATTCTGCCAATTATTTTGAATTATATGAATAATTTCGGAATATTTCATCACGAAATACATTTTGCCAACTTTGAATCTTTTGACTCAATTTTAATATATTTATTTAAATAGGTCCGTGATTTGGGCTTCAGTTAAACACTTCTGGTACGAATTTCAATCTCGAACTTCTGATTTTAATTCAATTCTTTATTGAATTGAATTCAGCAAAATGCACCGTTCAACTACTGTTCTGAAATTGAATGTTACAGTCACAGTAACCTTCTAACACTGATCAAATGAGTTTTGAGATATGCTGTTCGATGATGGTGGTGTGTTGCTTCTATTAATCTCGTTCTGATAAGGTGAGAGATCTTGGTGTCAAAGCAGATCAAAGCTTTCCTTTGTCCCACACATCACCCAACTTATTTAATCTGCTACGAAAATATATGGATTCGTTATACGTAATGGCAAATATTTTAAAAATTCCTCAACATTCATAGGAGTATTTAATACCCTAACCCGTAACAAGTTAGAGTTTGGCAGCATGATCTGGCATCCCATTTACACTAACCTTCAAGGTCATCTTGAGGCTATTCAGAAAAGGTTCTTGAAATTCTTAGTTTGGAGGGAGTATAAAGTTTATCCACAGATCAAGAGTCAATCATAACGAATTATTGAGTCGATTCAGTTTAATCTCATTGTAGTGCCGGAGAGAAATTTAATCACTCAAATTTTTGTACAAATTACTGCACAATAGTATTGATTGTCTTGCTCTCTTGTCCGCTTTGAAATTTCGTGTTCCTAGGCAAAATTTTTGTACTACAGAATTATTCCACCTAGAGACTCTGAGGTCCAACTCCCTAATACAATCCCTCATTTGGTCTATGGAGTCTACATTCAATAGACTAGCCAATAATTGTACATTCACTTTGAGTCCATAGAATTTATTATCAGTTATTGTGTGAACAAAGAAACATGACTAAAATGATTTGATTTAGATTGGGTTCTTTGTAATACTTCATTGGATGCTATAATATAGTTATAAGTTACTACTTTTTTAGACTAGATTGAGCTCTTTGTTTTTCGTTTTAATTATTTAGTTAGTATTCATCATTGTTATTACTTTCTGTGAGAGGGTGTTACACCTGTTGAGAATAAAGAACTCATTATTATTATTACTATTAGTGTTTCTCTTAAGGTTTGTGAAATCGTTATAGATTGAATATAGATGTTGGATGTCTACTCTTCCATTGAAAGTGTTCTCTAAACTTTTTAAAAAGTTTTAAAAGTTTTTCTCGTTGAAATGGTATTATTGTAACTTAAACTTTGTTTTTTATTTTTCTTATATTCATTAATAAATGACACGGAGGTTTCACTTATCTCTTGATGAAACATTATGTTAAAAATTATAAAATTAAAAATTAACACACTTGACTTAAGTTTCACTGAATATATTGAAACCTCTACATATGTTTCTGGTGGTGAGTAATATTTTATACTCTTGATAATGGGTTAACCACCCGAAACATAAGTAGAGTTTTCAATATATTCATTGAAATTAAAGTCAAGTTTGTTAATTTTTAATTTTATAGTTTTTATATATATTAATGACAGTCATTCAAATTTTTGCATATCAATGAGTTTCTATACGTACTCCCAATTTTTGTGATGTTCGATCTATCAATATTGCATTCATTGTATGATATATTATAATTTCAATAAGTTTTTCTTTGAGTTATTGTTTTGTGTATATATTATGATATGACATGACATAGAGCTATCTGTGCTATTACAAAATCCAAATGTTTTGATATTTTTGCTAGTACTTGTTATTGAGGGAAACAAAATACAGAAAAATGTTCAGGAAGAAACACCTTTTGTGAATGCAATTTTATGACAGCAATTTCTCTCTTAACCCTTCGGAAACTCCAAAAGTATCAAAGAATTTCGTAGATTCAACCAAATTGTATATACTTAGTTACACGAAACAAAATCCTTCGAAGTTTTGCCGCATGTTTAACTAATACCCTGTATATATCAGTCGGTTCATTTAGAGTATGTTTATTATACAGTCACCATAGATAATCCTCAAATTTCCGAACATTTATGTAAATTCAACAACACACAGAGTGGAAAATCTTCCCTACCATATCAACATTATATGTTCATTCCATCGCTAAAATACCTGAGGAGAGCTTTTCATAATCACGGCGTGATATCATCTACATACCTCCTTCTATGCAAATGCGAAGAAACGAGAAAAATCAAATTCCGATTTACCATGGAGATTGCCTGCTATAATCCACCGAATTTTTCCTCTAGTTCAAGGCTGAACCGATGTCATCGGAGAGATCTTGCCGATATGATAACATCTTCATTTCGAGAACAATCGGGCGTGGTACGAAGCGTTTGCTGAAACAAATTTCCGATTTTCCTGTTACGGGTACTGCGGCTTCAATCTGATATCGCCATCGAATAGATTATTAGGAGATACTCGTAATTCGCATGACGGAACCCAGCTTTGCGTATGATTCCGATCATGACAAACATCGAATTCGGAGAGAATGCAAGTAATTTCAGATGATATACGGGGGCTTCCAGAAATAAATGAAACGAATATGAGATTATGTAAGCTAGGCGACATTTGTATACAGCTGACTTGATGGTCGGTGGTAGTACCGATAATCTCAATTCAGTTTCCTCAGCCGATTCCGTTCAGATGAAAACCATTCATCTAACTCAGCGGTGTACAATAATAATAACAATGATAAGTTCTTTATTCGCAACAGGTATAACACCCAATTACAGAAAATAATAACAATGTTGTAAGCAACTAAAAAAATTAAAAAATGATTCAACAAATGGCTCAATCTAATCTAAAAAAAAATAGTAACTTATAGCAACAACATAGCATCCAATGAAATATTACAAATAACTCAATCTAAATCAATTAATTTTAGTCAATTTTCGTTGTTCACAGAACTTCTGATAATAAATATTATGGATGGAGTCATAGTGAATGTCACAATTATTGGCAACCCTATTGAATGTAGACCCCATAAACCAAATGGGAGGTTGCATAATTCTGTGTTACCAGAATTTTGCCTAGGACTACGAAATTTCAAAGGGGACAAGAGAGGACAAACAATACAGTTGTGCAGTAATTTGTACAAAAATTTGAGTGATAAAGTTTCTCTCCTGCTCTGCAATGAGATTAAACTAAATCGACTCAATAATTCATTATGATTGTCTCCTTTCTGTGAATAGACTTCATCCTCCCTCTAAACTAAGAATTTCAAGAACCTTCTCTGAATGGCCTCAAGATGGCGTTGAAGGTAAGTGTAAATGGGATGCCAGATCATGCTGTCATATTATAACTTGCTACGAATTAGGGTATTTGCCATTACCTAAAACGAATTCTTATATTTTCGTAGCAGATGAAATAAGTTGGGTAAGGTGTGGGACGAAGGAAAGCTTCTGGTCGAAGACTACATCAAGATCTCTCGCCTTATCTGAACGAGAGAGAACCTGACCACTCGCGCTATAATCACAGTCAATTCGGTCTCTTTTCCTTGTGAAAGAAACAACATTACACTTTGACACATCAAACTCAAATAATTGTCCTCACACCAACTAGCAACATGGTCCAGAGTTGCGAGTACAAGTTACAAGGACTCATATATATATATATATATATATATATATATATATATATATATATATATATATATATATATATATATATATATATATATATATATATATATACATATATGAGATGGTAATGTTCGTTTATTGTCATAATGTGGGGCTGTGTGTTAGGACAAAAAAGAATATTGAAGAATTAATATAAGTCTAGTAAATTTTGTCCATATTTTCTGGAATGAAATGTTATATCTACTCAACTCATGTGTTATTTATTCTTCAAGTGAATTGGAAATGGAGAGAAAGAATCTAGCAGAATGTTAACATACTTCATATGAGAAGGAAGATTCTTAAATGTCTCAACTTAAATCTTCAATTCAAAATGAGATATTTTATAAATACTTCTCATTGAAAAGTAACTCTTCACTTTTTTGGCATACTTGATTGATTTGAATTTTCGGGAGTAAAAACATTTCCAGTGGTTACAATGAGTTTTTTCAGCACATACCTGTACCTACTCCATCTGTCACGAACGTCACAAATAACAATTAGAGCTGTAAGTTACAACTCATAGGTTCATATTTCAAGCGAAAATGTCTAAAGAAAAATGAATATTCAAATCATACAACCCGTTAGAAATTCAAAAAGTGAAGTTATTTAACAAGTGTTCTCTTCTACAAATTCGGAGTAATATACGTGTTGTTTAAAAGTATGAACTGCGAATCTGAACAGGCCCAAGAACTTGTTCAACGGCTTTAGGGCAATATGAGGAATCAAACTTGAAATTTTGATGTATACATAATTATCTTCATTCATTTTTTGAGTTTCTTTCAATGTACTGATCTCACTATTGATTGAAATAAAATTACTAAGAATGTTTCAGTTCACTCGGAAATATTGGAACTCTGATGTAATTTTGTAGGTGAATTGAGAACTAAGTTGAAGAATGCTAGTTCCGTCGATACTTGTAATTCATTTACGATCTTCGAACACCTTCAGGGATCGAATGGCTTATTCATTAAGTTTGAAAGGTTCGACGAAATAGATTCCTTTCGTTTAATCTAATTAAGATACAGAAAACGAGAGAATGCCATAGTCCCAATGGAATAAAGACAGGGGCGGTATAGAAGAAAAAAATATAAATTAGAATTAGCTTATCCTTATGAAATCAAATTTGTTTTCCTGAAATAAAGGAGCGTCTTCATCTTGAATATGACACACTATATATGTATTAATTTTATTTCAAAGCATTTCAATTTTTATTCTCTCATGAGCACACTTTGTACTTGTGCGAAAGTTTGACCTACCTACAGTTTAACGCCGATTCCACACGGCCCAAGAACTCGGTAGGAATTAAACTTATGAAATGAAATATATATATATATATATATATATATATATATATATATATATATATATATATATATATATATATATATATATATATATACTTCACGTGAAGGGCATACAAGAGGGCATCAAAAAAGAAAATAGAATAAATGTCAAATGCCTCGCCTTTCCAGACGATATTGCTATCATCACAGACTGAACACAGAACTGAAGCCATTCGCGCCGTGGAAAAAATACATGAAATTGCACAGACAACCGGGTTACAAATTTCTTATGATAAAACCAAATACATGGAAAGAAAACCAAAAAATAAATCTTCTCCTATGACAAAACATGGTGAAATTCTGCAAGTAGGCCATTTTAAAAACCTCGGGGAAGTTATACAGTCCTCAGGTTTACACCGAATCGCTAATGAACAGAGAATAACCAAGCTCCAAAGGGCCCACAAACTAATATGGGCTCACTATAACAAAAAGTGCATTTCGAGAGGCACCAAATTGAGGCATTATAACACAACGATTCTTCCAGAAGCAATCTACGCAGCTGAAACAATGGTTATTGGCGGCCATTCAAAAATTAGAGAAATAGAAAAACAAGAACGAAAAATTCTCAGAAAGATTTACGGGCCAATCAATGGAAACGGTATTTGGATGAAAAGACCTCAAAATGAACTGTATCAAAAGACCAATACGATAACGGAAGAAATCAGAAAACGACGAGCAAAGTTCTATGCACATGTCTACAGAATGAATCAGTCCAGAATACCGAAGAAACTACTCAATATAATTATGAATAGTAAATGCGGAACAGAGTGGCTAAAAGAGGTCCAGGAGGATCTACAACAGATCAATATAAAAAATCTCAAAGATCGCATTGAATGCCGCTATAAAATCGCACATATAAAGTTTGAGCAAAAAGTAAATCGTCAACCTGGAGTAAAGTGGACAGATGAACGGAAGAAAGAGCATTCAGAGAGGATGAAGCGTTTTTGGAAGGCAAAAAAGATGAAGCAAAATTCCTAATGATTGCAAATTCAAGTTCAGTCGCTCTCCTCATAGGGAACAATCGAAATAATATATATATATATATATATATATATATATATATATATATATATATATATATATATATATATATATATATATATATATATATATATATATATATATATATATATATATATATATATATATATTTATACACAGATATATATATATATATATATATATATATATATATATATATATATATATATATATATATATATATATATATATATATAGATAATATTTATTTTCAATAATTACTACTATATAATTCAATATTCAAGGTGAAGCAAAAAATGAAAAGAAGTTAATATAATTCAATGAAAAAAAAGAAACAGAATGACGAGAAGTTTGATACTTTTCTATCTTATCTTTATATAATCTTTCAAATTCTCCTATACTATATGGTTCACATCTGAGTGTTAGTTTCAAACCGATTTCCTTGAGAGTTGGTGATCCTCTATCTTCTGGAATGACTCAGGCAGTCTATGGAATCTAGATGCATACATATATAATGGGTGATTCTTTAAGCGTAGTTTTTTTGATCGAATAAAACCCTCAATTTGCATCATTTATTCAAAATTTTTATTGACACGGTTAACATTCATAACTTGGCCTTTGCGATTTACATTTTAAAGATAACTTCATGTAAATGTTGACCGCGGCTCAGTATCAAATGGTCCAGTCAGAAGGTCCAATTTTGCGTCACTTTTTCTAGCATTTGGGCCTGTGTCCCACGAATTACGCATGTTATGTTATCCTGTAAGGCTTCAATCGTGTTAGGCGTGTCCACATACACTAACGACTTTACATCGCCCCACAAGAAATAATCCAGAAGCGTCAAATCGTATGATCTTGGCGGCCAATTCACAGGGCCATTTCGAGAGATAAGCTGCTCAACAAATTCATCCTGCAAAATGTCCATTGTTTCAGGAGCTGTGTGGCATGGAGCACCGTCTTGATGCAACCACATGTCAGCCAAGTTCATCTCGCCCAACTGTGGCAAAAAAAAGTTGCGGATCATGGGATCGATATCATTCGCCGTTGATGGTAACGTTTCTTCCACGGTCGTCTTAGAAGAAAAATAGACCGATGATGTCGCCAGCCCATAAACTAGACCAAACTGTCGTTTTTTCGGGATTTAACGGCAATTCTTGTATGGCATTTGGCTGCTTATCACTCCAGATGCGAGAGTTTTGTTCATTTACATATCTGTTAAGCCAGAAATGAGCCTCATCGCCGAACACAATTTTTCAATAAAACTGCGGATTTTCATTAAGCTGTTCTAAGGCCCATTCACCAAAAATTAGATGTTGTGGTATATAACGCGGCTTCAATTCTTGCAGAAGTTGAATTTTATGGGCTTTCAAACCAAAATCAACACGTAAAATTTTCCATGTGTTTGAGTAACACATACCCAATTGCTGAGTACGGCGACGAATTGACATTTCACGATCCTCATTAACACTGTACGCTACAGCTGCTATATTCTCTTCAGTACGGACTGTACGCATGCGAGACAATGGTTTACAATCGTTGCACATTTGTGTGTGAGCCTCTCCATGATGAAATGTCAGAGTATACTGAAAACTTTTCATCTTAACAGATGACGTTTAGATGCCAATACCAACCAGTGCCGCCAACCTGAAAAACTTAACTCTTAAAAAATCACCCGTTATATATATATATATATATATATATATATATATATATATATATATATATATATATATATATATATATATATATATGGTATATGGTATATTGGTCCGGGAATACATCCGTTGATTTGTTGTATGCCTGTTGGAAACTGGCAGACGTTTCGTCAAGGTCTCACTTGACATTATCGATGCTTCAAGTATTTGTCGATTGCTCGGAATCTGGCGACTGAAATCGCCTGAACAGCAGAAAGCAAATGAAGGATTGAACAAAATGTCAAGTGTCAAATATAGAAAACCATTTTTTTTTGCCGAGAACCAATAGATTCCACAGTTGAAATAATTAAAAATGTACAATATAATCAATTATGTTTAGTTGTGCATTCAATAAAATTTCAACAGAATGGAAATTTTAATCTGTAGGTACATAAAGATATTGAAGGAAGTAGAAGTCGAAGAAGATTCCAGCTTCAGAATTCAAAAGAGTATAAAATAGCAAGTAAGTCATTGCACAGTTTCAGAAGCTTGAATAATGGCTGCAAAAAATTTATCAATGCCTGCTTGGAGAAATAGTCCGTAACAATTTCATATACAAGTTAATACTCTGAAAAATTCCTCTTGGATTCAGCAAAAACGTAAGATGAGCTGAAGAGAAATACAATTTGTGAGTTTTGCATATACACTAAGAATTGGATATGATTCTCTTCCGATTTCCAATTCTAAGTTTGAATTTGAAGTGGATTTTACCAGAGCACAATTCAAGTATAATACGAAACTGAAATTCATAAAATTACTCATTTGAATGTAAATAATTAAACTTTCCATAATCAAAAACAAAAAGCAGCAGCTTCAGAATGTGCCGAAAATGAGTACAATACGGTCCTGATTCGAAGCTCCATTCAACTCTTCGATAATGTGTAGTTAGATAAAACGTTTGACAATCCATTTGATGTTATCTAATACCTCACCCTTATTTCCGCCAACCCTCGAAGACTCTACTGAGTGGTCTAATAAGCTATTTTTTAATTGAGTGACACCCACACCAAAAAAACGATGGGTTTGTTGGCCGGAAGTTTCTTTCAGTTGAAAAGTTCTTTCATAAATAAAATAAATGATTAAAGTTTATGTTAAACTATGTATTATGGTTCAATTTGGGTATTATTTAATGATTATATCTTCTTTTTTGGTGTTTATTTCTGAGGATTTAAACTATTTAGCGTCTCTTGCAGTTTTTCTATAAAATGAACGGAATTTTCTGAACATTATATATTGAATTTTGTCATAAATTCTCTTTCGACACCTCGAAATATATAACTCAAACGAAAAAGCAGATTTTTGAGTCTGTATATTCATTTAAAACTGGGAAACCCAAGAATAAATTCATTGATTAATCAGTTTCATTTTCATTTTTCGGTATGTCGGAGTTCACTGGCAACGGTTGAATATACATTATTAATCGAAACGCCTTTGTTCATCAAAATTTTTCAATTGACTTGATGACATTACTAGTTCAATCAGGTTATTTTATACCTTGTGAACAATTGTAATTTAAACAATTATCCTCTGTTAGCAATGGGAAATTTCAAACCCTTGAATAGTCATGTTACTCAAAATATTGTAATCTGATAAATTAAACTTTTCATTACATTAAGTTTATAAAAAGGATGGAATGACAAATGTTTATATCTGCAAGTAAGTTTCAGATATTCGGAATGCATTGAGTTGTTGTACGAATTTACCTATCTATGAAGATACTTCTTATTCATATAAGCAATTAACAATGTTGAAATATATTTCGAAGATAAAGAATATTAGCGATTTTTATTCTAATTATTTTGCACGGATTGATGGATATTTATGTTCGAGGCAAAATAATCGTCCATTCATTTATACATATTTATATATATATATATATATATATATATATATATATATATATATATATATATATATATATATATATATATATATATATATATATATATATATATATATATATATATATATATATATATATATATATATATATTTTAAAATTGATTTATTGCCTGTTTAAGATATTTTATTTTGAATGTTTTTAGCAATAACAGGCTTCTTTTGATTTGAAAAACTTTATTTTTGTTAACGTTTCGTTATATATCACAACTTTGTCAAAACTAATGATAATAATTGAATATTAAAATGTTATTTTAATTGAATAATGAATATTAATTATTCATTAGTTTCGACAAAGTTGTGATATACAACGAAACGTTAACAAAAATAAAGTTATATATATATATATATATATATATATATATATATATATATATATATATATATATATATATATATATAATATGTATAAATGAATGGACGATTATTTTGCCTCGAACATAAATATCCATCAATCCGTGCAAAATAATTAGAATAAAAATCGCTAATATTCTTTATCTTCGAAATATATTTCAACATTGTTAATTGCTTATATGAATAAGAAGTATCTTCATAGATAGGTAAATTCGTACAACAACTCAATGCATTCCGAATATCTGAAACTTACTTGCAGATATAAACATTTGTCATTCCATCCTTTTTATAAACTTAATGTAATGAAAAGTTTAATTTATCAGATTACAATATTTTGAGTAACATGACTATTCAAGGGTTTGAAATTTCCCATTGCTAACAGAGGATAATTGTTTAAATTACAATTGTTCACAAGGTATAAAATAACCTGATTGAACTAGTAATGTCATCAAGTCAATTGAAAAATTTTGATGAACAAAGGCGTTTCGATTAATAATGTATATTCAACCGTTGCCAGTGAACTCCGACATACCGAAAAATGAAAATGAAACTGATTAATCAATGAATTTATTCTTGGTTTCCCAGTTTTAAATGAATATACAGACTCAAAAATCTGCTTTTTCGTTTGAGTTATATATTTCGAGGTGTCGAAAGAGAATTTATGACAAAATTCAATATATAATGTTCAGAAAATTCCGTTCATTTTATAGAAAAACTGCAAGAGACGCTAAATAGTTTAAATCCTCAGAAATAAACACCAAAAAAGAAGATATAATCATTAAATAATACCCAAATTGAACCATAATACATAGTTTAACATAAACTTTAATCATTTATTTTATTTATGAAAGAACTTTTCAACTGAAAGAAACTTCCGGCCAACAAACCCATCGTTTTTTTGGTGTGGGTGTCACTCAATTAAAAAATAGCTTATTAGACCACTCAGTAGAGTCTTCGAGGGTTGGCGGAAATAAGGGTGAGGTATTAGATAACATCAAATGGATTGTCAAACGTTTTATCTAACTACACATTATCGAAGAGTTGAATGGAGCTTCGAATCAGGACCGTATTGTACTCATTTTCGGCACATTCTGAAGCTGCTGCTTTTTGTTTTTGATTATGGAAAGTTTAATTATTTACATTCAAATGAGTAATTTTATGAATTTCAGTTTCGTATTATACTTGAATTGTGCTCTGGTAAAATCCACTTCAAATTCAAACTTAGAATTGGAAATCGGAAGAGAATCATATCCAATTCTTAGTGTATATGCAAAACTCACAAATTGTATTTCTCTTCAGCTCATCTTACGTTTTTGCTGAATCCAAGAGGAATTTTTCAGAGTATTAACTTGTATATGAAATTGTTACGGACTATTTCTCCAAGCAGGCATTGATAAATTTTTTGCAGCCATTATTCAAGCTTCTGAAACTGTGCAATGACTTACTTGCTATTTTATACTCTTTTGAATTCTGAAGCTGGAATCTTCTTCGACTTCTACTTCCTTCAATATCTTTATGTACCTACAGATTAAAATTTCCATTCTGTTGAAATTTTATTGAATGCACAACTAAACATAATTGATTATATTGTACATTTTTAATTATTTCAACTGTGGAATCTATTGGTTCTCGGCAAAAAAAAATGGTTTTCTATATTTGACACTTGACATTTTGTTCAATCCTTCATTTGCTTTCTGCTGTTCAGGCGATTTCAGTCGCCAGATTCCGAGCAATCGACAAATACTTGAAGCATCGATAATGTCAAGTGAGACCTTGACGAAACGTCTGCCAGTTTCCAACAGGCATACAACAAATCAACGGATGTATTCCCGGACCAATATACCATATACCATATATATATATATATATATATATATATATATATATATATATATATATATATATATATATATATATATATATATATAACGGGTGATTTTTTAAGAGTTAAGTTTTTCAGGTTGGCGGCACTGGTTGGTATTGGCATCTAAACGTCATCTGTTAAGATGAAAAGTTTTCAGTATACTCTGACATTTTATCATGGAGAGGCACACAAATGTGCAACGATTGTAAACCATTGTCTCGCATGCGTACAGTCCGTACTGAAGAGAATATAGCAGCTGTAGCGTACAGTGTTAATGAGGATCGTGAAATGTCAATTCGTCGCCGTACTCAGCAATTGGGTATGTGTTACTCAAACACATGGAAAATTTTACGTGTTGATTTTGGTTTGAAAGCCCATAAAATTCAACTTCTGCAAGAATTGAAGCCGCGTTATATACCACAACATCTAATTTTTGGTGAATGGGCCTTAGAACAGCTTAATGAAAATCCGCAGTTTTATTGAAAAATTGTGTTCGGCGATGAGGCTCATTTCTGGCTTAACAGATATGTAAATGAACAAAACTCTCGCATCTGGAGTGATAAGCAGCCAAATGCCATACAAGAATTGCCGTTAAATCCCGAAAAAACGACAGTTTGGTCTAGTTTATGGGCTGGCGACATCATCGGTCTATTTTTCTTCTAAGACGACCGTGGAAGAAACGTTACCATCAACGGCGAATGATATCGATCCCATGATCCGCAACTTTTTTTTGCCACAGTTGGGCGAGATGAACTTGGCTGACATGTGGTTGCATCAAGACGGTGCTCCATGCCACACAGCTCCTGAAACAATGGACATTTTGCAGGATGAATTTGTTGAGCAGCTTATCTCTCGAAATGGCCCTGTGAATTGGCCGCCAAGATCATACGATTTGACGCTTCTGGATTATTTCTTGTGGGGCGATGTAAAGTCGTTAGTGTATGTGGACACGCCTAACACGATTGAAGCCTTACAGGATAACATAACATGCGTAATTCGTGGGACACAGGCCCAAATGCTAGAAAAAGTGACGCAAAATTGGACCTTCTGACTGGACCATTTGATACTGAGCCGCGGTCAACATTTACATGAAGTTATCTTTAAAATGTAAATCGCAAAGGCCAAGTTATGAATGTTAACCGTGTCAATAAAAATTTTGAATAAATGATGCAAATTGAGGGTTTTATTCGATCAAAAAAAACTACGCTTAAAGAATCACCCATTATATATGTATGCATCTAGATTCCATAGACTGCCTGAGTCATTCCAGAAGATAGAGGATCACCAACTCTCAAGGAAATCGGTTTGAAACTAACACTCAGATGTGAACCATATAGTATAGGAGAATTTGAAAGATTATATAAAGATAAGATAGAAAAGTATCAAACTTCTCGTCATTCTGTTTCTTTTTTTTCATTGAATTATATTAACTTCTTTTCATTTTTTGCTTCACCTTGAATATTGAATTATATAGTAGTAATTATTGAAAATAAATATTATCTATATATATATATATATATATATATATATATATATATATATATATATATATATATATATATATATATATATATATATATCTGTGTATAAATATATATATATATATATATATATATATATATATATATATATATATATATAAATATATATATATATATATATATATATATATATATATATATATATATATATATATATATATATATATTATTTCGATTGTTCCCTATGAGGAGAGCGACTGAACTTGAATTTGCAATCATTAGGAATTTTGCTTCATCTTTTTTGCCTTCCAAAAACGCTTCATCCTCTCTGAATGCTCTTTCTTCCGTTCATCTGTCCACTTTACTCCAGGTTGACGATTTACTTTTTGCTCAAACTTTATATGTGCGATTTTATAGCGGCATTCAATGCGATCTTTGAGATTTTTATATTGATCTGTTGTAGATCCTCCTGGACCTCTTTTAGCCACTCTGTTCCGCATTTACTATTCATAATTATATTGAGTAGTTTCTTCGGTATTCTGGACTGATTCATTCTGTAGACATGTGCATAGAACTTTGCTCGTCGTTTTCTGATTTCTTCCGTTATCGTATTGGTCTTTTGATACAGTTCATTTTGAGGTCTTTTCATCCAAATACCGTTTCCATTGATTGGCCCGTAAATCTTTCTGAGAATTTTTCGTTCTTGTTTTTCTATTTCTCTAATTTTTGAATGGCCGCCAATAACCATTGTTTCAGCTGCGTAGATTGCTTCTGGAAGAATCATTTTTCGGTATGTCGGAGTTCACTGGCAACGGTTGAATATACATTATTAATCGAAACGCCTTTGTTCATCAAAATTTTTCAATTGACTTGATGACATTACTAGTTCAATCAGGTTATTTTATACCTTGTGAACAATTGTAATTTAAACAATTATCCTCTGTTAGCAATGGGAAATTTCAAACCCTTGAATAGTCATGTTACTCAAAATATTGTAATCTGATAAATTAAACTTTTCATTACATTAAGTTTATAAAAAGGATGGAATGACAAATGTTTATATCTGCAAGTAAGTTTCAGATATTCGGAATGCATTGAGTTGTTGTACGAATTTACCTATCTATGAAGATACTTCTTATTCATATAAGCAATTAACAATGTTGAAATATATTTCGAAGATAAAGAATATTAGCGATTTTTATTCTAATTATTTTGCACGGATTGATGGATATTTATGTTCGAGGCAAAATAATCGTCCATTCATTTATACATATTTATATATATATATATATATATATATATATATATATATATATATATATATATATATATGGTTATATATATATATATATATATATATATATATATATATATATATATATATTTTTTAAAATTGATTTATTGCCTGTTTAAGATATTTTATTTTGAATGTTTTTAGCAATAACAGGCTTCTTTTGATTTGAAAAACTTTATTTTTGTTAACGTTTCGTTATATATCACAACTTTGTCAAAACTAATGATAATAATTGAATATTAAAATGTTATTTTAATTGAATAATGAATATTAATTATTCATTAGTTTCGACAAAGTTGTGATATACAACGAAACGTTAACAAAAATAAAGTTATATATATATATATATATATATATATATATATATATATATATATATATATATATATATATATATATTTATTTATTTATTTATTTATTTATTTACAATACACCACTCAACAGCTTGGGCCAATTACTGAGTGGGAAAATACAATATATTTTTAACTTAAGAAAAAAAAAATAAACTAGAAATAATATTAGTAATCTACAAACAATTTATCTGAAAGAAAACTCTGTGGGCAAGCTGACATTAAAGCTCACCCACAAGATATAGGAAAAACTGATATTTGAAAAACTTATAACTAAAACTAAAAATCAGTTAGGCGAGAGCTCGTCTGATATCGCCAGGCACGCATGCAAATATGTCGATGACGTCATGAAAAGGCTCAAAGTCACACACAAATTTTATGAAGTGGTGAAAAAGCCAGAACATTATTACGAGCCAGAGGTGGATAAAAGATGTTCATATTTCTACAAGAAGTTCTCGGAACACGGAAATTTATGAGGGAAAGAAGAAAAGAACAATCAATAGAAAACCTTATCAACTTGTATAGGAACATTATTCCCAAATATTTCCTACGTGTTTCAAGTGATGAAACATTAAATCTTGTAATAAGTAACTCATGATTTATACCTCGTTCTGGATACACACCGTCGGAGCAAAACCATAAATATTTCAAAAATCGTCTTTGCACGGATTCAAGATTCCTTATATTACACAAGTATCCTGGATTCCAAACGACACTTGCATATTCTAGTTTTGAACGTATTAAGGTATTATATAGGAGCATAGTTGATTCAGATTGAGAGAGCCATTTAGAATTTCTTATTACAAAACCTAATGTTCTGTAACAACTTGAAACAATATTATTAATGTGAGAAATGAAAGTTAATTTTGTGTCGAAAGTTACTCCTAAATCTCTGAATTCGGCACATCTATTGATTTTATGACTATTCACATTGTAGTCGAAATGAACTATACTTTTTTTACGAGAAAAAGACATTATGTTGCATTTAGAAATATTCAGTGTCAGTAGATTTCTTTTACACCACTGATTCAAATTTGAGATATCCTCTTGAAGAATGTGGCAATCACTTACTGCTGAAATTTCGCGAAATATCTTACAATCGTCCGCATATAGAAGAAAATTACAGTTCATGTTGGAGGAAATGTCGTTCACAAAAATATTGAAAAGAAGCGGACCCAAAACAGAACCCTGTGGAACCCCCGACTCGGCAATAAATTTCTGTGACTTGAAACCGTTATACTGAACAAATAATTGTCTTGGCGTTAGATATGTTGAAAAAAAAATAACAAGTTTATCTGAGAGTCCAAAGCGACTGAGTTTTTGGAGAAGAATACCATGATCTAATCTATCAAATGCTTTAGAAAAATCTGTATAGATCACGTCTACTTGTGACGAATGACCAAAACTATTTGCAATAAATTGTGTTATACACGTTAGGTTAGTAGCTGTTGACCTACCGGAGGTGAAGCCGTGTTGGTCATTCGTTAAATGGGTCTTCACGTGTGAATACAAAATATTATGAAGAACTATTTCAAAAACTTTACTAAAATTGTTTATGATAGTAATAGGTCTGTAATCTTTAACGGAGTTTCTATTCCCTTTCTTGAAAATTGGGCAAATTTTGCCCTCTTTCCACACATTTGGAAAGTGAGCAGTTTTCAAGGCCAAATTGAAAATAAGAGCCAATGGAGAAGCAAAAATTCTAGCACAGTCTCTTAGGACGAAGGAGGAATTCCATCAGGACCCGCTGTCATTTTAGATCTGCATCCTTTCAATGCCTTGAACACATCCTCCTCAGAAACAACTGGAACCGGTAATAATGGAACGTTAGACTCTAAGTTAAAACATTTTTCAACGAAAGTCGTCGAACTGATGAATGATGATTCGAAATATTTCGCAAATGCATTCACAATATCCTCAGGATTATTTAATTCTTGTTCGTTAAAAAGAAAAGAGGTGGGTAGTGAAGAGGTATTTCGTAAATTATTTACATAGGCCCAGAATTTTGAAGGATCCTTTTTAAGGTTCGTTTCAAGAGAATTCATATAATTCGAGCGTGACAAAGCAATATCCCGTTTTGTAATGCTTCTTAGCGTCTTATAGCTATTAAAAGCTTCAAGATCACTACTTGATTTAAATTTAATATAGAATTTTCTTTTTTGTTTCAAATCTCTAATAATTTTTGATGTAAACCAACTGGGATATTTCGAGGGTTTACTCGTCATTTTTGGCACCGTAGCATCAAATATATAATTGAGTGTGGTGTAAAAATGATCACAGGCTTCATTTGCATCCTTGTAATTTTGTAAAAATGACCAATTCGTATTCAATAATTCATTATATAGTTCATGAAAGTTGGCTTTTCTGAAGTTTAAAATTGGATGAATGTTTTTTTGAAATCTACAGGAAGATGAATTAGAATTTAATAAAAGAAATTCCAAAGGCGGATGATAACTATCTACAGGTACAAACGCCTCCAATGCTTGACTAATTGAAAGGTCATGTCTACTGATTACGAGGTCCAAAATTCCATCATTTCCGTTTGTTACATTGTTATGCTGTGCGAGTCCTAGAAAATTCATGAAGTTTTGAAGAGAATGTATAACTTTTGACTTAGTCTCATTTGACTTGAGGTAATGTGCATAATTTGAGGTATTAAAATCGCCGAGTATTATAACGTTAGAATTTTCGTCTTGAAGAGACACTAAGTTGCATAATGCTTCAAAGAATGTATCATATAACTCCAAGGACGCATTAGGAACTATATAAGTATTTATAATATAACAAACTGAATGCTTCTGGATTATTTTTACACCAGTAATATCGATGGAGGGATCGATGTTTGATAGATTGTCAAGTTTTAAGAGAGATACTTGAATATTGTTTCTTACAGCTATAAGAACACCACCACCTCTAGTAACCCCTAACAAATTATATTTTCGATCACTTCTATATAAGGTGTAATAAGTCGGTGTTATCTCAGAGTCCGATATATCTGAATCTAACCAAGTTTCAGATAAAGCGACTATATCAAAATTACATTCCATAAAAGCATTGCAAACCTGACGAGTCTTTGAGCGTAGCCCTCTTACATTTTGGTAATATACAGATAGCTGATGAACAGCATGAGATGAAGATGCAGAATGACATGACGAACTTGAAACTTGTGATTGCTATGTAGTTACGAAGGTGAGAGATTTCAGATATTTAAGTAATATTTGCACTACTACAATTCACACAATTAAAATTAGAGTTTTCACAATCTTGAAGAACATGATTACCTGAACATTTAGGACACACTATATTTTTACTAACACATGTAGACTGACCATGATTGAATCCACTGCATTTGTAACATACCTTGACGTCGGTAGCATCAAACACGGAACACAGATCATAATTTATGAAAAGCTTTGCCCTCTTCATAATTGACGCAAAAGTGTTGGCATCAAACTCTACGAGGCCTTGAAAAATGTTTGCTCTATTTTTAGTAGCCCAAATTTTCAAAACCTTAATATGAGAGTCTTTATTAATTATATCATTTTGACCCTCAATAAAAGACTGTAATTCTTCTTTCTCATATTTTTCCATAAGTCCAACAATTCTTATTTTTGGGTGTACTTTTTTCACATCTGATATGTCATATTTTGCTGACAGTTTTTCAGACGCCACCTTTTTGAAATTATTAGCTCCTTCAGAGCCGTCACAACTAATTAGAATCCCACCATCTTTGATTTGTTTGACCTTGGAAACTTTCAAATTTAACTGGGCTGCACTGACATTCGTTACTATGTCAGATTTTGTCTCTGCATTCGTTTGACCGGTATTCTTCGGTTTTACAACAATCATAGATTTGCTACTAACAATATTTGCATAACTGTTTTTTCTTTGAGAGCCTTCGAACTTACATCTTTATTAGCAACTGACATCTCAGAGAATGTATCTTTCGCAGTCGCAAGTATTTTCTGCTTGAGATCACTGAACATAGATTCGAAACCACTAATCATCTTCAATAATTTTTCGTCGAACGAATTTTTCATATATAACTCATATTTGTTTTTCATTTTGAAGCACTCAGCGCAGTACCAACAAAAACCTGGTGATTTAAGGCATGGCAATGAGTCATTAGAAATTCCACAACAATTTGCATGAAATGAATTGTTGCAGAAACCAGAGCAAGTTACGGAACTTGATTTACGGCGATCGAGAGTATCTTCACATTTACCACACTTGGAATGACATTTTACGATCTAATATTGATCTATGTATATAACTGACAACATATATATATATATATATATATATATATATATATATATATATATATATATATATATATATATGTTTAGGGAGTGTCTCCGTAATGATAAAACTTTCAAAAATATTTTAGGTTATCGACAAAAGGTAAGCAGAACTAATTTAAACTACTAATCGTCAGCAATTCTATATTTCGAACGCAATTCTGTTCTTCTTCAGGAATACTAAAAATATAGACAAGGTGTTATAAGACATTGAAAGTATCGTATCGTTGGATGATCCTGGCCATATTTCCAATGGCTAGGACCATCGGTCGTGTTGTGATTGTTTTGTGAGTCAATACAGATTTGTACGTTGATGTGTCATACTATACGTTCTATGATTTAACCTCCCTTTATGAGTTTCTTTTACATGTCATTTATATATCTTACGTTGTTAAGCACTGTCGACTTCATATTGCAAATGACTGTTGAATGACTTCTATGTCGTTTTTGTTGGTTCATCGACTTATATCAGATGTAGGTTTCCTTTTTCTACAAATTTTAACTAATTAGTTAACACCTGGTCTAATATTTTTAGTATTCCTGAAGAACAACGGACTTGCGTTCGAAATATAGAATTGCTGACGACTAGTCGTTCAAATTAGTTCTGCCCACCCTTTGCCGATAACCCAAAATATTTTTGAAAATGATTTATATATATATATATATATATATATATATATATATATATATATATATATATATATATATAATGAGATTGAATTCTCGCTTAACTCTTGGTGAAACATAATTGAATATTAATATAAATTAAACTCTTGGCTTAATGTTTCACGATTTATTTAACAATATGTATAGTCAACATGTTTCGAGCATTAGCTCATTTTCAAGGCTAGACTGACTAAGTTTAGTCTTGAAAATGAGCTAACGCTCGAAACATGTTGACTATACATATTGTTAAATAAATCGTGAAACATTAAGCCAAGAGTTTAATTTATTTTAATATATATATATATATATATATATATATATATATATATATATATATATATATATATATATATATATATATAGATATATATATATATATATATATATATAAAGCGTTTGTTTCGAATATTCAGATATAATTCGAAGAAGAAAAGATTATCGCTCTCACCCTGTCAAAACTGTATATGACGAGTCATCAATCCAATTTCATCTCAACCCAAAACGGTCTTTCATCTATAATTCCTGGCGGCTTTTTCAGCTAATACATATTTTTTTTACTTTACTGCTCTATCATAACTTCGTCTTTTATATAAGTATATATTGGTCTAGTAGTATATAGGCCTATTGAATCTAATATATAGTCTGGAAGAATATAGGTCTATATAATTTTATGAAGATCAAAATTGTGAAGTTTACCAATGTTTCAGGCCGAACATTTATGAAATTGTCTAAGGTATTTAAATTTTTAAATTATCTCTTGAACAATGCAACCAAAAAACATACTGTAAAAAACGAATTTATCCGTAACTTAATTCATTATGTATTATTAACTTTATAACTAACAAATTTTTTGGTGATGAAACTATAAAAAAATTGTCTAACAGAAGTATCACTCAATAGATTATGACAAGTTCGGTGGTCCATACCTATGCCGTATTGTTTCATTAACCATTCGTCCAAATTATATATCAGTAATTATATATCATAATATCAGTACGATTTTATTTAGATTGATATTCTCAAACTAGTAATTAGCCTTGAAAGCAATGACCGATTTCAATAATTCAAAAAGTAATCCTCAAGTACAGAAACAGTTTTAAATAATAAATAATTGATTTGGATAAAGATTGTTGCATATACATGAATAATGTGGTCTTTCTGGTGTGGTTTTTGTTAACATTTCTTTCAAAGGAGTAATTATACTGACACAAGTACAAGAGTAATCAAAGGAGTAATTATACTGACATATCTAGAAGAGTTAGACATATGGTACATCGAGGTTTTTTATTCATATTGAATAGTTCTTGACTGTTGTTGAATATTTTTTCGACCTACCATTCATATTCTCCGCAGCGCATGCGATGAAAGACTTTTTATGGCAAGTTTTTCCATACCTTGGTTTGATGTATTGGAGTTTTAGCAGGGGTCCGTATTTTTTTGAGTAAAATATATAGCCTATGTCACACGCAAATGGATTTCTATTGGTGAGAGAATTTTCGAAATCGGTTCAGAAATTACCCCCACAACACCACTCTTTGTAATATTAGTTATTATTATCACGAACTTCATTTCGTTGTAATAATACTCGTATTTATAGATCTACGAATCATTCATTCTCACGTCTTTCTGTATATGTTTCTCTTTTACAACAAAACCTACTAAAATTGCCTTACTGGATTAGTAAACTTCTATCTATGTGTCTATTATATATATATATATATATATTTCTTGAAATTGATTTATTGCCTGCAAAAAATCAATATAATTCTCCTATATACACTCCACATCAACTTACTTGTAAAGTATATGGCAAATATATCAGTTTCGAATATTAAAATAGTTCAACGCATGCAGAACAGGGCCATAAAAGCTATATAAAACTTGCCTTACAACACTTCTTCAAAAGAACTACATAAAATTTTCAACCTACCGAACATTGAACGAAAGAAAAAAATTGAAGACTCGAAAATGATTCATTAAATAGATAACAAACTACTGAAAGTAAATATCACGCTCAAGAAAAGAGTAGAAATACATGATCGTAATACGAGACACAACCTAAACTATCAGCTAAACAATATAAGAACTAATAAAGCATTACACTCCCCCATCTACCAGGCTACCACCTACTACAATAAATTACCTACTCAAATGAAAGAGCAACAAGATATAAAAAAATTCACCAAAAAACTAAGGGAACACATTATGGATGGGTTGACCTCGCAATGGTTGCAAACAACTCAACGTTCTTAAATTTCACACAGCTAATATTATGAAATACATATGTACCTAACAAAATATATCTACGTTAACATCACACATGATGCTTTGTACATTTATGCCTAATAAATAAATAAATAAACACATCTATGTCTCCATCATTCGAACAAAATAAAATCAAAATTCGAATCTAATAAGAACACAATCGAACGACATCTACCGAATAATTTGGCGACGGAATTTGTGACAAATGCTGCCTCTTAAAACAGGTCTAATTCCAACGGTCTCGAAAATCTAGCAAGAAAACACTCTTGTCCTCGAGGAACGATTTTTCAAGAAGATTTATCTGTGGCATGTAATGTTAACAAAGCTGAGGTATAATGACCGACGTGTTTTCTGTTTCATAATCACCGATGATAGAGAAAATATGCGGCTGGTCCGTTCGTTTTTGTCAGTACTTAATTAGCCAATGTCTTCGATGAGGCGACTGCGATATAACCAGTGTTTTACGATAAATCCAAGCAGTACATCAATATTATCTTCGGCATTTTTTATCTTATCTCGCCTGAATTTATTATCTTGTTCATGGCAGGTATGCGTTCCGAAACGATTGTAAACAGTACTAGTTCTTCCTCCATTGGCATCTTTTGGAAGAATTTACGAATTCTTAAGATGTACCCAAGGTGCGTTGTCCGCTGCGTTTTACCGTGAAGAATCTTGAAATTGTGTGGAATACTTCTCGATAGAATCTAAAAAATAAAAAGGATTCAATATTGAATATTTGTCCATTATTGTCGAAATTATACATACCGTACTATGATCTACTCAAATGGAAGAATGGGGAAAACAGTCTGCTGAAATTCAATAACTTTATGGTTACCAACTCAATATTTCGTCACTACGATCGGCTACGTGATCAGGATTATAATAAAACAAATTGAATTAATAATATAAATCACATCGTGCTTGATATCAACGTAACGTGAACACTACTTTCAGGTATGGATATATATATATATATATATATATATATATATATATATATTTAATATACATATGTATATGGATAGTCTGAGTCAAGATTGAATGAAAAAATTCATTTCTTTTCGTGTTATTTCATTCCTTCACGTTCCATTAAAAATTTAAACTTTGAGAGTAGTTTATTTTTTTCAAACGTAAACATGAAATGAACTTTTCATAGTCTGTTTTTCGCTTAAAATATTATGTTCAATTCATTTCAAAAGGCGATAGTGCTCAACAACGTATGATCTATAAAATCCATAAATCTATAAAGAATATATTTTATAGATCATACGCTGTTGAGCACTGGCGCCTTTATATTGCAAATAACTGTTGGATGACTTTTGTGTCGTTTTTGTTGGTTTATTGACTTATGTCAGATTATTTCTGAAGAGGAACCGAATTGCGTTCGAAGTATAGAATTGCTGACGATTAGTCGTTTGAATTAGTTCTGGCCACCTTTTTTGCCGATAGCTCAAAAATATTTTTGAAAGTCATTACAGTGAAAATTGGGGGCATTTTGGTTATTTCATGGACAAGAATAGACGAAAATTGTCTGCGAAGTCTGAAGATGCTGCGGCAGATTGCTCTTTCGCAGCTTTCGATAGTCTTCACTAGACGTTTCGAAAGAGTGGAGTAGAGCAAGCATCTGTACGCGATATGTAACACGTATGTGTTGAGGAGAGTCCGGGGATCGCACCCTCGGATTCTACCTCGAAGTGCATACAGTAGGTTTGCTCGATTTCGGACTTTTTTGAGCGTTTTGGTCAGATCGATATTCCAGGAGTTTGACTTCGAAAATGTTACACCCAAGTAAATGATTTCATCTTGTCTGAGGTTTTCACCCCAAAGCGACAAGCGAACGTCATTTTTTGAAACTTTGAAAGATCTTGTGCAATTGAAGTGGTGGAAGAGTATGGATTGGGTTTTGCTAGGGTTGGGTGTAATTCTCCATCTGCTGGCCCACGTACGGTATACATCTAGTTGCCTCTGAATTTTGCCACTGCACGCCGCCGACGTCCTTTCCGTAGTCCAGATGGCCGTGTCATCTTTTCTGAAGTCAAGATGTATCCATCGATTAATAGTTATACAAACATAGTTATGAATTTTGCTTTTATTTTCGGATATTGACTTGAAACCTAATACATTATACATCATGAATTATATTTTGTGCACCGAAATACGTAAAACTATATGAAAATTCATAAAGAAACAATCGCCCACTTCTCACCTGGATTCGAACCCAGAAAACCCATTTGGCAGGCATCCATTCTAGTTATACTACGTTTTCATGTTATAGTAGATGTATCATAGATATATCTTGGTGAAAGGATTTCATTTCAAATGCCGTTTCGTTTCAGAAAAAAATTATAAGAAATAATCTTTTTCATAACAATGGCATTTGTCAAAAAATCAAAGGATATAATTCTTGAACTCTGGAAAAGCTATAATATTTTATAAGTCTTCATAACGCAATTAGATAATGAGAATAAATCATTTTCAACAACAATATATTTTTTTCAATTCATTGCTTGTAGCAAGAGGACATTTTCATGCGTGCAAGATTTTAGAATGTGTCTAGCAAAAGTATTTAATAAAAATGTATCCAATGTACGTATAAAATTTAGTACAGTAGAAAAAGGTACAATAATTTGAAATATGGGCGGAATAATTTTATTGGGCAGTTTAATAATAAATATTACATACAATATAAATGAAAGTGAAGATTCTATTATCTTGACATGTGTTATTCGATAATTATCAAATTCTGTTAGGATGTTGGGGTATACCGGATATAGATATACCTAGTGTTCCATAACAGACATTAAGTTTTGCACCAAAAATTGACATTTGAAAAGCCTCCACAATATCCTCCTTTTTATCTACATCGTTGGCATTCGGCATTGCAATTGGAAGTGTAGTCGACAGCTCCCCAAAAGCAGCTGCCGATGTGCACGTCAGCAGTAGCGGCATTTTGAGGGGATGATACAATCACCAAAACTGTGAGGCAGACCAATAATAAAGTTGAATGGATATTTTTGACCATATTTACTATTTACTATTATTTGAAGTTTATTATTTCTGCAGTTTTTAGTTATAAAGTTAGTACTTCCGATTCTTCAGCAAAGATATACTTCAACTATTTTTTACATCGGCGTTTTGTGTATTTATACCAACAGCTGCAAAACTTGTGGCAAGGATTAAAATGATTGAACGATAAGGAAATACTAGCTCTTTTATCTAAATCGGCAAAATTTGTTAATTTTGCGATTGGAAAAAAACTCCATTTCATTCAAATTGATGTTATGAATTACATTCGTAATTAACTCGATAGAAAACGTAGGTGTCTATTTCATTTCTTATCGAGAGAATATTTGTTTGGAGAGATATTTTTATTGAAACTCCGACTTACAGAGAAACAGATATGCCCTTATCCAGACTGATATTCGAGCACATACCTATACTTCATAGAAGGCCCATAAATTTTTTAAACCTAAAAACCACATAAACGTGTTACAATAATAGTTATTTCAGGTAAACCCGATATGAATCTTTCTATTATGAGTGAATTCTTGAATATGATTTTTATATCTTGCAACGATAAGCTGTGTTGGACCATTGTGACATTCATTCTGATGGCATCTGGTGAAGAGCATTAACTATTATATTACATTATTATTCGCCGAAAAGGCCCCTGAAATACGGGAATAAACGCGAGCGTACTACTAACGCAAACTATTGACATTTGAAAACATCATATGATGATATTTGTCGAATTGACATTGCAATTTAGTATTTAGATACCTACGGTAATAGAAGACATGTGAAATTTCGATGCTTGGTGTGTCTGTAATCTGAGAGGTATTTTCTACTGATTTCTATAGATGGAATTGTAGAGTATTCATTACTCTACGATCTTCCACTTGAAGTAGCAAGAAGATGCTTGGAGGTTGCCTCACTTCGATGGACGTGGTGCGACTGACGAGTTCCTTGCAGAACGAAACATATATGTCTCGCACTTCCATCAGGTGTGGCATCGATTTCAATATTTCTCTAACATTTATCCCTTGAAGGATAATGGAGACATCACAGTAGTACACGTTCACATATCTAGCTCTACTATAACATTATCTTGGTTAATGTGAATTTTCCAAATGAATGTCCTAGTGTTCATTTTCTTAAATATTTCATTCAGTGTCATAAGCACAAAAAATTTAATTTCTTTATATATATATATATATATATATATATATATATATATATATATATATATAATTCGTTTAGTTTTCTTGTGCTTTGCTTAATAACATAAGTGTGAAGGTTTCTTGGGAATGAGGTTTACACTGTGCTCATTCCCAAGAAACCGTACACTTATATATATATATATATATATATATATATATATATATATATATATATATATATATATATATATATTGATTTACTCTCTCGCCTTTTAACATCAATATTCGATTTCCTGTGCAATATCACATACATTTTAAATTTCTCAAATTCCTCTTGATGGTGTTGGCCATACCTTTTCTACCTAGTTAGCAGAAAGTTGTTGAACTGAATGTTATAATAATATCTGTGTAAACATCTGTTTTTTGGAGTCCTGATGAAGACTGTAAACACAGTCGAATTCTAGACCAGGCAAACAAATTGGTTGAAATCTATTTTTAGTGACCTCCTTTCTTGCCTATAACCCATAATATTTCTATAAATATAATGGGTGTTTTTTTTTAGAGGTAAAGAACTTTAAGTTGGCATTACTGTTGAAGATGGCTACCGATTTAACAGCTGAGAAGTGATTTATTCTCAGTTTGGTTTCGCAATTTATCATGAATAGACTCACGCCTGAACAACGTTTGCAAATAGTGCAATTTTATTTCGAAAATAATGGTTCTGTGTGGAATACGAATCGCGCACTACGTCCATTTTATCGTCGACAAAATCGTCCATCAGAGCAGTTAATTCATTAACCATGGAACGTTTTCGCACCACGTTTACTCTTTGATTGATAACTCTCATTCCCATACACGCCGATCGGTGCGCGTACAGAAGAACCTATTGCTACTGTAGAGCATAGCATTGAGGAAGACCCGAATGAGTCCATCCGCCATCGAGCACAGGAATTGGATCTGTGTCCATCCACTTTATTGAAGATTTTGCGGAAAGATCTTGGTTTGCGTGCTTTCAAAATCCAACTCGTGCAAGAATTGAAGCCAAACGATCATCAAGCAAGGCGTAGATTCGCCGAATAGGCACAAAACGAGATTGCCGTTGTTCCTGATTTTCATAAACGAATTTTGTTTAGCGATGAATCGCACTTCTGGTTGAATGGCTACGCCAACAAACAAAACTGCCGCATTTGGAGTGAAGATAATCCTCAAGTGTATGTCAAAACACCGTTATATCCAGAAAAACTCACTATTTGTTGCGCTTTATGGGCTGGTGGAATCATTGGTCCGTACTTCTTTATAAACGATGATGGCCAGAACGTTACAGTCAATGGTGATCGGTGTATAGCCATGATTGCTAACTTCATTCCTGAATTGAATAACCATGATGTCCAGGAGCTGTGGTTTCAACAAGACGGCGCAATATGTCACACTGCTTGTGCTACAATCGATTTATTGAAAGACACGTTTGGTGACGCCTAATTTCACGTTTTGGTCCTGTGAATTGGCCTCCAAGATCTTGTGATTTAAAACTTCTAGACTACTTTCTGTGTGGCAATGTAAAATTATTGGTCTATGCGGATAAGCCACAAACGCTAGACCATTGGGAAGACAATATTCGCCGTGTTATTGCCGATATACGGCCACAAATGTTGGAAAAAGTCATCGAAAATTGGACGTCCAGATTAGACTACATCCGAGACGGCTGTGGCGGTCATATGCCAGAAACCATATTTATAATATAATGCCACAAGATTATCTTTCGAATGAAAAAAATGCTGATTAATCGAATGATCCATCGTTGTTTTATTGCAATTTAAAGTTCTATACCTCTAAAAACAATTCCCTTTATTATTCCCACCCAAAAAACTGACAATGGATATCAAAATATTGAATGGTCAAATTTGCTCTACCTACCAACAATTGACTGCCTGTCATTTCAAATGTACCTCGTATTCGTATATTTAACAATATGGGCCAATTACTGAGTGGGAAAATACAATATGGTTTACAACTTATAAAAAGTAAAACTAGAAATAATATCAATAATGTACAAACAATACATAAAGCTTACATTAAAGCTCACCCACAAGATACATGAAAAACTAATACCTAAAAAACTTATAATTAAAAAACAGTCAGGCGAGAGCTCGTCTGATATCACCAGGCACGCTGCAAACATGTCGATGACGTCATGAAAAGGCTCAAATTCTCCACAAATTTTATGAAGTGGTGAATACGCCAGAACATTAATACGAGCCAGAGGTGGATGAAAAATGTTCATATTTCTACAAGTTATTGAGAAGAAAAGAACAATCAACAGAAAACCTTATCAGTTTGTATGAGTACATTATTCCCAAATATTTCCTACGGGTTTCAAGTGATGAAACATTAAATCTTGCAGTAAGAAACCCATAATTTATACTTCGTTCTGTATACACACAGTTGGAGCAAAACCATAAATATTTCAAAAATCGTCTTTGCACGGATTCAAGATTCCTTATATTACACACGTATCCTGGATTCCAAACGACACTAGCATATTCTAGTTTTGAAGGTATTGTAGAGGAGCATAGTTGATTCAGATTGAGAGAGCCATTTATAATTTCTTATTACGAAACCTAATATTCTGTAACAACTTGAAACAATATTATTAATGTGAGTAGCAAAAGTTAATTTTGTGTCGAAAGTTACTCCTAAATCTCTGAATTCGGTTTCTGAATTTCAGAAAATTCCTGATACATTAAAAAAGTGCTTTTAGTTGATATTTCGCCCTTCACATTATAAGCTTGATTATAACGTGTTTTATACCGGTGGGACATCAATGATATCTTAATCATGTGAAGCATGCAACTAGAGCTGGGCTGACAAGATATATCCGGTGATGTAGTACTCAGATACTTTTTAATTATACACATTATCGTAATAATTACATATTCGAAAAGGTTGATGGCTTCATTCTGACCAGCCTATTCTCTCGGCATCTGGGTATCGTTTGTCGAAATAGCTAAATTACTTCATTATGGCGGCTCCCATAATTAAACGCCAACTCGTTTGCGTTTAATTTTTCAACTGCTTAAAGTGATTTGGAACGGTACAGAGTACTATACAACTTGAGGGCGGATCGTGATCGTTGATGCAGTACCCACATCGTAATAATCTACCACTTCATATTTTTGAAACCGTCACTAAATTCCTGGTATAATTACGTAATATTTCAAATGATTCAACAACACTCTCATTTCTTTATTATTATTTATTATTCGTTTAACTATGTTCATTTTATTGATGGACATACAAATTTATTGAATTTCTGTATTTGTGGCTTTATTTATTCATAAAAGATAGATGTTTACATACATATGATATTTTTCTCAAGAACATATGAATTTCACATAGTAAATGTGGAAATTTAATACAAGGGTGAGTTGTTTTCAGCTTTTATATAATTTTTGTATATATTTTGATTTGTTTTAGTAGTAATGAAATTAGTACCTTGGGTGTTTAATATGGGGATAACACTAGATCATCATCTCAATCAACAAAGTTTATAGGAATATATGTAAACAGAAATTTGAGATGGACACATTGATGTTTTATGTTAAAAACTGAGTAACTCATTTTTTGCAATCTCTAGAATTAGGAACATCGTATCTAGAAACTGTGTTATGAATGTGTATTACAATCTTATATATAGTCATCTTAATTATAATATTCTGCTGTGGGGATGCTGTACAGAAACAAAAAGGGTGTTTATTACAAAGAAGCGAATACTTCGATAAATATTCAATATTCATCAACGAAGAACATCTTGTAAACCTATCTTCATTAATAATTACAAACTCACCTTACCGTGTTTATATATTTATAGATGTTTTTTATATGTTTAATAAAATGAAGATAAGTTTATTGAATTGAATAGTAATCATGAGAATTCAACAAGGAACAGTGATGTGCTACTTATTCCTATGCATAAAATAGCTAAATTTTCTATTATGAGTGTATTAAAATCTTCAACCAATTACCATCGAATTTGAAAGTACTGAAAGCTCATTTGTTTAAGAGGAGAGTTAAATCTCTGCTCTTAACAAAGGCATGCTATAGTGTGGCAGAGTATTTCGATGATTCGAATGTAGGCAATAATGTATGAATCAATTTTATGTATCAGATGGTTGTATATTTTTTTACCACAAATGTCCTTGACCATGTGAAATTGTCCCAAATGTTTAATATTTCTCAGGTAATTTTTTTCTTTTTTTTTCAAATAAAGTGTTTATTATTGTGAATACAAAATGAAACAATATTTTTCTTAATATTTTTGTTCGAGGGCTAAATGGAATATCAGGCTCAAAACTGAATTCAGTCCTTTTGAGAGTATTCTTCTTAGTTGTAATTACTGTATCAATTGAATGAATGTGATTTTACAATGTAGGGAATTTTTCTCAATAAATTATATTTTATTTTTATTATTATATATACTTTTATTTCTTCTTGCTTCAAGCGAATTTTATATCTCATATCGGAGTTTCATTCTCTACAATTCTACTTTCTCTACAATTATGGCAACCGTTGTAACTATTAAATCTGGGAATTTTTGTTTCATTTGGGTGGGTACATCCATGTTTCTGTGGAAATGCGTACGTTGAAATAATAATTTTTGCGGATGTAGTGAAAAAGATTTCCATTTTTTTATTTTGTATATTTGATAACGCAAATTGAAAATTCACACAGCAGTTTGAAAATTTTTGAATGTTCCGTATAATAATTATGCTCGTATTTTCTAAACTTTGTACATTATACTAGATGAATATTTCAGGTGTTAAACCATTTTGGAGAGTTCAATACAAAAATTGTATTGAGCTTGATGATGGGTAAGAATCTCGAATTTTTAGTCATTTGAAGAATTTTACTAAAGGTAATCTTTTGTGTAGTGGGGGCCAGATTGCGGTTCAGTTTTTGTACACGGGCTTGAGTTGAAAATTCAGAGATATACTCATGAGTTTTCTTTGCAAATATGAGAAACATAAGTGATTTAAAACAACATTTTGTACTTTATGAAGAAGAGAAAATCGTGAAAGCATGCGAAATTTTTTGTATGAAATGAAAAAATTGTAAATGCTGACATATGTGTTCAATTCAAACAATTGAACAAAGGAAATGTTGCTCAATTTTATCAAAATTAAACAACATTCCAGTTTGGTAGGTTAATGTTCTTCATTTCTAAAATATTCGTTTATTCTTTTTGAAGGTCTGGCTGGTAGAAATGGGATTTTCACGCAGGCCATAGTGGGCCCGCGGCTGCTGGGTTATCCAGGGTTGTTATCCATAGGTACTCTTATGTCATTTATTTTGTCTCTGCTTGACATGACAAAATTGGACATTCTGTTTCATCTCCAATCTCAGGATACCATTAATTAGAACTTCTGTCAGTTCTGAACCAGTTATCGTTTACTCATCAACAGTACTCACAATGAAGTCTTCTTGATATGAAGAGAAACAAGTGTGTTACTTGGACTGAAAACATTCGTTTCGGTTGTAACAATAGAATAGTAAAAAAAACAATTTTCTAGATTTTAAATGGTTAGTCATAATAGTTTTATCTCAAAGAAAAGCGCAAATTTATAATTATTAATTTTAGAACATTTTGGGTTACCTTTTCTAGTATATTTTAGAAATAGATTCACACTAATATAAGTAAACGCTTCTAACTTCAGAAATTTAAGAGACATGCATGTGTGTGTATGTGTGTTTATGTTTTGATGTACGCTCGTGTTTTTATATGTACCTACTATTTTACGAGTGATAAATATTAATGAGTAATCGCGCATGAGAAACGAACGAAAAATATATGTCATTAATGAAAAGATGAATTTTTTTGTCCATACGATTTAACAAAATATAAATTAGTAAAGTGATATATCCATACTCACACTGTAAATATTTTCACTTTCTGTTCAAGATATATATATATATATATATATATATATATATATATATATATATATATATATATATATATATATATATATATATATATATATATATATATATATATATATATATATATATATATATATATATAAAATATTTATATGTAAATTTGGAATCGAAATTACACCGCAAAAGTTTTCATATATATATATATATATATATATATATATATATATATATATATATATATATATATATATATATATATATATATATATATATATATATATATAATATATGAATAATGTTCAACGCAGGGGAAAATTTCAATCGAAAGTACACATTGTGGGCATATCCCGCCGGCATTGTCTGCTGTCTTTGTTGTTTTTTCATCTCCAGGTTCGTACAACTTGAATATGATTACGCCGTTCTGAGGAAAGCCAATAAGCCCGAAACACGTGTCAACGGCTGCTACTAATTGCGGGATATGACGGCAGTGTCTACTTTTGATTGAAATTTTCCCCCGCGTTGAACATTATTCATATATTGTACTATTTTTCGGCTAGAGGCATCCTTGAAGGATAAATAGTTGCCCCACGGACGAAGTAGTTTTTCAAATCTCCCAACCCGAAGAGTAAAAACGCGGTAGCCCAAAATGTGTCGACTTTCTCCATTGAAGTGTCTGTTCTTTCTTGTTTTTCTATCTCCATGTTCGTACAACCTGAACTTGACTACGCCGTTCTGAGGAGAGCCAATAAGCTCGAAACACGTGTCCACGCTTCTAATAATTGCGGGATATGCTGACAATGTCTACTTTTGATTCATATCCCATATATATTCACTTAATCAACAAATATTCTCCTGAAATGATAGTTTACACGAATTGACCTAATATATTTATGCCCAAACTGAACATCTTCAAAAAATCGAAATCCCATCCATTATTTCATGTTTTGAAATAAACAAAAATCGAAAATTTTTTATACAAAATCATGAAGGAAATTCTCACTAAGCAAATTATATTTTGTTCATTCAGAAATGCCCGTTTCCGTGAAAAAGGTATTATTTTCAAGCAATGTTCCGCATAGCCTTTTCTGTAATAATGATTGAAAGATTTGATATACCAACGCCTGAAAAATATCTTGTTCACCTGTCCCATAAATTACTAATGGCTACCCGAATTGGCGACGGACTGCAAGAAGTGCGGTCTGCAGAAATAACGCCAAACTTTCGAAGGTTGGCCAGGTGGCAAAGGAATTAATGATAGGTTAAGTCGGACTTAAGAGCAATTTCGGGCAGAAAAGATAGAAGATACCACCCAACCTATACTTACGAAAACTTATTTACGCAGGTGAAAAATTTATAGTTCATTATTGTATTTACTTTTAACTCCGCATTTGAAACACGTTTCTTGCTGAAATAGTTTTCTATTCTATCCTTGAAGAAAAATCGATCATCTTCTTTGTGATACCTCGAAATTGCAGCATGATAAGTCTGGATTGAAATGTGGCTTCTCATTATTGCAATTTTGAAGATGTCGAACTGATGAATCTACTTTCTGGTTTCACTTCATCATCGTGAAAAATCAGAATTCGGTGTAGGTCCTCTTCTGAGATGCTGAAGTTCAACATGGTGAAAACTCTTTTTCGACTTGCGCGTTCGCAAATGTTTCAAATAAAATTTGAATTTGACGTTGACGCTTAAAAACGTTGACCTCCTCGATCACGAGAAAGAATTCCCGTCAAAAAAAGTATACAAATCAGTGATAATCAATTATCTCTCATACCACACTTATAATGCAAAAATTTATTCCTAACTAAGGTTACGCTACCACTAACTGTAAAAGTATCGAAATTTTGATACTAGTAGTTTTCATTGAATGAGATGTGAGGCAGAATGAAATTGATCATTGAAATTCGGATTTCGTGTTTTTCAATGTCAATCAAAAAAAATGGCTCAACATTCAGTTCGAAATGACCAACTGTTTTTTATTTAATTATATAACAAATTTAATGAACGATGAATCAACTCTGTGATAATTCATATTTAAATGAGAGTTAATAAGATAGGTATTTGCCTGTCTCTGTGGCTTAGTCGGTAGAACACTCGACTATGGTGCGGTAGAACTCGGGTTCGAGCCCCGCTGAAGGCATGGATGTTTGTGTTTGTCCTGATTCAAGTAGTGTAATGAATTATATATGCTGGGTATTGTACTTTGATAACAAGCCAATGGCCGTTCGGAAATGGCGTTAAACTGTGGGTCCACTGCATAAAAAGAAAGATAGGTATACTATGTATAAAAATCACAAAATGAACAATTCTTCATTTAAATGAGAGGTAAAAATCACTGACTGAACAAATATTTATTCGACTAGTTTCGCCTTTTACGGCATTATCAAAAATGATATCATTTTTTATCATTCTTGATAATGCCGTAAAAGGCGTAACTAGTCGAATAAAGAATTGTTCAGTCAGTGATTTTTAGACAAGTATTCATTATTACCTCTCATTTAAATATGAACTATCATAGAGTTGATTCATCGTCCATTGAATTTATTAATAATTCTTTATTTGAATAGTTTCGCCTTTTACGGCATTATCAATAATTATCATTCTTTATAATTCTTGATTATGAATAATAAAGAATTGTTCAGTTTCTGATCCTAAGACGAGAATATCTTCTTAGCTCTCATTTGAATTATTTAATTATGAGTGAATATATATATAAATATATATATATATATATATATATATATATATATATTATATATATATATATATATATATATATATTATTATATATATATATATATCATATATATATATATATATATATATATATATATTTCATATATATATATATATATATATATATATATATATATATATATATATATATATATATATATATATATATTCATCATATATATATATATATATATATATATATATATATATATATATATATATATATATATATATAATGTATTGATATTTTCTATAGTGAAAATTGAGAATTGAAATTACATTTCAAAAGTTTTGAACTCGACTGGGATTCGAACCCAGGTCTTCAGGTTTACGCCCCACTGCTTTAGACCGCTAACCTACCGAGGTCTACACTTTGAGATGCAACTTCAATTCTCTTATGAAAATCTCTTTTGAAACATTTGAAATGTAATTTCAATTTTCAATTTTCAGTATGAAAAATATTAATATATTATTAATGTTCACGAGTGGTTGTTTAACAAGTGAAATTACTGTACTATATATATATATATATATATATATATATATATATATATATATATATATATATATATATATATCTATATATATATATATATATATATATATATATATATATATATATATATATATAATATATATATATATATATATATATATATATATATATATATATATATATATATATATATATATATATATATATATATATATATATATATTTTCAGCAAGAACAGGCTTATTTCAATATTAAAAACCTTATTTTCGTTGACGGTTCGTTGTATATCACAACTCTGTCAAAATTATTGAATAATTAATAATAATTCATGAGTTTTGATAAACTTGAATACAACGAAACGTCAACGAAAATAAAGTTTTATAAAATAATCATATGTATGTATATAAATCACACTCATAAGAACCACCTGGCTTACCATGAGTTTTTCAGAGCTTTCCTTCATGGTGGAGAAGACTAAAACTTCCGAAGCGAATGCTATGCCAGAAATATTCCTATGGATACTAAAAATTAATATGTGAGAATACAAAAATCCAATTTGTTTTTCTCTTATTATATTAAGTTTGACGTTCTGTTATCCATAGTATTTCATACAATTCAATTATTCATTAGTTTAAGTTGTAATATACAACGAAATTAAAGATTTTAACATTAAAATGAGCCTGTTCTTGCTAAAAACACGGAAAATAATATACATATATTTATATAGTCAACACATACTTAGACTCTCTATCGAAATATTTCGAATTAAACTTTCAAAACAAACTGTACGTAGACAGTACGTCTATTTTGTTAACAAAACTACAACCTATCACTTTCGATAGTGAATACTGAGTGCGTTCCGGATAATCACAAACTTGTCCAATCGAAATACAATCCTATTTGTTTCATTCTTAATCGTTATTCGGAATCATCAATGATATTATTCCTAACAATCAAGTTTCGATGACTTTTCAAACGCCCTTATTTCTTCAGAATAAGTACAACATGCATTTGTGGACTAATCACGTGAGCTCCCTCTATTGATGAAAAGACATAAACTCTCTCGAGAACTGTAGATCGATTTCTCGGAGCAGGATAAGTGAGAATACGTATTTCGATCAAGATTTAGTATTGACTTACTATTAAGGAGTCGTGAATCTGGAATATATATATATATATATATATATATATATATATATATATATATATATATATATATATATATATAATAAGTAGGTGTATTATATATATTATTTATATATATTACATATATATAAATATACATATACCTTCACATAGACATGATTACGCGTTTTGATTATACATAGTAGGCTTCCCTTTACGAATTATAAATTTCAGAACTAATGATTGTGGAATTAGAATGTATCATTTGTCAGCAAAAAGATAATTATGCATATTATGATTGAAAAAAAAAACTTATGAATAATAATATAGCCTTATCGTCCTTCGGACTTCTTAAGTAAATGACCTACTATAAAAATGATTCGTTTGAATTTTACACTATTTGAATCAACAATGAAACAACTGATTATAGTTGCCTTCGTTTGCCTAGCATATATTAATTCTGGTAAGTACTATATTTAACTTTTCTTCAGACAGGTAATATTGCCTCCTAATACCAATCACGTTTCACTATATTCAATTTGATTTGATATCATATATGTATTCTATACAATATACAGATAAGTATCATATATGTTTGACACTTCGACCACTATTGCACTGAATCTTTCCTCACTCAGTTTTCATCCTCGCATTTCTTTACTGAAAATGTTTTTGTACAGAAATACGAAAAAACATCAGTTCCTAAACTTATGTTGTTTTTCATAAAATCCATTGTGATCATATCAATCATTTAATTATAAGTACAACTAAAGATCACAAAATAAACAAATAAGTCTGAGTGAGTTTGTCATATTTTTCTTTGTTGGGTATACTGTTGATGTTGATTAAGAGATTTTATTAAAAAGATAAACATCGCAATCAGAACATTCCATCGTCGATCTCGTCTACTTCTTCTGGCAGTTCACACTATTATAAATGGACTGAAAGAAGAACAAAATATCACAATCAATTGAGGACCAAGTTTGGTTAATTACCCATTAATTTTCTTACGATTTAAAATTTACAAGTTTCCATTCGCACTAAATTTGTTTTCCGAAGTTTTCATTCTTAATTCATCTTATTTTTATTATTATTTCAGTCTTTTCAGGTGTGAACCTAGATAATGCCTAGAATGAAATGCTCTGGTTATATTTATATCTATTTACTTTTAGTGCAGGCTCCAAAGGGAGTTGAGTATGTAATGTATGAAAACCAAGCTCAGATTCGTTATCCTGAGACCTCAGATAACAAGAACACATAGGTATGTTGCTAGGACCTGTGCTGGTCTCTTTTCCTGTTATTGACTCCCACCTCCGCGAGCGCCGAAATGCGACATAGCGTGTGTAGTCGCCAGTAGAAATCAAATGATTGTTTAGAATAGTTGAATTTTTTGATACCTACGCAATATGATTCAAAATTTCTGACATTTCAGTGTTTAATTAGTGCTTAAGTTAAAAAAAAAACGTGAACGAGTTGGATACAACTGATAAATATAAAGAATGGAGAACTTGAACGAAGTCACAGCCATCATATTCATAAAGAGATAAAAAACAATACAGATTCTACTGGAAACGATTGTTTCAAGACCCAATGCTGTAGGGTTTGACTTGTCATTAGAGCAGTCTCAAAACCGATCTTCTGTTGTGACCGGAGGTTTGATGGATAATACTCAAAATGAAAATGCGATGCAAAGATACCCGCTCTTATACCCCTACAGTAAATAGTATTAACCCGGCTCTTATATACAATACAAACTGACTCTTATATCGAATACAAACTGACTCGTTATGTGACATTCATTACTCTAATAAATGGTCGTAATCCAGGATCAATAAAGGTGAAAAAGAATGAAAATATTGTAAAATAATTTAATGCTTGCATCCCCACAATGTGAACCAGCAGTGCTCTTTTCGATATATTTACACAGATGCATTTGCTAATAAATCTCCTTCGTAATGTTTCCTGAGTTAAGTAGAGAATGAAGATGTCGTGTTGAGTACTTTCGAAAATGATTGATTTGTGCTGAAATGTAAAAAGTTTTCCGATCCAATTGGATGAAAAGAATTTGACACATTTCTGAATAATTCTTCGAAAGGAGGCAACAGTATCTCAAAGTTGTAACAGAAAAAAAAGTACATGAAAACAGTACATTTCGAAAATGAGCGATTTGTCCTAAAATGTAAAAAGGTTTCCCACGCAATTGAATGAAAAGAATTTGACACTTTTGTGAATAATTCTTCGAAAAAAGGTAACAGTATCTCAAATGTATCAGAACAAAAAAAGTACATGAAAACAGTACATTCACAACATGCACAATCATTCACACAACATGAACACGCTCATTCAAAAATGAGTGATTTGTGGTGAAATGTAAAAAGTTTTCCGATCCAATTCAGTAAAAGAATTTGACACCTTCGTGAATAATTCTTCGAAAGAAGGCTACAGTATCTCAAAGTTGTATCAGAACAAAAAAGTACATGAAAACAGTACATAGGTACAATTGCAAGATGTAACGGATAAAAATCGTTTTCAGCAAGCATTTATATTATCTAATTGATGTGGATTTGAAACAAAAGTTGCAGCATCTTGTCAGTTATTCTGTTATCCTGAATTACTGCAGGTACCTTTTCGACAAGAAGGATTTTATGTGATATCTCCAAAATTGGAACTATTAAACTATAAAGCGAGGCGCGAACCCGAGTTCTACAGCACCATAGACGGGTGTTACTTCTACTTTATACTCTTTATAATACATTACATACTCTATGAGCCTGGATCGCGCAGATTCTCGGATATATACTCTTTTAATTTCCAAGAGTATATCTAACACAACATACATGTGATTAGTTCGAGATCTCTTGTTGAGTGTGCACATTTCTTACAAATAGCTTACACAATTGTATGTTCGGATATTCTCGTTGTTTTTGTTACTGTCTTGAATTGAAAATTGACTGAAATTTAAGTTTCCATTTTTATATGTGGAATTTGAGCAGAGTATGATTCTTATTTGAACTGAATTGTGCTTATATGATATATATTCATTTAGTTCCATTAGCACAGTATGTTTTCGCATTATAATCTTCATCATGATTCTATAAAACGAAGATGTCAATAAATATAATGATTCAAAAATTCTTACTTCTTACTGCTAAATAGGTTAATTGTTTGACGAATACCATGAGCAGCAGTGTGTTTACTTAAAATATACATATATGATATTATACAAGAAACTGGATATTAATACTAAGGTATAAATATATAAAAATTACGAAAAACTAACCAACAACGATAGAACCGATAGACTGGAGCTGACCGGAGCACAGAAAATGTCCCCCAAAAAGGACAGAAGGTAAAGGAGTAAACCACTGTAGAAACAAATGTCATACCGAGCACGTAACACAAAAATTCTATTAAAATTCATAGGTTGTTTACGGAGGTTATTTGAAATGTTTTAAAATAAATAACTGTAAATGCAACCGAGTCTAGAAACGTCTGTCCTCTTATTGATTTTCGTTTAACTCTTGGTGAAACATAATTAAGTATTGAATTGAATTAAGCACATGGCTTAATGTTTCACGATTATACTTATTCGCGATTCACTATAATCGTGAAACCTTAAGCCTTGTGTTAAATTTAATTCAATAATTAGCATTTTTATTTATGTGGACCATTTCCCAGAAAATGCTTTTTTGGTAACCACCAGCCACATCCAGTATTCTGAAATTCCCAAAATCATAGCGATGTTTCTGTTTTGACTCACACACTTCACCCCATCACATCAGGGTGAAGTTTTATATCACTTTTATAGAGAGTTATTCTTCTTTTAATGGTCTGCGATGTTTGACCTATATAAACTCCTTCATAATCCAAGGAATATTAATATATATATATATATATATATATATATATATATATATATATATATATATATATATATATATATATATATATATATATATATATATTATTATTATTATTATTATTACCATTGTTCCCCATGAGGAGAGGGACTGAAATTGAATCCGCAATTATTAGGACTTTTGCTTCATCTTTTTTGCCTTCCAAAAGCGCTTCATCCTCTCTGAATGCTCTTTCTTCTGTTCATCTGTCCATTTTACTCCAGGTTGACGATTTGACTTTTGCTCAAACATGTGCGATTTTATAGCGTTATTCAGTGCGATCTTCGAGATTTTTTATATTTATCTGTTGTAGATCCTTTTGGACCCCTTTTAGTCACTCTGTTTCGCATTTACTATTGATAATTATATCGAGTAGTTTCTTCGGTATTCTGGACTGTTTCATTCTGTAGACATATGCATAGAACTTTGCTGGTCGTTTTCTGATTTCTTCCGTTATCGTATTTGTCTTTTAATACAGTTCACTCTGAGGTCTTTTCATCCAAATGCAGTTTCTGTTGATTGGCCCGTAAATCTTTCTAAGAAATTTTCGTTCTTGTTTTTCTATTTCTCTAATTCTTGAATGACCGTCAATAACCATTGTTTAAGATGCGTAGATTGCTTCTGGAAAAATCGTTGTGTTATAATGCCACAATTTGGCGCCTCTCGAAATGCTGTTTTTGTTATAGTGAGCTCATGTTAGTTTGTAGGCTCTTTGGAGCTTGGTAATTCTCTGTTCATTAGCGATTCAGTTTAAACCTGAGAACTGTATAACTTTATTTAAAATGGCCGACTTGCAGAATTTCACCATATTTTTTGATAAGAGAGGATTTATTTTTTGGTTTTCTTTCCATGTATTTGGTTTCATCATAAGAAATTTGCAACCCGGTTTTCTGCGCAATTTCATGTAGTTTTTCTACGGCGAGAATGGCTTCAGTTCTATTGTCTGTGATGATAGCAATATCGTCTGCAAAGGCGAGATATTTGACATTTATTCTATTTTCTTCTTTGATACCCACTTGTATGCCATTTACGTGAAGTTTCCATTTCCTAATGATCTTTTCTAAAACAATATTGAAAAGGATTGGCGAAAGTCCGTCCCCCTGCCGCACACCGGTTTTGATTTCGAAGGGATCTGATACTCGCCTTAATTTTACCTTGGAAGTTGTACCTGTAAGTGTCTGTTCTATAATTTTTCGGGTCTTCCGATCAATTTCAAATTCTTTCATGATTTCAAAAAGAGTTTCGCGGTCTACCGAAAGAAATGCTTTCTTGAAGTCAATATTTCGGTCCTATATTGGGTACTTCTTCAGAATGCTAAAACATTACAGCGGAATAGAACTCAGGCATTCTTATTATAATTAACAATTCAATTGTTGTTAAGTACTTACATATCCACTAATTGTACATACTTATGTAAGTACTTAACAACAATTGAATTGTTAATTATAATAAGAATACCTGAGTTCTATTCCGCTGTAATGTTTTAGCATCCTGAAGGAGGACCCTATATAGGATCGAAATATTGATAAAAATCGACAAGTGTTGTCTTTAATCATCCAGCCTTACCTTTGCCGAGTACCCACCTTTTTATTCAGTTGTTTAGAATTCACGGCAATACTCCTTGTGTATATATATATATATATATATATATATATATATATATATATATATATATATATATATATATATATATATATATATATATATATATATATATATATATATATATATATCTCAAACTCTCACTGATCTCTTCAAAATGAGGCAAACAATCATTAGTCAACTAATAACGTGGGTCCCACCTAGAGGAGAAAAGTAATGAACTCTCTCGAGCATATGGTAGTACGTACTGATTTTGTCACTAGAATGCAGATTTAAAATATGAAAATAATTATCATGAAAGTAATCACAAGTTTCATCATCATTGCAACTTTGATTATCATCTTTGAAACCTAAATTATAATTCATTTATTTCAGTGGCATCATTGGACTGTTATAGATGTATAAGCAATAGGCCATGTACACAATTGGAAACTCAAACTTGCGGTGTAGGTCAGAATTATTGTGTATCTTCAATATATTTCAAGATACATTCCAAAAACTGTGTCGATAATCCAAACTACTGTCAGCTTAAAGATAGCGAGGGAAACGGATTCACACAATGTAAAATTTGCCAAACCGATTTTTGTAACTGTTAAACGGTTGGTTCTTATGCACAAATAAATGATTTTGAGGCGTTTTTTTTCATTTTAAATTTCATAATGCCCAAGCAGTAGGATGAATTCCAAGAATCATTTTATTAGAAGATCACAAATTGAAAATGCTATTGCATCATTATATATATATATATATATATATATATATATATATATATATATATATATATATATATATATATATATATATATATATATATATTCAAAGATTCACAGGTAATTCAATACTAGTAAATACTGAGACTCTTAATCGAAATACAAATGTTGTCAACGAGAACGAACCCATCACTTTCGAGAGTGAATATTAAGAGCGTTTCGAAAAATTCATCGATCTTGTTGAATGATAATAGGATACAATTGTTTCATCATTATTATGAATCATCAGTCCATATTTAATCTATCAATCAAGAATCGATGACTTTCAAAACGAACATAGGTCCCATACCAAATTGAGAGAAGTTCTAGAGAGTGAAATACTCACGTAGGCTCCCTCTATCGGCGAAAGGACGTATAAACACTCCTTAGCGTTCAAGATTCCTACTCATGACAACAAGAGTGCGAGTGGAAGGCTTTGTAGATATTTCATTCGAACACAACAGAAAATGGTCTGAAATGTGTACGAATGATCCCATGCCTTATCGCTCCAGATCACGCCCAGGCGGGCAAAAGTGTAGCTAGTTCAAAGATTCACAGGTAATTCAATACTAGTAAAAACTGAGACTCTTAATCGAAATATCGAAATATTTCAAATAAAACTCTCAGGGAGCTGTCTACACAAATGTTGTCAACGAGAACGAACCCATCACTTTCGAGAGTGAATATTAAGAGCGTTTCGAAAAATTCATCGATCTTGTTGAATGATAATAGGATACAATTGTTTCATCATTATTATGAATCATCAGTCCATATTTAATCTATCAATCAAGAATCGATGACTTTCAAAACGAACATAGGTCCCATACCAAATTGAGAGAAGTTCTAGATAGTGAAATACTCACGTAGGCTCCCTCTATCGTCGAAAGGACGTATAAACACTCCTTAGCGTTCAAGATTCCTACTCATGACAACAAGAGTGCGAGTGGAAGGCTTTGTAGATATTTCATTCGAACACAACAGAAAATTGTCTGAAATGTGTACGAATGATCCCATGCCTAATCGCTTGTGTAGACAGCTCCCTGAGAGTTTTATTTGAAATATTTCGATATTTCGATTAAGAGTCTCAGTATTTACTAGTATTGAATTACCTGTGAATCTTTGAACTAGCTACACTTTTGCCCGCCTGGGCGTGATCTGGAGCGATTAGGCATGGGATCATTCGTACACATTTCAGACAATTTTCTGTTGTGTTCGAATGAAATATCTACAAAGCCTTCCACTCGCACTCTTGTTGTCATGAGTAGGAATCTTGAACGCTAAGGAGTGTTTATACGTCCTTTCGCCGATAGAGGGAGCCTACGTGAGTATTTCACTCTCTAGAACTTCTCTCAATTTGGTATGGGACCTATGTTCGTTTTGAAAGTCATCGATTCTTGATTGATAGATTAAATATGGACTGATGATTCATAATAATGATGAAGCAATTGTATCCTATTATCATTCAACAAGATCGATGAATTTTTCGAAACGCTCTTAATATTCACTCTCGAAAGTGATGGGTTCGTTCTCGTTGACAACATTTGTGTAGACAGCTCCCTGAGAGTTTTATTTGAAATATTTCGATATTTCGATTAAGAGTCTCAGTATTTACTATATATATATATATATATATATATATATATATATATATATATATATATATATATATATATATATATATATATATATATATATATATATATATATAGTCCATACAGAGATTTAAATCAAAATATTTTGAATATTTCAAACATAAACCTATCACTCTTGATAGTAAATATTGAAAGACATTTTACAAATGTTTAAACATTTGAATGAAAAACATTTACAATTGTTTCATTCTTATTGTGAATCTTCAGTGGAATCCATCGAAACAATTTAATTTCAATGATTTTATAAACACACCTTGTAGCTATCTTGAAAATGAGGCGAATGAATTCGAATCAGACGACAGAATATTATAGTAGAGCTAATTATGTCAACATGTAGGATGGGATGCTTCCATTATCCTACAAGTGATATATGATAAGAAATATTGGTATCGATGCCACACCTGATGGAAGTACAAGGCAGCTCTTTTGTCCTACAAGGAACTCGTCAGTTGTATTTCGTCCATCGAAAAGTGGCAACGATTTCAAGCTCCACGATATATAGGGATATATCGTGGGAGCTATCGACATTCAACCTGAAATGATACGTTAAAATTAAATATTGAGATGAAATTGTAATGTTGAAATTGCACATGTATCTTCCTATACTCTGCTGGCTTCTTCGAAGCTTTTGGATGTGAGTACATTTCAGGGTCCAAGTTGCGCTGGAGTAGGTCATCGATGGTAATACGTATTGCACAAACACTTTGCTCTTTCAGGATAGTGGCATATCTGATTTGAAGATGTGTTTCAGTCTGCTAACTGTACCCTATGCCTATATATACTGTATTATATATATATATATATATATATATATATATATATATATATATATATATATAAATATATATATATATATATATATATATATATATATATATATATATATATATATATATATATATAAATGTATTTTATATCGACCGAACTTCAAATTTAAATTATGTGGACTATCGGGAAGCAGTCTGTGACAAAAAAACTTACCTTCTTCTGATCTCAATATTTCGTCACCTTTTTTGTGACTTCTTCAGGAGAAACGACAAAAATAAATCATATAATAAGTAAAATATATGAACAAATTGAACAAAAACATCAATTGTATATAACATAAAAATATAACAATAATAAACTGCAACCACATGTCGGCACGATGAGTAGTGATGAATGAATCGCCGTGTGTAAACTCCATTCAAGTATCATCACAGAAAAAAAACGTAGATTGTTAGCTGTACTTTCCATTCTGCAGTACATGAAGAATGTTTTTGTGAATATTACTCAGCTGTATTAAAATAAATTAAACTCTTGGCTTAATGTTTCACGATTTATTTAACAATATGTATAGTCAACATGTTTCGAGCGTTAGCTCATTTTCAAGACTAAACTACTATAAGAGACGTACAACAAATTTATATCAACAAAATGGATGTGAGTAGGGAGGATAGTTGAAAATCTAATTGTTCATTTACAATTTCATCTTTTCTCTTCCAAGAACTGCTAATTTCAATTGCTTCCAGAAGGTCTAAACGTTCACCTTTATTACCTGAGTGTAGGCATTTAGTTTTATTATATGAAGTGATTAGAGCTAATACAATGTTCTGAGAATCCAGTTTTATTAACATTGTAAAAATCGACCTTTTATGTTCATCAACCCGAGTTTTTATTTTTCTACCTGTTTGGCCGATATAAAATGCTGGACATTCATTACAAAAAATCTTATAAATACCGCTTTTGTCTTCAACATTTGTCTCTTCATTATTATTTACTAAAAGTGACTTAATATTCCTTTTGTTTGTACAAATGGTTTTGATTTCTCTCTTCTTTAATCTTTCGCAAATTTTTTCACTCAGATGAGGTATGAAATTAATAAAATGATATTTTTGTTCGTTTTTAATAATTTGAGATGGATAAATTGAATCTAAAAGAATTTTTTGTTGTTTTTTTCTTATGAGATTATCTATTATATTTTCGTCGTAACCGTTATTTTTCGCTAAAAGTTTCAAAGTTTTCACTTCTTTGTTGAAATTTTCTTCGGAAAGCTGGATAGTCGTGAGTCTATGTATAAAAGAATAAAAAGAGCTGAGTTTAATGTTAAGCGGTTGACTGCTATCTTTAGGAATTAGGGTATCTGTGCATGTAGGTTTTCTGTATATATCAAATGTTAGATAATTATCTTTCCTAGTAATGGTCAAATCTAAAAAGTTTAATGTTTTTTGGTCATTTTCTATTTCTTTTGTGAATTTAATGGATGTATAAAATGAGTCCCTACTCACATCCATTTTGTAGATATAAATTTGTTGTACGTTTCTTATAGTAGTTTAGTCTTGAAAATGAGCTAACGCTCGAAACATGTTGACTATACATATTGTTAAATAAATCGTTAAACATAAAGCCAAGAGTTTAATTTATTTTAATATTCAATTATGTTTCACCAAGAGTTAAGCGAGAATTCAATCTCATTAATTACTCAGCTGTCCTGTGTCCGATTTGAAATTTATGGCGTTCTTGTTCTTATTAACGTGGAACATCTCAAGGAACAGCCTACTCGTGTACTGAATTTCTTGTTCCAACGCTTGACCTCCGAATAGTCCAATTTGTGGCCAGTCTTTAAATGGTGTTCCACTGCCGCACAGGAGTTCTTACCTACACGGCAATCACTTCTGTGCTGCACAATCCTCTGCTTCAGCCATTGTGAGGTCTGTCCAATGTAACAGCCTCCACAACCACTACAAGGAAGCTGATAGACCACATTACTCAAATATTCAACAGGAGTCTTGTCCTTGATTTTAGAGAACAAACTGTAATTTTTTACTTTGTTGTATTCAGCAATTTTAATGTGCCTAAAATCCTTGAAACATGAAATTATCTGGATAGCCAATTTTTCAACATATGGGATATTCTTGATGCTTATTGTTCTATGCCCGATTCTTCAGTTGGTCCGTCAAAGATGTTAGAATTGTATATCAGCATTATGGAAACATGTTCAGGGTACCCATTATTGTGAAAGATTTCAAATAATTTCTTCAAATTTTGTTTCAAAAATGACTCGTCGGAAATGTGTGTTATTCTGTTTTTTATGTTGATTACAGTATTATATTTTTGATAAGTCGGATGGTAAGAATGATAGTTAATAAATCTTCCAGACGCCGTATCCTTCTGATACCAGTCCAAGATCACCACATTTTGGTCAGTTTTTATCAGTTTAGTGTCTAAAAATGGAACACTATTGTCTTTTTCCAGTTCAGCCGTGAACTGAAATCTGGCATCAAATGAATTGAAGCTGTCTAATGTAGCTTGAACACTATCCGAAGGAATTGCGCAGATTATATCATCAACAAACTTGTGAATAAATGGAAATTCGAACGGAAGGGTAGGAATAACTATGTTCAAGAGGTGGTCTAATACAATCTGTGCCATTATAGGACTTAGGGAGAGCCCATCGGCGTACCAAATATTTGCTTATAAAACTTCTCATTGAAAGTGAAATATGGATTCTGAAATATGAATTATATATATATATATATATATATATATATATATATATATATATATATATATATATATATATATATATATATATATATATATACTTGTGTAACCGTAAGATGTAATTTTTTGGTTAAAACACTTTGTTTTACACTTTTCAGAGTCCTGATGAAGAAAGTAAACATGTTCGAAATATAGACACGGTTAATATATTGGTTGTGTATCAATTATAGTGGCCCTACTTTTGCCGAGAACTCATTATCTTTTACTCATTAATATTATACGGCAATACTCCTTATTTATCGTGTATATATATATATATATATATATATATATATATATATATATATATATATATATATATATATATATATATATATATATATATATATATATATATATATATATATGTATATATATATATATATATATATATATATATATCTTAATCGAAAATTTCAAATAAAACTCTCAGGGAGCTGTTTACACGAATACTGTCAACGAGAACTAACCCATCACTCTCGAGAGTGAATATTAAGAGCGTTTCGAAAAATTCATCGATCTCGTTGAATGATAATAGGATACAATTGTTTCATCATTATTATGAATCATCAGTCCATATTTAATCTATCAATCAAGAATCGATGACTTTCAAAACGAACATATGTATGTCCTATACCAAATTAAGAGTGTAGACAGCTCCCTGAGAGTTTTATTTGAAATATTTCGATATTTCGATTAAGAGTCTCAGTATTTACTAGTATTGAATTACCTGTGAATCTTTGAACAATATATATATATATATATATATATATATATATATATATATATATATATATATATATATATATATATATATATATATATATATATATATATATATATATATATATATATATATATATATATATAGAACAGTAATTTAATCGTGTTAACCAACCACGTGCGGACATGAATCATTGTATTAATATTTTACAGTGAAAATTGAGAATTGAAATTACATTTCAAAAGTTTTGAACTCGACTGGGATTCGAACCCAGGTTCTTTGTTGCATCTCAAAGTGTAGACCTCGGTAGCTTAGCGGTCAAAAGCTGTGGGGCGTAAACCCAAAGAACCTGGGTTCGAATCCCAGTCGAGTTTAAAACTTTTGAAATGTAATTTCAATTCTCAATTTTCACTGTAAAATATTAATACAATTATATATATATATATATATATATATATATATATATATATATATATATATATATCTTATGTACGTATATTTTTTCGTGTGACTAAGTAATGATTTCCTGAGAACACTGCATAGTTAGTGAAAAACATAAAATTCGAAGCTCACTTTCTGGCGTCAACAAAATATTATGAAGTGGTTATGATTGGATCAGTACAAAAAACATTCAATAATTGATGAGGCCGATACTTGATATAAATCGATAAACATAATAAAACAATTGTTAAACTGATTTACACATATATTAAAAATAATACTGCATGACGTACGTTTCGATGAGATTAACCTTTTTCAAATGCTACGTGCAGACTAATTAGTCTGCACGTAGCATCTCATCGAAACGTACGTCATGCAGTATTATTTTTAATATATGTGTAAATCAGTTTAACAATTGTTTTATTACAAAAAACATTATCACATTTCTTGTATTCCTTCGTAGTGGAGTTCTAAAATAAGTCGAAGACCGTTTCCAGATTTTTTATTGTTAGGTACGGTGTTTCGTAAAACTCGTCTACACGATATATCCTTTCAAATAATTAAAATCGTAATTTCTCACATTTCCAAAGAACAATAAGTTTTCAGTGTATTTTCTGCAGAGATGTCACTAATCACGAAATGTATTAGCTTTTCATTTCATTAGTCTCTTTAATCTTAATTATTGATTTATTTTTTCCAGTGGCGCCACTCATGTGTTATAAATGCGTGAGCAACAGTCCATGTGAAGAACTGAAGAATCAAAATTGCGATGAAGATCAGCATTATTGTGTATCTTTCATATTTCAAAACGTCCATAAAAAAGATGTGAAAAAAATCCCAATTTCTGTCAGCTTAAAGATAGCGAGGGAAACAGACTTTTTGCACAATGTAAAATTTGTCAATCTGATTATTGTAACTGTTGAACACATTCTGTTGTTGTTCTAACACGAATAATAAACTGAGATGAAAGTTTTTCAAATAATTTCCATGTTGAAATACTAGGTGAAATTTCGAATGTAAATTGAACTTGTAGACTTCAAAATGAAGTTACCGCATTCTTCACCTATATAAATATATACGTTATCAAAGTAGAATATAAGTTTCTTTCGATAATTGTGGAATATGAACAATGCGATGTCCCCATTCAACAGAATTATTTTTTGAATATAACCCAAACATTCATGATTTACACTTTATTGAACATTATTTTCGTTACTTGATGCTTACAGAATAATGAATTTTCTGAATATATTGTTATGTGTTCAATAAAGTGTAAAATTTCATGCATCAAGTAAACTTTAACACTATTAAAAAAAAAAAAAAAAAAATTATTTTTCTTGATTGATTTTTAAATATATTGTTATGGAAAATAAATCATAATGTATCAATTCAATGTTTCTCAAGGTGATGCTTCTAAGCACATCCTAACTCTACTTACAAGCCAAGAACATAGACTTGGCAACGCCTCATCACCTCATTCCGGTAGACCGATAGATCTTCGAACATCGGTCTACTGCATGTTAAAATTGCCTTTTCAGAAAACTTTTCAGTGAAACGGTACATTGTATAAAAAAATAGTTTTGACAAAAATTGTAGATCATACAATTATCTATAGAAATTAATAATACACTTTTTTTAAAAGAACTATGTTGGAGTAATAGCGATTCAAAAGTTGTTTTTATAGTAAGTACACTAACAAGTTCACTTTATGAATGAGAATTAACAATATGCTATAAATTTCATTATTTAAACCATCGTTCTCAGGTGAGAGTAAGTTGGACGTATCTATCAATTCTTTTAAACCTTGATTGGGACGTGTACAGTAAATTGGATGGTTGAATAATTCTGATATCATATTTAGAACGAGCAAGCAAATTTTATAGTTGAGACCATCTAGATAATTTCAGTTGTAATATCCATTTTGAATCATTAGGAAACAGTTTATTTTTATTAATAAAAACTGATTAATTATTTGTATACTGTTTATTTGTGAACATCCAGTTACGTTTGATGGAAAATCTACAGTGTAAAAAAATAATGTTAATTTAAAAATTTTATATTCTACGATTTACATATCAAAATCTCCTTTTAATTGGATGTTAAATAAACGAAATTACAAATTGAATCTGAGATTTCAAAGGTTTCATTCAATTTCTCACAACGTTCCTTCAATGCTATGGTTTTTTCATGGTCAGCTGCATCTTTTTTTTGAACGTGGACTGTTTTCGATGAGTAGGTGAAAATTTGGAAAAATACTCAGCACTGCATTAAAATTGAGTTTATCTTGAGCAGATATTGCCTTCCTTGATCCATCTGGAAAAAGATGAATACTTTTTTTAATAAGTGCACCATCTGGAAAATGTTTGGCACAAATTCCGGATGAATTAAAAATATCAAAGGTTACGTCAATCTTCAAAGCCGGAAACCGAAAAGACATGAATAATTATAGGCCCATTTCCGTGATGAGTATTTTCTCGAAAATTGTAGAATCGGTCATCAAAATTAGAATGTTAAATTTCATCAATGAATATATAAGTGTAGATGAATATCAGTACGGTTTTATTAAAAATAGCCATACCTTAAGCGCTTTAGTGGACTTAATTAATGAAATATCGTTGGCGTTGGATGGTGGTTTAGTAGTAGTGGCCATATTTATAGACCTCAGAAAGGCGTTTGATGTAGTAAGCATAAATATATTACTAAATAAATTTTTCCTGATGGGATTCAGAAGGCCGTTCTATACATTGATAAATACTTATTTGAATAATAGAAGCCAATAAGTCCAGATAAATGGAGTGATAAGTGATCGAGCAACGAAAACTCACGGCGTGCCTCAGAGCTCGGTCTTGGGGCCGTTGCTTTATTCGCTATATGTCCTCAGTTTGACAGTGTCGGGTGTTGTCGCCGGATGCTTTGCATTCGCAGATGATACTGTTCTGCTGTACAAGGGCGCAAATTTGGGTAAGCTCAATAGTGAAATTAATGGAGATCCCAAACGGTATGCAGATTGGTTACTCCAGAATAGATTGAAGATTAATATAGATAAAACCAAATATATGGTATTCAGAAAAAGGAAAGAAATACCAAACTTCAAATTATCTATAGAAAATAAAGCAATTCAAAAAGTGACGAGTGTGAGGCATCTGGGATTAATTATTGACGAGCTACTGAATTGGGATCTTCACGTAAAATTCATAACGGATAGAGTCGCACCCATGTTCCCAAGTATTTACAGATGTAGGTAATATTTGACAAAGAAGAGCAAATATGATATATGTATAATGCATTTTTTATAACGCACCTTAAGTACATGGTTACTATATGGGGAACATGTACAAAAACAAATTTTAGTAAATTACAAATTATACAAAACAAGTTTCTCAAAGCATTATTCAACTACGATAAATTTACCCATAATGACGAGCTGTATAGAAAATTAAATATTATGAATTTGAAACAAATATTTGAATTAGAGCAATGCAAATTGATGTTTAAAGTTACGGAAAATCTACAAAAATGTGATATCTTTAATAGCAGAGTGTATTTAAATGCAACAAGCAAAACCTATCTAGCTCAAGAATATGAAATTATAATTCAATAATCTTATGTGCAGGTTTCTCTGGGATGTATGTGTACTTTGTGGTGACATAGAATAAGTCATAAGTTTTTTGTTCATTTTGGTATTGGTAATTTGGATTTCTTGTTAAATTGTATACTTGTTGTTGTGATTTTACTGTTGCTTGCACGGCAGATTTAGATTTAAATTTAATGTTTGTTAGCTCCGATACCAGTTAATACTGTTTAGAAGTTATAATTTGAAGTATTATGTAATGCTTGGTTGATAAATGGATCTTTTCAAAAAAAAAAATTACAGAATATTTTGTGGGGGTCCATGATGCCCTAGGGATATTTTTTAGCCATTGATTCATTAGATTTTTATCCTATGGAAAACGAAATACAGAAATTGGTGATTCGCCGAACTCGAGGTGAATTTTGTAGTTCGACTTTCATCCGGGCAGACAGCAGTGACTTGTCATGTTAATTATTGTGCTAATATCAAGGACAAGACTAATAAGAGGTTAGCTCTAAATAACTGCTAAATCTAACAAAGGGTGAGTAACTTTACTGATCACAAAAAAGGAACAATTCTTGCAAATAATGCTTCTGTTAATGTCTGAACTACTCAGTCAAAACATCAGTAATAGGAAGCTATTTATATCAGAATAATACCGATTGAAATACATGATATATTCTCCAGTTCCAGAACACGGAAGATCTGAATCTGAACCGACGGAGAGAATAGAAGACCAAATCAAAAAATAGAGAAAATTGTTTTGTAAACTACTTGGAATATTGTTTTTCACTTGAAAGCACACTTATGACTCCCAAAGCTAGAAATTCTAGTTGACCTTCCGCAAAATAATTTATCTTATAATGAGACATGAAATCCCACGGCGAAAAAAGAAGATTTTCAGAGATTTCGCGAATGTCGTCAAACAATTGAATTCTCGAATACTTGAACCGTGAAAATAATAAGAAAGAAGGAGCTCCAAGAAAATTGTCTGCGAACAATGAGCAATTAGTGAATCAAAATGGAGAATATCATCTTGCTCTCCTATTGTGGAAATGGGGACTTAAGTAAATTGGATAGAAAAGTTCGATATTTCTCAAAAAGATGCAGTTCTACAGGGTGGAATACCGAAACTTTCCATATTTGAATGAATTGCTATAGTTCATTGATATGTCTTACACGGGTAAGGCTGATCTCATTTGGAGGACGGAGACGTATATTTTTCAGTGATCACCATGCCGTTTTCAGGAGAGCAAAATGTGTTCATCGTCGAGGCTCTCTTCAAAAATGTCGAATCTGTCTCTACCACTGGTCTGCGCTAAATTCGAAGAAGGAAAGACTTTGTTATCTCTGTCAAAACACATTGAAATAGTGAAAACGTAACTGTGAACTCTGACCAGCATGTTGCATGCTCGACCAAATTCTGAGGACATGGAACGTAGAAATTGGTGAAGAGCAAGACTAGAAGGCAGATGGTCATTGCAACATTGTGCTGCAGCACACTTAGCCAGTAATTAGGCATCTAATCTACTGGACAGTTTATTGAGCAGGTTGTTCCTCTATGCGAGCAAGTTTCCTCTTCGTGCTCTCCTGATTTCTGCTCTATGAGGTTATTTCAAAGTCAAGGCGTTCAAACATCTTCGAAAGTCTTTGAAACTCCACATAACTCCTACGTTCAGATAAACATATACGAATCTCCCAAGAAATTGACACTATGGTTAGTCTGCCAATTGGACGATATAATTTTCAATACTCACCTTGAATAAAGTAACATAATACACCTTTCCGGTGAATAATTTTTCACTGGGTCATGTAGTCTCTTCTAACCAGCTCTCTAAAATGTGCGAGGTTTACTTACCACAACCTGTAGTAGAAGTAATTGACTAGTTATAGAAAAGACTGGAAAGAAGATTATTATTTTATAGTTACCGATATTTTATTATATTCTATAATTCCACAAGTTGTGTGATTTTGGAAGGGCAGAGGAGGGTAAAATATGAAATTCAATGGAAGCACATAAACTCAATATCAGGATAACAGATATATGTATTTCAGAATTGAGAAACAAAATAAACACCATCTGTTGTAGCCGTTCAACAAATTAAATGCAAGAGTCGATATCAACTGGACGAAGCCATTAACATAAGGGGTAAACTTATGTAAACACTAAGAATTAATGGAGTAGCAGTGGTTTTCAACAATGAGAAAAGGTCGTTACACACTATCAGAAGAATACATTTGATATTGTTCATGAAATTATAATAATGGTGCATGCTACTTCATTTTAACAAAATATATTTTTTCCATATTAATGTGGCAAATTGTAATTTGCATACTGCTTATCCGACCGTAATGATTCATTAATAATCGTTCAAGGTATCTCAACTGCTTAATATTGAAATTTTATAAGGAATTGCAGAAGTTGATTGCATATTCGCTGATCTCTTACTGAAACATGGTTTGATATAAATTGAATGAAAAAACACTTGGCTGAATGCAACAGAATTATATTGTTGATTGGGAATTTTTTCGGGGTATTGCGCCATTTTCGAATTTTCAACTGAATTCTCAAATACAAATACTTAATACTAAAATGTTCTTATACTACATCTGCACTTGCTATATAAATATACTGAAGGACAAATATGGATAATTCTTCGAAGACATGCCTTCGAAGTATTTGAAGCAAGTGAGAATTCAAAAGCAGCTAATTAAATTTTGAAAACGAAAACTTTCGAACAGATGGAATTACAATCAAGAAATTAACGCCAACAACAGCAATAATTACGCTAAATAGCGGATAAATTGATCATTTATTATTGATTTCTGGTGTGAATTAGGAATTTCTAAGTTTTCTAGAGGACCCAGAGTATTTCCTTCGATTTGTAGGTGCACCAATTCTATTGAGCGGTTATTTAGAATACAATATGCCAAAAGTCTCGTAGAATATTTATCATGTAATAAGAGGATTTTATGTTCTCTTTATCCCTATTTCTCCTCACCTTTGACGTTCGACCGAATGGCACGTTAATAAAGAAATCAGCCGGACCTTTAGTTCATAACCTATAACAAAATTAAAAATTTTTTTTTCTAAAAAGATAATTAAGTTGCACAGGGTTGAAGAAGGTCGCAAGACCTTACAACTTCTCAATTTTTATCAGCAATGGAATTGTTCCCCCACCTTGTTTCTAGTGCAAACAAAGATGTAAAACATAAGAACCTCTGTTAATCTCGATAATAAAATTCAAAAATAACAAATTGGGAAAAAATTAATCTTTTGAAAATGGGGCAACATTAAGAAACAATTATCAAGCAACAAGGTAAATCTGTGAAACTAGACCAAGTGTTTTTTATTCAATTTATAATCACAACAATTAACAAAACTTGCTGTTTCTCTCAGAGGCATTCTACTCATTATTGTATTGAGAATTCCATGAGTTTTTGTGAACAATAATCTTGATATTAATTAGCAATATGACATAAAATTAACACAACTACTTGGAATTGTGAAGAAACTACATTCGATGAGACGGCGTATTTTCATTGAATTTCCTTCCTTTATTATTTTATTCACCTTTTCTTCCAATAAACAATAAAAAACATGTTCTCAGAATTGTAGATACGATTAATGACTGTCTATTTTACCTACATCTATAAAATATTCACCAAATTTTTACCTTGTCGTACACGACTCACCATCTCGTTTCTCGGAGAAAAATCATCCATCATCGCAGCTGAATGTTTACTCACGATTTTTCCCAAGTCTGTGGCAATGGAGTACCTCGTCGTAAATCGGGCGACCTTTCTCGTCGCTAAAAACGACTTAGGTGTTCGTCGAAAAAACGTCCTGCTGCGTTGCGAGCGCCTATAAATAAGATGTCAATAACAGCCATCGTAGAAATTTAACAAATAGCCTTTGTTCTTTGAATAACTAACATAGGAGGTAACGTGGCTTGGACGACGGATAATATCTGCGAAGTAGAGAGTGTGTGTGGCCTGTGCTGCCAGGCCCACGACGAATACTCGGAGATGAGTTTGTTTAGAATTGCGATAGTCGTAACGTCGCCTTCGGGAGATGTTTGACTAAGAATAGTTTGACATTTATCTGATCTTTCACTGAAATAGATTAAACTACTGACAAATATGATTTAATAATGTAAATACCTTTATGGATTGCACTGAATATAATAATATACGTGAATTTTAGGCTCTCAACCAAATCAATTGAAGCAATAATTTTATGTATTTCTAATCAGAAGAGCTTTTTTACAAATGAAATAAGAAACACCCCACTGCAAAGAAAAAATATCCAGCTTGAATGATCACACTATAAGTAGGTACAACTAAAGATCACACAATGAACAAATAAGTCTGAGTCAGTTAGTCATATTATTCTTTGTTGGGTGTGCTGTTGATGTTGATTGAGAGATTTTACTAAAAAGGTAGATATTGCAATCAGAACTGAAAATAATTATACTGAAATAAGAATAAAATATGACAATTAATTGAGGACCAAGCTTGGTTGCTTACCTATTAATTTTCTTACGATTGAAAATTTACAAGTTACCGTTCGGTACTAAACTTATTTTCCGAAGTTTCAATTCTAAATTCATCATATTTTCATTATTATTTCAGTCTTTTCAGGTGTGAACCTAGATAAAGCCAAGAATGAAATGCTCTGGTTATATTTATATCTACCTACTTTTTGTGCAGGCTCCAAAGAGAATCGAGCATGTTCAATATGAAATTCTGAATATCCAAGCTCAGATTCGTTGTCCTGAGACTTCAGACAACAAGAAAACATGTTACTAGGACCTGTGCTGGTCCATTTTCCGTTTTCAGGTGCTACTTAGATAAGGCCGAGGATGATATGCTCTGATTATGTTTATATCTACCGACTATATTTAAACCTCTTAATCAACATTTACAGCACACTCAACGTGAGTAAATATGATGAACTCTCTTAGTCGCATTTGTTTATTTAGTCCTCTTCAGTTGTAGCTATGTCATTAAAATCATTTAAGCTTGGTATTTTCTACCCTGCAGTCTAATTTTTCATTTCTTTAAATTAACTCATTTATTGTATTCACGTTTCAAATCATTCAACTCCTCAATACCTGACAAGTTTGAATGAATAACATCCTTTGAAAACACTGCGAATGTCACGAATCTAGGGACGTTATCATTCATCAAAATCGGTTCTGTCGTTTATTAGTTATGGGAGAACTCGAGTAAATATATATGGATCGATCACATAGCCCTCCTTATTCGCAGTCAAGTGAAAATATATATACTAGGTATATCGGTTATTGCAATTATGAGATAAAAAACATATATCACTCTGTTTTAGATAATTGGGGCATTTATTTCAGGCTGAAACTGCTCAAGTGAGGTATAAAAAGCTAGGTCAGCATTCAGATAACGATAACCAGAAGTCAACATTTTTTCATAGGTGTATTAGTCAAGTAACAACTACGACAGAATGGTTAACTCGATATGTTTCGATAACTATGATACTACTTTCGACAACATAGAATAACGTATTTATTCTTCAGAACGGAACGTTCCAAGACCAAGTAATGAATCAATTATCATTTACAATAATTATATTTCTGATACTCTCGTAATAGAAAAAATTATCATTGAAATTTTCGGTTGGAGTTGAACTCTTCTGAAATAATCCCCAATTGTTCCAAAAGATATCTGATTTCCTACGATTAATAATTGCGATGTCTCTGGATCAATTGATTCTTTTAAATTTTCAGCATTATCCCGGTATAATTTTCCCTAAATTATAAATTATCCCCAAACTTGTAAGTTCAGTTTCGAAATCGAAACGTATCAAGATAATTCAGTTCATTCAGAGCATTCGTTACTGAAGAAATATCTGCAATACTTATCATTCATTTATGAATAGCGTTCTCTTTTTCTTCAGTTCCAACTGCAAAAAACAAAGTGCTACGTCCTCTATTAGCATTGGGAATGGCAGCTGTCCGCCGGTGAAAAAAGGGCCGTGGGTTGTGGATCGCAAAAAAACCAAAAATCTTTGAACTGAAATAAATTTGGGCGTCACTTGGTGTTCGAAAAGCGGGACTATTTAATCTGATCTGAACCGAGAAAATATCTAGAATCTTGTATCTTACTGATGGAACCTTCTGACGAATAAATAATTCAAAACTAAATTTCAAAAGACAATATATTCTGAATAACAAGTTCTTGCGATATGGATAATCGAAATCTAATTTTGTTAATGTACAAAAATATAAGAAATACTGGCTTGCATTCAGTACTAAACATTAATAATAATAAGGATCCATAAATCGTCATTTATCAATCCTAACTGGATCGATAAATATCGTTTATCGAGTGATGTTTAAAAAATGAAAAGATGGAAATCTATTCAGTAATTTCGAAGGTCCAGATAGAATATCCGATTTATATTTAATTTCAAACAGCGAGTTTCGGTGGTGAATTGATGTGCCTAATTTCAACATCAAACTAAGTTTTACCTCGGAAATTATCGGTGAAAATTACATTCAATTACTTGTGGTAGTACTACTTTAGTAGTACTTTTCGTGATACGCATAAGGACGAACAACAATCCTAGAAGTTTTGGAAAATTGCTTACAGAATAAAAAATTACATTACTATAATCATAATTGGTTAGAATTTGAGTTCAATATTATAAAAGACATTATAAAAGTGTAATATTATAAAATTGAAATAACCAATTGAGATCCAGTAGTAAATTAAGTATACCTAATATTTTAATACCTGATGAGATTGCAGCTAAGTATTTTGAAGACTTGCAAATTTTTTTCGATATAATTGCCGTATATATTTTTTGTTCAGGTGTAGATGCTTCTATTTGAAGATTAGAAGTTTGACACAAACTGCTTCAATCCACACCGAATTATTTGAGTAGCTCAAAAAACTCTTTTATATTGTCAATATCGTCTTAAAGATTGTTTGAAAATAATATCCAAATTTCAATCGAAAACTTTCTCAAGAATATGAATGAATTTCAAATGTGACTGTACAAAGCACACTCAACATTCCATATTCCATATCGAGGTCTATTAAAAGAGTTTTATTTATTTTGATGATTTCTAATAATACAATTTTTACTACTCGAAAATACAGAGAAAAAATTAGAGTTTCCAAAAATATTTGAAATATTACATTCAAATTTGAATAAAATGACGATGGTGCATATTTGAAATTATAATGATAATCGGCCTCCCTTGAAAAGATAAATTATTCAATTAATCCGCTATGAAATGTCTCAAGTATAAAGAGATAATTTTGGTATTATTTTTGTGATACTGTAGGTTCATAGTGAAAGTGATTATCAAAAATTGTCAACGTAATCTGGTGGATTTAGCAAAAAAGATTTCGAAATTACTATGTCGCCTCAATCTAATAATAATTCTCTTTCCGTGGTTTTCAAATCATGGATTTACTGAAGTGAAAAAAAGCCAAAAGAGTATGCATAAACTATTTCATTATGAAACTTTTAAATTGGACAATTCTACCTACGAATTCTTCGTTTTCATTATCCATATTTCAGATATGGCATGAGGTGGAATTTTCGTAAGATGTAATTATTATCATAAGTTAAACGACCACTATCAATGCGATTATCTTTCTCTAGTTTCATTTGGGTGATACGATAATTCATGGTATAATGATTTAATGATTCCTTTACCATGATATAACGCTTTTGAATAATTGATGGGTTGTGGTCACCCACCGGCGTGTTATTTGAATATGGTAAAATAGCTTTGGGAACATCTCAATTTGCCAGAGTATCGCGGCATTACCTTGATTAGGACTCGTCCGACACGACAATTAATGTGTCACTAAGTAGTGATTAATACTGATATACGCCATCTCGGCGGAAACCATGAGAACGTTTCGCCGAATTATTTTGACTATAATGAGAAAGAAATTGTTCACGATTAGTATTTTGTAACGGTGCACTTAGTATTAAAACGTTACAATGGTTACAGTTGGTGTTTTCAAAGAAAAAGAACTGTCGAATTTATATGGCTCAATTAAATTTGGAAAAACTGATGGGGTCATATTATAAAATGAAATAATTTTCACAGACAGAGATCTAGCGGCAGAGGTTCTAGGGCGATGGAAGTTGCACTTGCACCCGTCCATGTTGGGTAAGAAAGTTCATAGACAAAATAACCTATTACCCAACTAAAACAGCGGAAAGTACGTTTTCAGATCAGAATAAAATACTTAAATTACATCTTTTATTCTTGTGAAAACCTTGACAAAGGAGAACACCTCTAGAAGTTATGTGAAGAATACAATATATACCCACATCTACTACCTAGTTTGATCATAAACATTGAATATTGCGTTGGTTCCAGGATATGCAATCCTGGAATCAACATATCCATTTATATATATATATATATATATATATATATATATATATATATATATATATATATATATATATATATATATATATATATATATATATATATATATATATATATATATATATATATATATATATATATATATATATATATATATATATATATATATATATATATATATATATATATATATATATATATATATATATATATATTGTAACAACGATAAGGGAATCAAAAAAAAGATATTTCATAGATATCTTGGATACAAAAAAAAAAAATTCGCAACAACTATGGAAAAATCTGAAAGAATTATTACCAAATAAAACTAATAATACACCATATTATGGTTTCGTTATTAAACATCGTGGTTAATGACGAAATAGTACGAGACGATAAAGATATTCCTTGGAGTTTTAATCTTTACTTTGTGGAGAGTGGACACCAAATAATTAATTCTATCATTCCGATATATGACTACGAATATGTCTTACAATCTATACCGAAAATGGTGAAAATGTGTAATTTTGAGAAGATAAATATGAAGTATTTGGAAAATATCGTTAGAAATTTGAAAAATACAGGTAGTTGCGAAGATGAAATAACAGTCAAGATACTGAAGGATGCCTTTGACATTTCTGGAAATAGATTTTCAGATTTAGTTAACACATCACTGATATATGGCGTATTTCCAAAAGATTGGAAATGTTCATTAATAATACCTGTGCCAAAAATTTGCAATACTGTTAAAATAGAGCCATTTAGACCTATAAATTTATTACCTTCCTTTATAAAAAATTTTAAGAATTAGTAGTGAAAAAACAGGTTTTAGAATTCTGTGAAAAATTTTCTGTAATTTCTGAGTTTCAATCAGAATTCAAAAGAAATTGCTCTAGTGAGACAACAATATTGAGCACATGTGAGGAATGGTATAGTGCTATAGATAAAGGAGAAACGGTTATAGTAGTATTATTAGATCTTAAAAGAGCTTTCGAAATGTTATGTAGATCACTTTTATTGAAAAAATTGAATAAACTTGGTTTTGAGGGAGTAGTAAATGATTGGTTCGAATCATACTTGGATTCGCGAACACAAAAAGTTAAGTTCAATAGCATGGTCTCGGATAACACGAAAGTGGATGTGGATGTACCTCAAGGCACTGTCTTAGGTCCGTTGTTATTCTCCTTATATATAAACGATATTGTCTCTCACGTGAAAAAATGTTCTATACGTTTTTCGCTGATGATACTTTGCTTTATATATGTGGCAAAGATATTAGGAATATGACAGAGGAGATCAATAGAGACCTTCTGCAATTAATTCAATGGTTATGCGACAACAGCTTATCTCTGAATGTTGAAAAATCTAACTTCTTGGTTTTGGGTACAAGTAAAACCCTTAAAACCAATAAAAATGAGGACATAACTATAAAGATTAATGCACAAAAAATTAGAAGAGTAGAAAAAGTAAAATATCTAGGCATTATGTTAGACGAAAAATTGAGTTTCAATGATCACGTTGATTTCATATCATCTAAAATTTCTGAGAAAATCAATTTTTTGAAAAGAATAGGCAAAAACCTGTCGACATATGTGAAATTATTGTTGTTCGAATCAATAATAATGCCACATTTTGAATATTGGTCCATATTGTTATTTGGTTTGATTAAAGAAAAAATTCAGAAATTATAAAAGTTACAAAATAGAGCCATGCGAGCCATTTTAAAGTGTCAAAATTATGCTGAACTCTTTGTAACTAATGTCTGTAAAACAAAGAATACTCTTTGCTTCATATATATTCATATTTAAAATAAAAAATCAGTTGCTTCCATGTAATATAAAAAAAAATGTTGCATATGTCAGTGATGTGCATGGGTATAATACTAGAAATACTGATAGTTTTTATATCCAAAGTTGTAAGCTCTCTAAATCCAAAAATAGCATATACTATGACGGATTTGAGTCTTTCAATAATTTACCAAATATATTAAAAACAAGTACTAGTATTAAAATATTTATGCGTGATCTTAGAAAGTATATTTTGAATATCGAGATAGGTATATAATTAAAAAATGATAGTTCAAAATATGTAGATTTTTGAATAGCTTCAGATAAATGAATATTATTATTATTATCAATATTATATATATATATATATATATATATATATATATATATATATATATATATATATATATATATATATATATATATATACAAATAAACAGGTCCTGTCTGCGACCCCTTTCAAATCATATCGATTGTTATCGCTTGTTTTGGTTATTAATAGGTAGAATAGCTCAAATGGAAGATCCTTTTTTGATGTGTAATAACTCCTCATCAATTCTGTATATGAAGTCATCAATATATGAACATCCTCACGTGATATAATCCTAATTTCACCTATATTACCTTGTTTTACTTCATGCGACTTATAGTAGAAACTTCCAGCTTATTGCTGTAATTATCCTCATTTAGAACCAGTTATTTGTACCTGAATAGAGAACCACTGAATTGAGTCATCAATTGGAACCAGAGGAGATTGTATCATTTTAACAACACGTATTCAATTTCAGGCAATAACTAACAGCAAACACCTGTAAAGCTGGTCGCGGCCTTACGGACGCAATAAATCTGCTCTCCTGTTATTATCTCGGGCTGAAATCGTAAATCGAATGAAATTATATTCAAACAACTTTCGGTTTAATATCTCTCTACATGGACATTGGTGATAGCATTGTAATTATGGCACTTAATAAAGAGACGTAAGACGTCTCGCATGTTGAGTTATTTATGTAGATAATCCTTCTTTCTTACGGTCATTTCATTCAGGAGCGTGCACTTGGGCATTTAGAAGAGGCACATTTTTTTGATTCTCCACTAATTTAAGAATTCATCCCGTCGCAAATACTTCATTTATCAGTGAAAATGAATTAAACTTCAATCAATACCATGTCTTCTTCTTAGCTTGAGGTTAGCTTCCTTCAATATCCAGTGAAATGTGTCCCAAAATTGAAGCAAGATTTGAATTTGTCGCCATTTACGCAGTAAATTCATTTTAGAGTTGGCAATCCTAAAATAAATAAATCAACAGTTGACAGTTAAGGATTAGCAAAAATGGAGCGTTACACAGTTAGAACGGCGTGTCTTCAATGGTCAATGCTCGGATTAGTATTTCAACTCCATCAACTGTGAGTTAATTGAAATGTCAATATCGAAACAATGCGTCGGAGTCTCAGAGACAATCCAGGAACCTCAATTCGACGTCTTGGTCAAGAATTGCAAATTTCCAGAAGTTCTTTACAGCGTATACTCACGGAAGGTCTGTGCTTCTATGCTCACGAAAGTCAATTGAACACAATTGAAGCCTAATGACCTTCCACATCGAAGAGAGTTTGGAGAGTGGATTATTCAGCATCAGCACGGATACTGATTTTACGATCAAAATCAACCTAAGCGACGAAGCACATTTTCATCTTGATGCATTTGTTGATCGCCAAAACTGCTGCATTTGGGGTTCTGAGAACCCACATGTGTTTGTCGAAATACAAATATATCCAAAACGTGCCCACGTTTGGTGTGTATTTTGGGCTGCAGGCATAAATGGACCATACTTTTACTGAAAATGAGGCTGGGCAAGCAGTAACTGTTACTTATGCTCCATATCGTGACATGATAGCACAGTTCATTTTGGTGAAATTGCATGGTATTGATATGGCCAATATGTGATTCCAACGGAACGGTGCCACGTGCCATACAGCTCGTGAAACACTTCAGTAACTGCAGGAGACATTTCCAGGTCGTGTAGTCTTTCGTTGGGGTGAATCAGAATTGGCCTCCTAGATTTTGTGATTTGAAACCATTAGATTTCATTGTATGAGGTTTTTTGAAATCACAAGTCCATGTCAACAAGTCCGCCACTATGAGTGCATTGAGGGAGGAGATCACCAAAACTCAGCTACATTTATGCAGAATTGTCATGGCGAATTGCAACAAACAAGTGCATATGGGTTTAGAAAGCCGCGGTGGCGATTTTCTCGACGTATTTTTCATAAATAACTCTATCCTATGTACTTAATGATTCAATAAAAAATTTAAAATCAAAAGACTAACTAACTATTTTTCCTATTCAATTCAAATCTAAGTCGTTAATTTTGGTACACCTTCAATTCGCCAACTTCATAGTCAGGATGTCATTATAGATTTTCCTTACTAAGGTTTTTTTCTAGATTCGCGTTACCGCTTTAGTGGCTAAGACCAGTCTTATCATCTGGTCGAAGAAACATTGACTGAATAACCGTAGGCGGTTTTCTCTAGTTATTTCTATAGATAAATTAACAACGGAAATATTGATTTTGGATTACGACTCATTACCGTGCTTCTGTAGCCTTTGGTTCTAGGTTCTTCATCATGTTGACCTATACTATTTCGATCCATATAACAGTTCAAAACGCTCGTTCCGACTCGAAAAGAACAATCACATCTTACAAGTATGTTTACAAGTATACTAGCCCAAAAAGCGGCCAATACTTCAGCCATTCAGTTTATATTTTGTTAAATATGTGTGGGATTATACCGATTGTGTTCAAATTCTTCAAACTGTTTCCACGCAATGATGGCTCGTGCCAAAATTGTTTCCATTATTCTTTCAGTCATTTTTAGGTCTGGCTAGCAAATGTCCAGATTATTCAATCATTTGAGTTTTGATTTCTGGCAGAGAACTAATGGAAAATATTCAGTTAAACCATTCACTTCATATTTTTATTATTGAATGCACTGAAAAAGGGGTTCTTAAAAAATTCAAGCGGTGCATCTCAAAATTTTGAACATAAACTTGTTTGAATATTAGGTTTAACGTTTATACTAACCACCAAAATGTCTCAGTTAGCAGCTTGGAGAGATATATACATACACCAATATAAAATTTGGACGAGTAGATCAGGGTTATGTCGTCTATGTTTCTTGGTAAATTATTGTTGCGAAAGCCCTCATTAGATCTTTGGGATCCAATTATCTAAGAGGAAAACTTTTTTTAAGAGTCGAAGAACCAATTACGGTATCGCAAATATGAAGAAGTACTACAGAAAGTTCCACATCGAAACCTACTTGAATTAAAAAAGTGATTGAATTCACCTTATAACCTATAATGTTTTCCTGGTTATGTAAATAATTCTAAACTTTCTAAACTATCAATAAATTTTTAATCGTTGTACACTTCAGTTCATCGGATGTATTTTCATATTCATCCAATCTTATATTAATTTGATATATTTCAGATAAGAATTTCATGAAATGAGAAGCAAGTACAGCATTGATATTTCTGTAATGCAAAGAAACGACATTCTGTGTCCTCAACGATTAATTTAATTATATTTCGGAGTGTATTTAGTCACTAATGAGTTAAATATTTGTATAAAAAATAATGTCAGTCAACTGGGGATCTTTTAATGCGTGATTTTAAATCTTAATGATGAGCAAACTCTAATCAGCATTTCCTGAAAAAGAGGGTGCTTTTCCTGATTCTTAAATTAAGCTTTTGTTGATTCTTCATACAAATTACGAAGTGCTGAACGTTCAATTATACCCACCCTAACAGTTCGATTGTATAATAACGCATTAATTTGTTGAATTAATTGGTCAGATTTCAAGCGAAAAAATCATTAAAAACCTTATAACTGAAATGAGATGAAGATTTTCGTGATGATTTTTTTTCCAGGAATTCCACACTATTTAGTCTATTTAAAATAGATCAACTTCGTCGTAGAACCATGCTAAATCTCATTTTGATGGAGAGCAAACTTTCTTCTATTCGATTTCCTGAGTGTAGGAAATGTGAAGTGGTGTGCATTTCCAATCAATATTCGAAATTATTGATTTGTTGAAGTACATCATGTCAAAAAAGTGGCACGGTCGTTCTACCTTTTTTTATAACTTCGTTGTTGAAGAAACTTGAAGCCTGAATCGAAACCCAGCATGCATTTTATATACACGGTATATTTCACATTTCATTCAATTTGAAACTGTAGTTCCAAAATAAAAACTAGTCAAAAGTTTGAATCACTGACTCTGACTGAATAAAAAACATTCTGATGCTCTCTCAGCCGACATAGATGCTTTAAATTCAGAGAACAATAATTGAGCGACGCCACAGAAGGAGGAGGATCCAAAATTTAGCTTCAAATAAAAAAGCTTTCAGCGGTAAAGTCCCATAAAATCATTATTTCCATAAAAATTATTTAGTGCTTTCATATTTTTGGCGATAGAATAAAATTTCTCCTTTATATGTTTCAATCTGGAACCTGTGTTTTGAACGGAAAGTTTTCGATTCAATTGAATAAACTGAAATTTGTTGAAAAAGGACATGATTTGAAAAGGAAGGCTGATAAAAAAAACTTCCATTTGTGTATTTTGTTTGATCACCAAAAATGAGAAAACACAAAATTAACAACTGAGATTGAATTCTCGCTTAACTCTTAGTGAAACATAATTGAATATTAAAATAAATTAAACTCTTGGCTCTTTCAGTCTTGAAAATGAGCTAACGCTCGAAACAAGTTGATTATTCATATTTTTAAATAAATCGTGAAACATTAAGCTAAGAGTTTAATTTATTTTAATACTTAATTAACATATTTTTATGGGATTTCACTCTAATAAACTCATTTGTTTGGAGTCAGTATGACGTCACCCTTAGTCAGTCAATCAGTGTTCACAGTACCAATTACCGTATCAAAAATATACACAAGTACTACAGAAAATTCCATATCAAAACTTACTTTATAAGTAAAGTTGGAATACATCTCATAAACTATAACGTTTTCCTGGTTAAGTCAATAATTCTAATTTTTCTTAACGTATGAAATAATTAATAAAATACATTTTTATGCGTTGTACACTTTATTTCACCAGAATGTATTTTCATATTCATCTAATCCTATATTAATTTGATATATTTAAGATAAGTTGGAGTGGCACTAATAACACCTATATACAAAAAAAGGAACCAAAAACAAAATCAGAACTATAGAGGAATAACCTTACTAAACACCACTGTAAATATATACTAACAGCTTATAAATACCAGAATTAAACCAACTCCAGAAAACTAGAGATGCCTTTCATCTGTTGAACGTAGCGTGACTGATAGGTACGCTACTTTGTAGTACGAAACAGTGACTGTCCAACGCTTTCAATAAAGGTAGGCATCGATTTCAAGGATAATGGAGATTCCAATATTCTGTAATATTGATCCCCAGAAGGACAATGGAGACATCGCAATGTTCATGTTTCACATAGCCAGCTCTGCTATAATGTTCTTTTGAGTAATTTGTCAAAAACATTATCGAAAAAAGGAAAAAAGGTTATAGTATGCTTTGATAGCGAATATCTACAAGTGCGATAATATAGCAAGAGAAGTAAAGAATTCTTTTTCTTGTAGTGAATTTTATATATATATATATATATATATATATATATATATATATATATATATATATATATATATATATTATATATATATATATATATATATATATATATATATATATATATATATTATTATATATATGTATATATATATATACATTTCTAGAGGTTTTTCTTGACTCTCGATATTTGAGTCAAAAATTAATATTCTAAGAATAACAGACTGTATTTATCAATTAATTTGTTGTTTATTATTCTTGTACAATGTTTTTTTCATTTCGTTACAAATCGTTTTTTTTTCCGAAATTCACAAATGAAAAGAGTACCAAATCACAGCGAACGTAATCAATGAATGAATGTTTTTAATTCATCAATCTGGAATTGGTGAAAATATCAATAAAATAACAATCTATAGGAATGTACCAGATTTTCCAACAATAATTGAAAGAAATGTTTGTCTGAATATTTCAAGGCAAGTATATGAAATAAATTGAACAATTGAGTTTATGACTGGTGTTTCAGTACTAAAAGTAGGTTCATTAAGGTGATACTAACGTTAGAGTCTTTTTTATGTTTTTCGTCTATTTTATTCTACAAATTGAAGCTTTTGACTCTGTAAAATATTCATTGGAAAGAGATGTGGAGTTCTTGAAATATATTATGCATCAAGAAATTCCAAAGAATACGTTTTATTCAAACCAATCTCATTTGTGGAAGATTTCTGACTTTTTTTTTATACTTTCTCTCATATTACTGCCACATTTGAAAATTGCTTTTTATTGATGATGACAAAATAACTTATACAAAGGAAACAATATGACAAAACATATTATGAATTCAGTTCTTCAATTTGTTTGCTGCTGTCGCGCAAAATAATATTATTTCATTTCGAAAACTTTAAATTTTGTTGAAATTTCAAATGGAAGAGGGGCATCTCTAATTAGTACCTACCCTTAATATTAATTTTAAGAAGCATTTTCTTGTCTCGAATAAAATTCTGAAAGGAGCATTCCTAAATGTCTGTCTGAATCATTAATTAATTGGGGTAAGTCCGAAGGAAATCCCTTCATTAATTATTGTTTTGTTGTGCTTGATGTGAAATTCTAACAAGATGACAGACTGCCGGCAACATTCCATTGTCTTGAGATGCAACGACATGAACCCCAGTTTCAGGACTTAGAGGCAGAATTTTGATTGGCTATGATTTTTCATAACCGAACAATGTAACTGAATGGGGAAGCGCAATAATAATATATCAAGCAAAATTTGCTTGTGTATTTGATAACCAACAACACTCTGTTATTCCTGCTGTTAAACAACATAATTTCAAATATTTAATAGTGTTGGCGTTTACTTGATGTAAATCCATTATAATTGAATATAAACTTAAATTCAAACACTTGAACTTATGATTTACACTTTATTGACTACACAGCATGACGCGTTTCGTCGTTACAAACGACTTCTTCAGATGCTTACAGAATAATAACAACATTTTGAAAAACACAAGTATAAATATCAGGGAATTTTGGGATTCTATGGTGTTGTTTTTACCTAAGATATTCCATTCTGAAAAATAATTTCTATTACCTGAAAAGGTTTAACAAGGGTAAATTGTTTAATTCTATCTGTTCATTGAGCAAATTTCCAGAATTTTTAAGCCGATTTATTTTCACTATTTCCCAATAATCTAATTGACTTCTTCTCTTTATATTGTGTAAAATTTTGAAATACGCATCAAAAGTATGGTTTTCTGTTAATAAATGATTAGCATAATTCGAAACTTTTATTATGCTCGAAGCTATATTTATGTTCCTGTATTCTAGTACCGAAATTTCTACTAGTTTTACCTATATATATATATATATATATATATATATATATATATATATATATATATATATAAAAGTATATATATATATATATATATATATATATATATATATATATATATATAAACTTTTGATACAAATTTCAAAATTTTACACAATATGAAGAGAAGTAGTCAATTAGATTATTGGGAAATTGTGGAAATAAATCGGCTTCAAAATTCTGGAAATTTGCTCAATGAACAGATAGAATTGAGCAATTCGTAATAAAACAATTGTTAAACAAAGATTTACACATATATTAAAAAGAATACTGCATGACGTACGTTTCGATGAGATTAATCATTTTCAGATGCTACGTGCAGACATTCTGCACGTCAGTCTGCACGTAGCATTTGAAAAAGTTGAATCTCATCGAAACGTACGTCATGCAGTATTCTTTTCAATACATGTGTAAATCTTTGTTTAGCAATTGTTTTATTATGTTTATCGATTTACATCAAGTATCGGCCTCATCAATAATTAATTTAAACAATTCAACCTTGTTAAACCTTTTCAGATAATAGAAATTATTTTTCCGAATGGAATATTTTAGGTAAAACCAACACCATAGAATCCCAAAATTCCTTGATATTTATACCTGTGTTTTTCAAAATGTTGTTATTATTCTGTAAGCATCTGAGGAAGTCGTTTGTAACAACGAAACGCGTCATGCTATGTAGTAAATGAAGTGTAAATCATAAGTTCAAGTGTTTGAATTTGAGTTTATATTCAAACATAATTTTACATTTCATGTAAAAAGTTTTCTGACCAGTACGGACAGGGCCAATCCATTTCTGACCAGTTTATGACCAGGTCAGTCATAAAATAAAAAGCCTCTCTCCTAGACAGTATTGTGATTCTGGATGGCTTATCTCTATCATTTTTAGTCAATTGTGTTGATACTTTAGCTGGATAACACCTATTTTTAAGTCCGCGAAGGTGAATGATGTTGGTCAGCATGAATGGTCAGTATCTTGAGTGTTATTTCTAAGATTTTTGAGAGCATTGTGGACAAAATTTTCTTCAGTATTGGGCAAATAATTGTTTCTGATCAGCAAGGATTTATGAAGAAGAAATCAAGCTTAACCAATCTGGTTGAATATATTCAGTTCATTTTTGACGAATTCAAGGGAGGCCGCCAGGTGGATAGTTGTTATACCGACATATTTGAAGGTTTTGACCAAGTTAACCACGCTATCTTTAATCTTGTTGTTGAATCTGTGGGTTTTACGGGTAGTCTTTTGAAATGGATGAAGAGCTATTACAGAAATAGAAGTGAGGTTCCAAAAATGAAAAACCTCAGGTCCAGGGCGCTTCTGGCTACTTAAGTGTTCCACAAGGAAGTCTACTCGGTCTTTTTTTGTTTTCTCTGTTTATTAATGGTATCACTTTAGTTGTTGAGCATTCTAATGTTTTATTGTTTGCCGATGACTTGAAAATCTATAAGTCCATTACTTCAATTGGTGATGCTGCTGATCTTCAATCCGACTTGCTAGCTGTAGTGGGATGGCTTTCAAGTCGTCTGCTCAATGTCAATTTTTTTAAATGTAAATGTATTAGCTTCCACCGAACCAATAATACAATATTGTATCCATATTCAATTGGTGGTGCAAGGCTTGAGCGTACTAATCTCATTATTGATATTGGAATAAACTTAAACTATCGACTCGAGTTCAAGGAACATTTTAGAATGATTACCAACCGTGCATTGAGAGTGATTGGGTTCATTCGTCGGAACTCTGCTGAATTTTCTGACGAATCAACTATAAAATTACTTTATTTTGCTTTTTGTAGACTTATTGTTGAGTATGCGTCAATTATTTGGTCACCTTATTATGAGGAGGACTCGAAGTATATTGAACATATGTTTTTGCATTTTGTTCCAATTCTTTTCAAAAAAAAGTTTTTTCGGGGATATCGGATGATATGAAATCAACAATAAAACTCAATTTTCATAAAATATTATGCAGGCCATCTGGACCACAGCGAGGACGTCGGCAGCGTGCAGCAGCAAAATTCAGAGGCAGATAGCTGTCTACAGTGCGTGGGCTAGCAGATGGAGAATGACACCCAACCCTAGCAAAACCCAATCCATACTATTCCACCATTTCAGCTACACAAAATCTTCCAAATTTTCTAGAAATGATGTTTGCTTGTCGCTTTGGGGTGAAAAACCCAGACTACAAAATGAAATAATCTATAAGGGTGTAACATTTTCGAGGTAGAATCCGAGGATGCGTAGAATCTGGACTCTCCTCAACACATACAAGGCATTCAATCGCCCTGTTAGTGTTCCAATCGCGACTGTCTTAAAGGGCGATTGGAATCGCTCTGTAAAACAGTAAATATAGGGGAAGAGTGGAGCTTTCTTTTCCACTCTTTCGAAACGTGTAATGAAGACTATCAAAAGCTGCGATACACCAATCTATTCTTGTCCATGAAATTACCAAAATGCCCCCAATTATCACCTACATCAACAAGCTTCAAGCTCAATATGCCCAACGCACTTTCAAGGGACCCAATCTTGAAGCCCGAGCAACGCTGGCGGCCCCATGGTACAGGCGATTACGTGTCCTTCGCAGGAAACCAAAAACTTAACTCCACCAAAGGTGCTCGAGTGAACTATATCCTACGTATCAAATGTAAATTGTTCAGGGAGTTCATTGTTAAAGTTGCACAGGGAGTTGAAGAAAGAGTCGTGAGACCTTAAAACTTCCCATTTTGTATCAGCAATGAAAAATTGAATGTAATTAATCAAAGGAATTGATAAACTTTTGTTGTTGTTGTTTTTGATATAATATTATGCTTTAATATTCAATTGTGTTTACTATTTTAATTTTTTGATCACATATATTTTTTGAGTATATTCTCATTCGTACTGATCTTAAGTGCCTCACTTCTTCCTCAAACTATGTAGTTAGATTTCTCACATTTTCTGCCAATACAACATAACCATTCATCAATTGATGAAAGGTCTCCATCGATCATCTTTGATGTATTCTCAATATCTTCACAAGATACTTACAGCATAGTATCATCAGGGAATGAACGTGTAGAACTGTAGAGCATTGTATATTAGAAACAATATTGTGCATTTAGTTATGGGGAGAACAACATCGGACCAGAGAGTGTTCCTTGAGATTCACCAAAATTAACCACAGTATCTGCCATAGCACTATGTCATTGAATCTACTCCTTAGAAGCACAATTTTATGCAGTTTTTGCAATAATAATGAGCTATATGAAGTTTCAAAAGCTGTCCTAAACTTCAATATAATATTACTCTAGCCATTTATTCTTTATCTAGCTCTTTACAATTCTTCATTGAATATAACTTAAATTCAAACACTTGAACTTATGATTTACACTTTTTTGGTACATAGCATGACGCGTTTCGTCGTTACAAACGACTTCTTCAGATGCTTACAGAATAATTCTGTTTCAGATTAGAGAATTCTGTTACAGATTATTCTGTAAGCATCTGAAGAAGTCGTTTGTAACGACGAAACGCGTCATGCTATGTACCAAAAAAGTGTAAATCATAAGTTCAAGTGTTTGAATTTAAGTTATATTCAATTATAATGGATTTACATCAAGTAAACGCCAACACTATTAAATATTACAATTCTTAAGATGTGCCCAATATTGCTGTCTCACGAAAGCAATAACTTTCTACTCCTGACTGAAACTCAGGATTCAATCAGGATTTTCAGGTTTAATAACTGGTTTTTAATACTATTTCACAAGTCTTCTCATGAGTTAGCATATTTTTGCAGGTCGAAATTGCCTTAGTTCAACATAATTTTATGTTTTTGGTATCATTAAGAAAAATTTGTGATAGTCTGGAGAAGTTCAAAACAAAGTCTAAAAATCTATTTTCAGAAATTTAAAAATCAACCTTTCGTATCGAGATGTTATTTCTTCTGGGCAAATAACTGTAATATTGAAATCTTCGACGATAATTTTCAAATACACAACATTCATATTTTCTAAAATTAGGCATTTCTAGGAAAGGCACCACTTTCGGTATAAGTTTTCGAACATATTTGTCCTTATGTAACAGAAATATAGTACTGACTTCTTGTTATACAATATCTACGGAATGAAGTTTGAAATCAAGATTAACAAATTTATGTAAACAAGAATGAAGCGAGTAGGAGGGGAAGTTGGAATTCTATTTGTTCATCAAGACTAACTAGAAAAAGAGAATATAAAAAATTCATATCTACAAAATGGAGAGGAGTAGTGGAAAATTTGGAATTATATTTGTTCATTTCATAGATAAATCTGCTATGTTTTCTTTTCATAGTTCGTCTTGATAATGAGCTGACCGCTTGATGAACATGTTGATCAACTATCACGAAATTTCACCATTTTACCTATTATTTCTCCAAAACATTTTTAAAACATTCAGCGTACAATTTGAATTGAAGAATAAATTTTTCAGATCTTTTCACAGTTGCTGGAAATTTCTTAATTTTTTCTTTTAGTATCCAAAACGACGAATCTTCTCTTACTTACTATTCATTTCACAAAGTTCTATATTTCTGCGAGGGTTAAAACGTAATCCATCGACAGTAAACGTAGAAACACTGAGGATATGATACCATTCAGTACATTTCGTAGAGACAATTATCAATTTATCAATAAACGAAGGTGTCTTGAATTTTCAATCTTCTATCGGTGGAAATAACATTCAACTCACACTTCATCGAACCGCATCAACGTAAGAGAAATTTTTGGCATCTGACATCTGCAAATGAAAAATGGAAATTTCGTTGCGTATAATCAAGAAGGCTCATCGATTTATAAGTTTCGCATTCGCCATTTAATGAAAATATCATGCGTATTGAAAGCTCTTTAGAATTTTCCAGACGGCAGGGGAGAAAGCCACGATACCATTAAAGGTCCGTCGTATATCACATTGGCTCATTGATTTCAACCCTGTAGAGAATCTAGCTGGATCAGCGAGCCTGAAAAGGGCCTCGTTCCAAGATTTACACCCACAAGATTACTAGCGAAACATTTCTAAGGGATCATAAGAAGAAGCATTCTTTTATTGAAAATATTTCAAAGTGAAGAGTATTCAATAGAAAGTTATTTATATTAGTAATATCATGTTTATTGACCTTAGGCAAGTTTTTACAAAATTTAATATATTGCTTTCTTATGTGTGCTTACAGGTATCACTTCACAGGTATTCAAAGTCGTTCCTCAAATATAAATACATTTTGTGGTAACTTAATATACTCTGGTAATGTATTATAAAACATGAGACCACCAACAAAAAGAGATTTATATAGTGTGCTGTCTTATATTTCTCTATGTAATATTTTTCCGAATTGTTCTATGACATCATAGTGGACCTTTTTACCAATTGTGCTAACAAGCATTTTGATGCTAAATTATTCACAATTTGATAAATAAATATTAAGTTCAACACTGACGAAATTTTTTACATATCTTGAACTGCAACGTATCTTTTACACATTAATAATATTGTCATCAATTTTTTCTGAAGGACTTCTGATTTACATATATCTTCAGTGAATGAGATTGAATTCTCGCTTAACTCTTGGTGAAACATAATTGAATATTAAAATAAATTAAACTCTTGGCTTAATGTTTCACGATTTATTTAACAATATGCATAGTCAACATGTTTCGAGCGTTAAGCGCCGAGAGTCTTGAAAATGAGCTAACGCTCGAAACATGTTGACTATACATATTGTTAAATAAATCGTGAAACATTAAGCCAAGAATTTAATTTATTTTAATATATCTTCAGTATTGAAATAATATAATAGATACCTACATTCAATATGTGAATTAGGAAAAGAATAATGCATTACTGATCAACCGTATAGTCCACCCTGTCAAGTCATAACATAGTCAACTGTATGTCAACCATTTGCAGCGTCAACTTCTCCTGACATCTTAATTACACAATCTTAATTTTGGTTTTTTACTGAGCCATTCCTGTATTGTTCCCTTTAACGTTGTTGTTACGCAAAAAAGTAAAAGTGCCACGTAAAAGTATACCACGTTTTATGTCACGTCTCACGGGAACATGATAAAAAGTATCCTATGACCTTCTCCTGGTTCTAAGCTACCCTACCAATTTTCAGCAAAATCAGTTCAGGTGTTCTTGAATTATAAATGTGTAACTAACACGAATTTCTTTTATATATAGAAATATTAAAGATAAAATTTGCGAAAATTTTCAAAGATCAGCCTCTGAAGTGCCATTGGCCTAAATTTAACAATTAATTGAATATATTTTGAAAAAATATAATGTGTTTTGTTTTCAATACAGTAATTGTTCTTCATATGAATTGAATATTCGAGTGCTTTATAGTTTTGCATACTATTTAGTAATTTACAGAACTTTTTTTATATACACTACTTCAATACAAACGTATTGAATGAAATTAGTGGAAACTTTTGTCATTGAAGTAAAAAAAAAGGTAACTCGCATTGCCCGGAAACCGAACCCGGGCCGCCACCGCCGGCCTGGAAATCGTGCATTCAACCACTAACCACCGATGTCTTGCTATTTATAGCTAAAAAAGTATAAATGCAACCACTCTCACGACGTTTCATGTCAAGTCACACGGGAACGCCGTCGAACAGGATAAACAGTATCCTATGTCCGTCTCCTGGTTCTAAGCTACCTCCACACCAATTTTCAGCCAAATCGGTACAGCCGTTCTTGAGTTATAAATAGTGAAACTAACACGACTTTATTTTACTGCAACTAACACGACTTATTTGACTGCAACTCAACCGCTGGATCAGCTTGAGTTAATTTTTGTATATACATTTATTCGTTTATCCTAATAGCTTGGAATGTCATGGCAGGACAACGTATGTCGGGTCTTCTAGTAATAGAATATCTTTTTCCGGCTTTTTGAAAAATATTCAGATAAAAATAAATGGGCGTACAAAGTTCGCCGGGTCAGCTAGTATTCAATAAATATTTAGGTCTGAATTTTCGAATCACCAGAACAGGTACTTCAACTTCAAAAACTTTCTGACAAGGTTTATCTCATTTTCTTACAACCAACTCCTTCTTAGTTTGCAATGTGGACTAGAATGGTTAATGTACCTGGCTCTACCACCACATTCCATGGTGGTGAGCCAACAACATGCACTGTTCAATGCACTGACTTAAAACGCAAAACATTTTTCTTCTGAGAATCCCTGAGGTAATTAAGCTACTGCAAGGAAGAGTTTGGACAATACTAAGAATCCTATTTTCTGCTGATTATACCCCAAAAATGAAGAAGTACCGTGGAAATGACGTTGATGCTTTTGGAGATTAAATCCTTGTGTCTAGGCTTCGAGGATTTCTGGGATTTCAAGTCTTTATCGCAGATTATGCATTTTTTGGTGAACTAGGAAGCAGAAAGGCTTTTCAGAAATCGTCGAAAGAACAACCTCTTCAGAAAAGGCCAAGAAATGACCATAACCACTTGAGTTTTCTCCGCATATTTATCTAACACCCTGTTTCAATACGTATATTAGTATTATATAATCTCGGAATAATAAAATGAGTAAAGATGTCGATGAATTTCACATGAGTTTAGAAAACGAAATATCTCCATTAACCTGTCGTCAAAATAATTCCACAATTTCAATGTAGGTATGTAGTTTTAGTTGGAAGAAGACATAATTCCATTAGCATCGTTACACGTCCGACACACCAGATATCCAATTAAATGTTTCTGTATTCAGTTCCAATTAACAGATTGTCTGAGTGTTTCTACTATACTCAGCGAAATGTAATTTAGAAGTAATTATTTCCAACCTAATTTATATAACTAGGACGGCAATCTCAAAGAGTGAATTTATCTCACTGGCAAGCAAACAGAACAACATTCTGTTTCGTCCATTGTATGAAAACGTATCTTTTATGTTGCAGAAGACGTTGCGAGTTCAAAGATATTCACATAAATTAGTTCAATTATAATCCGAGCATGTTCTATCTGGCATAATAGATAACATACTGCTGTTTTGGGCTCTTGAGGACTTCATTAGCATCTTCTGTCATTCAGTTACATTTCTGAAAATTGAATTATTATAATTGATAATTGAAATTATTTGAACAATGCCTAAGACTTCTCAGCAGATTTCAATTTCTTATATTATATGTATACGAATATATTATCAATTTTATATAAATATATATATATATATATATATATATATATATATATATATATATATATATATATATATATATATATATATATATATATATATCTTCTATATATATAAAAGAAAGTCGTGTTAGTTACACCACTTATAACTCAAGAACGGCTGTACCGATATGGCTGAAAATTGGTGGGGAGGTAGCTTAGGGCCAGGAGACGGACATAGGATACTTTTTGTCCCGTTCGGCAGCGTTCCCGTGTAACTTGACAAGAAACGTCAGTCACTATGAAAGGTTGTATGAGTTGGTTGAAATCATACTTTTTAGCACAAAATAGTAAGCATCACTGGTTCTGTGGTAGAATGTTCTACTGTCACGCGGGAGGCTCGGGTTCGGTCCCGGCTGATCCAAGCTTAGCTTTTTTTACTTCAATGACAAAAGTTTTCACTAATTTCATTCAATACACATATATTGAACATAATTATAAAGCAATCGAATATTCCATTCATATAAAGAACAATTACTGTATTGAAAACAAAACACATTATATTCTTTCAAAATATTTTCAATTAATTGTTAAATTTAGGTCAATGACACTTCTGAGGCTGTTCTTTGAAAATTTTCGCAAATTTTGTTATCTATATAACTAAACGCGTAAGAGAAGAGGGGTAACAAAAACAAGTGACTGTTGTATGGGGACTTTGAAGTGGAATAACTTGGGGGCGAGGGGGTTTTTTGGGTCCTCGATAATTTTCCTTAATAGATTGGGGTCGGGGCTTTCCAACGGTGTACCGCAATCGGGGGTAGGGGGCCCCGTTTGGGGGCTAGGGCCCCTCAAAATTTTCTTCAAAAAGTGCGCCCAGCCTAAACGGGGCCACTTGCGCGGCCAATTCCTTACAATTTCGGCAGTATAAACGTTCGGAACGAGGTCGACACTTTTTACCGGATCGAAATCGGACGAAAAGGGACCGAAAAAAATTTTTGAAAAAAAAACCCATTTTTCGTCGAAAAAAGGTACCCTCGAACTCGGGGGGTCTACTCCTGCAAATTTTGCCGAATCGCTTCGGAATTATCTTTTTACGAAAGTCTAGGGTTCGAGAACGTACACCGTCGCATTTTCATTTCGATCGGTGCTGCCGTTCCGGAGATACCGATTTTCAAAATTTCCAAATGTTTTCGAAATGTTGAAAATTACGAAAAAGGCCCGATTCGAATAGCTCGGAAAGAGTGCTGTGTACCACTACTTTTTGGATTTTACGTATTGCCGTATTCCCCTATCTTACCTTATTGGCTAAATTTGTCACGTGACCGTGATCAAAACCCCCATAGGCGTAGACTATGTTCGAACATAGTTTGACAATTCGACGGACATTTCGAAATTTTCAATTCGCAATTAATTTCCTGAAATTTATGGATGGAAAAATACATTTGCGGCTCTACAGGTAAGTTTTATTCATTTAAAATGTGTGGACAAATACTTCCGTTCATCGATAATGTCTTTTTTCTTTTCAGATAATTACTTTTTATTGCGATAGTGTACACGGCGGACGCCGCTGCATGGTCACGAGCGATGTAGGTCCCGACCGACGACCGTTCTTCGAACCGCGTTCGAACAAATTTCGACGGGAAAATAATTTGACATTTCGACGGACATTTTGAAATTTTCAATTCTCAATTAATTTCGTGCAATTTATGGATGAAATAATACATTTGCGGCACTACAGGTAAGTTTTATTCTTTTAAAATGTGTGTATAAATACTTTTGTTTATCGATAATGTCATTTTTCTATTGAAATAATTAATTTTCATTCACGGCGGTAGCCCCTGCATTTTCAATTTTCAACTCCGAATTGAATGGAATGAAAAATCGTATATTTGCACACTTTTCTAATGAAATTATTTCAGAATGTATATCAAAATAGCTATTTATCAAGATTACGACGGAGATAAATAAGTATTTTCGTTGGATTAGCGTAATTACATGTGTTTGAATAGATCGCGTTCAGAGGTCATAACCTTTACAGTTAGGTTTGGAAAAATACGTAAAAATAACCTTTAATCAATAATATTGATTTCAGGATTAATTCTTCTCAAAATTCAAACTCGCGGTGAAATGAATTTCAATTTAATTCAATGCTCTCGAAGGAAGAACAGAAAATGCTACGTAGGACAATTTGGATGGAATGAATTCTCACAAATATGAAGAATACATACACGTTGAACCCATCTCTATGTTATAACCAAACATATTACCCCAATTTCAATCAATAACATTGATAAATCTCAGGTTATAATTCACCTATATAATGAGACACCTTACAATGTACAAATTATTATGGGACCAAGTAATAACACCTTAAGCAGCTTTGGACAATATTAAAAAAGGTAGGTACACCTATATTAATTTAATAGATACGGTGGTAATCATGCTCTACGTGTTTTGCATATTTAATGTAGACAAACTGTGCTAAACAACGACATTTCTGTTGTATTTCAGTATTTTCAAGAATTATTATACATTCAATGAGATTCAGAGTATAGCCGTAACCACCAGGGTCCATACCAAGTTCTCGCTATTTCAACATTGAGCATGGAAAGAAGTTCCTATGCAGTAAACATAATATTAGATGATTTGGAGCTGCTCTGGTGGACAAGAATGAACAATTTGTGATTTGGTTGGATACATATATAGCTAAATGCAATGGCAAAAGGATTACTGCATCAAAGTATGTAGAATAATTTTGAGATTATGAAATCAATGTATTAAATTGTCAAAAATTTTCGATATTCATAAATACCACAGTCACAGACATTGTGTTTTGCATATTTCATGTATAACAAGTGTTCTCAACAACATTTTTAATGTTTTTCAGGATTTTCAAGAATTATTTTAGATGCAATGAGATTCTGAGGTTAAGCGTAACCTCCAGGGTCCATACCAAGTTCTAGCTACTCCAATATTGAGCATCGAAAGAAGTTCTTATGCACTAAACATAATATTACACAATTTTGAGCTGTTCTGGTGGACAAGAATGAACAATTTTTGATTTGATTGGATCCATATATAGCTATTTTCAATTGGAAAAGGATTACTGAATCAAAGTATGTAGAATAATTTTGACATTATGAAATCAATGTATTAAACTGTCTAAAGTTTTGAATATTCATAAATACCAGTGTCACAGACATTGTGTTTTGCATATTTCATGTATTAAAAGTGTGCTAAACAACATTTCTGTTGTATTTCAGTATTCTCAAGAATTATTATACATTCAATGAGGTTCTGAGGATAACCGTAACCACCATGGTCCATACCATGTTCTCGCTATTCCAGCATTGAGCATGGAAAGAAGTTCCTATGCAGTACACATAATATTAGACGATTTTGAGCTGTTCTGGTGAACAAGAATGAGCAATTTTCGATTTTGGTGGATCCATATATAGCTATTTTAATTGTAAAAGGATCACTGAATTAAAGTATGTACAATAATTTGTACTAATAACTTTAATGTATAAAATAATTTAAATATTTCTATTTTCATAAACAACTGCACAATGTCACAGAGATTCTGAGCTCAAATTATTGAGTACTTTTTAGTAAAGCTTAAAAATTAATAGAAACAATAATTAGAACCCATTAATATAATTAGTAGTTAGTGTAGCATTCAACGGTAATTTGCAAAATGCTTAATATTCAACATATTCCTTCGCAATTATAAATGCATGTAAATTATATGAATATATTCACATATAGTATAAATATATTCACATATAGAATGATAATACAGCCATAATAATGTACATTTCTATTTTGTTTCAGGAAGAAGTAGCTGAACCTCTTCAGTGAGCCATCTACTAGGTTTTCATGATTTTTCACGAGCCATTCAAGTAATGGAACTGTTTTGTATGACAATTTTGAGCTGTTCTGGTGGACAAGAATGAGCAATTTTTGATTATATAGCATCCATATATTGCTAATTACAATTGGCAAGGAATTACTGAATCAAAGTATGCACAATAATTTGTACTAACAAGTGCAATGTATAAAATTATTTCACTTTTTATATTTTCATAAATACCTGCACAATGTCACAGAGATTCTGAGCTCAAATTATTGAGTACAATTTAGTAAAGCTTAAAAATTAGTAGAAACAATAATGAAAGCAATTAAGTAAAGCTTAATAATAGAAAACATAATCAAAGCCCATGCACACAATTATTATTTAGTGTAGAACTCTACGGTAACTTACAATATGTGTAATATTCAACAGATTTCTTCTCAATTATAAATACATGTAAATCTATAAAATTTAGATCCATATATTGCTAATTGGAATTGGCAAAGGATTACTGAATCAAAGTATGTACAATAATTTGTAGATTATGAATGCAATGTATTAAATTAGTTGAATTTTTCTATTTCCATGAATATCTAGACAATGCTACAGAGATTCTGGGCTCAAATTACTGAGTACTGTTTTGTAAAGCCTATTTGGTAGAGAAAATAATTAGATCTTAGGTATAAAATCACTAATTACTGTAGATTTTAACTTTAATTTACAAAATTTGTAATATTTGACATATTCCTTTTCAATTATAAATGCATGGTTATTTATATGAATATATCTGTATGTAAATAATAGGATTTACAAGTTGAAATATCATTTATAATGTATATTTTCATTTCGTTATAGGAAGTAATAGCTTAACATTTCCTGTGGACCATTCTGCAAGTTTTAATGGTTTTCCTTGGGTGATTTAATTGTGCTATCTTTCCCACTACTCCAAGGTGCAATGAAGAAAGGAGGTTCATAACTATTGATTAGTTTTAACTAAATAGGACAATAGATGACATTATGGAGCTGCTCTGGTGGACAAGGATGAGCAATTTTGGTTAGATTGGGTTCATATATTTTTAATTACAATTGGCAAAGGATTACTGCATCCAAGTATGTAGAATAATTTGTAGATTATGAATTCAATGTATTAAATTAGTTGAATTTTTCTATTTCCATAAATATCTAGACAATGCTACAGAGATTCTGTGCTCAAATTATTGAGTAGTGTTTTGTAAAGTCTATTTGGTAGACAAAATAATTAGATCTTTGGTATAAAATCAATAATTACTATAGAATTCAACTTTAATTTACAAAATTTGTAATATTTGTCATATTCCTTTTCAATTCTAAATGCATGGTTATCTATATGAATATATCTATATGTAAATAATATGATTTACAAGTTGATATAGCCATTATAATGTATATTTTCATTTTGTTATAGGAAGGAATAATTTAGCATTCTCTTTGGACATTCTACAAGTTTTTATGGTTTTCCTTGGGTGATTTAACTGTGCTATCTTTCCCACTACTCCAAGGTGAAGTGAAGAAAGGAGGCTCATAACTATTGAGTTTGAGCAAATATGGCAATAATCAATTTGATGCTTTTCTGGTGGACACAAATTGTTAATTTCTGCATTTACTGCTTTGATTTATCTAAGGAAGGAGAAGGGGTTACTACAATAAAGTATGTATAATATTAGGAAGCCTTAAATTTTGTATTTAGAATAAAATGAATTCCTTAAAATTTTTCCATAATCAAATAAATGCCCTGAACAGTCAATTTCTTAAAAATGAAATGAGCTTTCATGAACTGTATTAATATTTATTACAAGTATTAATATTTAGGGTAGAATTTTGTTTAAATTTACATCATGTGTAAGTTGAAGTAGGTTTATTCAAAAAGCAAAGTTACAGCTGAATATATATTCAAATTAGATTTCCTGAATAATAGGAAAATTTATTCTGTTGCCTTTTATGATATATCTATATATTTGTAATTAATATTTTAGGATAATCAAGCCATTAAACCCACAGGACCTACCCTCTGTATTTTAACAACTCAAATTTACTACATGTTTTTTCATAAACTGAGTGGTATTTGCATGTATATCCAAAATATCATAGCAATAATCTAAATTTATGTTTTATATTGGAAAGAAAATAATGTATATTTTCATTTTGTTACAGAAAGGAATAGCTTAACATTTGCTGTGGACATTTCTACTGATTATCATGGTTTCCTCAGGCCATTCAACTGTGCTATCTTTTCCACTACCCCAAGGTGTAATTAAGAAAGGTGTTCATAACATAGGTTAAGCAAATTTGACAGTAATCAATTTGAAGCTTTTCTGATGGACTAAAATATGTTATTTCTGCTTTTACTGTCTCTATTTATCTAAGAAAGGAGGAAGGATTACTATATAAAGTATGTATAATAATTTTGAACCACAAATTTTGTATTTAGAATAAAGTAAATCCTTCAAATTTTTGTGTAATCAAATAAATTTTTTTTATAGTCAATTAAATGAAATGAGCTTTCATGAGCAGGATTAGTATTTAGTATACAATTTCTCCAGAATCTATCCTCTTTTCAAACATATAATTAGTGGAAGTAACTCCTATTGCTGATATGCAGTGTGAACTGCAGTAATCATATTAAGCAGCACCAAATATAATTATGGCTTTTTAAATTTTTCTGACCCTCTATATGGGTAGATTTGCATGTGTGATATAATAACTAAATCAAAATAAATATTACTTGAGGTAACAAATCCAATGAATGAATTTTATTAAACCTTAGAAGATACCTCAGTTTCTTCATATTCATATACAACTAATAAATTCAATGATTCTGGACACCATTCAGCTTTTTTGTTTAATATATTGTTCCCAGAAAAATAGATACATCAGAAAAAAAGTTTCTCAAGAGCAGGAGCAATAAGTCCCTAAAAAATTTTATGTGGTTTTAATAATTAAAATATTATGCATATTTCTTTATAAAATGAAATGGTATCTACATGTAATCTAACATGTTATAGCAACAATAATCAAAATTTATGTTCTATTTCAAGAAGAAATGGATATATAATCCCAATGAATGTTTCAGTAAGATCCATCTAGGCCATAGTATGTCTCCCTTTTTCAAGATTGAGGCTTTCAGGAAAATAAAGTAGCAGATATTTGTAGAATCCAGTTGAATCAACAATAAAGTGCTGAAGTACTACTACGCATGATGAATGCTATGAAATTATTACATTTTAAGGATCCATATTTGATGATTTGTATGTGTGAGGATTACTATCAAGGTTTGTTCAATGTCAGTTTATTTATGAATGATGAATGATATATGTATGATATATATTTATGATATGATGAATATTTATGCATTCATGATTATCCAATGTAATTTTTGAAGCTCAGAAAAGTAAATTCAGAGAACAAAGTGTTCAAAATATAAATTGCTGTAGTATTTCATGTAAATTTAACCCTCTGTGGTTTTAAGTAATTTTCATTTAAGACTCACTTGAATTTTTCCATCAAAAAAGAGAATTATCCATAAAAATATCTTAATTTGGTTTTATGTGGAGTCTACCCTAGAAAAATCAGTTAAAAGAACTTTATGCACGGTATTCAAAAGAATTATTGGTAACTGTTTTTGATTCTGTAAAAAAGCTCACATTTTCTTTTAATATTTTCAGATCTGATAGAGGATTTGCAATTACATTTTTAGGATTATTATTACAACCATTTTAGTACATACCCCAATAATCAATACGAATATTCAGATCCTATGACCAAAAATCAATAGGACCAATAATAAAGATGCTGAAGCAGCACATTAATATGGATTTTTTTTTCAAATATTCAATATATGTTTACTTGCATATACAAAATGATGAGGTTCACAATCAAAGTACATAGAAACATTTGAGGTATTGAATTTCATTTTTAAAATTATAAGTAGCAGAATTATGCAGAAATATTGATGATCATATTGAGTGATGATAAATCCAATTTAACTTTTGAGGCTCAGAAATGTAAGTTAAGAGTAGAAAGTATTCTAAATAAAATTTGCTATAGGATTTGAGGTAAACTTAACACTTTTTAATTTCAATTATTTTTCATTCAGGACAATTAAATTTTGAAAGAATGGTGGAATTACTGCAATATTTATAAAGCTCTTTTAACAAATAAAAATCAAAAGAGCATTCTCCATCAAAATATCTTAATTTTGTTTTCTCTGTAACCTACCCCAGAAAAATCATTCATAACAACTTTATATGCAGAATATTCAAAACAATCATTGATAATTGTTTCTGATTTTTAAAAAGTTATCATATTTTTTTATATTTTTTCAGATATGGCAGAAGATTTTCAATTACATTTTTATGATTACTACAACAATTTGGGTACAAAATGCAATGAGACCAATAAACATGCCGAACCTACCCAAGAACATGGATTTTTCTATTCAAAAGATTCAATATGTGTGCATTGTAGTTCAATGCACACATATCAAAGATTTTATTGAATATTTGTAATTTCATATATACGATTTGCATCAGGTTCATTTACTAATTAATACACAATGGAATTCATATTATATGTTATTTATTGTAATATATTGTGTATATATATATATATATATACCCCTGTATATTGTTTATCGTAGGTGTAATACTGTAATGCAGTACAAAAGCGTTGGTCACGGTGTGATAAAAACATTCGAATGATTTTGGTTTTTTAAAGTTTGAACTTCAAATTGAACCACAGATTATTGTCACTATTGATGGTGCTACATAGACGATCTGGATTATTTCTGTGGATCTATATTTTCAGTGATCTGGCTACATAACCGATATGGCCGGTTAGGTGGATCTATATTTTTATTGATCAACTGATTTATGAATCTACTTATCTATTGATCAACTGATCTATTGATCAACTGATCTATTGATCAACCGATTCACTAGTCTATATAACTAAACGCGTAAGAGAAGAGGGGTAACAAAAACAAGTGACTGTTGTATGGGGACTTTGAAGCGGAATAACTTGGGGGCGAGGGGGTTTTTTGGGTCCTCGATAATTTTCCTTAATAGATTGGGATCGGGGCTTTCCAACGGTGTACCGCAATCGGGGGTAGGGGGCCCCTTTTGGGGGCTAGGGCCCCTCAAAATTTTCTTCAAAAAGTGCGCCCAGCCTAAACGGGGCCACTTGCGCGGCCAATTCCTTCGGATTTCGATAGTATAAACGTTCGGAACGAGGTCGACACTTTTTACCGGATCGAAATCGGACGAAAAGGGGCCGAAAAAAATTTTTGAAAAAAAAACACTCATTTTTCGAACAAAAAAGGTACCCTCGAACTCGGGGGGTCTACTCCTGCAAATTTTGCCGAATCGCTTCGGAATTATCTTTTTACGAAAGTCTAGGGTTCGAGAACGTACACCGTCGCATTTTCATTTCGATCGGTGCTGCCGTTCCGGAGATACCGATTTTCAAAATTTCCAAATGTTTTCGAAATGTTGAAAATTACGAAAAAGGCCCGATTCGAATAGCTGGGAAAGAGTGCTGTGTACCACTACTTTTTGGATTTTACGTATTGCCGTATTCCCCTATCTTACCTTATTGGCTAAATTTGTCACGTGACCGTGATCAAAACCTCCATAGGCGTAGACTATGTTCGAACATAGTTTGACAATTCGACGGACATTTTGAAATTTTCAATTCGCAATTAATTTCCTGAAATTTATGGATGGAAAAAAAATACATTTGCGGCTCTACAGGTAAGTTTTATTCATTTAAAATGTGTGGACAAATACTTCCGTTCATCGATAATGTCTTTTTTCTTTTCAGATAATTACTTTTTATTGCGATAGTGTACACGGCGGACGCCGCTGCATGGTCACGAGCGATGTAGGTCCCGACCGACGACCGTTCTTCGAACCGCGTTCGAACAAATTTCGACGGGAAAATAATTTGACATTTCGACGGACATTTTGAAATTTTCAATTCTCAATTAATTTCGTGCAATTTATGGATGAAATAATACATTTGCGGCACTACAGGTAAGTTTTATTCATTTAAAATGTGTGTATAAATACTTTCGTTTATCGATAATGTAATTTTTCTTCTCAGATAATTAATTTTCATTGCGATACTGTACACGGCGGACGCCGCAGCATTACCAATTTTCAACTCCGAATTGAATGGAATGAAAAATCGTATATTTGCACACTTTTCTACCGAAATTATTTCAGAATGTATATCAAAATAGCTATTTATCAAGATTACGACGGAGATAAATAAGTATTTTCGTTGGATTAGCGTAATTACATGTGTTTGAATACATCGCGTTCAGAGGTCATAACCTTTACAGGTAGGTTTGGAAAAATACGTAAAAATAACCTTTAATCAATAATATTGATTTCAGGATTAATTCTTTTGATTCAAATTCACTGTGAAATGAATTTCAATTTAATTCAATGCTCTCGATGGAAGAACAGAAAATGCTACCTAGGACAATTTGGATGGAATGAATTCTCACAAATATGAAGAATACATACACATTGAACCCATCTCTATGTTATAACCAAACATATTACCCCAATTTCAATCAATAATATTGAGAAATCACAGGATATAATTCAGCAGTATAGTGAGACACCTTACAATGTACAAGTTATAATGGGGCCAAGTAATAACATCTTAAGCAGCTTTGGGCAATATTAAAAAAGGTAGGTACACCTAAATTCGTTTAATAGAAACGGTGGTAATCATTCTCTACGTGTTTTGCGTATTTAATGTAGAAAAACTGTGCTAAACAACGACATTTCTTTTGTATTCCAGTATTTTCAAGAATTACTATACATTCAATGAGATTCTGAGGATAACCGTAACCACCAGGGTCCATACCAAGTTCTCGCTATTCCAATATTGAGCATGGAAAGAAGTTCTTATGCAGTAAACATAATATTAAACAATTTTGAGCTGCTCTGGTGGACAAGAATGAACAATTTGTGATTTGGTTGGATACATATATAGCTAAATGCAATGGCAAAAGGATTACTGCATCAAAGTATGTAGAATAATTTTGAGATTATGAAATCAATGTATTAAATTTTCTAAATTTTTGAATATTCATAAATACCATTGTCACAGACATTGTGTTTTGCATATTTCATGTATTAAAAGTATGCTAAACAACATTTCTGTTTTATTTCAGGATTCTCAAGAATTATTATACATTCAATGAGGATCTGAGGATAAACGTAAGCACCAGGGTCCATACCAAGTTCTCGCTATTTCAAGATTGAGCATGAAAAGAAGTTGTTCTGAAGTAAATGTAATATTAGATGGTTTTGAGCTGTTCTGGTGGACAAGAATGAGTGATATTTGATATTGTTGGATCCATATATATCTATTTTCAATTGGAAAAGGATTGCTGAAGCAAAGTATGTACAATAATTTGGACTAACAAGTTCAATGTATTAAAAATTTCACGTTTTCTATTTTCATAAATATTTGCACAATGTCACAGTGGTTCTGAGCTTAAATTATTGAGTACAGTTTAGTAAAGCTTAATAATTAATACAAACAATAATTAAAGCCCATGAACACAATTAGTAGTTAGAGTAGATGAGCAATTAGTGTAGAATTCAACGGTAATTTACAAAATGTGTAATGTTCAACATATTCCCTCTCAATTATAAATGCATGAAGAATATATCAATATATTCACATGTAGAATGATAATACAGCCATAATAATGTACATTTCTATTTTATTGCAGGTAGCAGTAGCTAAACCTTTTCAGTGAATAATCTACAGGTTCTCATGATGTTTTACAAGCCACATTGGAGCTGTTTTGTGTTTTGTGTGATGATTTGGAGCTGTTCTGGAGGACAAGAATGAGCAATTTTTGATTAAATTGGATTCATATATTGCTAATTGCAATTGGCAAAGGATTACTGAATCTAAGTATGTACTATAATTTAGAGTAACAAACTCAATGCTTGAAATTACTTGAATTTTTACTTTTTCATAAATATCTAGACTATGCTGCAGAGGTTCTGAGTTTAAGTTATTGGGTGCAGTTTAGTAAAGCTAATAATTAATAGAAACAATAATTGAAGCCTATGTAGTTAATAAGTATTTAGTGTATAGATATACATGTAAATTTATATAATTTATGAATAACAAAATGCAAAATTACTTACAAAATGAAATACCCATAATAAAGTATATTTCTAATTTTCTTTAGGATATGCTTAAGTTTTTCATGGTTTTCCTTGGGCCTTTCAACTGTGCTATCTTTCCCACTACCCCAAGGTGCAATGACGAAATGAGGTTCACAACTATTGATTGGTTTCAACTAAATAGGACAAAAGATTTGGCTACATTGGATCCATATACTGCTAATTGCAATTGGTAAAGGATTGTTGAATCAAAGTAAGTTGAATAATTTGTAGATTATGAATTCAATGTATTAAATTAGTTGAATTTTTCTATTTTCAAGAATATCTAGACAATGCTACAGAGATTCTGGGCTCAAATTATTGAGTATTGTTTTTAAAGCCTATTTGGAAGAAAAAATAATTAGATCTTAGGTATAAATTCAGTAATTACTGTAGAATTCAACTTTAATTTACAAAATTTGTAATATTTCACATATTCCTTTTCAATTCTGAATGCATGGTTATCTATATGAATATATCTATATGTAAATAATATGATTTACAAGTTGAAATAGCCATTATAATGTATATTTTTATTTTGTTATAGGAAGGAATAGCTTAACGTTTGCTGAGGACGTTTATACAGGTTTTCATGGTTTCCTTGGGCCATTCAACTATTGATTGATTTTGACACAATATTGATTGCTATGGTGGACAAGAATGAGCAATTTTGGCTACATTGGATCCATATACTGCTAATTGCAATTGGCAAAGGATTGTTGAATAAAAGTAAATAGAATAATTTGTAGATTAAGAATTCATTATATTAAATTAGTTGAATTTTTGAATGCTATAGAGATTCTGGGCTCAAATTATTGTTTACTGTTTTGTAAAGCCTATTTGGTAGAAATAATAATTAGATCTTAGGTATAAAATTAATAATTACTGTAGAATTCAACCTCGATTTACAGAATTTGTAATATTTAACAATTTCCTTTTCAATTCTGAATGCATGGTTATCTATATGAATATATCTATATGTAAATAATATGATTTACAAGTTGAAATACCCATTATAATGTATTTTTTTATTTTATTATAGGAAGGAATAGCTTAACATTTTCTGTGGACATTCTACAAGTTTTCATGGTTTTCCTTGGGTCATTTAACTGTGTTGCCTTTCCCAATACTCCAAGGTGCAGTGGAGAAAGGAATATCATAACTATTGGACTTAAGCAAATATGACAATAATCAATTTGAAGCTTTTCTGGTGGACTAAAATATGTTATTTCTGCTTTTGCTGCCGTGATTCATCTTAAGAAGGAGAAAGGGTTACTACAATAAAGAACGTATAATATTATAAAGCCGCAAATTTTGACTTTAGAATAAAGTGAATTTCTTAAAATTATTCTGTAATCAAAGAAATGTTCTGAAGAGTTAATTTAATGAAAATGAAATGAGGTTCCATAAATTGTTTTAGTATTTAGGGTAGAATTTTGTTTAAATTTACACCATGTGTAAGTTAAAGTAGATTCATTGAAAAATCAAAGTTATAGCTAAATATATATCCAAATGAGAATATCACAAATATTTGGAAATTTTATTATGTTGCCTTTTATGGTATGCCTATACATTTATAATTAATATTCAAGGATAATGGAGCCATTAAACACACAGGACCTACCCTCTGTATTTTAACAACATAAATTTACTACATATTTTCCATGAACTGATTAGTGTCTGCATGTATATACAAAATATACATATCTTATATGTATATAAGCCACATATCTTATATTAAGAATAAAGTAAATTCTTTCCAATTATTATGTAATCAAATAAATATCCTGAATATTATTCAATATTAGAGCATTATCCATAAAAATATCTCAATTTGGTTTTCTCTGGAGTCTACCCCAGAAAAATTATTCAGAATAACTTTATGCAGATTATTCAATAGGATTATTGGTAAATGTTTCTGATCCTGTAAAAATGCTCACATTTTCTTCTCATTTTTTCAGATCTGATAGAGGGTTTCAATTACATTTTTCGGATTACTAAACCCTTTGGGTATATATCCCAAGAATTACTATGAATATTCAGATCGTATGAACTAACTCAATAGGACCAATAATGAAGATGCTGATTCAGCACAAGAATATGGAGTTTTCTATTCAAAAGATTCCATATGTGTTTACTTGCATATACAAATCGATGAGGTACCAATCAAAGTATGTAGAAACATTTGAAGTAACGAATTTCATTTTTAAAATTACCTCAATTTCTTCAAATTCATAAATATAACTATATACTATTCTAAATCACCTATGAAATAATAAATCCTATTAAAAAACCATTAAGGCCAATAATAAACATGCTGAAGAATAACAAGATTATGTTTTTTTCTATGCAAAAGATTTGTTATATATATATATATATATATATATATATATATATATATATATATATATACTTGCATATAGCAAAAGAAGAGGTGCTTCATCAAATTACGTAAATTCATTTGGGGTAACATTCCATTTCTGAAACTATAAATTTCTTCAAATTTATAAATAGATATATTTTCAGAAAATTTAAAATTTTTTATTCGAAATTTTGAAATTTTGAATTGGAAGTAGAGGTGAATCAGTTTTCAAGCTGAAATATTGAACAAATTATGTTGTGCCATGTTCAGAGCAATTTATTGCAAATGTATCATTTTATTTCTAATTTAAATGATACCTACATGAATCTAAATAAAAATTTGAAAATATAGAAATGAATATTTTGCATATATATTTCAGTTTGCAATGTTATATTAATTCAACAAAAATAGCGAACTAATTTTATAATTATAAAGCAATTTTTATAATTAAACATTGCTGATTCAGTTAAGGCAAGGTCAGAAATTGCCGTAGTATTTGAGAAACATTTAACCATGTTTGATTTCAAGTAATTTCCATTAAAGACTCTAGATTCAAATTTTTAAACCATGATGGAATTACAAAATATATATCTTTTGTGTTGAGCCTGCTTCAGAAAATCATCTAAAGAACTTTATATAGCTATCCAAAACAATTATAGCAAACTGTTTCTGATTCTCAAAATATGCTCACGATTGTTTTGTTTTTCAGATATAGTAGAAGGTTTTCAATTACATTTGAGGGATTAGAACAACCACTTGGGTCCATATTTCAAGATTCACTATTAAGAGATAGATCCTATTGCTGAAACCCATTAGGATGAACAATGAAACATGCTAATGCAACACAAGTGTGTGGATCTTATTTATTGGCCAGATTCTCTATACGTTTACTTGCATATACAACAGGATGAGGTACTTAGTCAAAGTAGAATTATTTGGAATACTAAATTCTATTTATAAAATTACCTCAGTTTGTCCAAATTTATGAAACTATTCAGATCAATTATTTTCCAAAATTAGAAATTTGGAGAAAGAAATGTAGGAGAAAATCAGTTAATCAGTAGAAATGTGTAGAAAATTATATAGTGCTAACAAAAAAGTACAAATATATAATAAATACTTCATTTATCACATATATAGATAGGCAGAATCTTTCAGCTTGCAATTTTATGTTAACTTAAAAGAAATAGCTTAGTAATTATGCAGAAATATAAATGATATCATTGATTCTTTAGAAATCTGCCCTTTCACATGTATGTTTCACATCCAATAATGATAATCAAACAAAATGACAAATCCAATGTAATTTTTGAGGCTTGGAAATGTAAATTCAGATTATAAAGTATTCAAGATAGAAATTGCAGTAGTATTTGAGGTAAATTTGACCCTATGTAATTTCAATTACTTTTCATTTAACACCAAATAAGATTCAAAAGAGCATTCTCCATCAATATATCTTAATTATATTATTAATTAATATTATTTATTAATTATAATTATTACTTCCATATGAAAAAGTATGAGGTGCTTCATCAAATTACGTAGAATTATTTTATAATTATTCTTCATCAAAATATCTTACTTTGGTTTTCTGTGACCCTAGAAAAATCATTTAAAAGAACTTTATGCACAGTATTCAAAACACTTATTGAAAATTGTTTATGATTTTGAAAAATTCTCATATGTTTTTTTATTTTTTCAGATGTGGTAGAACATTTTCAACAATTTGGGTATAAAATTCAATGGGACCAATAAACATGCCAAACCTGCAGGAGAATATTGATTTTTCAATTCAAAAGAATTAATATATGTTTACTTGCATATACAATATAATAGCTTTGTTTATACCTGAAGGTACTTCCTAAATTGCCCAATATATAAACTACTATTGAACACTAAGAAGAAAATTTAAGATCCATAATATTGTAAAATTTGGAAATTTTGGAGAAACATTATCTTGCTTGATCATCTATATCAATAAAAAAAAATTTATCATAGTAATTTCTCCTGTAATTCCTAAGAAAATTCAAACATATTTGTAACATGCATAACATTTTTCATTTTGAATTCTCCAAATGAAATGTACGTTAAACTATATCAAAGATTTTGTTGAATATTAGTAATTCCATATATACGATTTGCATCATGTTTATTTATTAATTATACACAATGAAATTAATATTATATATTATTTATTGTAATATATATATATATATATATATATATATATATATATATATATATATATATATATATATATATATAAACCCCTATATAATGTTTATGGTAGGTGTAATACCGCAATGCAGTACAAAAGCGTTGGTCACGGTGTGATAAAAACATTAAATAATTTTGGTTTTTTACAGTTTAAACTTCAAATTGAACCACAGATTACTATTCTCACTATTGATGGTGCTCCAACGATCTGGATTATTTCTGTGGATCTATATTTTCAATGATCTGGCTACATAGCCGATTTGGCCGGTTAGATGGATCTATATTTTCATTGATCTGCCCGTTTATATGGATCTATATTTTTATTGATCTACTTATCTATTAATCAACTGATTTATTGATTTACCAATCTATTGATCGGAACCCTCACTAGTCTATATAACTAAACGCGTAAGAGAAGAGGGGTAACAAAAACAAGTGACTGTTGTATGGGGACTTTGAAGCGGAATAACTTGGGGGCGAGGGGGTTTTTTGGGTCCTCGATAATTTTCCTTAATAGATTGGGATCGGGGCTTTCCAACGGTGTACCGCAATCGGGGGTAGGGGGCCCCTTTTGGGGGCTAGGGCCCCTCAAAATTTTCTTCAAAAAGTGCGCCCAGCCTAAACGGGGCCACTTGCGCGGCCAATTCCTTCGGATTTCGATAGTATAAACGTTCGGAACGAGGTCGACACTTTTTACCGGATCGAAATCGGACGAAAAGGGGCCGAAAAAATTTTTGAAAAAAAAACACTCATTTTTCGAACAAAAAAGGTACCCTCGAACTCGGGGGGTCTACTCCTGCAAATTTTGCCGAATCGCTTCGGAATTATCTTTTTACGAAAGTCTAGGGTTCGAGAACGTACACCGTCGCATTTTCATTTCGATCGGTGCTGCCGTTCCGGAGATACCGATTTTCAAAATTTCCAAATGTTTTCGAAATGTTGAAAATTACGAAAAGGCCCGATTCGAATAGCTGGGAAAGAGTGCTGTGTACCACTACTTTTTGGATTTTACGTATTGCCGTATTCCCCTATCTTACCTTATTGGCTAAATTTGTCACGTGACCGTGATCAAAACCTCCATAGGCGTAGACTATGTTCGAACATAGTTTGACAATTCGACGGACATTTTGAAATTTTCAATTCGCAATTAATTTCCTGAAATTTATGGATGGAAAAATACATTTGCGGCTCTACAGGTAAGTTTTATTCATTTAAAATGTGTGGACAAATACTTCCGTTCATCGATAATGTCTTTTTTCTTTTCAGATAATTACTTTTTATTGCGATAGTGTACACGGCGGACGCCGCTGCATGGTCACGAGCGATGTAGGTCCCGACCGACGACCGTTCTTCGAACCGCGTTCGAACAAATTTCGACGGGAAAATAATTTGACATTTCGACGGACATTTTGAAATTTTCAATTCTCAATTAATTTCGTGCAATTTATGGATGAAATAATACATTTGCGGCACTACAGGTAAGTTTTATTCATTTAAAATGTGTGTATAAATACTTTCGTTTATCGATAATGTAATTTTTCTTCTCAGATAATTAATTTTCATTGCGATACTGTACACGGCGGACGCCGCAGCATTACCAATTTTCAACTCCGAATTGAATGGAATGAAAAATCGTATATTTGCACACTTTTCTACCGAAATTATTTCAGAATGTATATCAAAATAGCTATTTATCAAGATTACGACGGAGATAAATAAGTATTTTCGTTGGATTAGCGTAATTACATGTGTTTGAATACATCGCGTTCAGAGGTCATAACCTTTACAGTTAGGTTTGGAAAAATACGTAAAAATAACCTTTAATCAATAATATTGATTTCAGGATTAATTCTTCTCAAAATTCAAACTCACGGTGAAATGAATTTCAATTTAATTCAATGCTCTCGATGGAAGAACAGAAAATGCTACCTAGGACAATTTGGATGGAATGAATTCTCACAAATATGAAGAATACATACACATTGAACCCATCTCTATGTTATAACCAAACATATTACCCCAATTTCAATCAATAATATTGAGAAATCACAGGATATAATTCAGCAGTATAGTGAGACACCTTACAATGTACAAGTTATAATGGGGCCAAGTAATAACATCTTAAGCAGCTTTGGGCAATATTAAAAAAGGTAGGTACACCTAAATTCGTTTAATAGAAACGGTGGTAATCATTCTCTACGTGTTTTGCGTATTTAATGTAGAAAAACTGTGCTAAACAACGACATTTCTTTTGTATTCCAGTATTTTCAAGAATTACTATACATTCAATGAGATTCTGAGGATAACCGTAACCACCAGGGTCCATACCAAGTTCTCGCTATTCCAATATTGAGCATGGAAAGAAGTTCTTATGCAGTAAACATAATATTAAACAATTTTGAGCTGCTCTGGTGGACAAGAATGAACAATTTGTGATTTGGTTGGATACATATATAGCTAAATGCAATGGCAAAAGGATTACTGCATCAAAGTATGTAGAATAATTTTGAGATTATGAAATCAATGTATTAAATTTTCTAAATTTTTGAATATTCATAAATACCATTGTCACAGACATTGTGTTTTGCATATTTCATGTATTAAAAGTATGCTAAACAACATTTCTGTTTTATTTCAGGATTCTCAAGAATTATTATACATTCAATGAGGATCTGAGGATAAACGTAAGCACCAGGGTCCATACCAAGTTCTCGCTATTTCAAGATTGAGCATGAAAAGAAGTTGTTCTGAAGTAAATGTAATATTAGATGGTTTTGAGCTGTTCTGGTGGACAAGAATGAGTGATATTTGATATTGTTGGATCCATATATATCTATTTTCAATTGGAAAAGGATTGCTGAAGCAAAGTATGTACAATAATTTGGACTAACAAGTTCAATGTATTAAAAATTTCACGTTTTCTATTTTCATAAATATTTGCACAATGTCACAGTGGTTCTGAGCTTAAATTATTGAGTACAGTTTAGTAAAGCTTAATAATTAATACAAACAATAATTAAAGCCCATGAACACAATTAGTAGTTAGAGTAGATGAGCAATTAGTGTAGAATTCAACGGTAATTTACAAAATGTGTAATGTTCAACATATTCCCTCTCAATTATAAATGCATGAAGAATATATCAATATATTCACATGTAGAATGATAATACAGCCATAATAATGTACATTTCTATTTTATTGCAGGTAGCAGTAGCTAAACCTTTTCAGTGAATAATCTACAGGTTCTCATGATGTTTTACAAGCCACATTGGAGCTGTTTTGTGTTTTGTGTGATGATTTGGAGCTGTTCTGGAGGACAAGAATGAGCAATTTTTGATTAAATTGGATTCATATATTGCTAATTGCAATTGGCAAAGGATTACTGAATCTAAGTATGTACTATAATTTAGAGTAACAAACTCAATGCTTGAAATTACTTGAATTTTTACTTTTTCATAAATATCTAGACTATGCTGCAGAGGTTCTGAGTTTAAGTTATTGGGTGCAGTTTAGTAAAGCTAATAATTAATAGAAACAATAATTGAAGCCTATGTAGTTAATAAGTATTTAGTGTATAGATATACATGTAAATTTATATAATTTATGAATAACAAAATGCAAAATTACTTACAAAATGAAATACCCATAATAAAGTATATTTCTAATTTTCTTTAGGATATGCTTAAGTTTTTCATGGTTTTCCTTGGGCCTTTCAACTGTGCTATCTTTCCCACTACCCCAAGGTGCAATGACGAAATGAGGTTCACAACTATTGATTGGTTTCAACTAAATAGGACAAAAGATTTGGCTACATTGGATCCATATACTGCTAATTGCAATTGGTAAAGGATTGTTGAATCAAAGTAAGTTGAATAATTTGTAGATTATGAATTCAATGTATTAAATTAGTTGAATTTTTCTATTTTCAAGAATATCTAGACAATGCTACAGAGATTCTGGGCTCAAATTATTGAGTATTGTTTTTAAAGCCTATTTGGAAGAAAAAATAATTAGATCTTAGGTATAAATTCAGTAATTACTGTAGAATTCAACTTTAATTTACAAAATTTGTAATATTTCACATATTCCTTTTCAATTCTGAATGCATGGTTATCTATATGAATATATCTATATGTAAATAATATGATTTACAAGTTGAAATAGCCATTATAATGTATATTTTTATTTTGTTATAGGAAGGAATAGCTTAACGTTTGCTGAGGACGTTTATACAGGTTTTCATGGTTTCCTTGGGCCATTCAACTATTGATTGATTTTGACACAATATTGATTGCTATGGTGGACAAGAATGAGCAATTTTGGCTACATTGGATCCATATACTGCTAATTGCAATTGGCAAAGGATTGTTGAATAAAAGTAAATAGAATAATTTGTAGATTAAGAATTCATTATATTAAATTAGTTGAATTTTTGAATGCTATAGAGATTCTGGGCTCAAATTATTGTTTACTGTTTTGTAAAGCCTATTTGGTAGAAATAATAATTAGATCTTAGGTATAAAATTAATAATTACTGTAGAATTCAACCTCGATTTACAGAATTTGTAATATTTAACAATTTCCTTTTCAATTCTGAATGCATGGTTATCTATATGAATATATCTATATGTAAATAATATGATTTACAAGTTGAAATACCCATTATAATGTATTTTTTTATTTTATTATAGGAAGGAATAGCTTAACATTTTCTGTGGACATTCTACAAGTTTTCATGGTTTTCCTTGGGTCATTTAACTGTGTTGCCTTTCCCAATACTCCAAGGTGCAGTGGAGAAAGGAATATCATAACTATTGGACTTAAGCAAATATGACAATAATCAATTTGAAGCTTTTCTGGTGGACTAAAATATGTTATTTCTGCTTTTGCTGCCGTGATTCATCTTAAGAAGGAGAAAGGGTTACTACAATAAAGAACGTATAATATTATAAAGCCGCAAATTTTGACTTTAGAATAAAGTGAATTTCTTAAAATTATTCTGTAATCAAAGAAATGTTCTGAAGAGTTAATTTAATGAAAATGAAATGAGGTTCCATAAATTGTTTTAGTATTTAGGGTAGAATTTTGTTTAAATTTACACCATGTGTAAGTTAAAGTAGATTCATTGAAAAATCAAAGTTATAGCTAAATATATATCCAAATGAGAATATCACAAATATTTGGAAATTTTATTATGTTGCCTTTTATGGTATGCCTATACATTTATAATTAATATTCAAGGATAATGGAGCCATTAAACACACAGGACCTACCCTCTGTATTTTAACAACATAAATTTACTACATATTTTCCATGAACTGATTAGTGTCTGCATGTATATACAAAATATACATATCTTATATGTATATAAGCCACATATCTTATATTAAGAATAAAGTAAATTCTTTCCAATTATTATGTAATCAAATAAATATCCTGAATATTATTCAATATTAGAGCATTATCCATAAAAATATCTCAATTTGGTTTTCTCTGGAGTCTACCCCAGAAAAATTATTCAGAATAACTTTATGCAGATTATTCAATAGGATTATTGGTAAATGTTTCTGATCCTGTAAAAATGCTCACATTTTCTTCTCATTTTTTCAGATCTGATAGAGGGTTTCAATTACATTTTTCGGATTACTAAACCCTTTGGGTATATATCCCAAGAATTACTATGAATATTCAGATCGTATGAACTAACTCAATAGGACCAATAATGAAGATGCTGATTCAGCACAAGAATATGGAGTTTTCTATTCAAAAGATTCCATATGTGTTTACTTGCATATACAAATCGATGAGGTACCAATCAAAGTATGTAGAAACATTTGAAGTAACGAATTTCATTTTTAAAATTACCTCAATTTCTTCAAATTCATAAATATAACTATATACTATTCTAAATCACCTATGAAATAATAAATCCTATTAAAAAACCATTAAGGCCAATAATAAACATGCTGAAGAATAACAAGATTATGTTTTTTTCTATGCAAAAGATTTGTTATATATATATATATATATATATATATATATATATATATATATATATATACTTGCATATAGCAAAAGAAGAGGTGCTTCATCAAATTACGTAAATTCATTTGGGGTAACATTCCATTTCTGAAACTATAAATTTCTTCAAATTTATAAATAGATATATTTTCAGAAAATTTAAAATTTTTTATTCGAAATTTTGAAATTTTGAATTGGAAGTAGAGGTGAATCAGTTTTCAAGCTGAAATATTGAACAAATTATGTTGTGCCATGTTCAGAGCAATTTATTGCAAATGTATCATTTTATTTCTAATTTAAATGATACCTACATGAATCTAAATAAAAATTTGAAAATATAGAAATGAATATTTTGCATATATATTTCAGTTTGCAATGTTATATTAATTCAACAAAAATAGCGAACTAATTTTATAATTATAAAGCAATTTTTATAATTAAACATTGCTGATTCAGTTAAGGCAAGGTCAGAAATTGCCGTAGTATTTGAGAAACATTTAACCATGTTTGATTTCAAGTAATTTCCATTAAAGACTCTAGATTCAAATTTTTAAACCATGATGGAATTACAAAATATATATCTTTTGTGTTGAGCCTGCTTCAGAAAATCATCTAAAGAACTTTATATAGCTATCCAAAACAATTATAGCAAACTGTTTCTGATTCTCAAAATATGCTCACGATTGTTTTGTTTTTCAGATATAGTAGAAGGTTTTCAATTACATTTGAGGGATTAGAACAACCACTTGGGTCCATATTTCAAGATTCACTATTAAGAGATAGATCCTATTGCTGAAACCCATTAGGATGAACAATGAAACATGCTAATGCAACACAAGTGTGTGGATCTTATTTATTGGCCAGATTCTCTATACGTTTACTTGCATATACAACAGGATGAGGTACTTAGTCAAAGTAGAATTATTTGGAATACTAAATTCTATTTATAAAATTACCTCAGTTTGTCCAAATTTATGAAACTATTCAGATCAATTATTTTCCAAAATTAGAAATTTGGAGAAAGAAATGTAGGAGAAAATCAGTTAATCAGTAGAAATGTGTAGAAAATTATATAGTGCTAACAAAAAGTACAAATATATAATAAATACTTCATTTATCACATATATAGATAGGCAGAATCTTTCAGCTTGCAATTTTATGTTAACTTAAAAGAAATAGCTTAGTAATTATGCAGAAATATAAATGATATCATTGATTCTTTAGAAATCTGCCCTTTCACATGTATGTTTCACATCCAATAATGATAATCAAACAAAATGACAAATCCAATGTAATTTTTGAGGCTTGGAAATGTAAATTCAGATTATAAAGTATTCAAGATAGAAATTGCAGTAGTATTTGAGGTAAATTTGACCCTATGTAATTTCAATTACTTTTCATTTAACACCAAATAAGATTCAAAAGAGCATTCTCCATCAATATATCTTAATTATATTATTAATTAATATTATTTATTAATTATAATTATTACTTCCATATGAAAAAGTATGAGGTGCTTCATCAAATTACGTAGAATTATTTTATAATTATTCTTCATCAAAATATCTTACTTTGGTTTTCTGTGACCCTAGAAAAATCATTTAAAAGAACTTTATGCACAGTATTCAAAACACTTATTGAAAATTGTTTATGATTTTGAAAAATTCTCATATGTTTTTTTATTTTTTCAGATGTGGTAGAACATTTTCAACAATTTGGGTATAAAATTCAATGGGACCAATAAACATGCCAAACCTGCAGGAGAATATTGATTTTTCAATTCAAAAGAATTAATATATGTTTACTTGCATATACAATATAATAGCTTTGTTTATACCTGAAGGTACTTCCTAAATTGCCCAATATATAAACTACTATTGAACACTAAGAAGAAAATTTAAGATCCATAATATTGTAAAATTTGGAAATTTTGGAGAAACATTATCTTGCTTGATCATCTATATCAATAAAAAAAAATTTATCATAGTAATTTCTCCTGTAATTCCTAAGAAAATTCAAACATATTTGTAACATGCATAACATTTTTCATTTTGAATTCTCCAAATGAAATGTACGTTAAACTATATCAAAGATTTTGTTGAATATTAGTAATTCCATATATACGATTTGCATCATGTTTATTTATTAATTATACACAATGAAATTAATATTATATATTATTTATTGTAATATATATATATATATATATATATATATATATATATATATATATATATATATATATATATATATATATAAACCCCTATATAATGTTTATGGTAGGTGTAATACCGCAATGCAGTACAAAAGCGTTGGTCACGGTGTGATAAAAACATTAAATAATTTTGGTTTTTTACAGTTTAAACTTCAAATTGAACCACAGATTACTATTCTCACTATTGATGGTGCTCCAACGATCTGGATTATTTCTGTGGATCTATATTTTCAATGATCTGGCTACATAGCCGATTTGGCCGGTTAGATGGATCTATATTTTCATTGATCTGCCCGTTTATATGGATCTATATTTTTATTGATCTACTTATCTATTAATCAACTGATTTATTGATTTACCAATCTATTGATCGGAACCCTCACTAGTTAATATCTATATATATAAAAGAAAGTCGTGTTAGTTACACCACTTATAACTCAAGAACGGCTGTACCGATATGGCTGAAAATTGGTGGGGAGGTAGCTTAGAGCCAGGAGACGGACATAGGATACTTTTTGTCCCGTTCGGCAGCGTTCCCGTGTAACTTGACAAGAAACGTCAGTCACTATGAAAGGTTGTATGAGTTGGTTGAAATCATACTTTTTTAGCACAAAATAGTAAGCATTACAGGTTCTGTGGTAGAATGTTCTACTGTCACGCGGGAGGCTCGGGTTCGGTCCCGGCTGATCCAAGCTTAGCTTTTTTTACTTCAATGACAAAAGTTTTCACTAATTTCATTCAATACACATATATTGAACATAATTATAAAGCAATCGAATATTCAATTCATATAAAGAACAATTACTGTATTGAAAACAAAACACATTATATTCTTTCAAAATATTTTCAATTAATTGTTAAATTTAGGTCAATGACACTTCTGAGGCTGTTCTTTGAAAATTTTCGCAAATTTTGTTATCAATATTTCTATATATAAAAGAAAGTCGTGTTAGTTACACATTTATAATTCGAGAACAGCTGAACTGATTTGGCTGAAAATTGGTCGGAGGGCAGCTTAGAACCAGGAGAAGGACATAGGATACTTTTTGTCACGTTCCCGTGGGACGTGACGTAATACGTGGTATAAGAAAACGGATATACCATAGCAAGGATAATTATGTCGAAAGGCATTTTAAATCAAATTCGTGTCAGTAAAAGAAATCCCGACCTTCAGATGAATGAGTAGATACATAATCAGGCTTTGATATTGATCGAAGACATGTGTTACTTCATGTTCGGTGATTTATTAGTCAGTTTAGGAATGAAAGCGACAAATCGTGAAATGAATTACGCATTTAATCAAGAATTTGAACGGGAACTTTTCCGTTGACTCGAATATGATCACCAGGAATTAGATTTAATAGTTCAAACGAAAGTACCCCTGTTGAATCACCAACATGAGGATGATACAATGATGAACGCAATTGATGATGGAAATGGTGGTTTATATTTCCTGGATGCTCCTGGTGGAACTGGTAAGACACTCCTCATGTCAGTAGTTTCAGCCACTGTTAGTGCGAGATCCAACATTGAGGTTGCAGTTTGCTTCTTCTGGAATAGCAGCCACATTACATTCTTAGAAGGATGGCGTACGGATGACTCATTCAGCATTAAAATATCCGTTAAATCTTCAAACTATTGAAGAACTAACATGTAATATTGCAAAACACTCCGCAATTGCCAAAGTTTTATTAGAATAAAAAATCAGCATCTGGGACGAATGCCCAAAAAAATAAACGTGCATTGGAAGCACTTCACCGAACATTGGAAAATCTACGCAATCAATGAAGATGTTTTGGAGTTGCATTGCAGAACGATACATCTGCTGAAGATTTCTCTGAGAAATTACTGACTATCGGTAATGGTCGAGTACTTAGAATTTCTGTAACTTTGTCTCATCAAAAGACGAACTTATCAACAAAGTATTCCCAAGAATCATTACTAAACACAAAAATAAGGAATGGTTGAGAGAGCGAGCAATTTTTAAACTCCTTGGATGTGCCGGGATTACCACCCCACAATTTACGACTAAAGGTTGGCTCCGTAGTAATCATGCTTCGAAACATAAACCAACCAAAACTGTGCAACGGAACGCGTTTGGTGATAAAGAAATTGATGAACAATGTGATTTACGCGACGATACTCAAAAGAAAATTCGAAGGTGAAGAAGTTCTCATTCCAAGGATCCCGACTGACATGCCGTTTGAGTTTAAACGACTTCAATTTCCGATCTGACTTGCATTCGCCATGACATTAAACAAATCACACAACCAATGATTAAAAGTTTGTGGTCTGAATCTAAAAAATCTATGTTTTCCCATGGTCAATTCGGAGTATATGTGGCATGTTCACGGATCGGAGGACCATTTGCGTTTTTTTTGATTGCATTTGACTATTATGAAAAGGAAATACAGAGTATTGGGGTATGCGGCAAAAAAAGAAAAAAGAAAACTCTTTAAAGTGAATCCAAGCTTTCGGAAATATTTATTTCCATCCTCAGGGATCTACAAAGACAAAGTTTCATCATTTTCATGAAAGAGTAAGATCAAATAAGCATGAACTCACACTTTTCACACTGCTCTATTTTGCAAATTGTACAGACATCGATTAATACCAACCTCGAGAAAGTGTGAGTTCATGCTTATTTGATCTTACTCTTTCATGAAAATGATGAAACTTTGTCTTTGTAGATCCCTGAGGATGGAAATAAATATTTCCGAAAGCTTGGATTCACTTTAAAGAGTTTTCTTTTTCCTTTTTTGCCGCATACCCCAATACTCTGTATTTCCCTTTATATATATATATATATATATATATATATATATATATATATATATATATATATATATATATATATATATATATAGGAAATGAAATTTTTTTGTGCTTATGGCACTGAATGAAATATTTAAGAAAATGAACACTAGAACATTCATTTGAAAAATTGAAATTAATCAAGAGAATGTTATAGTAGAGCTAGATGTGTGAACGTGTACGATGTGATGTCTCCATTATTCTTCAAGGGATAAATGTTTAATTTTATTAATTTCAATTTTTCGAATGAATGTTCTAGTGTTCATTTTGTTATATATATATATATATATATATATATATATATATATATATATATATATATAAATTCAATAAAAGGGTTGTTTAGAACTTATGAGCTAAAAGTACAGACTCTTTCTTATCAAGCCAAGCTTTCGAATTCATTCAATTCATCATCAGGGCAATCTACAAATAAAAGCATCTTACAATCACAACCTAAATCCCTGAATCGACAATTTGCATACATAAATCGAGTTGAGATTTAAGTGTTAAATCTACATCGACCTTTGAATTCCCCTACTCGTTAAACTCGTGAACAGACGAGTTTTTCTGTTGCAATACGAACGAAGACAGTTGACACCTAATCATAAGATTCAACACATAAAGAGTCAAAATAATCTCTTCGAAAATAACAACAATGGAATAATGTATGAGGTAGACAAACTGAACAAAGTGTGTACAATAAAGGTACTTAATTTAGAAATGAATCGAATAACGAAACATCAGAGAGACATTATCCATCATCCAGAACGGTGTGCATTGGCAGAACACTCTAATAACGAGAAGCAGTTTATGGACTTTAAAAACAAAAAAATTTTACAAACATCACATACTAATATAAAAAAAAATTTTCTTGAGATGTTTTATATGAACAACTTAACACATCGAATAAATAATAAATCAGATTTTGATAAACTCAGCACAATTTATGCTTACTGGATTACAGAAGACTGGAGAAGAACTACCAACAGAGAAGAAGAGTGAAATGAAAGTAGGGTTAAACGTTTGACATAAAATTGTTTGAATCCGCGGAAATGATAATTATTACTATGTATGAAAACTTATTTAAATCAATCGTTTATAAACTGGCAAATTATATTGAAATATTGTGTTATCTGGTTCTACTATGTGTTGTGATAGGGGAATTGAAAGGTCGATGTAGATTTAACACTTATCTCAACTCGATTTATGTATGTGAATTGTCGATTCAGGAATTAAGGTTGTGATTGTAAGATGCTCTTATTTGTAGATTGCCGTGTTGATGAATTGAATAAATTCGAAAGCTTGGCTCAATAAGAAAGAGTTTGTACTTATAGCTCATAAGGTCTTAACAACGCTTATATTGAATTTATATATATTTGATTAGACCGTTAAAAAAAGTTTGTATATATATATATATATATATATATATATATATAAATAAGAAATAAATTATACTAACGGGTGATTGTTTTAAGAGTTGAGTTTCTCAGGCTGGCGGCACTGGTTGGTAATGGCATCCAAAGGTCATCTAACAAAGTGAGAGGTTTTCAGTATATTCTGCCATTTCATCATGGAAAGACTTACAAACGAGCAACGATTGCAAATGGTTGAAATTTACTGTCAAAATTCGTGCTCTGTGAAAAATGTGTATCATTTTGTAAACCACCACCATCATCAAAACGAGAAAATCCATCAAAACACTGTGAATACCCGAATGCCGCCATCAAGTTCGGAAACTCCTTTACCTAATTGGGTTTAATGAGGAAATTCAAGTTGAAGTCTCCCTCTACCGAGCATTTTCCTAACAAAAGTGATTTTCACTCCAAAACAATCCCCGGGAACAATAAGAATAGAATACAATTTCAAATTTTTCTACCAGGACTTATCTATTATGAAGTGAGGTTATTGACTCATTCATACTGCATATAATTTTTCCTGTCTATCTGAATAGACCCCCGATTTGCTTATCTTCATTGAAAAATCACAAGGAATATATGCATTCATGAAATTTGTTATCAACTTGATTAAATTGAAATTTGATGTGGGTTCGAGTATATCTATTTTCCGTGTGATAAAATTAAATTTTTCCTTCAAAAAGAATATAATTTGATCTCCTCCTCACCGATCGTTAAGTTTCATAGAAAACAGTACACTAAAAAGCAACATGGTGAAATTATTAGCAACAGTCTTCATTTTGATGTGTGTTATAGGTTATAGTAAGTAATAAAGATTCATTTCACCTGACTGTTTGTTTTGAATAATACAGAACTTTCATCGCTAAAATATAATCAGCTCATAAAAAATTTCGTCATTTGATCAGATACATTACATAAGCTAATGTAAATATTCATTCTGATGATAGAAGAATCATAGATTGTATACAACATTAAAATTCATATATTTTTCTGGGTTTGAACTCAAACACTTCACAAGTAGCTCTTTATTCATGAACTTCTTCAAGAGGTTGTATACTTTATCGATCAAAGAAGATTATTTAAGATTTATATAAGTTTAGATATGAACCGGATCTCAATATAACGAGATATTTCATTAGGAGAAGAGAAAAATGTAAGTTTAACATCACTCTTGTAAGTGAACTGTCCTCTTGTGCCACCTTCATTGTCTGTTTGATGGTCTGATCTAGTTGGTTATGTCTACTAGATGTTAGACGTCTATTTAGCGATATGACATTCATCTTCCCATTTTAATCATACGTAGAACATTTTTTGTGCTTTTGTTTCGTAGAATCATTCATCATTTTTCACGATAATAACTTCAACTGGTAAATATTCGCAATGTTTCTGAAAACGAAGTAACTGTTCTTCTGTAGAACAGTAAGATTCCTCAGCAGAATGTGATCTTCATAAATACAGTAATAATCTTAGAGTATTCGATGATTGGCTGAAAAATAAGTATTGGTTTTTCAATATATCCTTCTTCTCAGCCGCTTAGTAACAAACAGAAGAAAGCGCGTGAATCTGCAAAATATTTCATTTGGTTGTTAACCTTTTTGATTGAAATTGACTCTCTTACTGGGTAAAGATCACAAAAAAAAAATTAAATTTTTGAAAACTGATTCATATAGTTGGAATACCATTTATACTTTGGAATATATACTTTGGAATTACTTCTTCACACTTTTCATTTCGAGGACATATGGCTGCTAGGTTTTATACTCCATCTCAGTTTTTCTCGTTGGCAATTATTGTTGTATTATTGAAATCAAAAGAATTCAGTTGCCACAAGGTGTAGATCCTTCTACGTTTATATTGTTCTGAGTTAAAAAATAGAGCATGAATTTGTCCTTTGCTTTCTATTTCATAGAAAATGTGCGTTTAATTTTTCCTGTCATTTTTCTGAGTCATTTTGTTCGAAACAGAGTTCGTTGCTTTATTAGGTTTGTGTCTGGTTATGTTCATATTGTTCTTCTTTCAAGCATTATTGATTTTGTAGGAGAAATTGGATATATACTTCATGGACACATAATTCCTCCCACTGTCGGTAAATTTGATATTGAATTTGCAATAGACACAATTAAAAATTTACAAATAGATTTCTTCCTTTCAATGCTTTCAGTACAAATATATATATATATATATATATATATATATATATATATATATATATATATATATATATATATATATATATATATATATAAATATATATTAAGCATAATTTCAGCACCCTTCTCAACTGCAGTCCACCCCAAGAAAAACTTATGTTCGACTTTTCGGTGTTTACGCATCCAGACTCGCAAGCCCCTGATATGGAAGAGATTACGGCAATTATCAAGCAACTCAAAAACAACAAAGCAGCAGGAGAAGATGGGATTATTGCGGAACTCTGGAAACTGAACGATACTATTTTGACCCAAAAACTTCATCATTTAATATCAGAAATCTGGAGAACGGAACAGATACCAGAGGATTGGAAATGCGCGTTGATACATCCATTGCACAAGAAGGGGGACAAAATGGATATCAATAATTACAGGGGAATTTCCTTACTCCCGGTTGGGTACAAAATACTTTCTAAAGCACTCCTAAACAGAGTAGAACACCAAGCGGATCCACTAATTGGGGAATACCAAGCTGGATTCAGAAAAGGCCGATCATTCATTGACTTCAAAAAAGCATATGACGATTATAAAACAGACACTTACAGGTACAACTTCCAAAGTAAAATTTATGGGCGAAATATCAGATCCCTTTGTCTGAAAATCAAAACCGGTGTGAGGCAGGGGGACGGACTTTCGCCAATTCTTTTCAATATTGTTTTAGAAAAGATCATAAGGGATTGGGAACCTCACGTGAAGGGCATACAAGCGGGAATCAAAAAAGAAAATAGAATAAATGTCAAATGTCTCGCCTTTGCAGACGATATTGCTATCATCACAGACAACAGAACTGAAGCCATTCGTGCCGTGGAAAAACTACATGAAATTGCGCAGAAAACCGGGTTACAAATTTCTTATGATAAAACCAAATACATGGAAAGAAAACCAAAAGATAAATCTTCTCTTATGACAAAACATGGTGAAATTCTGCGAGTAGGCCATTTTAAATACCTCGGGGAAGTTATATAGTCCTCAGGTTTAAACCGAATCGCTAATGAACAGAGAATAACCTAGCTCCAATGGGCCTACAAACTAACATGGGCTCACTTTAACAAACCCTGCATTTCGGGAGGCGCCAAATTGAGGCATTATAACACAAGGATTCTTCCAGAAGCAATCTACGCAGCTGAAACAATGGTTATTGGCGGCCATTCAAGAATTAGAGAAATAGAAAAACAAGAACGAAAAATTCTCAGAAAGATTTACGGGCCAATCAATAGAAACGGTATTTAGATGAAAAGACCTCTAAATGAACTGTATCAAAAGACAAATACGATAACGGAAGAAATCAGAAAACGACGAACAAAGTTCTATGCACATGTCTACAGAATGAAACAGTCCAGAATACCGAAGAAAATACTCAATATAATTATGAATAGTAAATGCGGAACAGAGTGGCTAAAAGAGGTCCAAGAGGATCTACAACAGATCAATATAAAAAATCTCGAAGATCGCAGTGAATGCCGCTATAAAATCACACATATAAAGTTTGAGCGAAAAGTAAATCGTCAATCTGGAGTAAAGTGCATAGATGTACGGAAGAAAGAGCATTCAGAGAGAATAAAGCGTTTTTGGGAGGCAAAAAAGATGAAGCAAAATTCCTAATGAATTTCAAAGTTCGAATTCAAGTTCAGTCGCTCTCCTCATGGGGAACAATCGAAATAATAATAATAATAATATATATATATATATATATATATATATATATATATATATATATATATATATATATATATATATATATATATATATATATATAATGGATGTTATAGTTTAACTTGATAATAATAAGCAGTTGAAATGAGAGAACAATTTAAGTTTATTAATACCACTCTTTGCTTCACTTGGTTAAAACTATCAAAAATGCAACTGTTATTTGTGATAACAAATCACAAGAGTGATCTTTCTTTCCTTCTTAGTCATTCTCTCAAACGCCATCTTCAAAACTTCAACATTTGCAAGTTATATCGATGGGTCCGTATAACGAGAGTTGCTTGAAGGTCGCGAGTATTATATAAAGTGCATCAAATTTGAATGAAGAGAGTACTTTCTTCATTCGATGGACCTATGGGCGTTTCGATAGAGGGAGCTCACGTGAACAGTTCACGAACTAGTAGTCTCCTCATTCGAATATAGGACCTAGGGGTTGAGTTGAAGTCATCGATTCTTGATTGATTTATTAAATGAAACTAATGATTTATAATAATGATGAAACAATTGTATCCTATTATCATTCAACAAGATCGATGATTTTTCGAAGCCCACTAAAAAAGCTTACGCGAGAGTTCGTTCTGGTTGACAGCATCTGTGTGGGCAGCTCCCTAAGAGTTTTATCTGAAATATTTCGATATTTCGATTAAGATTCTCAGTATTTACTATATATAGGTATATATATATATATATATATATATATATATATATATATATATATATATATATATATATATATATATATATATTATTCTGAAAGTTGTTAGCAATAACAGGCTTTTTTTGATATGAAAAACTTTATTTTTGTTGACGTTTCTCTGTTATATTAAATATAACAACGAAACGTCAACAAAAATAAAGTTTTTCATATCAAAAGAAGCCTTTTATTGCTAAAAACTTTCAAAATAAAATATCTTAAACAGGCAATAAATCAATTTCAAGAAATATATATATATATATATATATATATATATATATATATATATATATATATATATATATATATATATATATATATATAGTACAGTAATTTTTCGTGTTAACCAAACACGTGTGGACATGAATAATGTATTCATGTTTTTATAGTCGAAATTGAGAATTGAAATTACATTTCAAAAGTTTCCGAACTCGACTTGAATTCGCACCCAGTAACCTTGGTTCGAATATGTTGATGACAAGATTATTGGTTTGAAGACCAATGTATGTATACAATACCTCGTATGATGATTTCGCAATTTCAAGATTTTCACATAACACACAAATTTGCGCATCGAGCTGAGCTTCTCAACAAATTATATGTGAAACCTCAAGAGCCTCTGCATAAAGTTCGTAAGTAAAATGTAGAGTGAACAAACAAAGAACAAAGTTAGTGGATTGCTTTGGTATCGGAGCAATCGGTGTTGATTTGTGTTTCGAAGGCATTTAGTAATTGAAAATTGTTTGGATGTATCCGCTACGTGGATTGGATCGAGATATCTTATGAAAACACTGAATTACGTCCTTCTGTTGAAATCAAATAGAAATAGAAAAAAACCTATATTGCAAACGATGGTGCAGCTATAGGCTATGCTATGCATTCAATACGTGAAATAACTAATATTATTTCACGAAAAAGAGCAACAGATCTTTTTTCTATTCAGTGATTTATATTCAAAGAACACAAAATTCATCCATATAAAAATCGAAAAATTTTGAACAAGAAGTTGGAGAAAATACACTTGAAAATAAATCCCTGCGACGTTTTTACTTATTGTTATAACGGCAGATTTTTAAGAGTTAAGTTCTTCAGGTTTTCAGTATGCCCTGCCCTTTCTTCATCATGGAAAGACTTACATACGAGCAATGATTGCAAATTGTTGAAATTCACTATCAAAATTCGTACTCAGTGAAAAATGTGTATCGTTTGTTAGGACCATATTATAGTCGTCATAATCGACCTGGTGAATCAACAATGCGTGCTGTTATCAACAAATTTTGCACCGAATTCACTTTGTTGGACATTAAGCCATTGCCTCGCATGCGTACAGTGCTTACTGAAGAGAATATTGTAGCCGAAGCGTACAGTGTTGATGAGGATCGTGAAATGTCAGTTCGTCGCCGTTTTCAGCAATTGGACATGTGTTACTGAACCACATGGAAAATTTTACGTGTTGATTTGGGTTTGAAAACGTACAAAATTCAGTTTCTCCAAGCATTGAAGCCGAATGACCTACCACAACGTCTAATTTCTGGTGACTAGGCCTTAGAGCAGCTTAATAAAAATCCGCTGTTTTATCGAAAAATTGTGTTCAGCGATGAGGCTCATATCTGGCTTAACGGATATGTAAATAAACAAAATTGTCGCATCTGGAGTGATGAACAGCCACATGCCATACAAGAATTACCGATTCATCCCGAAAAAACGACAGTTCGGTGTGGTTTATGTGCTGGTGGCATCATCGGTCCCTTTTTCTTCAAAGACGACCGTGAAAGAAACGTTACCGTCAACGGCGAACGATATCGAGCCATGATACGCAACTTTTTTTAGCCCCAGTTAGTGGTTTCATGAAGACGGTGCCACATACCACACAGCTCGCGAAACAATGGACATGCTGAAGGATGAATTTACTGAGCAGCTTATCTCTCGAAATGACCCTGTTAATCGGCCACCAATATAAAACGATTTGACGCCTCTAGATTATTTCTTGTGCGGTTATGTAAAGTCGTTAGTGTATTAGGACAAGCCGAACACGATTGAAGTTTTACAAGATAACATGTCACGTGTAATTCGTGGGCTACAGACCGAAATTCTTGAAAAAGGGAGGCAAAATTGGACCTTCTGAATGGACCATTTGATAAAGAGCAGCGGACAACATATACATAAAGTAATCTTCAAAATGTAAATGTCAAAGGCCAAGTCATCAATTTCAATAAAAATTCTGAATAACTATGTTGTGCAAGTTGAGTGTAGTAGTTTCTTCGGTATTCTGGTCTGTTCCATCCTGTAGAACATAAGCATATAGAAAATAAGGCATGGGACAATTCTTACTATTCAACAGAAAGGTTCTGATGTGTTTGAATGAAATGTTTACAAAGTTCCTACATCCCTGGTCACTCTTTTCATGAGAAGGTGATCTCGATATATATATATATATATATATATATATATATATATATATATATATATATATATATATATATATATATATATATATATATATATATATATATATATATATATATATATATATATATATATATATATATATATATATATATATATATATATATATATATATATATATATATATACCTTGTGAACGGGAAACCCTCTTTCAACAAATAGTAACCGAAATACAATTTTACTTGAGAACAAATACAAATACAAATCTTATTCAATATTCAAATTCACTACTCTACGTACTATCAATTTAAATGATATTGGTGAACCAGAGAAAAAGTCAATGTCATGGGATACCTGGTTGCTCAGACACAGAATGCGATTAACAAAAAAATTCGAAATATAGTTCGCTTTGCATGTTCTCAAGCGAAAGAGAGGAGTGTGCCTTGTAATTCTGTATGGTAAATTAAAATCCACTTTGAGTAACACATCCACAGTTTATATCGTTTCTTCAATAGAGAGCTCACGTGATTAATTCACGTTTGTTCGCTTTATTTCGAAGATAGGATCTGGGTGCGTTATACAAACCATCGCAGATTGATTGTTTGGATGTATATCACTGAGAATTCAACAATTCCATCAACAAGAATGAAACAATTTTTTGGTACTTACGTTCAATAAGTTCGATGATATTCATTGCGCACTTAGTATTCACTCTCGAAAGTGATATGTTATGTTTTCGTTGACATATGATGCTCCTCAGCTCCTTGAGAGTTTTATATCCTCTCCACTAAGAGTTAATTTTGAAATATGTCTCAATATTTCTATTAAGATTCTCAGTTTTCACTTTATATATGTATTCACTAAGATGACAAATTCAACTTAACAAAATTCAAAATTGTTTCTTGATTTACAGTTTCCTGTACACACTGCTACTATTGCCGTGATAGTTACAGCTGCCAGTTTCCTGCACGCATGATTTGTTCTACCCCATACTGTTTTTCTGTGAAAATCCGCGGCTCTATGCTCAAAGGATGTACATCCGATAAATATGTGTGCGATAAAAAAGATAACATGGGAAACTTTTTAGATATTTGTGAAATCTGTGAAGAAGATTTCTGCAATACAAGAAAATTGGACTAGCTGGATTGACGTTGATGGAAACACTAAATTGCTAAATGAGTTGATGTTTCAATACAATTTATTATTATACTTTCATTTGGACTATATTGTATTTATGAATAATTGGTGTCATATATTATATTACTGAAGAATTATAATGAAAAAAAATTGAATAAATAAGATTGAACAATACTTTAAAATCTAGAGTATTTTATTCAACACTAGGACTGAAGAAGATATGTATAAACACCTCAATTTTTTGAATAAATTTATCATTTCTGACACGCTCATCTCTGCAAAATTTTCTAACTGCTCACCGGGGATGGATATTCATTGTTGAATAAAAAACATTGGCTTTGTTTCAGAAAATTATACTATTGCTTGAAAATTATTATTGATATACTTATTCAAGTAAATAAGGGTAGAGGACAGATTTTCTATAATTACCCCGAAATAAAATTAATATTTACTAATTTTAGCTATTCAAAAATGACAAAATGCAAAGCTAAGTTATGGAGAGCCTAATAAAAAAAATAGAAGAATATTCCATATGAAAGAGCTTTGAAGAATTATACTGATAACAGAAGACTAACAGAAAAAATTAAATTCGAATTTTAAAGATAGCAAAGACTCAAACACTAGGCCATACTGAAACAAAAAATTTCTACTTTGATACTATCTAGAGTCAATGATTTCATTGCAGCTGAAAGAGGATTTTTCCATTTATCTGTTGGGCCTATGTGCACTGCGGTACAATTAGCACAATCAATTTCGAACAGATATAAACTTCAATTCAAACACTTATGATTTACACTTTACTCACTACATAGGATGACCCGATTCGTCGTTACGAACGACTTCATCAGATGCTTACAGAAGAATTCTCTATAGATTATTCTGTGAGCATCTGAAGAAGCCGTTTGTAACGACGAAACGCGTCATGGTATATAGTGAATAAAGCGTGAATCATAAGTTGCAGTGTTTGAATTTAAGTTTATATTCAATGATAATGGATTTACATCAAGTAAACGTGAACACTATGAAACAATCAATTCCATTTATATACTTCACCTTTTTATTTCATCCGCTTTTTCTCTCTATTATTGACTAAAATTGAACCGGAATCGATATACGAGTATATATATTGAAGATTTAGGGAAATAGAAAAACAACAACAGAAAATTCTCGAAAAGATTTACGGGCCAATCAATAGAAACATAATGAAAAACCCTCAGAATGAAATTTATTAAGAGACGATAACTGAAATAAAAAAACTACGCGCAAAGTTCTTTGCACATGTCTACAAAATAAACCGAAGAGACTACTCGATATAATTATAAAGAGTAAATGCGGAACAGAGTGGCTAAAGAAGGTCCAAAAGGATCTACCAGAGATCAATATAAAAAATCTCAAAGTTCGCTCTGAATGTCGAAATAAAATTGCACATGTGAATTTTGAGCAGATATCAAATCGCCAACCTGAAATATAATGGACAGGTGAACGGAAGAAAGAGCATTCAGAGAGGATGAAGTGGTTTTGGGAGGCAAAAAAAGATAGAACAAAAGTCGTAAGAAATGCAATTTCATCATTGCAATCACTCTCCTCATGGTAAACAATCTTTATAATAATAATGAAATAGTTGAATGTTTCACGACTGTAGATATGTATTTTCAGTGTTTAATTGAGATTGCAGTCTAGGACAGGAAAATCAGTTACCTCTTTAGTATTTTCCAAGTTTTCGAAAATATTTATTTTCTTTTTCAGGACTAAAACAGTACAATATTAACAATTTATGTAACGAGGCACTACTGAAAATTTGTCTTACAATTACTATGAAGTTAGTCCGAAAGTACTTTCGTTTTTTGAATTTTGAAAATAAGTATGTGTTTCTAAATGCATTGGGTCGAATATTACTGTTAGTTAGCTGAAGGAAGCAACACCACTGACTGTATTTCTCAATTCCTCTTTTCAAGTGGAATGTTTCCAGATGTTTCCAAGGGCGTTATTTAAACTGCATGACGTTGGACAAAGTTTTATGACTAACGAAAAGAGAATGAATTTATTTTATGTATTTGGAGTGGATTTTTCTGTGAATAGAATGTCAGAATATGAGCCATTAATTAATAAGAATTCAGAAGGACACATGAGATTTATATTTATGTTGCTTAAATTATTTGTATCAGATTTTTTATTAATACAATTTCCTGTCTTTTTTATATGAACCATTTCTAGTAGAAGGCGTTTGTTGTAATTATTTTCCTGATCTAAAATTTTTGTGGTATTTGTAATTCATATTGTGACCAGTGGTTTGTACGTGTTGAGTTAATACAGAGGAATTCGTCTAGTTGGTATCAGTAATATTCGAACCCAATGCATTTGGGAACACTTGTACTCATTTTCAAAATTCAAAAAATTAATATACTTTCGGACTAACTTCATAGTATTTGTAAGAAAAAATTTCAATATCGTTATATAAATTATATGTGCATTGTTATATAAATTGTTAATATTGTACTATTTTAGCCCTAGAGAAAAAAATAAACATTTTCGAAAGCTTGGAAAATACTAAAGAGGTAACTGATTTCCCTGTCCTAGACTGCAATCCCAATTGAACACTGAAAATAATAATAAATTGTAATAAATGAATAATATAACGTATATATATATATATATATATATATATATATATATATATATATATATATATATATATATATATATATGTATATAATGAGGGTTAAATGAAACACAATTCTCACAACTCCAAAATTTGGTTTGATTAGCTACTGGTTTCGCGAAGTATTATTCGCATCATCAGGCTTCAGAGGGCTGTGAAAAACATGTCAAGATGAAGAACAATGCAAGATACAATGCCATAAAACTTACAGTAGACCACATTGGTCAAGTATGAGGACATGTCAATTACACGTATGTTGTTGAATAACAATGGACTGGTACAAATACTTAATAAATTTTCTAAATGAATAACTATATTATTGACTCAATAAATATTCTAAATAAATAACTATAAATTTTCACTGTAGACTTCTCAAATTCACATGTCAGACATGATGGAAATTGAATGACAAGTGTAGAAGTGTAGTAGATTTCGCGATATTCGCGCGGATAAACTGACAAATTGAATCAGACGTTGACACACTGTCAAGGAGTAGATGAAACGTACAAAACGAAACTGGTTAACAAGACTGTCACTTCCAACTCATAGTTGGTAAACAAATCCACAAAGACACCAGAATTAGGATGGTTTCTCAAACAAAACTGCAAATGTTGGAGATACAACTATATTATTTATATCATTTTGAACTCTCATTATTTCTAGTTGTTCCATGTGTGGTCCTTTGTTTTGAATGTGCAGTGCCTTAAAACCAGTCTGCAGGTCGAATATATGGCCTTCGTCAAGTAGATGTTGGGAAAATTGGGAGAAACCAGTAGACAGGTGGTCGCGAAACTTAGTGTGTTCGCGGATACGGATGCCAAAACTGCGAATAGTTCGTCCTATGTACAGTGCTGAACATGTAGCACAATTAAGCTGATATACTCCTGACTTATTAAGGATATCTATTTTGTCTTCATTATTGATTGAAGCCATTCTCAGAGTGTTTGTAGTTCTGAATGAAACCTTGAAGTAGTTTTTCAGTAGATTGGCTAATCTGTGTGAAGTGGGGCCCATATAAGTTAATGAAACATATTTACTATCATTCCTATCTATTTGTAGTGAATTATTAATATAAACATTTTTTTGGATGATTTTCTTTAGTTTTCTCATAATAAGTTTATCTATTATCTGACTGTTATAACCATTAGTAAGAGCAATATGTTTCAGAATTAAAACTTCCTTGTCGAATGCTGCATTTGACAATGGCAATGTTGTAAGTCTATGTATGTAAGAGTTAAAAGCTGCAATTTTTTGTGTGAAGGGATGACTCGATGTGTTATGGATTATAGTGGAGGTTTGTGTTGATTTTCTATATATTTCGTTCTCCAATCTGCTTTTTCCAGCCGTCAAGGTGAGATCTAGAAAATTCAAGCTTCTATTCTCGTTGAACAGTTCCATTGTAAACTTGATTTTCGGATGTATACTATTGATATAGTCTAGAAATTCATGGAGTACATCCAAACCACCTGTCCAAAGCATGACAGTATCGCCAACATATCTGTAATAAAATTTCATGTACGGAGTGAATCTATTATTGTTCACTATTTTGTTATCTTCTAAGAATGATAAAAATATCTCAGCTAATATGAGAGCCCAAGGGGGACCCATGTTTAAGCCTTCCTCTAAAGAATAAGTGACATCAGCAAAGGTGAAGAAGTTCTGTTCCAGATATATTTTCAAAATGTTAATTATCTCGTTGATTTGAACATTTGTGTAATCACTTGATGAAAATTCACTCTTAATGAGACTAGTTACTTCAGTTGTAGGAATATTGGTGTACCTATTGGTGATGTCAAGCGAGAGAAGCATATCGTTTTCGCCAACCGCTAGATTCTTAGTTCTTTCAACAAGCTCTAAGCTATTTTTCAGGGAATATTTGAATTTACCTTTGTATAGTTCTTGTAATATATTATGAAGCCACTTTCAATTTTGTAGGTTGGTGAATTAATGTAGCTAACCACTGGCCGAATGGGCATATTTTGAAATGTTTCAGATTTATGTGTTTTCAAGAAAGCATACAATCGAGGAATAGTTGTGAAATCAGATGACAACGTTCTTCGTTCCAAATCTGTAAAAATATGTGTTGAGTTTTTAACAGTGCTTTTAACTTTTGTTTTAAAAGTTTTTTTTTTATAAACTTTTTTTATTAGCTGAGATATTTTTATCATTCTTAGAAGATAACGAAATAGTGAATAATAGATTCACTCCGTACATGAAATTTTATTACAGATATGTTGACGATACTGTCATGCTTTGGACAGGTGGTTTGGATGTACTCCATGAATTTCTAGACTATATCAATAGTATACATCCGAAAATCAAGTTTACAATGGAACTGTTCAACGAGAATAGAAGCTTGAATTTTCTGGATCTCACCTTGACGGTTGGAAAAAGCAGACTGGAGTTCGAAATATATAGAAAATCAACACAAACCTCCACTATAATCCATAACACATCGATTCATCCCTTCACACAAAAATGCAGCATTCGACAAGGAAGTTTTAATTCTGAAACATATTGCTCTTACTAATGGTTATAACAGTCAGATAATAGATAAACTTATTATGAGAAAACTAAAGAAAATCATCCAAAAAAATGTTTATATTAATAATTCACTACAAATAGATAGGAATGATAGTAAATATGTTTCATTAACTTATATGGGCCCCACTTCACACAGATTAGCCAATCTACTGAAAAACTACTTCAAAGTTTCATTCAGAACTACAAACACTCTGGGAATGGCTTCAATCAATAATAAAGACAAAATAGATATCCTTAATAAGTCAGGAGTATATCAGCTTAATTGTGCTACATGTTCAGCACTGTACATAGGACGAACTTTTCGCAGTTTTGGCATCCGTATCCGCGAACACACTAAGTTTCGCGACCACCTGTCTACTGGTTTCTCCCAATTTTCCCAACATCTACTTGACGAGGGCCATATATTCGACCTGCAGACTGGTTTTAAGGCACTGCACATTCAAAACAAAGGACCACAGATGGAACAACTAGAAATAATGAGAGTTCAAAATGATATAAATAATATAGTTGTATCTCCAACATTTGCAGTTTTGTTTGAGAAACCATCCTAATTCTGGTGTCTTTGTGGATTTGTTTACCAACTATGAGTTGGAAGTGACAGTCTTGTTAACCAGTTTCGTTTTGTACGTTTCATCTACTCCTTGACAGTGTGTCAACGTCTGATTCAATTTGTCAGTTTATCCGCGCGAATATCGCGAAATCTACTACACTTCTACACTTGTCATTCAATTTCCATCATGTCTGACATGTGAATTTGAGAAGTCTACAGTGAAAATTTATAGTTATTCATTTAGAATATTTATTGAGTCAATAGTATAGTTATTCATTTAGAAAATTTATTAAGTATTTGTACCAGTCCATTGTTATTCAACAACATACGTGTAATTGACATGTCCTCATACTGGACCAATGTGGTCTACTGTAAGTTTTATGGCATTGTATCTTGCATTGCTCTTCATCTTGACATGTTGTTCACAGCCCTCTGAAGCCTGATGATGCGAATAATACTTCGCGAAACCAGTAGCTAATCAAACCAAATTTTGGAGTTGTGAGAATTGTGTTTCATTTAACCCTCATTATAAAAATGAACTCACACAGGGATAATACCATTTCATATATATATATATATATATATATATATATATATATATATATATATATATATATATATATATATATATACACGATATATTATTATTTTTATATTAAAACTTGAGAAATGAAATTGCATTATCAAAAGTTTTCGAACCCAGGTCTTCAGGTTTACGGCCCACTTTTTTTTTTTTACTTAACAAATCTTTATTTACAAATATTAACAATACGTTTATAATACATGAGTTATGCAAAAATTTAACATTATATATCTCAAACTAAATACATAATTCATTTTTCATTACAATCTTAAAATTTTCACAGTTCCTACTTATTAGTTTTACTGTACATTTACTTCGTTTTTGACCAATATCATCTTGATATATATATATATATATATATATATATATATATATATATATATATATATATATATATATATATATATATATATATATATATATATATATATGAGGGATCATATATGTGTAGATGATCGCTTTGCCTTTAGGTAATTATTTTTTTTTTATATTTTATTTGTGCATTATCATTATATTTACATATTTTAATTCTACAATACAGGAAACTATTTGCGAAAACCTATTTTTGATACTTACGTCGTCTGACGAATTGTTGGCTTCTGTATTCGATTATAATCATATCTAGCAGCGGTCACCAAAGGAATGCTTTTCTACGAGATTTAAATACCAGGTACGTGGTAGTGCGTTTTTGGTTCATATTCTCTCGTTGAATATAGGTAAATGTTGATATGGTAATCTGTGTTTCATGTTTTCTGTGTTGTGTGCTCTGAGGTTTGTTATATTTTTAGTCAGCGGGTTGTTCAGCTGTGTTTTGTAAAATTTGTGGGCCATGTTATCTATGTATTGTCTGAGCGGTTCTATATTGGCTTCTCGATGCAGTGTATCTATTGGGGTGAATCTGTCCATTTTTGTTATAAACCTTAACATTTTATTTTGAAAAACTTGCAAAGGTCTGAGTGTTGCATTACTTACGTTGCACCAGGCTGGTGCAGCGTATGTTATTGTTGGTCTTATTATTGTGGTATATATTAACCTCTTATTATATTTGCTGAGTTCACTATTTTTATTGAGAAGTGAGTATAGGTTTTTGGAGATTCCAAATGCTCCGTTTATTGTGCTTCGTATGTGTTTCTTGAAATTTAATCTTCTGTCCAATTCTACACCTAGGTATTTTACAGACTGTTTTGTGTTAATAATGTGATTACCTATTTTCAGTGGTGTTAATATTTTATTGTTCGTAAATTTTCGTGTAAATATTATTTGTTCGGTTTTTGTTGTATTCATTTTTATTTTCCATTCTTCGTAGAATAATTTCAGTTTGTTAGCGTGATATCTTATTAATGAGTTGGCAGCTTCTGCTGAAAATGATTTTGCATAGATTGCTGTATCATCTGCATATAGCGCTATTTTTGTGTTATGGAATTGGGGTATGTCGTGAATGAATATATTAAATAGTTTTGGTCCTAGTACTGAGCCCTGTGGTACCCCGGCTTTTATACTTCTCGCTGTGGATAGGCAATTGTTTATTTTCACCTTAAACTGTCTTTCTATAAGATAAGAGTGTATCAGTTTTATTAGATAATGAGGAAATTTATTGATCATCATTTTATATATTAATCCCTCAATCCAAACACGATCGAACGCCTTTTCTATATCGAACAGGGCTACTATCGTGTTGCTTTTGTTATTGAAATTTCTTACAATATCATTTACAATTCTAACTATCTGTTGCGAAGTATTATGTTACGACTTGAATCCAAACTGGAATTCATCTTTAAGTTTAAATTGTTTCAATGTTCTGTCAATCCGTTCTGAAATTAATTTTTCACATACCTTGCTTAGGATCGGTAAGAGGCTTATTGGTCTATAGCTTTTATGGTCACTTGAAATTTTACCTGGCTTGAGAATGGGGATAACTACCGATGTTTTCCATAATTTTAGCCAGTATTGTAGTTTTATTATTGCATTTACTATGTACATGAATTGGACGATTCCCTTTCTAGGAAGATTTTTAAGTAACTTGGGACTAATACCATCCTGGCCAGGGGCTTTATTGTTCGGCAGGGCTTTTACGATATCTATAATTTCGGTTGGTGTTACTAATATTGATTCGTAATCTCTGTAATTTAAACGGTTTTGTGATTTTAAGAAATCGTTCACCTTCTTTGTTAATTCTTTCTGGCTATTTGTTTCCTTTCCTCCTAAAGTGTGTATCTGTTCAAAGTGAGATGCTAATTTATTCGCTTTTTCTTTATTAGTCGAAAATTTATCGTAATTATCTACCAATGTTGGTATTTCATGGAATGGTTTTTTCAACGTTTTGATCATTTTCCAAATAGAATTATCCCTTGGATTTAAACTCTCGAGTTTTTCTGTCCATGTTGAGTTTTTGTGATTTTTAATTTCTGTTTTTATTTGTTTACTTAGTGCGTGCATAATATTTTTGTTATTTTGGTTTCTATGTGTCTGCCATCTCTTTCTATGTTTGTTTCTTAGTTTTATCAATTCTAGGATTGCTTCAGGAAGTTTGTCAATATTAGTTTGAATTATTTTTTTCTATGTGACTTCGTCTCTAGTTTTAATAAGGATGTCTGTAAATATTTCAACTTCGTCTTCTAATTTCTCTGGACTGTCAATATTGTATTTTATATTTACTCTACGATTAATGAGTTGCCTATATATGTTCCAGTTTGTATTTTCGTAACTTATTATTTCGCGTTGTATGTTTTCATTCTTCATGTTGAATAGTTGGAAATACACAGGATTGTGATCAGAATTGAGTTCTGCATGAGATATTAGTTGAGATACGTTTTTAATATTTTTAATAAGAGCTATATCTATTGTGCTGGGGAGTCCATTGTTTTCTGGATAATGTGTATGATCGTCGGGAAAAAATAATGAACAATTATCGTTTTCATTTATATAGTTGTAAAGAGTGTTGCCATTTCTGTTGTTTCGTCTACAGTTCCAAGCCGTATGTGTTGCATTAAAATCGCCAATGACTATTGTTTTGTTCCCAGAGTTAATGAGTTTACATAGGCAATCTTTTTTGAATTTATTCAGTGGTCTGTTATATGTTGAAATTAAAGTGATGTTGTTTTTCAGTGTTATTCCTAAATTTTCTATACTACAATTCATGTTTTTTATTTGTGAGAAAACGACTCCACTCTTTATTAAAATTGCTACCCCACCGTGGCCGGTGTTAGTTTGTCTTTCTCTTCGTAGAATTTGGTAACCTCTACAATTTAATTTATGCTCTTTTTTCAAACGTGTTTCGTTGATTAACATAATATCAATTTCATGTTTTCGCAAATAGCTTTGAAGTTCTGACATTTTATTTCTAATGCCGTTAGCGTTCCAGTGTGCGATATTGAGCTTAAAAACCATTAATTTCTAAGTTTTGTGTAAATTCAAAAAATATTTGAAACCGCTCTACATGGTTATTAGTACTGACTAATTTTTTATTTAGATTACTTATAGCTAGAAGAAATTTATTTACATCTATTAAACTATTAAGAGTTTTCAGTTCATTACTCAGTTTAGTAAATTCACTTAACTCACCGCAATTGTTATAATCACTATTTTCGGTTATTATACGCTGATCAGGCACTTTGTGTCTCTGGCTAGCAGTTTTCTCTGGTTTCCCATACATTGGTAGTTGGGATCGGAGCAGGAATGTATTTTGGCACTACACTTTTGTTTTTACGCACTAAACTTTGTTTGTTTTCCATTATTTTCTTGTACACAGGGCACTCGACGTTGTTAGCGGTGTATTGACCACCACAATTCGCGCACTTTGGTGTATCGTCAATTTTCAATGGACACTCCAATGTTAGATGATCATTAGCACAACGCAGGCACGATGGTGTTGCGTTACAATTTGTTGTAGAGTGACCCCACATTTGACATCTATGGCATTGGATTATTGTTTTTTTACTAAAGTATCTTGTCCAGCTTACTTTAGTATAATTTATTATGTAAATCGTTTTTTGTAAATACTTCAGTACAATATCTTTTCCTGTTATTACAAGATAGATCGGTCTTCTGGTGTTTTTCATTTTGTAGATTTTTTCTACTTTTATTTTATAAGTGTCCTCTATTTCGTTTTTTCCACGCTTGGTTCGTTATCCAATCCTTCGAGGACAAACGCGTGCGTCTTTTTGTCTTTCCTAGTGTACGTATGGTAATCTATATTCTGTTCTTTTAAGAACATGTTTACCTGATTCCAGTCATGTTCGTTTTTGACAAATATACTTGTATTATTTTTATTATATTTCAAATGAAATTTATTTTTGGTCCACTGCCCACTGCTTTGGACCGCTAAGCTACCGAGGTCTATACTATGAGATGCAAAGTACAGTAAAGTATACTATATAGTATAAAGTAATAGTATATAGTACAGTAATTTATCGTGTTAACTAACCATGTGCGGACATGAATGATAGGTTTTTATTTCGATAGTAAAACTTAAGAATTGAATTTGCATTTTCAGAAGTTTTCGAACTCGATTCATTTTCGAACCAAGGTCTTCAGATTCACGCCCCACTAGTTTGGACCGATAAACTACCGTGGTATATACATATACACTTGATACTACCTCCCACTCTGTACAATAGAACATGACCAAGTTAATTCTATGTAGACTAAAATCCTAACGAAGAATTCAACTCCTACAATAAATATGAATTAGGGTTCTTACAACCAAGCCTCATTCGTCTTACTCCATAGAATCAGGTATACGGTACGTACTAAAATAAAATTTAATCTCAATGGAAATTGCCCTGACAACTACTTGAAACTTTCAATAACTAAAATACCTGTAACATGTTTAATTGAATAATGAAATATTCTTGACTTTTGATAATTACATAATGTGTTTTATTTTTGAAAAAAACCGTGATTATATCACTCTCAAAGAACTAGTGACGCATAACGGAAGAGAAAATAAGAATCTGTAAAGCAGCCCTCATCACTAAGACGTCAAGAACCATTGATATATATATATATATATATATATATATATATATATATATATATATATATATATATATATATATATATATATATATATATATATATATATATATATAATTTAATTTAATGGGAGTTGCAGCAGGATAGTTAAGTTATACTCTTTTTGTCTTTTTGCTATACTCAAGCTTTCAGGAACTTTATTTTCTCTTCACCTGGAGAACTAAAATAATGAGAAATATACATACAAGAGTTTATTAACCTATTTTTAGAACTTACGAAAGTTTAGGATGCAACCGAGGATGTTTTAAGTGATTCATAAACATATATAAGATAATGATGGACAAAGAATATAATGATAACCTGTAATTTGATACTATTCCTAAGTTAAATATTATTTTTAATCTATATTTCACGTAAGGAGCTATTTGATGTTATATTGACAATTGAAGGTTAAATTCTGACATTTATGTTGTTTATCTATTCATAGAGTATGATATCGATAAGCTTTTCCTGTCATAATTCGGTGTTGTCTGATAGGCCACTCTCTAGGTTAGGGTCTGGATTGTGATTTGTTGAATCTAATTCTATTAAATACGAATACATGGAGCTCAAACTCGCGATATCCTTTCTGGAATTCATCAAGTTCAAATTCTGTGTGAATCTCAACATTTCCAGAAATGTTCTCTTCTTTGTGTTGCCTTCTGTGTCCAGTATTTCTATATTTTCAAAATCGGGTTGGTGATTCTCCCTGTTTGCATGGATGGTCAATGCGCATGTGTCTTTATATGTTTTGATGTTGCTTTTATGTGTTTTAAAGTGACTCTTTGTTTGAGTTTGGTGGATGTTTGTCCAATATAACATTTATCACAATCCTTACAATTTATCCTATAGACCACCTCTGATCTATCCAGAATATTACCATTTTGAACTTACCTATCTTTGGGTATGAGGTTTTTAAGCCTTTTAATTGAATGTTTCTCGTAAGGTAGGACTGTGTATTTTTTGTATTGTATTGTTATTTCAATTGAAACAAAATGATATCAGTTTATTTCCAAATTACGTTTCGGTTATTATTTTAAATATTATTCTAATAAGTTTGATAAAGGTTAAAATAATAACCGAAACGTAATTTGGAAATAAACTAATATCATTTTGTTTCAATTGAACCAAAATATAATATATAGATATATATATATATATATATATATATATATATATATATATATATATATATATATATATATATTATATATATATATATATATATATATATATATATATATATGAATATAAAAAAATTGGTCAACTCAATGTCATCAGCCAATTTATAGAAAGCCTTTACAAATATGTAATGAAAATTTCATTACATACTGCTGTCGTTTATCTGAAAAACTCCGTTGTTTCACACCTCACTATCTCAACTAACTTGTCCCACAACGCTGGAGCAATTTGGGCCCATCTAAACCTGTGCTGGCATCACTGCCATCAAATGTTGAAAACATCCATTTTCTCAGTGATGTTCAGTTACGCAGTACGCAAACAAATCTATGTTTTATGTATTATGCTCTATACTACAAGAGATTCTACCTAATATTATAAAATATACCTGGAACTGTCATGAAGCTGGACATGGGAAGGGGCACCCGATATGTAGGGGCCACGTCTAAACGAACAGCAAACCAAATGATTGCTACAGGAGGAGATTCAACTAACCTGAATGAGTTCGCTAATGTCATTCGTGAAAGATGCCCAGGTTAAAATGGATGTCATCGAAGAGCGTGAAATTGAGCAGATGAACACCATCATTAATGATAAGTCGTCTGAAATGGTTGCTTTCAAGGAGACACTATTGGTGCATAATGTGACTGGCACAGCTTATTCTCTCAACAAGCTTACAATGAAGCCACTAGGTTGTTTTTGTGATATCGATGGATGTCACCATTTCAAGATAGGATCTATTAATTATAAGATAGCATTATGTGTTAAAAATAGTACACGCTAAATTGTTCTATTCTCAGACTCTGAAGATGATGTACCACTATCTACATACGTTAGCCATCGATCGACAGCAGGAACTAGCGGTTCCTCGCACCATCTTTATGGCATCTTTGTAGCACTGGAGATTATGTTTTGATCAAATATCTCACAGAGAAAACAGAATATCACCATGCAGCGGTCTAGTCGGCGGTTGATGATGAAGACGGTGAAGTAAAAGTAATTTTCCTCAAAATTTGTTACCAGAATGGCACTCTGTTTAAATTGTATGAAAAAGATGTATCAGATATTCCCGTAGATCAAATGATGAAAAAACTACATATATGAAACCTTATTACAAGAGGAAGAGATTTTTTAACCAATTTAAGGAAAAAATTGATTTTCTCGAAAAATAATATTAATTTTTGCATTATTTTGATTTTTTATATTTCCTTTTTCTGTAGAGAAGAAGATCTCATTTTACTTCAATTATTACTTATTCTTTAGATGCTATTAAGGCATAGTTTATAACATCACTTGATTCAATAGAAAAATACGTACCGTTAAATAAAATTACCTCAAAATAATTTAAAAGTTACAAAACAAAAGTTGAAAACTAATACAGCATTTTTTAAATTTTATATTAAATAAATTTTGATATTTAATTTACAAGTGCCAATATTGAAACTGAGACATTTGTATTATTTCTGATTAAACTTCATTTTAATTCTTACAAAATTGTATATTTTATCAGTATTATGTTACCCTCGTCAGTCTCCTGGCAGTCAAATTCAGAAAATGTTGAATATATCACAATATACATGAAACAGAGACTGGCCCGATTTGAAACAATATGTTAATTAGATTAGACACCATATACCCCCGAATTTATAATAATTGGACTTAATAACTATAGTAAACAATATATCCACAATAATTACCAAATTTTTGAATAATCACCCATATAAATATATATATATATATATATATATATATATATATATATATATATATATATATATATATATATATATATATATATATATATATATATATATAACGTTGGTCTCACAAACCCACATTTTGACAACTATTTTTGCATTGTGTATTGTTTATTTCTGCTTTGCAGTTGATGATAATTATGACAAGCCGGGAATGCATATTCAAGGTACAGAAAACGATGACTTCTTGCTTAAATTTTATTATTTCATTGCGAGACTATTTATATAGCAATCATTTATTACACAAGTCAGTCTGACAAAGAGAACAGTCAGAATATGTATTGCCTTCATTATCTGTGTTGTCGCAAAACTTGGGATCTGTCTCACAACCTTTTCCATAGGTATCATCGTATTTTAGTGACACGCAATAAGCATTATCCTCGTCACAATTTACGGTGGCAGGGTCTTTACAAGGTTCTGTACTGGTGCATACATAGCATTCCAATGTAATCACTGAAATTTTTCCAGATTTTATTATCATTTTCATATTTTAACATCATATTATATCATAAACTTCAGTTGATAAACATACTCCGTAATAATTCAGAATAATAAACATTTCTGAAGCCTGCACATCCTGAGACTCGAGAGGAATAACGACATATTTTTTCTCTGCAGCAAAAGAAATTTATATATATATATATATATATATATATATATATATATATATATATATATAATATATATATTCAATGGACGATGAATCTACTCTGTGATGTTCATATTTGAATGAGAGCTAATAATAAGAACTTGTCTAAAATCACTGACTGAACAATTCATTATTCGACTAGTTTCGCCTTTTAAAGCATTATCAAGAATCTTAATAGAAAAAATAGGATAGCTCCCCATAAATCAGATATAAAAAATGGAAAAGATAGATGTGCCCTAGTAACACATACAACAAAGTTAGACCATAGAGTCAACTATGACGATGTACAAATCCTAAAAACTGAACGCAATTATCATAAAAGTCTTTTACATGAGATGATAGAAATAAGGAAAGATGAAAAATCTATAAATAGAAAAAATGACACACAAAACTTGAGTAACATACTCAAGTTTTGGTGTAACTTACTCAAGTTACTACTTACTGGATATGAAGCAAGAAAAGAAACATGATAAAAAAGAAGAAGAAAGGAAACAACTGGGATCAGATGATACGTGACAAGAATATGCATTTAACCTAAAATAATATATTGATATTGAGACTGAATTATAAATTTTAGATAGTTTGAAAATTGCGCTTATGTTATTACTGCTAAATAGTTTAATGATTATAACCTCAACAATTCTTTATTCAACTAGTTTCGCCTTTTACAGCATTATCAAGAATCTTCTTGATAATGTTGTTCTTGATAATGCTGTAAAAAGCGAAACTAGTCGAATCAAGAATTGTTCAGTCAGTGATTTTTAGACAAGTTTTTATTATTACCTCTCATTTTATATATATATATATATATATATATATATATATATATATATATATATATATATATATATATATATATATATATATATATATATATATATATATATATATATATATATATATAAGAAAATGAACACTAGAACATTAATTTGAAAAATTGAAATTAATCAAGAGAATGTTATAGTAGAGCTAGATATGTGAACGTGTACGATGTGATGTCTTCATTATCCTTCAAGGGATAAATGTTAGAGAAATATTGAAATCGATGCCACACCTGATGGAAATGCGAGACATATATGTTTCGTTCTGCAAGGAACTCGTCAGTCGCACCACGTCCATCGAAGTGAGGCAACGACTTCAACCTCCAAGCATCTTCTTGTGACTTCAAGTGAATGATTGTAGAGTAATGAATACTCTATAATTCCATCTATAGAAATCAGTAGAAAACATCTCTCTCAGATTACAGAGACACCAAGCATCGAAATTTCACATATCTTCTATACCCATAGTTATCTACTAGATAGCAATGTCTATTTGACAAATATCATCGAACGATGTTTTTAAATTTCAATAGGTTGCGTTAGTAGTACGCTCGCTTTTATTCCAGTATTTCAGGGGCCTATTCGGCGATATTTTTAAGGAAATGAAATTTTTTTGTGCTTATGGCACTGAATGAAATATTTAAGAAAATGAACACTAGAACATTAATTTGAAAAATTGAAATTAATCAAGAGAATATTTCAATATTTCTCTAACATTTATCCCTTGAAGGATAATGGAGACATCACATCGTACACGTTCACATATCTAGCTCTACTATAACATTCTCTTGATCCATTTCAATTTTTCAAATTAATGTTCTAGTGTTCATTTTCTTAAATATTTCATTCAGTGCCATAAGCACAAAAAAATTTCATTTCCTTAAAAATATTGCCGAATTGGCCCCTGAAATACGGGAATAAACGCGAGCGTACTACTAACGCAATCTATTGACATTTAAAAACATCGTTCGATGATATTTGTCAAATAGACATTGCAATTTAGTAGATACTATATATACTAGTAGATTTATATATATACTAGTGTGGGGTTGTTAGCACCCCCATCGGGCGCCTTCCCAGCAGGCAGATGGGGGGAAATCCCCTAGATATAGGGGATACACAGGGTGGACCAAAAAACTAACAGAACAAATCCATTGGCGTCTGTTCAGTATCTGACGGCCAGTGGTCAGCGTCTGTTTCTCTGAATGAGGCGGCTCTATTTCAATCTTGTCGAACTCAAAAATCGAGTCGTACACCCTGTGGTCTCAACTGAGACCACCACTTAGCTCTATTCAGCTTGAACGCATGATGGAAAACAAGGTCAAAGTATCACTACCCCAGGTACCTGATCATAGGATTCTGGGGGATCAGGGACACCATGCGGAGATGAATCGGAGTTTCTCAAAAACCTTCCATAATCTCGGAATCAAACAAAAACATCACATCGGTACCATTTACGTTAATACACTCACTGAAACAGGTTAACTGAACCAGCACACCAACACCATGAGAAAGTTCAATCTGAAAATCACCGCTCTCCAAGAAACACGATTCATGGACGAGAATCATTTCGACAACGACAGTTTCAGAATCTACTAGGGGAAACCTGCCGTGAAAATAATGGACAAATCACTGCTTTCACGTACCGGATTCGCGATACACAATTCCATACTCGACTCGGTTATTAATTTCACATCGCCCAACAAGAGAGTCTCGTTACTTTCTACTAAATCAGCTTATTAAGGTTGCGAAGGTAAGAGCGTGCACTCTAATCAACGTGCACGCATCCATTTATCACCACATCAAAAATGTTCCGGAAAGCGTACAAGACTTTTCGGAAACATTGGAAGAAACAACCAATAATATACCAAAACACCACGTAAAAAACTTGCTAGGAGATTTGAACGCACAGCTAGGTAAGAAGAGGAAATTCAGAGATACTACGGGTCCCCGTACCAAACACAGACATACCAACAAGAACGGTGGAAGGTTAATCACGTTCTGTAGAAACTTCGAACTCAAAATCATGAGTACTTAATTCAAAAAACCTACACATAAGCTAACTTCTTGGAGATCGCTCAGTCTCAAGCAGGTGAATATCAAAATGATAATGTCGCAATTTCCAAGAACAACGTAAAGGAAATTCTAAAGGTCAGAACTCGTAAAGGCGTCTTTGATTCGGATCACTATCTCCTCCAAATAAAGACAAAATTTCAACCCAATAGAAATAGAAAATTTATACACCCAGAAGAGTTGGGTCAGATCCCGAATATCTGAAACTTCACAAGGATACAATCTTTGCACAAATCAATCGGGAAGAATCGACGAATTGGGAAATCCTTATCAACAGCATTCAGAAAGCCATTACACTAAAGCAACCTCCTCGCACCAGAAAACACCGCTGGTGGAACTTAATCTGCGACCAAGCAGTCGACAAGAGAATAACTGCATAAAAAAAATTTAACTGGCCTCCAAAGTAACTAGAAGAGAAAAACGGAGATATGATAATAATGGGTGTCACGAAATACAGAAGGATTCAACCAATACTGATAGAGATTTTTACAAAACCTTCAAAGAAAATTTGCGAGGATACCAAGCGCCCTGTCTTCGCTCCGAAAAATTGGATGGCGCGTCGGAAAGTAACACAAAAAATAACTGCAAAATGTTAGCCGAATATTTCAGCACCCTTCTCAACTGTAATCCACCCCATGAAAAACTTAAGTTCGAGTTTTCGGGGTTTACGCATCCAGACTCGCAAGCCCCTGACATGGAAGAGATTACGACAATTATCAAATAACTCATAAACAACAAAGCAGCAGGAGAATATGGGATTATTGCCGAACTCTGGAAACTGAACGATACTACTATGACGCTGAAACTTCATCATTTAATATCAGAAATCTGGAGAACGGAACAGATATCAGAGGATTGAAAATGCGTGTTGATACATCTATTGCACAAAAAGGAGGACAAAATGGATATCAATAATTACAGGGGAAATTCTTTACTCTCGGTTGCGTACGAAATACTTTCTTAAGCACTCCTAAACAGAGTAGAACACCAAGCGGATACACTAATTGGGGAATACCAAGCTGGATTCAGAAAAGGCCGATCATGTGCTGAACAAATCTGGACTTTGAAGACGGTATTACAGATGAGGAAATGTAGAAATACAGTCATCACATTCATTGACTTCAAGAAAGCATATGATTCGGTAGACCTCGAAACCCTTTCTGAAATCATGAAAGAATTTGGAATCGATCGAAAGACCCGAAAAATTATAGAACAGACACTTACAGGTACTATTTCCAAGGTGAAAATTATGGGCGAAATATCAGATCCCTTTGAAATCAAAATCAGTGTGCGGCAGGGGGACGGACTTTCGCCAATTCTTTTCAATATTGTTTTAGAAAAGATCATTAGGAATGGGAACTTCATGTAAAGCGCATACAAATGGATATAAAAAAAAAATGATGAATAAAAAGATAATAAATTTCAAATGTCTCGCCTTTGCAGACGATATTGCTATCATCACATTCAACAGAACTGAAGCCATTCGCACCGTAGAAGAACTACATGAAATGGGACAGAGAACTGGGTTAAAAATTTCTTATGATAAAACCAAATACATGGAAAGAAAACCAAAAAATAAATCTTCTCTTATGACAAAACATGGTGAAATTCTGCAAGTAGGGCATTTCAAATACCTCGGGCAAGTTATACAGTCCTCAGGTTCGAACCGAATCGTTAATGAACAGAGAATAACCAAGCTCCAAAGGTCCTACAAATTGAGATGGGCTCACTATAACAAAAAGTGCATTTCGAGAGGCGCCAAATTGAGGCATTATAATACAACGATTCTTCCAGAAGCAATCTACGCATCTGAAACAATGGTTATTGGCGACCATTCAAGAATTAGACAAATAGCAAAACAAGAACGAAAAAATATCGAAAAGATTTACGGGCCAATCAATAGAAACGGTATTTGGATGAAAAGACCTCAAAATGAACTGTATCAAAAGACAAATACGATAACGGAAGATATCAGAAAACGACGAGCAAAGTTCTATGCACATGTCTACGGAATGAAACAGTTCAGGATACCGAAGAAACTACTCGATATAATTATGAATAGTAAATGCGGAACGGAGTGACTTTAAGAGGTTCAAATGGATCTACAACAGATTAATATGAAAAATCTCGAAGATCGCACTGAATGTCGCTATAAAATCGCACATGTGAAGCTTGAGCAAATATCAAATATCATCCGATCAAAAATCGGATTGAAGTGCCCAGATTAACGGAAGAAAGAGCATTCAGAGAGGATGAAGCGTTTTTGGGAGGCAGAAAAGATGAAGCAAAATTCTTAATGATTGCGAATTCAAGTTCATTCGTTCATGGGAAACAATCTTTATAATAATAATATATATTTATATATATATATATATATATATATATATATATATATAATTCATTAATTGCCGTTTTGAGATATTTATTATCGATATTTTTTAGCAATAACAGGCTGTGTTCAATGTTTAAAGCTTTATTTCTGTTCACGTTTCGTTGAATATCACAACTTTGTTAAAACTAATGAATAATTGAATTTCATGAATTACCATAGATATCAAAACGTGAAATTTATTGTTTTTAAAAAAATCAAAAATCAAATGTGTGTGATTCATGTAAACATACATATAATTTCACATAGATGAGTTTCATATACTTATCCCGAATATGTAAATTCAAATTTTTTCCTTGCTTTATATGTGTGAAATTGATTGTAGATCAGGAAAGAATTAGTTTCGAGATATGATGTTCGGTGATTGTTGTGTATTTATTTTACGAGTGTTATTTGTGAGGTTCAATCATTTATTTTTTCATTCACAACGATTTGATGAACGTTACAAATAACACTCATGAAATACAAACACAACAATCACCAAACATAATATCATAAACACAAAAAAAATTTCAATATACATATTCTGGATAAGTATATAAAACTCGAGTATGTGAAATTATATGTATCTATATTTATATATATAAATATATATATATATATATATATATATATATATATATATATATATATATATATATATATATATATATATATATATATATATATATATATATATATATATATATATATATATATATATATATATATATATATATATATATATATATATATATATATTTAAATTGATTCACTGCCTGTTTAAGATATTCTATCTCGAATGATTTTAGCAATAACAGGCTTCTTTTAATCTGAAAGACTTCATTTTTGTTGACGTTTCGTTGTATATCACAACTTTGTCAAAACTAATTAGTTTTCAATTTTTCAATCAAAAATAAGCATATTTTTATGCGATTTTACACTAATAAACACCATTATTTGGAGTCAGCATAACGTCAGATTCAGGCCAAAAAAAAACACAAGAATAATAATCCAAGTTTTTCAGCAATTATTAAACACTTACCGTATGAAACGCTGAACAAAATAAGCAGAGCGTATAATATCGTTCTTTTCATTGTTGGAATTAATATTTCTGGAAACGTTTCAAGTCATTTATATAGAAGGCCTTATCGGTAAGTATTTCTTAGCGCTTTGAAAAATAATTGTAGTAATAAATTCGGTGTACTTTAAAGCTGTCTGAAGACCTATAACAATTATTTCAGCACAATGATACTCTTTAGTTATAATTCACAATTATTGCAGAAAATTATGTTTAAATATATAACAATAAATATCCAGTAATAGCAGACTTCGACGAAATGAAAGCTTTTTAATTGCCCACTTAGGATGTTCATATTAACGTTCTTTTATATTTAATTGGTGTCACAGAAAGAATGTTATATAGCTCTATTTTTACTATCGCGTTAACTTTCGCAATTATTATTCAAGCTGTAGAACTTCAATGCCAAAATCTATGGACGCTGGGGATCTGTCAAGATATGGCGGCGTTTATTATTCACCGGTCCAACTGGAAGCATCTCGTTTAAAGAATGGGCTAGTTGCCTGACCATGCTTGGCATTGCGATTCTGTTTGCTGACCAATCTAAAATATATTGTCAAATTGATTGATTGAGGTAATTAGGATTGAATACAGAATTGCTAAAGCCGAACAAATATGCAGCAAATTTATTATACACTGTTACTATAACATTGTATACTCTTGATCATGGGTTAACCACCCGAAACATATGTAGAAGAGTTTTTGTTTATATATTTAGTGAAACTTAAGCCAAGTGTCAAATTCATTGTTTTTCACATAATGGTTGACCAAGAATTAAGCGAAACCTTCGTTCCAAATCGAATGAAGTTCAAATAATAATAATTTTTCTTCTAACTTAAGATGTTAGTAAAAGAGACTTTTTTCAAATTATATGAATTTGTTTTGCTGAACTAAAACGAAGAGTCTATATGTTCACCACATTATGCAAAACGAACTTCAGTCAATAATTATTTTGTTTGAACTGCATTCCAATGGTTTCTATGTTTTTAGAACATTGCTTATTTAATATGGAGTAAAATTCAGTCAAAATCAAAAGTTATAGCCAAATTTCTGAATCGATTGTTCATGAAAATCGTTTCTCTGAATAGCTGAATCAGACAATTGACTTGAGAAATTGCAGTACTGAAAATGTTTCAAAAATAAGAATGATCACATAAGTCAGCTGCAAATGTGGCAAAGGAATTGGATGAGCTTCTATTTTTTCGAATTCCAAGATTTAGGAAGCCTTTTTTTAATAATTCACTGTATTTTTGCTTTCATGATTACAGACATCAGTTTTTTTCGGGGCTGCCATTTCCTTTTATCTGAGTGTTTCAACTGGGCGTCTGAGCATTAGGTGCTAGTTGCGTCTATGATATGAGAGAGGTTTTCGAGAGATTTATGTAGGTGGATTTGTCATCTTATTAAAACTTGACAGTTTTTCACTTCGGAATCATAGGAATGTTTTCGGAAGTTGGAGTCGCTGCATCACATTCTGTCGTTGTTCTATTCTCTAATACATATTTCTTGAGGGATGAATTATGTTTTATAACCTACATGTCATTATCATACCCAGCTCTGCTATGACCATTCTTTGATTAATTTGAATTTTCTGAATTATTATCGTAGTATTTTCTCCAATATTTGTTTCAGAGCCATAAGCATTAGTATGTTTATGTGTGCACATAACTGAACAGAGGTTCAGTAGACGAAAGGTCTAGTGACATAACTCTTCGGCTTACTGGTGCTGTTGAGTCGATTCTTACTCTGTTTCAGGGCGTTCGGAATCAATGTTGAACTGTAAGTCTGACCTTTGCCTTTTGAGCAATAGCAATAACGTATTTCAATGAAGTTTTTGCGTTCAAATCTTCACATTCTCACAAAAATTTTTCCGGAATAGCCCCTAGAATACAGAAAATTGAAATGTCGACTCATCATAAATACTTGTCCAAATTGATATAGCAGTTCAGTAAAAATCTACGTTATTGGACGTATCAGCATGTAGTGCTGGTGTTTTTATGATCTGAGAGATGTTTTCCATTTATTCATATAGATGTAAATGTCAACTATTCATTACTGGCCAGATTTTCTCTTTTTCTCGGAATCATAGGTAAGTGTTTTCAAATTAAAGATATTGCCTGAATTGATGATTGACAAGGAACAACTGATGAGTTCGTGGTAGAACGAAACAGTCTTGTGCTTACTCGCTCTCTTGTAATGAATGTGGAAAAAAGTATTTTCTGTTATAGTTTGCTACAAATTGTAGCTTTCAGAACTTCGATTTATAATTTTCGTTCACGGTATTTACGAAAAATCACACTGACAGAAGTAGAATAACCATATACAAAATGATTTATAGGAATAGTTCATAATTTGGAACGATCTCGAATGCCTTTAGTTGTCTTGAATGTTTAAAGGTGTTTCATCGTTCAATCAATTATGGTTTTTCAACTCTTTCTATGTCGAAAAGAAAAGTGAAACATCCCAGCATCTATATCCTTAGTTCTGCAACAAGGTCTCTTTCGTTTCTCAACGAAAAAGCAAGCTTGGGAAGCATTCTGTCTTGATTTTCAATAGACAATTCGAATATTGAAAAAAAATTTTTTCAATGGTGAAAATGTGAAATTCCATTATCGGTATAATTGGTGAAAGGAAATAAATATATTGATGAGTAACACTTTAAAGAAAAAAAATTTTATCAAATGCGAATTTCCATGAAAATATTTTATATAAGAAATTATATTGATTACCTATGTTCTTCATTTTCTTGAATGAATTGGACCTGAAGTGGTTCTTGTTTTTCCATAAAAAGGATCACACAAATTTTTTTTCGAAATCAAATCCGAATAATATTGCTAGATGATTCCAATATTTTTTTGCGTTTCAATTGATGGAATCATAACAAAAAATAGTAACTTAATGGTTTCAGTACAGAGAAAATGAATGACATGAAAATGCGTCTGTTGAAAATGCTTGTGTTTATGTGATAAATTGCTTTCCATTCAAAGTTTGAATGGATTAATTTCCTATCTACATGAAAATAAGAGGAAAAACATAAGACAGTTCTGTTTTTAAGCTTTCTTCAATCTATAAAGAGTGAGAGAAGAATCTAATGGATATGCTGATTTCCAAGCTTATACCGGACAGTAGAAAGCAGTGACAGTTAAAAATTATTATACCTATTCTTAATTCTGTCTTAGGGCGTTCTTTCCCAATTATTTAACCAAACTATTATTTTGATTATTTTTGAATTATTCCACGTAACCGGATCTCTTGTGGTTTCGAACATTAGCTTTTCCATTTATCGAAATGTTCATTAGAGCTTATTATTTATTGTCATATATGTTAACGTAATTTTCTATCATAATATTGATATGCGTCAAAGTGCTATCATTGAATTTGAGTTATTGTTATTTATTTTACTCAGTTTCAATTTTAGGACACATTCGTTTTTGCTATTATTTTTCAAAATATACTGATAAGACTTTCCATATAAGTTACTTCAACGTTACTATTACATACATTGAGACTATCACAATGGGAAGCAAAATTGTACTGGCTCTTCTGATCTTCGTCAGTGTTGGATATGGTGAGTCTTCATATATATTCATAATAATTTGAGATTTGATGTTTTTACCCTACATGTTTTCTTCGAAAACTTACTACATATAAAATTAAAAAACTCAATTTTATTTTACTATTTATATCAATTTTTATTGACAGATAAAGAATATTTCACTATTTGAATCAGAAAAAAACTCGATGGTAATCCACATATGTTTCAGGCTATCAACTGATTATCACGAGTTTGATACAACTGGTTTTATGAATTTATGAAATCTGAAAGTTAAAATCGGGATAGCAATGTTGTGACGGTTAAAACCCTTCCTCATTTAATCAAACATTAATCATATAAAATGTGATTAGTGATAGGAAATCTCTTTTCGTTTCTCATATCAATAGATTTAGTTAAGTTCAATAACCTCCCTTGTTGAGGTTATTGTATCATCATATTGAGCAATATGATATTTTTTTCTGTAAATAGTTCATTTACTAAATCAAATTGTTTATCTATCAAAACATATAGATTACTTTTGAATTTTATTTTCGACTTTTTCAGCCTTAATTAACCTTAAGAGAATTGAAAATATTGAATTTCCTTCCAGAACATTTATGTTCGAACCATGAAAATATTGGTATTCTTTGTAGACACAAAAATCGAAAAAAAAAAATTGAAATTATAAAAGAATTAGATCCAACAGAAGAATAACAGAGTTCCAAGTAAACGTCTTGTTTTACGTCACTAAATATTTTACGTCACTAAAATTCACTAAATGTATATTTTTTGAGAACTAGATTTCCTTCATAAAATAATGAATATTGAAAAGAATGCGAGTACAGTTAAAAAGCCAATAGTCGTGAAGATGAGCTCTTAATAATTGAGGGTTCAAACTTTCATGATCAATTTTTTTAACATCTTGAATGATATTGTCACAGTTTCGTTGAAAAATTTTATTGTTTTTCTGGGAAAATCTGATATATATTCAAATTATATTTATATACATATATATATATATATATATATATATATATATATATATATATATATATATATATATAATATATATATATATATATATATATATATATATATATATATATATATATATATATATATATATATATATATATATATATATGTATATATAATATATATCAGAAAAAGAACACTATAACATTCATTTTATAAAAATACAACAAAAAATACCATTGAAATACGGGAACAACAAGGAGGGTACTTTTACTAACGCAATCTATGGACATTTGAAAATATCATATGAAGACATTTGTCAGGTAGACTTTGCAATTTAGTAAATATCTAATGGTATAGAAGAAATATGAACGTTTCATGCTTGGTGTGTATAAGATCTGAGGAATGTTTTCTATTGATTCCTTTACATGGAATTGTGGAGTATTCATTACTTGACAGTATTCCACTTGGAGTCATAAGAAGATTTTTGGGATATTGAATTCGTTGCCTCACATTGACAGTAGTGCGATTGACGAGTTCCTTGAAGAACGAAACATCTGTCTCGCACTTCCATCAGGTGTGGCATCGATTTCAATATTTCTTTAACATTTCACGAATGAATGTTCCAGCGTTTTTTTCTTGAATATTTCATTATTACACTTTTTATTTATTGGCATAAGCACAAACATATATATATATATATATATATATATATATATATATATATATATATATATATATATATATATATATATATATATATATATATATATATATATATATATATATCAATATATAGATATTATCAATATATGAAGTATTACTCTAATTTTACAAGGAATTAGTACACAAACACCTTCGAAAAGAGAAAATTACTTTGAATATATTCATCCTTCAAGACAATTTTACATTTTTGAGTATAGTCCAAGTAAGATTGAATAAACAAACATATAATGAGAACATCCATTTATGCATTACTGTCTTGAGAGGTTCCAAGTGGAAGACCGCAGAGTAATGAATACTCCACAATTCCATCTATAGGAATCAGTAGAAAACACCACTCAGATTAAAGACACACCAAGCATCGAACTTTCACATATCTTCTATACCCGTAGGTATGTACTGAATTGCAATATCTATTCGACAAATATCATCATACGATGTTTTCGAATGTCAATAGGTTGCGTTAGTAGTACGCTCGCGTTTATTCCCGTATTTCAGGAACCTATTCGGCGATACTTTTGAGGAAATGAAATTTTGTTGTGCTTATGGAATTGAATGAAATATTTAAGAAAATGAACACTAGAACATTCATTTGAAAAATTCGAATTAACCGAGAGAATATTATAGTAGAATAACTAGAACGTGTACGATGTGATGTCTCCATTATCCTTCAAAGAATAAATGTTAGCGAAATATAAAATCGATGTCACACCTGATGGAAGGGCGAGACATATATGTTCCGTTTGCAAGGAACTCGTCAGTCGCACCACGTCCATCGAAGTGAGGCAACGGTTTCAACCTTCAAGCATCTTCTTGTGACTCCAAGTGGAAGACCGTAGAGCAATGAATACTTAATAATATAATAATAATGATAATAATAATAATAAATAATAATCAATGAATAAAAGATGTAATTGTGGAATATTCATTACTTTACGGTCTTACACTTGGAGTCACAAGAAGATGCTTGGGGGTTGAAATCGTTGACTTACTTCGATGGACTTGGTGCGACAGACGAGTTCCTTGCAGAACGGAACATATATGTCTCGCACTTCTATCAGGTGTAGATCGATTTCAACATTTCTCTAACATTTATCGCTTGAAGGAAGATGGAGATATCACATCGTACACGTTCACATATCTAGCTCTACTATAACATTCTCTTGGTTAATTTGAATTTTTCAAATGAATGTTCTAGTGTTCAATTTCCTTAACATATATATAAATATATATATATATATATATATATATATATATATATATATATATATATATATATATATATATATATATTGAAATTGATTTATTGCCTGTTTGAGGTATTTATTTTGAAAGTTTTTAGCATTAACAGGCTTTTTTTCAATATGAAAAGTTTATTTTTGTTGACGTTTCGTTGTTATATTACAACTTTGTCAAAACTAATAATTATTAGTTTTGACAAAGTTGTAATATAACAACGAAACGTCAACAAAAATAAACTTTTTCATATTAAAAAGCCTGTTAATGCTAAAAACTTTCAAAATAAATATATATATATATATATATATATATATATATATATATATATATATATATATATATATACAAATATATATATATATATATATATATATATATATATATATATATATATATATATACAAAGTATATATATATATATATATATATATATATATATATATATATATATATATATATATATATATATATATATATATACTTTGTCAAAACTCAAAGTTGTAATATAACAACGAAACGTCAACAAAAATAAACTTTTTCACATCAAAAAAAGCCTGTTATTGCTGAAAACTCTCGAAATAAAATATCTTAAACAGGCAATAAATCAATTTCGAGAAATATATATATATATATATATATATATATATATATATATATATATATATATATATATATATATATATATATATATATATATATATATCCTGAATGGTTTTATTGCCCCTTGGATATGCTCAGTTTAAATAATAATAATAGTTTCAACAATTCAAGCCATGACATGCGTTTTCAATTGAAAAATCTTCATTTCAGTTGACTTTGCGCTTTCGTTGCGAATCGCAATGATTTCGACAATTATCAATTTAATCCCAATTAACTTGACAAAGTTGCAAACATAAAATAAATTGAGGAATTTTTCAATCATAAATGCCGGTTATTGCTGAAAATATTATAAAACCTGTAATATAGAACTATCAATATGTACATTCAACCCTTTCAATATATTCCAGTGTTTTCGTTGAAGTGCTATATCTGCACTAGCACAAGCCCATGTGAGGACCCTGCCACAGAATATTGTGACAGCGACAAAGATTACTGTGTATCCCTAAAGGATGGTGACACGTATGGAAAAGGATGCGTTTCGAATGACAACTACTGTGATTCAGGGAATTATGACGATTGCTCCGTTTGTCAATCTGATTTGTGTAACTCATGAACGTTATATAATTAATCATAACATGAATTGATTAAATTTGCCTTCCAATGACTTTTCTTTTCGTTTCATATATGCTTCACATAATAATAATAATAATAATAATAATAATAATAATAATAATAATAATAATAATAATAATAATAATAATAATAATAATAATAATAATAATAATAATAATAATAATAATAATAATAATAATAATAATAATAATAATAATAATAATAATAATAATAATAATAATAATAATAATAATAATAATAATAATAATAATAATAATAATAATAATAATAATAATAATAATAATAATAATAATAATAATAATAATAATGATAATTTATTCAATTCAAAAATCATTATACCATCATATAATAAAATCCGAACATCGTTAACAAAGAAATAGATCGAAGTGAAACCAACATATAAACCAACTCAAACTAGATAAGAAAAAAAAATTTTTAAGGAAAAGATCCACATCCGACAGCGGAGTTGTATGTGATTCGTATATACATACTAAAACCAATTTATGGCTATGAATTAGTTTATATTCAAGAGCAGAACACACAAAAACATTAGTTACGCTGAGTGTATTTAAGTAAGCCCTTGCTTTACATTCTTTGACATCATTGCTGGCAAAAAATGCACAACCTCCATGATTATATTTTTTCCGACAAAGCTTGAAATCATTTGGTAACCCTTCAAATTATATGTTTTTATCTGTTCTAGATCTTGCCAGTGCTCGGTGATAGCTAGAAAATCACTTTTATTATGAGCTCCAAATTGTTCCAGACCATTGTAAGAAGTCAAGAGGCATTGGTCATTTAGATGTGTAACATTAATACTTCTAAATTCAGAGATTTCAGTTGAGACTACTACTGACTGTTGCTCATTTGGAATAAAAAATTAATTCCTTTATTAATTTCTTTGTATTTATCAAAGCTGAACCTTCTTACTCCTATACCAGCTTGCCAGAAATCATCTGAATATATTTCATCCTTCAGTTCAAATGATGCTGCCACAAAAAATTTTTTCAGGGCATCCGGATTTTCGGGAAGTTCTTTGGCCTCTAATTGAACCTCACGATGCTTCGGTTTATCATTTAAGTATTTCGAAACAACTTCAGTTGTTACGTGATTTTTTACACGATTAATGTAAACCCACAGTTTTTTTTTTCAGAACCAATGAAACCGAATTATTTCTCACTAATAAAGTACCAATCAATTTCGGTTTTCTGTATTTTCTTGCTTTTGTTTGTTGTCAATCGCCCCGTTGTTTTGTATCTGTTTTATTTTCATTTTGGTTCTGATTGGGAGCCTTTAGAATACTTTGTTGTGATAATGTCAAACAGGGCTCTCTTGATATGTCAACACTGCTGTCACCCTATGTCAAATTTTTGTCCTTATTCTGCGATTTCTGTGACTTTGTTCTTCCAGCGTAGCTCACAGAGTCCGAAACCAAACCACTTCCGCAACTTCATTTATGATCACGATGGGTACATCTTCTCGAGCATCAGCCTCATTTTGTTTACCTTTTTTTTTGTGTTGATTTTTCACTTACTTCAAGTTTTCTCATTTTCTCAAGAAGTAATTGGTTATGTTCGATTAGCAATGAATTTTTAATTTTAATCTCTTCAACTAGGCGTTCTGAGAGACTCACTTGCATACGTAGATGTTCAATTTGATTAATATTTCCAGTTTTCTCCTCTTTTCTGACTTGACTATCCAACATGCCAGTATATTGAGTACAGACATGGTAAAATGTAACTGATTTCTTCGAGATCGCTTGCACTTAGCACGAAGGGTGGAAACTGATATTACATTTAGAACATTTCAAAGAATCTACCACTTTCTTATTACAATGTCAACAAACTAACATTAATTGATCACTTGGCGATACATTTTTATTAGAGCGTTCGGAATCAACATCATCATCATCCGCCATCTTGATACTGTCGTTAAGCTGTCATTTTCATTTGATACGCACCAACTTTCTTTACATGATAACTAGACGAAATATCTAGGTGACGAATAATTTGGGAGGTATAACTGAAATTGTAATTTTTATGAATTGTTTCCCTGATCTCCTCTATGTTGAAATCATGTAAAAAGCAGGGATTAAATTAACTTGTTCGATTTCCTGACTTGAAACTCCTGGATTATTTGTTCTGGTGAGTTCTGAGGTCTTTACTCTTTGTCAATGGAGTCAATGTCGTATTTGGGCAATCTGCATAACTGGACAATTACTGGTTAAAAATCAGAAGATTAACTGTTTGTATTATAACGTACTCCCTTACGAAATGTTTGTTGATGATTGCACCGGCTAGCTCTTCAATTTTTGGGGACGTATTTAAATTCACCTGATTTATGCACAATATAGACAGTCAAACTAGATACTTATGTTTAAAACGTTTATTCGAAATATTTTGACAGAAGATCACAAATTTGAATGACTGATCTTTCTTATCTTGAATCTTGATAATAATCCGAATGTTCTTTGATTGTTCAGAAAGCCTATAAGATGTCCAATTTTCAACGTCACTCGAAATTGGGTGGAACTTGAATTGCCTCAATTGCTGAAGCCTCAACTCCAGGAGATATAGCAAAACCCTAACTTGATACTCCCGTTTCAACTCCAGGAATATAGCTGAACTCTATTCCATAAATATCAGTTCATGAAATTGTTTCTTATCTATTGCGTAAGATTATCTTCTATTTTGTTCACAACAGTTAACTCTTTGAATCAAAAAAAAAACGAAAGATAAGAAAACTAGTTTTTGTAGAAAAAAACAAATTTGCATCCACGCAACAAATCGAGAAAATGAAAAAATGAAAGACTGGACTAGCTCATTGAAAACGAATTAATAGAAAAAAGAATTTAATAAGCAACAATTAAGCAGAGAAGAAAGGATTGAGAAGTTGGAAAAGAATGTTCTTATATTGGATACCATTTTGGAATTTCATTCAAAATTGAAAATGTAATTGCAATTGAAAATGTAGAATTCAGTTACATATAATCATTTTACGTTAAATATTATTTATAGGTTAATACCCCATATAAGCGATAAAGTATAATTGGGACTTTTATAAGTAAGGCATTTATGCCAAACAGTTAATGGGTATTTTGAATGAGTGGAAGTTCACTCATTGGATTAGGGAAATATAAATTTTTGTGTAATTTTAGTTGATTTGAAAATTGATATTTCACTAAGGAATTATGCTTAAGGCAAGGAATATGTAAATACTTGATTCTATGTAAAATGAGGATAAAACTAGATAATATATTTCACAAGTTGTTAAATATAATTGGGGCCTTGAATAGGAAAATATTTATTAGGAAATAGTTGATAATTAGGAAACATGGAAATCTGAAAACTTATATCATTCAAAAATACCTTTTGAAATGAAAATAATGTTAAAGGAAGTACATTGTAAAATAGTACCCATTATGTAGTATAGAATGACAGTGAAATTGTAGTAAGAAACACAACAATTTCCTAGGGGCTATTTAGAAGTAATTGCTGGTAGAAAACAGTGTTATTTTAGAGTAAATAGGTTACTAAATACAGCCTGGCAGTTGAAAACATAAATAGGATGTACTAGGGATAGGACTAGTCATAGGGGGTTCTTAACGAGCAAAGGAATTGGGAAATTCAGTCTCGGTTAACCCAATGTTTTTAAGATAGTTCATATTTTGGTTAACAGTCAATGTTTCCAATACTCACTTATTTCATAGAAATTCGTGCAACTTGAAGTTTTTCATAAATTTTTTCTGCTAGAAAAAACAAAGATGGAGTTCGTTATCTTATCTCTTAGCCGCATTCCAGAGAATTTGTGGTAAATTTAGGAGTAGGGTCACAGAGGTTATAAATAGGCCTGCACCTTGAAATCAGATGATTCTTTTTAGATTCTTCAAATATTCTTTAGACTTTTCAACTTCTTAAAATTCTCTCTTGATGCTCCAGTGTTCTTAACTTTCTCAATTGATTTTTAGTGCTCATTGATTTCTTTTTAAATTTCTTTTCATTCTCACATTGGGTTTTTATTAATATATAGACTATAGCTAGTGCTTCTTTTGATTTAGTGAAGTTTAGTGAAATATTGGTAAGTCAATTACCTTTGTAATTCTCTTGCTGTTACCATTCATATTTTCTGCATTTATTTCTATATCTTGGACGATTTAACGTGTAGAATTTATTCAGTGGAAAGAAAGTAAATTTTGATATCATATTTAATTAGTTACTGCTTCGTTTGGATGTTTTAATTTGGAATATATTGGAAGGTATTTCCAAGGTCAATTATTGAACGATTATCGATTGATCCTTATAGGTATTATATTTGCCGAGTTTATCTCTTCGTTTTCAGGAACTATTAATTTCGATTAATTGTATCAAAAGTTATTTCAGGGTAGATATTCCAATAATACGATTTTCAGAACGTAAAGTATTCAATATCGTTTTCGTATATTTTTTGTGTGGGAAACTACATCTGGTGCACATCTCCAGTAAACGATATTCATAAAGATTCCACTCAATTAATTCGCACATTTATTTTCAATTCAGATGTACAATTCTTGAATGATTTAATTAATTTCTGTAATATTTTATCAGGTTCTGAATAGCAGTGTTTGATAATTTTTATATTTTCATATTCTAACCTGAACGTTATAAGTCAAGCGTATTGACAATTCGGAAGCATAGAGTAGAATAGCTGACAGACAGTAGTTATTTTGTTCGTCGCCTATTTTACGTCAATTCCTAGTAGAGTATTACAGAATCGTATATTTTGTTCGTCGTATTAGTAGTGGAGATCTTCCAAAAGTTAATTATTGCCTGGACCGCTGCATTTTACGCACAACAGGCATAGTTTTCGGTGGCTGATTTATTACAGTTTGAAATAAGGATTCTATTCTTCTATTTTCCTGCGCAGAACAGTAGCTACTGACAGTTTATTTTAGGTTTATATTTTGAAGGACATTCTATTTTACGTTGAGTTAACTGATAGTTCATGTTCAATTTATATTGTGGCAAATAGTATTTTATTGTTGTTTGCTTGGTAAATTCACTAGTTATTAATTAGAAGCCTAGATTGAGAAAAATATTCTATTTTTCTCCAAGTTATTGATAGTCTATTTGAAGTCTATTCCGTTCACGATATATTGTTTTATTTGAATTACTGATAGTGTTTATTCAAAGTTGATTTGAAGCTTTCAATTGTTTGTGTGCAAAGGATACGTGGTTGTTGGAAGATTTTCTGATTGAATAAATAGAGTTAGTATAGTTTCGGGGTGGCTGATTGCCTGTTAGTTCATGACCTTGAGGGAAGAACTTTATTTTAGGAATTATACTGGGTGATTAACGTCACGATTTTACGTATCTGACCTTGCACGGTTCTAATATAGTCGTGAATCAAAATTAATATATTATTTTATTAATTTGGCAATTATTAATTAGACTTTTTTGTTTGATACGAGATTGAAAAAGAATTTTTACGTAGATTTAGAACACCGTTTACTAGTTCGTGTTTAGATATATTTTTCTGTTTCCTATAATTGTCGTGATAATATACAGTGCGAGCTTGGTAGGAAGTTAACGTAATTTTCAGTTAGTATTCAATTTAAGTTATTTCAGGACTTAGGCTAAAATAGTTGCGTTTTGTGTATTGTTTATACTGTAGATTTGGTCAAGGAATTTAGACCTGAAATAGGAGTAACTGATCTAGAGCGCTTACTCTTGTTTATTATTATTAATTAATAGGTTGGAACTATTTCCTGAATGCACAGGGCGTTACTTGTTTCGAATTGAAAATTTTAAGCTCGCATTGTGAGCATTGATTTAGGCCTGAATTTATTTAATTGTGGTTCTGTAAATTAATTCAATTAGTTAATTAAATTTATTAGGGACTGTTTGGCTGAAAGCAGTGTTGTACCGTGATAGTTTTTTTTAAAGTGATCAAGTTGAGCTTGGACTACAGGCAATCCGCTAGGAAATTTATTTGGGAATCAAAAACTTGTATGCATAGGGACTTCGTATCTATTGGTAGTTATTACCGGGTTGATATAATTTCGTGGTGGCTCTTAGCCGGTTGTTTCACTGGAAAATAGACCGTGTGTTACTCTCTATTATTTGGTGTGGTTTACACTGTCAGAGTAGCGCTGTAACGATCTAATAGTGATAGGTTTTTACGAAATTATATTGTTTGTGAATTATTTTCATGAGATACACAGTTTTTATTGCATTGTATTTTAGTTTAAGTTTGTTGATTTGATTTGATAGTTGAGGATTGTTTGTACTGTGAATTTAGAACTTCACCTATTTGACCTATTGTACCAAAACATATACTGAGTGATATTGATATACAGGGTGATACTTGAATACTAGGTTGTATATAAACTAGAGAATAGTTATATACGGTGTGACAGTTAGACATTGAGTTGTATTTAGATACAGAGTGTTATCTGATTACTGACTTTTAACTGTTTTTAGTGATAATTATATACTGAGTGATACTTATAAAACTGAGTGATAATTATTAACTAGGGTGTATTCATATACAGGGTAGTATATTTGTATTGGAAATACTGATATACTGGGTGGTACTAATAAGGGGTTGTATTAATATTAAGGGTAGTTCTAATATACAGGGTGGTACAACATATTGTTAGTGTATTTTGTTATTTTGTTTTAATTTCACTGCTTGCTCTCACGCTTCGCATTACATCCCCATTAGCTTACAATTTTGTTTTCGCTTTGCTTAACAACGCTTCCGCAATTACTGCTATTTTATAGATTTTTGTAAATTGTTTGATTAATCTGAAATATTATTCTAATTTTGTTTGAAATACGCAATTGATTGCAATTTCTTGTATTATATTGAACATTATACGATTTATTTGGTATCTGGTGTATTATTGACAATTAGATTTTGCTATAAGTAAGAGTGAATATAGTCTGTACCAACTTCACATACTCTAAAAGGTTTCATTTGTAATCAAACGGAATATCATGCGTACTTACATCGGTGTATTTCGAACTACGATCACCTCATGCAATGTGGTCTTAGCATTCCACTCTTCAACCAGTGCAAAGTATTTTAAAACGTTACAGTATGTAAGCTCACACACTCAGATCAAAAATTTATTTTATACTGAGCAATTTAACATATAGTCTCAGATTCCACTCCTGGATTCTGCGGATAGTTTTTTGAAACTAAATTCAAATGAATTTTTATGGATTATGGAAAATAGTTACGAGTTGCCGCAATTACCTGTGAATTAAGGTTAAGTGTAATTGATTTTTTATGTAAATTGCATGATGTATTGGTTAATAGATTTCACGTTATTTTGAGGAAGTGATATGAAGAATGAAAAAAATAAAGTTACCAGTTATAAAATGGCCACACGTAGATGTTGACAGTTATAAACCTGGCAACCTTTACGTTGCGACTACAGATACGAGTAAATGAATAGAAGTTTATTCATTCACAGTAAGATCCATATATACGGATATCGAACCTATCAACAATATAAAAGCACAAAATATAAATATTTGCAAGCATATATAAATATCATAGAAGTATAAAATAAAAGTATAAAAAACAATTTTAAATTTACGAAACATTCTTGGCAATAAAGTGACATATCCAATAATGATGTAATAATTGAAAGACACATAAATAACGAACACATATTTACCCCCACTATATGAAATCAGATCTTCGAAGTATTCCTCGAACGTGTAGAAGCTTTCGATAACGTTTTCATTGGAGTCCTGAACAAATTCAGAGAACATGCACTGGAAGTCGAATCTCTACCTTTTTTACTGAAACTTCCGTTTCTTTTGTAGATAACTCTAACTGGAGTAGGACTACATATTTTTCTCAAATCTAATATCATTATTATGATGACTGAAACTGAAATCAGATTTTTTTTAACGAACAATAGGATTTCCAAGATATAGATACCCACAGCAATTTAGGTTCGCTTCTCAATAAATATCGGCCTACAGCTGTCTCTCAGCTTTAACCGATATGCACTTCTCAAGCATATCTATTGCATATTAATACTCTTTCGAATTTAATGGTACCACCCCAACACATAACTCCATTCGTCTTCATATCTTGGATTGTACAAATGCATGAAATGACAATGCTGCAGCATCCTCACTACCAAGCGTGGACAGAGCTCTGATGGCATAGTTGTACTTACCTAAAGTGAAACAAACCTGTTCAGTGTGTGTTCACTGTAATCCTAAGTAAAGACACTGTCTCACTAGGAAATAAGACCCCATTTATACTCACTTTTTTAAGTTTTTGATTGAGTTTTGTGGGCGTTAACAATCAATTTGTTGGTAACAACCATTCTTCTACAACCTTCATAAATGCATTCGTTTCGAATATACCGTTCGCTGTTGTATTTTCACTTATTTAAAACGATGTTTATACCTGATAATTTTTACTTGCGTTCGTTTTCAAACTGCCAACTACATTTCTCTCAGTCTTTATATCTTTTTCTTCCGAATGACGTAAACTTGATTGAAATAACATTTACTCTTTTTTTCCTCTTCTTTTTGGTGAAATCCAAATCTAGATCCACATATTCGACATCATCATCTTTCTGCCTGTTTTCATCCTCTTTTGATTCCAGTTCTCGATTTCCAATTTCTGACGTTTCATTTGCATTTCCTTCAGCTAAAGCAGCATCAATATCAAAGGTAGTCTCCTTCTTCTTTTTTTTGAGGGTAGGATCGAATATCGCTTCGTCTTCTGCCATCGCGAACTAATACTTAAAAAACTATGTTAAACAGGAAAATTCACACTTTTTCATTTACATTGGTATTGCATCAGCCAAAGCTTTCATAAATGTGATAACATATACTTCCTTTCTTTTATTATTCCTTTATTAGATGAACTTGAAATAGTCGGCGTTTCTTTCATCATTTCCTTCAAAATGATGTCAAATTGACTAAAACACATATATTTTGGTAGTCAACCCATCGCTATTACTTGTTTACTCCCTAAACATTCTTTTAAACTAAGTCCCATCAAAGAAAGAGATACCTGCATCATCGAGCAGTGAGATGTTAGACTGATATACTTTTTGCTGATAATATATAATTACGCGGAGTTTGTTGCACATGTATCTTCGAAACAAAGGGGTATTCGAAAGATCATCATAAGACAGAATATATAGAGAATAGGTCAAGTAATAACCGGCCTAAATGTCGGTCTAGAACTAGGTATAGTAGACTTGAATGATATTTTCACGTGAGATATGTACATTGACACTTGGGATATTTAAATTCGGTATATATAATGATAATAAGTTCTCAACGGGTACAATAACCAATTAGAAGAATGACATAATGTTGAATAACATTCAAATAACTGAATATGCAAATAAAATGAACAGAACTATAACAAAGAGCTCAATCTAATATAAAAAAACAAATAAGTAACTAATAACCAAATAATAGAATTAAATGAAATACTACAAAAAACTCAATCTGAATCAATTAATTTTAATAAATTTTCCTTGTTCACATAACTCCTAATAATAACTTCTATGAAGTCAAAGTGATTGTCACATTAATTAGCAACTCTATTTAATGATGGAATTAAGTCTATTGAATGAGTAGATCCCATAAACCAATTGGGTATTGTTTAAGCGAGTTGGTCCTAGGTGTCTCTAGGTGAATAATTCTGTAGTATGAGAATTTGCCATAGGAATACGAATTTCAAAGCAGACAACAGAGGAGTACAATCAATACTATTGTGCAGTAATTTGTAATGAGATCAAACTAATCAACTCAAGCATTCGTTGTGATTGACTCATCTCTGTGAATAAACTTTGTCCTCCCTCCTGTGGCAAGTGTGAACAGGATTTCCAGATCATGCCATACTCCAACTTTCTACGGTTAGGGCATTAGATAGTCTATTAAATACTGAGGAATTATTGAAATATTTGCCATTGCGTATAACAAATCCATATACTTTCGAGGCAGATGAAATAACTTGGGTGATGTGTGGAATGAATGAAAGTTTGTGATCGAAGGCTATACCAAGATGTCTGGTATAGCCTCAATCACACTCAATTTGATCTTTTTTCTAGTAAAAGAGACAACATTACACTTTGGTACATTCAAACTCAAATAATGATCCTCACACCGACTGCAACTGGGTCCAGCGCGAACTGAAGTTGAATACAGTTGTCTTGTGATCTAATTTCATGATATAGTCTCAAATCATCCGCGAACATCAAATGTGTAGAGTGGATATTATCCACCGGATCATTTACAAACCGAATGAATAACAATATACACCCCTGAGGTATTCCAGAGGTAGGTATGAACTAAGACAACGGTATACCTTCCAGCTGTACGAATTGACGTCAGTCAACCAAATGAGAATGAAAAGGGTTGGTGAGGCTATCGAAGAATCCAAATTAGTTGCATAGTTTCTGATGAGGAGTGCATGAGCTTTTTTATCAAAAGCTTTCTGAAAATCTGTGTTAATCATATCAACTATACCGGTGGAGTCGAGTACTTCAGAAACGTAATGAGAAAACCATATTAGATTGTTTGAGAAGATCTCATTGACATGAATCCATGTTACTCAATCATGATGCTGTTTCTGACTTCTAGATATATAACATTTTAGACTACAATTTCTAAATGTTTGAAAAAGTTTGATAAGATGGATATTGGCCTGTACTTGTTTATCACAGATTTCCATATTTAAGGAAAAGTGGCTTTGCTTATTATGTGATAAAATATATGCGTTAATGGATCCGAAAATGCATAAATACAATCTTTCACAATAAAACTTGGTATTTCATCAAGACCAGACGTAAGTTGAGTAGACAGTTTTTTGACCACAATAATGATGTGGTTTCGAGTTACTGAACTCACATATATCGCGTAATGACCATTAGGACGGTTTACATATATCAGATGTGTGAACATTATATTGTTATTATTTTTTTGTTGGATACGGTCCTGTATAACAAGTAATATTTTCATATCAGATCGAACGGATTCCCTATGATGTATTCAGGATGCCGGGCAGGTCGCCTTAATAAAATTGAGAAACCTATTACATGCACCAAACCAGCAGCTCCTTAATACGACGGCCATTAATTCAGATACTCCTGACATAAATTTAATTCAAGGGAAATTTTCTATATACTACGGTCAGTCGCTTCATGGATCCATTTTATGGAAATGAGACAAAAAGTAATGAGATTTCGTTATCAATAGAATTCATCGCTTGAGGAATATTGTATCGTTTCTTTTTCAGTTCAAAACACAATTGCCGACACTTTATTCTGACCATAAAGAGAATTCAAGGGGTATCATAACTTCAGAATGAGGGTACTTTCGAAGGAGTTCTCAAGACACCGTTATCGAAATATTTTGTATTGTATGTTTTTGTCAGTAATATTAATAATAATAGAAAAACTTTCATTTAGCCATAGCGTTTACCGTTATCGAAATATTTTGTATTGTATGTTTTTGTCAGAAATATTAATAATAATAGAAAAACTTTCATTTAGCCATAGCGTTTACAAAATTCATATTTACATTCAAGTTCAAAATTTATCATTAACAATTATTTGTTTGATCATTTTACGTATAAATACCTTAAGGTCACTAATTGCTTTTATGAAGCTATGCAATTCTTTAAAGGCATTGAATCCTGCATAAAATATACTCTTCCTAGATTTGGAAAGCTTACAAACTTGCCTGTAGAAACTGTCGACATTCCTTGTATTATAAGCGTGCACATCAATGACATATGTTACATTTTTTTATTACTCTAAATGCGAGGAATTTGTTTTAAATTATAATTATATGAATATATATGTAGCACAAAGTATACTCTGTTAAACTGACATTAATTCTAAACAATTCAATAGGTTTTCAATTGGAGTATATTTATTACATTTGAAAATTGTCACATATCTATTATATTCTGCAATTTTTGTAGATTTTTGTAGATGCTGAGTTTTTAACTTGCTCAATCCGAATTATTTTTTTTATAATTCAGTGAACCTACAGTTTAACGCGGGTTGCCAATGGGCTTTTAATCAATGTACTCTACCCAACAATTAATTAAACTACTTAAATCATAGACAAACAGATACACCATTGCCTTCCCCGGAAAATTGTACAGAGCATTTTTTCACATGAAAAACCATATCATATATAAGGATGTATAAGGAGAATGGAGTGGACCTAAGACAATACCCGGAGGTACGCCAAAATTAACTCCAGTGTTGTCCGAAAGTACACCATTCAGCTTAACAATAGCAACGTCTTATTTATATTATGCGTGTTTAGCTGTCCTATTGCGATGAGTGTTTTTCATTGTATTACAAAACTGTGAGAAAAGTATAGTGAATAAAATATAACGCATAGATCAATTTTCAACTCTTTGTAACACCTGCATGTTACCTCGTTCAAGGTCTTATAAAATTGTCGAACAGAATTCTGAATATGGCGCAATAATTGTATGGTAAATAATCAGTTTCACCTGCTAGTCAATGAATTTCGTCGACCTGCAATAATTTATGCAGGAATTCTTTCAGAAAATTTCACACACTTATAGCCTTGATATTTTTATTGTTATAAAAATTATATCTCATTAGAAGAGCAACTTAACTCGAATTTGCAATTTTCAGGACTTTTGCCTAATTTTTCTGGCATCCCAAAGTCGCGTCATCCTCTAATGATGCTCTTTTTTCCATTCATCTTTCCATTTTATTCCAGGTTGGAGAGATGGTTTTGGTTCAAACTTCACATATGCGATTTTATAGCGAAATCATGAGCGACCTTTGAGATTTTTTATATTGATCTGTTGTATATCCTTGTGGACCTTTATCACCCACTATATGCTGCATCAAACCTTCGTCATTATATCTGGTAGATTCTTCAATATTCTGAACTGTTTCATTCTGCAGACATGCGCATTAAACTTTTCTCGTCGTTTCCTGACTTCTTCCGTTATTTTATTCTTCTCTTGATGAAGTTCGTTGCGAGGTCTTTTCATCCAAATGCCCTATTTGAGAATACCTATCAGCCCGTGAATCTTTCTGAGAATTTTTTGTTCTTGTCTTTCTATTTCTCTAATTCTTGAATGACCGTCAACAACCATTGTTTCCTGCTTTAATTTTGCTCCTCTCAAAATGAACTCTTTATTATATAACACCCATGTTATCTTGTGTGCCTTTGGAGCTTGGTAATTCTTTGTTCATTAGCGATTTGGTTTAAACCTGAAGACCATATAGTTTCCCCGAGGTATTTAAGATAGCTGACTTGTATAATTTCAACATGTTTTGCGATTAGAGAAGATAGATGTTTTGATTGATTTTCCATGTATTTGGTTTCATCATAAACAATTTGTGAAAATCTCTTCAGTTATGTTGTCTGTAATAATAGCAATATCATATGTGAAAGGGACCATTCAATTTCTTTTTTGATACCTACTTCTATACCCTCTATATGGAGTTCCCATTCTCTAATGATCTTTTCTGAAACAATGTTGAAAAGGATCGGTCAAAGACCTCCTGCCCCAATCCGGTTCTTATCAATGGATGTTAGACTGTACTTCATCATCTGTAATATCATCTTCAAAGTCCAGATCTGTTCAGCACACGATCTGCCTTTTCGGAACCCAGTCCGGTATTACCCAATCAGTGGATTCGCTTGGTGTTCTACTCTGTTAAGTAGTGCTTTAGAAAGTATTTTATAAGAAACCCAAACGAAAACCTTGATATTTCAAAGAAACAATTAATTTCTGTATACCTACATTTAAGCAGATTTAGATTTTTGCGATATTGTATTTCATTATAGATTGCTTTCATATATATTTCTAAAAAATATAGTAACGTTATATTACTGAGGAAGTAAACTTTGCTTATGAAGCGATTTATGAACAAACATTTGTAGTCATCACGCACCTCGAATGAACTACTAAATCTGAATCATGTAAATGAATCAAATCTATTTATTATCGTCTAATTTTATTTCAATGCCGTATACGCTTCAAACTGCCTCTTGGTATATGTTATTATCATTTTTATTTGGAAGGATTTTTCCATTTCAAGTTTCATCTCAAATATTTGAATATGTGTCCAATTCTGCGAGGTAACCTTTATGTAAATATTTCCTCGAACAATAAAAATAAGAATTTTCCTCTTTTGTTCTCTTGAAATAGAATTTCGAACAACCAATTAGGTTCCCGATTCGGGAACGACTAAACTAATTATAAGGAATATTTCCCTATTGAGATTGTTAGCTTCCTTTGTTGCAAGTGATCCCTCCAAAGAACGTCGTTACAATAGATTCTGCAAGATGGTATTTTCTCTTCACTTTCCTTCAACTGATGCTTTTATGATATCGCGTTTTCATTAAGCAGAATCGTCTCAATCAGATACTTCTATTCTCTACGAATATTATAGAGTGCTTGAGCGCATTGATATTGAAAACAACGACTCTTCGGGTCACACTGAGAAGTACGAGGTCTGTTCAAAAAGAAAAGGTGAATTTTGAATTTTCGCGGGCAGTGCACATTCGACTGGGGCATTCGGCGAGTCTACTCTGTAGCAAAAATGTGTTCATAAGTGGTGCAAGCGCTTTACCGAAGAACGAGAGATGTTGATAATGATGAGCTTACTGGAGTAGCAACCACGTCAACAAGCAAAGAAAATATCGAAACAGTGCGAAAAATGGTTTTGGAAAATCGTGGAACCACTATAAGGAAAGTTGCAGGGAATATTGGCGTATCCATCTGCTGATGCCTTGCAATTTTTTTGGATTTTTGGACATAAATTTTGGGCAGCGAAGTTTGTTCCGAAACTGTTACATTTCGAGCAGAAGCATCGTCGCATTAGTTGATAGATTAGATATTTAGATATACAGGTTTTTTCTGTTGAATATTTAATACATTATGGAGAAGGTCACTGAAAAGAAAGGAAATGGAAAATATACAGGCTTACAAACTAGCACCAAATTAATTCCAGCAATACAAAAATGTGTTCATAAGTGGTACAAGCGCTTTACCGAAGAACGAGGAGATGTTGATAATGATGAGCTTACTGGAGTAGCAACCACGTCAACAAGCAAAGAAAATATCGAAACAGTGCAAAAAATGGTTTCAAACAGGCTCACAAACTAGCACCAAATTAATTCCAGCAATACAAACCAAAGGAAAACATTACTTTGTCAGAAACTCATTAAGTTACATTCATCGACTGAAAATTTACTCAATCTATATCTAAAAATCTAGAATCGCTCAGGAGTTGTTGAATGAAAATTGAATTCAATTTCCATCATGTCTGACATGTGAATTTGAGAAGTCTACAGTGAAAATTTATAGTTATTTATTCAAAATATTTATTGAGTCAATAATATAGTTATTCATTTAGAAAATTCATTAAGTATTTGTACCAGTCCATTGTTATTCAACAACATACGTGTAATTAACATGTCCTCATAATTGACCAATGTGGTCTACTCCCTCTGAAGCCTGATGATGCGAATAATACTTCGCGAAACCGGTAGCTAATTAAACCAAATTTTGGAGTTGTGAGAATTGTGTTTCATTTAACCCTCATTATAAAAATGAACTCACACAGGGATAATACCATTTCATATATATACATACATATATATATATATATATATATATATATATATATATATATATACATATATATATATATATATATATATATATATATATATATATATATATATATATATATATATATATATATATATATATATATATATATATATATATATATATATATATATATATATATATATATATATATATAAGAAATGAAATTCATTTGTGCTTATGGCACTGAATGAGATATTTAAGAAAATGAACAATAGAACAATTAACCAAGAGAATGTTATAGTATAGCTAGATATGTGAACGTGTACGATGTGATGTCTACATTATCTTTCAAGAGATAATTATTAGAGAAATACTGAAATCGATGCCACACCTGATGGAAGTGCGAGACATATATGTTTCGTTCTGCAAGGAACTCGTCAGTCGCACCACGTCCATCGAAGTGGGGCAACGATTTCAACCTCCAAGCATCTTCTTGTGACTGCAATTTCAAATATCTTATATATCTAGGGGTATGGAAGAAATGTGAAATTTCGATGTTTGGTGTGTCTTTAATCAGAGAGGTGGTTTCTACTGATTCCTATAGATGAAATTGTGGAGTATCCATTACTCTAACGGTCTTCCACTTGGAGTCACAAGAAGATGCTTGGAGCTTGAAATCGTTGCCTTACTTCGATGGACGTGGTGCGATTGACGAGTTCTTGCAGAATGAAACATATATGTCTCGCACTTCCATTAGGTGAAGCATGGATTTCAGTATTTCTCTAATATTTATCCCTTAAAAGATAATGGAGACATCTTATCGTACATGTTCACATATCTAGGTCTACTATAACATTCTCTTAGTTAATTTGAATTTTTCGAATGAATGTTTTAGTGTTCATTTTCTTATATATGTATATATATATATATATATATATATATATATATATATATATATATATATATATATATATATATATATATATATATATATATATATATATATATATATAAGAAATGAAATTTTTTTGTGCTTATGGCACTGAATGAAATATTTAAGAAAATGAACACTAGAACATTCATTTGAAAAATTGAAATTAATCAAGAGAATGTTATAGTAGAGCTAAATATGTGAACGTGTACGATGTAATGTCTCCATTATCCTTCAAGGGATGAATGTTAGAGAATTATTGAAATCGATGCCACACCTGATGAAAGTGCGAGACATATATGTTTCGTTCTGCAAGGAACTCGTCAGTCGCACCACGTCTATCGAAGTGAGGCATCGATTTCAACCTCCAAGCATCTTCTTGTGACTTCAAGTGGAAGATCGTAGAGTAATGAATACTCTACAATTCCATCTATAGAAATCAGAAGAAAACACCTCTCTCGGATTACAGACACACCAAGCATCGCAATTTCACATATCTTCTATACCCGTAGGTATCTACCAAATTGCAATGTCTATTTGACAAATATCATCGAACGACGTTTTTAAATGTCAATAGGTTGCGTTAATAGTACGCTCGCGTTTATTCCCGTATTTCAGGGGCCAATACGGCGATATTTTTAAGGAAATGAAATTTTTTTGTGCTTATAGCACTGAATGAAATATTTAAGAAAATGAACAATAGAACATTCATTTGAAAAATTGAAATTAATCATGAGAATGTTATAGTAGAGCTAGATATGTGAACGTGTACGATGTGATGTCTCCATTATCCTTCAAGGAATAAATGTTAGAGAAATATTGAAATCGATGCCACACTTGATGGAAGTGCGAGACATATATGTTTCGTTCTGCAAGAAACTCGTCAGTCGCACCACGTCCATCGAAGTTCCTTGCAGAACGAAACATATATGTCTCGCACTTCCATCAAGTGTGGCATCGATTTCAATATTTCTCTAACATTTATCCCTTGAAGGATAATGGAGACATCACATCGTACACGGTCACATATCTAGCTCTACTATAACATTCCCTTGATTAATTTCGATTCTTCAAATGAATGTTCTAGTGTTCATTTTCTTATATATATATATATATATATATATATATATATATATATATATATATATATATATATATATATATATATATATATATACATAGGAAATACAGAGTATTGGGGTATGCGGCAAAAAAGGAAAAAAGAAAACTCTTTAAAGTGAATCCAAGCTTTCGGAAATATTTATTTCCATCCTCAGGGATCTACAAAGACAAAGTTTCATCATTTTCATGAAAGAGTAAGATCAAATAAGCATGAACTCACACTTTCTCGAGGTTGGTATTAATCGATGTCTGTACAATTTGCAAAATAGAGCTATCGAAAACAATCGTCCAAAAAATAAGCTAATCCAATTAAAAGAAAAAATTTTTTTATAGAGAGAATATGTAGAATATGTATGTATACAATGATAACTGATCAGTTTATTTGACATCTGTCAAGGTACACAGTCACGTCAACGTCAGTAAAAATTAGTTGTTACCAACCGATGTTCAACTTAACCATTATATCGAAACACAAAACACAAACTAAAAGGTCTGACCTGTGTCCAAAAACAGTAAATACGCATAAACTGAACTTAATTGATGAATATCCGTCTTTCTGTTCATACTGTTTGCTTCTTGAAATATGAAAGCCATCTCCATAAACAGTCTTCTTGTACGATTTTGCTGTCTACATAAAACTTTCGTAGAGACATAATCCATACTATGTCCATATTTATTTACGTGTTCAGCAAGTGCGCATCTCTCGGGGTGAAGCCTGCAGTCACTCTTGTGAGACACTATTCTATTTTTTAAGGGTCTGGCAGTTTGGCCTATATATATTTTTTCACAGTTGTTACAAGGAATGCTATAGACAACATCCGTCTGAGATTCTCTTGGAACTTCATTCTTTAATTTTGTAAAAATTGAATTGATGGTAAGTACAGACCTATTTGCAATCTTCATCTTCACGGCGTTATTAAAAAGTCTCGTAAGTCTTGGGGTCATGTTCCTCAGATAAGGTAAGGATGTGTAAATTATATGTTCCTCTCCATGTTCCTCCTGATGACCAGTTTCTATCGGACCTACACAATTCATATTTTCGTCGTCCTTTGTTTCTGGCATGACTGGAAGTCCATTATAATGTTGACTGTCATCCGGTTCTTGTGTTATGCGGAAATCAACAACACTAATACCTTGGGTAATATGATGTTGTGATAGGGCAGCGTCTGAGTCTAACCATTCCCGATCACTGATCTGTCCGAGCATACCACCATTTTTGAGCGTAGAAGACGTGCTGAACAGGTTCTTATTGATTAGTTTGATCGGGTAGGAAATTATCTAGTAGCAATTTTTTTAGAATTTGGAGATTCTTCTGATGGAATGAACCATCTGATATTCTCGTCACTCTCTCCTTCATCTGTCTTACCAAATTGGTTTTGATATTGTGTTTATGGTAAGAATTATAGTTCAGGTACCTACCAGAGCTATAAGGTTTTCGGTACCAGTCTACCAGAATACTGTTCTCCGGTGTTCGTATTAAACGAGTATCCAAAAAAGGAACTGAACGATTGTTGTCTTCAGTTACAACAGTGAATTGAATGTAAGGGTCATAAGAATTCAGCGTTTCCACCATTTCAGTGATGCCATCCCTAGGTAGTGCAACAATTATATCATCGACATATTTTTTTAAAAATTCCACATCGAATGACAACACGGGCAACACCATGTCCAGCAAATCATCCATCACGTACGCAGCAATAATCGGTGAAACCTGCGCTCCCATCGGTGTACCGAAAGTCTGTCTGTAATATCTGTTGTCAAAGGAGAAATAAGTATTTTCAAACAACAAAGTGATCATTTCAATTAAGGTATCTTGCGAGATATCACCGCAATATTCTCTAATTCGGAACCAGTTTTTGTAAATCGCTCTATGTGCGGCATTTAGATAGACGTTACTAAAGAGTGACACAACGTCTAGACTAGCAATTACATAACCGGGAGGCAGAGTCCTATTGTTAAACAACTCCTTGACCTGAAATGAGTCCTTTACATAGTAGTCATTGTCAAAATCATATGCCTTTGTTAGAATATCAGTGACAAATTGAGAGATGAATTGAGTAGGTGCACCTATAGATGAAACTATCGGTCTCAATGATAGTGTTTCTTTATGGATCTTTGGTAATCCATAGAACTTTGGTGATATACCTCGATAATTAGTTAACTTTCTCTTTTTTATCTCATCAATTTGTTTCGTATCATATAAAGTTTTAACTAACCTATTGCACTTCGCCTGTATGGACAATGTGGGGTCGCTACGGACCAAAACATAGGATGTATCATTGGTTATCATCTCATTTGCTAGGTGTTGATAATGATCTCTGTTCATAACCACAGTGACGTTGCCTTTGTCTGACCTTGTAAGTATGATATTCTCATTCTCCTTCAGGAACTTCCTCGTTTTATTGAATAGTGACCTGTACAACACCGACCTCAATTCTTTGTGTTGAACCTGGTTCGTCATAATGTTAGTAGCCCTAGCCAACGTGATATTGCGTTGGACAGGATCAGCAATAGATGAAACAACAAAATCCACATCTGCAAGGATGCTCTCCACAGAGATGTCCCTCCCTATCTTCGGTTCTATGCTAAAATTTGGTTCTAAAGAAATGAAATCTAGGATGTCTTGTGGTATATTCACATCTGAAAGATTTTTTACCCAATTTTGATGAGAACGCAAACAATTTTGAAGTATTTGAGCTTTCAGAGCTTGAAGCTTGTTAATATTTTTACTTTTGATGTTATGAAAAATTCTGTTATAATTTCTCGATTACTTATTGGAGAATATATTGAATGTTAACTCGTTAATCAGTGAAATTAGTGCTTTTAGAACTTGTAGTGAATTCTCAAGTTTATTAACTTGAGAAATGTTAATTAACCCCGAGAGATGCGCATTTGCTGAACACGTAAATAAATATGGACATAGTATGGATTATGACTCTACGAAAGTTTTATGTAGACAGCAAAATCGTACAAGAAGACTGTTTATGGAGATGGCTTTCATATTTCAAGAAGCAAACAGTATGAACAGAAAGACGGATATTCATCAATTAAGTTCAGTTTATGCGTATTTACTGTTTTTGGACACAGGTCAGACCTTTTAGTTTGTGTTTTGTGTTTTCTTGTTGTGGTGAAGTCACAGATACCGTTTCAGTCTATACTCCTGTAACGATATAATGGTTAAGTTGAACATCGGTTGGTAACAACTAATTTTTACTGACGTTGACGTGACTGTGTACCTTGACAGATGTCAAATAAACTGATCAGTTATCATTGTATACATACATATTCTACATATTCTCTCTATACAAAAAATTTTTTCTTTTGATTGGATTAGCTTATTTTTTGGACGATTGTTTTCAATAGCTCTATTTTGCAAATTGTACAGACATCGATTAATACCAACCTCGAGAAAGTGTGAGTTCATGCTTATTTGATCTTACTCTTTCATGAAAATGATGAAACTTTGTCTTTGTAGATCCCTGAGGATGGAAATAAATATTTCCGAAAGCTTGGATTCACTTTAAAGAGCTTTCTTTTTTCCTTTTTTGCCGCATACCCCAATACTCTGTATTTCCTTTTCATAATAGTCGGCGACTAACATTGCAATTTTTTTATATATATATATATATATATATATATATATATATATATATATATATATATATATATATATATATATATATATATATATATATATATATATATATATATGTGTGTGTGTGTGTGTGTGTGTGTGTGTTTGTGTGGTAGGAACATTTCAGTTACCTTCAATTTCGATTTATAGGAAACCACTTCGTTTCGAAGATGAATGGTGAAGAAGATTCAAAAAATTTGTGATGAATTTGTGAAGAAGATTCATCACATTTAATTTTAATTGCCAGTCATCGTTCCACAGCAATAATCGGATAACGCTTGCTTGATCAGGATTGGCCACACAAATGACATGCTCGATTTCCAAACTTAAACTGTCTAGATTTTTTCTTGTGTAGATTTCTTGAGTAATGAAATACAGAATGTTTGAATGGAGAGAGTCTTTTCGAAGAATTATTTGAGATTGAGAAATCTTTCGAATATTGATGTTATTTATATTGTTAACAGCAATATCAAAAATATCGTTAAGGAACAGGATAGAGTTTTTCTGGAATCATCATAAAATTAAATATTTTTAGAATAGGTCGAGGGAAATACCGTTGAATGTTCACCAGCCTGTATATTCTTGATAACTATGAACGAGGACTCATTTCGCATATGCCTGCCTCGCCTCCGTCTCTGCTGCGTGATTTTCTAAACTCATATCTCGTCAAACGTTTAGAACTCTCTCGATGTTCTTCTAGTTCTGATCGTAATCAACTTATCATTAAAACTGAAATTTAACACAAGCATAGCTTTCGTATTGCAAGGCCAATTCTAATTTCCCTTTACTAATAAAATATTCAGAATGGATAGGGTGCAACCCTTTACTACCAGAAAATCTCAGCTAATTTAGGTTGGAGGTGTTTAGGGTCGAAAGTAAACTTTGCAATTGGCTTGGGATAGGGATTCCTTGGTACAAATTCCGGCTGTAAATTAGTAGGAGGCCTTGAATCATTCATTCTTAATCATAACAAATCACTCTTGAAACAAAATTTGATATTCACTTACTATTCAAAGCGACTGATATTGAAGTGAAAATTAAGAATATAATCGAAAAATTCAAATTAATCGAAACAATGTTGTAATAGAGCTAGTTATGTGAACGCGTACGATGTGATGCCTCCATTATCCTTCAACGGATAAATGTTAGAGAAAGAGCTCCTTGCAGTTGTTGCCTTCTGCTAGGAGCTCGTCAGTGGCACCGCTGACATCGAAGTGAGGCAACAATTTCAATCCCCAAGCCTCTTCTCATGACTCCAAGTGGAATACCGTCAAGTAATGAATATTTCATGATTCCATCTATAGAAATCAATGAAAAACATCTCTCAGATCATAGATACACCAAGCATCGAACTTCACATCTCTTCTATACCCGTAGGTAGCTACTAAATTGCAACGTCTATTTGATAAATGCCATATAAGATGTTTTCAAATGTCAGTAGGTTGCGTTAGTAGTTATTACGTTCGCCATTGTTTCCTTATTTCAGCATTTCAGCAGCCTATACGACGATATCTTCACGGAAATGAAGATTTCTGCTTATGAAACTGAATGAAATATCGAGAGAATGAATACTGAAACATTCATTCGAGAAATTCAAAGTAATCAATAGAATGTCATAGTAGAGCTAGTTATGTGAACATGTACTATATGATGCCTCCATTATCGTTCAAGGCATAAATGTTAGAGAAATGTTGAAATCGATGCCACGCCCGATGGAGGTGCGAATTGAAGTATTGATTAGTTGACGGTATTCCACTTGTAGTCGTGTAAGAGGATTCTTCGGGATTGAAATCGTTGCCTCACTTTGATGGACGTAGTGGGACTGACGAGTTCCTTGCAGAACAAAACCGCTGTCTCGCACTTTCATGAGGTGGGGTATCGATTTCGATATTTCTCTAACATCTATCTCTTGAGGATCACAGCGTACACGTTCACGTAACTCTACTATAACATCAATAATATAACTCTAATATAACATCATTTTCATTAATTTGAAGAATTTTTCGAATAAATGTTCTAATATATATATATATATATATATATATATATATATATATATATATATATATATATATATATATATATATATATATATATATATTTTTTTCAGTGTTAAATTGGGATTGCAGTCTAGGACAGGAAAATCAGTTACCTCTTTAGTATTTTCCAAGCTTTCGAAAATGTTTATTTTCTTCTCCAGGGCTAAAATAGTATAAAAATTAACAGTTTATATAGCAAGGCACTATAAAAAGTTTTTTCTTACAATTACTGTAAAGTTAGTCCGAAAGTACATTAGTTTTTTGAATTTTGAAAATAAGTACAAGTGTTCCCAAATGCATTGGGTTGGAATGTTACTGCATTCTACGTGCTAGATAGTTGAAGGAAGCCACGACAATGACCGTATTTCTCAATTTGGCTTTTCAAATGGAAATGTTCCCAGATGTTTTTAAGGGCGTTTCTTAATTGGGCGTTTTCCATTTGAAAAGCCAAATTGAGAAATACGGTCATTGTCGTGGCTTCCTTCAACTATCTAGCACGTAGAATGCAGTAACATTCCAACCCAATGCATTTGGGAACACTTGTACTTATTTTCAAAATTCAAAAAACTAATGTACTTTCGGACTAACTTTACAGTAATTGTAAGAAAAAACTTTTTATAGTGCCTTGCTATATAAACTGTTAATTTTTGTACTATTTCAGCCCTGAAGAAGAAAATAAACATTTTCGAAAGCTTGGAAAATAATAAAGAGGTAACTGATTTTCCTCTCCTAGACTGCAATCCCAATTAAACACTGAAAATACATATCTACAGTCGTTAAACATTCAACTATATATATATATATATATATATATATATATATATATATATATATATATATATATATATATATATATATATATATATATATATTTTAGTTTTCGGTATTTACCTGATATTTACGTTTGTAACAGCCGTTTACATATGTTTCAAGCTAATTGGCTCTCATTGAACATCTAATAACTTGAACGGCGTAGTTCAAGTTATTAGATGTTCACACTTGAAAGTTGATTTAAAAAAAAAACACAGAACAAAACAACACAAAATTCCACGAAAGGAATCAAGATACTCAATTTCAAACGATAAATGATGTAGATTCCTCACGTGGAATTTTGTGTTGTTTTGTTCTGTGTTTTTTCTTTTTAATCAACTTTCAAGTGTGAACATCTAATAACTTGAACTACGCCGTTCTGATGAGAGCCAATTAGCTTGAAACATATGTAAGCGGCTGTTACAAATAAACAAGCAACGTAAATCTCAGGTAAATACCGAAAACTGTTAACTCCTTTTCCAGCCTGACAAACCTTTTTATTAATTTATATATATATATATATATATATATATATATATATATATATATATATATATATATATATTCATATATTATATACAGGAATGAATAAACTTATCATATCATATTCATCCTCCACATCTGCATGAAGGGTAACATATCCCGAACATTTTTCCAAGTGTAAGTTGACCAGGGGCAAAACTCTATCGCGTTGGAGGAAGTCGTAAAATTTTATGTTAGGGACAATAAAAATGTTCCAATATTATTCGGCCATTCTTCAAAGAAGAGTTTCGTCACGCCATAAAATTCCCCGAAAATATCCAGAAGTCATTACCCAAATTAAATTATAATACGTTCGCAGTTTGAGATGTAATAAAACAAAAATTCGTCTATAAAGTCGATTTTTTGTCATACCGGATATTGGAAGAATGTGGTTACGGTTAGGCGATTTGTCTCCCGTAATAGAATCTTTGTGCGAAAATGGGAAATCTATGGTAATAGGCGCAGTTAAAACTGCCAACCAAGCGGTATTGTCCAAATTTAAGACTTGATAATGTCTTTTGAATTTCGTTTTTCACATGAGATGATAATAGTAGACATTATCTACAAAGTAATGTATTGTACACGAAAAACGGTTTTCAAAGATTCTACTTATCTTCTTCTCACTTTCACTTCTTTTATCTTTTTATACGAAATTCATACGAATCAGTGAGACGTCCCTCAATAACACTTAAACACAACTTAGGTAAACAAGTTATAGATAGTAGTAAACCTCGTATCTTTTCATTCCATGAAACCGATGTTTTTTTTATAAAAAGATATGTTTTCGCCTCGAGTTTTTATCATCTCATCATTCGAGTTGACAATATTGGTTAGCTGGCCTAAATTACTATATGATGCTTCATTTTCTCGAAAGTTTGAGGAAGCTATTGAGGATTCATATTAGGATTCATAACGAAGTAGAAAATGACTTCACATAAAAATTTTACTATATATTAATTTGAAAAAAAAAACTGATAAATCTCACAGAATTTTATAAATTTCTTGACAATTCTTTTTCGAGTTTTTATCTCCATTTCCATAGTTGTTCGAGAAATTATTGTCAGGGAAACATTTATGTATTCTACATGTTTGCCAGCTACGAAAGATAAATTTTGATTAAAATGTTAATGATTGAAGAATTGACGCTTTTCAAATTCATTATGATTGTTACAATTGTTGATAGAAGTTCATCCATAATAATAATAATAATAATAATAATAATAATAATAATAATAATAATAATAATAATAATAATAATAATAATAATAATAATAATAATAATAATAATAATAATAATAATAATAATAATAATAATAATAATAATAATAATAATAATAATAATAATAATAATAATAATAATAATAATAATAATAATAATAATAATAATAATAATAATAATAATAATAATAATAATAATAATAATAATAATAATAATAATAATAATAATAATAATAATAATAATAATAATAATAATAATAATAATAATAATAATAATAATAATAATAATAATAATAATAACAATAAAAGTAATATAATAATAATCATGAAAGATATCCTCATATTTGGGGTTACATTTTTTTCGTTCTTCATATCAATTTATTTTGAATTTCGAAATATTTCATTACTTTTTCTCGAGTGCTGAGCTACTGTGCTCAGGAGGCTAAGAAGCCGAACGGTATAGTGACCCTTTGTGCTTTCTGCCTGTTAGTGCCGTTGTGATCAAATCGTTCGAATGAATGAATTAAGTGGATATTAATGTGAGCATTTAGAGATCAAACATTTGTTTTCAAGAGTCTCCTCATGTCTTTGTCAATTTAAAAACCGAAAAACAATCAGTAGTAAGCCCATGGTGTAAACAAGAATTTTTGAAATAATCATTTTTTTTATTTCATCAATAAAAATCGAATAATTTGTGCCATATACAATTAATTTCTCATTGAGACCCGTGCAGGCAAAAATGAAGGAAACTAGAGCAATTGATTTTCTGTAGGTTTCACTTCAATTATTTCTTCAGTTATCATATATTCGCAGAAAGACTTTTCGTTATCTATTTTGAATATAACTGAAATTGTGTAATTCTATATAATTTTCCGATAATTAGTGTGACTAGATATCGAAACAGGCACATTTTCCAATGAAACACGTTGAGAAAGGTTTTTTTTTACATTGCACATTGCAAATATTATATATATATATATATATATATATATATATATATATATATATATATATATATATATATATATATATATATTATTTCTTGAAATTGATTTATTGCCTGTTTAAGTTTTGACAAAGTTGTAATATAACAACGAAACGTCAACAAAAATGAAGTTTTTCATGTCAAAAAAAGCTGTTATTGCTAAAAACTTTCGAATATATATATATATATATATATATATATATATATATATATATATATATATATATATATATATATATATATATATATATAATGAAATATCGAATTATTGAGACTTTGAATTATTGAGTGCCTGAAATTGTTGGAAATTTTCGGGAGAAAATATAAGAAACCTGTATTTCAATTAATTCCTCCAATAATCAACAAAACATCTTGCCAAAAATTCGTTATAAAATTACTTTCGCTATCACTGAGACAGTAATGAAAATATGAATCGATGATTCTCTATTCTATATATACGATTTCGTGTTAACGAATATTTCTAATGATAAATATTGAAGGATGCCTGTAATCAATTACTGAATGATTCCATAAATATTCATCATAATACAATAATTTCGAAATATTTTATTATGATTGATATAATCAAGGTTGTTTCACTTTTACATCAGAAAAAATATTCTTCAAATTCGGAACTAATTTATCTTATACACGCCTACCTATCTAACCGGCAGGTGACGTAAGAAAATTTCATAAATGATGTACCTGGCAAGTTCATCAGATTTGCCCAAAAGCCAACTGCCTTTCTTGTGTGGTCCACCCTTCGAATTTGTAAAGCATTTGTAACTTGAAAATTGCTTTATATTTTAAGGGGCTGATTATACAGGTTTGATAGATTTTGTTAGCGATAAAATATGATGATTATGCAAGTTTTATATTTCATCTACCCTATTTGTAGATATTTTTTACTCATTTAAGATGCGATGAATTTAATGAACAGAAATTGGTCGATAGTAATCAGGTACATTAAAATTGCAATTCAAATATTTAAAACTATCGCAGAAGGATAATAAAATCAAAATTAACTCTCAATAATCTTTATGGTTGATAAAATTTTTTTGTTCTCAGTGAGCATTTTATTTATTTATGAGTTAGTGAGGAAGTTTATTTGACTTTCGTATATGAGAGACTTTCATTCTTGAGATTCATGCATTTACCTAAGGAAGATATTTGAAGAAGAGGACATAGAGAAAACTGCCAATACTCTAATGAGATTGTGAACACATCTCGACAATTTGTTCCGTTCTGGTCTTGACGAAATATTTGAAGGAACTGATTGATGAAACATAGAAGAAGATGAAAATGCAATGCAGATTGATATTTATTTCCTCAGGAGTAGCTGAAAGACGTTATATAATTATATACAAGATCATCTGTATATACATTAGTTCGAACTCACAATTTCAGTTCCTTTGAAATAAGGAAAACCATTATCAAATATCACTTATAATTAGAGTACACAAAAAATTTTCATTCGGCAAAGTTTTCATTATAGAATTTTTGAATCTGCTTGGGTTCGGAACTACCTGCTACCCCAAAATGGGAAATACCAAATACCATAAACAAGTAACTGTAACCGAGGGATTTCCAAAACATCGCAGCCGGAGCGGCCTCTCCCGGTAAATATTAGGTGAACCTTTCATTGAGCAGTATCTTCCAACGAAAGCATTACTATATATATTACATTATTATATATATATATATATATATATATATATATATATATATATATATATATATATATATATATATATATATATATATATATATATATATATATATATATATATTCATACCGCTCCCAAAATCTACTCGTTACCAGATTTATATTTTTATTGCGGAAGTGCGGCAAGAGGGGAAGGCAGTTGGTAGTTACCAACTGTGTCGAACTGTCAATGGCTAGTTTGTCTCTTAGGTTATCGCTCATCCAAACAAATGATGGTTTTGTTTGAATATTATGGAATTTGTAAATTGTATGGTCGAAATATTGATAATGATATTGTATATTGTGAATATATTTCGTTTTAAATATTTGTCGAGGTGTTAAGATCTATTAAATCTGGATGTAATAACCACTAGATGAATAGTAATCTGCTACTTCATGAAATGAATTTCTGAACTAAAGTAGTGATTAAAATATTTCATTGAATTACTATATTCCAGGATACACAATTAAGAGCTTATATGGAATTGAATATGCTACTATTGAGTAAATATTTCAGAATCCTCTAGGTTATAATTCTTCGGCTTAAGAATATTGTATTGTGCTACATTCTGCCATGGAGTTAATTTATAGATGCAAGATGCCTCATAATTGTCTATAATATAGTTATCATACTTCGACTAGAAAAGAAAAACAATATATATTTTAAAAAATAAATTAAGTATCAAGACAGAGAGAATAGTGAGAAAAGATAAAATTTGTTGGAAAGGTTTGTATTTATATAGTTTGTTTTTGTTACCAGAAATATTCATTGTAGTTTAAATTGGCTTACTACATAATTTCCATTTGATAAATTGACTACACACTATCCCAGATAATCGAATACTAGAGTACTTATATGAAAAATAAATTGAAGTGCTTTAAAATATATTATTGGGTCCAAGCAGTTTCACACATGATACAAAATACTATATTGCAAATTGAATACCATTATGTTGTTAACCCTTCAGCAAAGAGTAGTAGTACTCATTATCTCATTTGTTTTGTGGTAATTCATTGTTCTAGGTCATATAGAAAGAATGCATTGTTTTAAAACACATCTACAGTAGTTTCTACATCTAGCTATATAGCAAATGAATTGAATGTTCAGAGCTAAAGCGTCTATTTCTATGTTTGATATGGTCAATAAGAGTATTCGATAGAATAGTACTGATTATAATAGGTGTTTTGTAGAATTACTTGACAGAATGTTGTGATGAAACATGCAATGTTCAACATTAAGTCAGGTTCAATATACACACAACAGTTGTTTTCATTATTTCATTCATTTTGTGGTAACTAATTGTTCTAGGTCATATAGAAAGAATGCACTGAAGAAAACACATCTATATTTGTTTATACATCTAGGTATATAGCAGCTGAATTGAATGTTCAGAGCTAAAGCTGCTATTTGTATGTTTAATATCATCAATAAGTGTATTTCATAGAATACTACTCATTATTATAGGTGTTTTGTAGAAATACTTGCCAGAATAATGAATGGAACATGCTATGTTCAACACTAAGTCAGTATCAATATACTACACAATTGAGATTGAACTTTTACTTACCTCTTGGTGAAACATGATTGAATAAAAATTCAAATCAAACTGTTGGCTTTATGCATCATAAATTTGTGAAACATTAAGTCAAGAGTTTGATTTGAATTCTTACTACACAATTCATTATTCAAAAAATTGTGTTAGTTAGTTACGAGCTTCATTTCAATATAAAAAATTTAATCTCAATTTAGTATAAGCAATTTAACAATGAAATATCCAAAACACAATACTTCGATCATAAAGATGAAAAGATGTTAGAACAATTCTTGCTGAATTGAAAATTCAATACAGTAGTGAGAGATAATTCAAAACAGTAGTAAAATATTGTTATTGAGACTAGTAGAATAGATACATGATAACTGAAGGGAATGATAATTGTATATTATAAGGAAAAAGAACAAGAAACTTCAATTCATTGATGTTGCATTATATATTTTCTTGAAAATTAAGGCTGATTTAAATAAGCAGATATGACCTGAGTAAAAGTTGAAAATGTTTTCTATAGAACATAAAATTCAGTGGAATATATACCAATGGGTGAAATATTTATGTTCTATTGATGTATTTTATATATTTATTCGTTTAGAAAATGGAATACCAACAATAGCATTCACACATTGAAAAATAAAGAAATGATAATGTATATATAACTAATACTTCATACATGCATATATAATTAATCTCTAACTAAATCAATGATGAATACTTAAATAAGCATTTGTGACCTGAGTGAAAGTTGGAAATGTTTAACATAATCCATCATAAAATTCAGTGATATATACCCATTGGGTGAAATATTTATGTTCTATTGATGTATCTTATATATTTATTCGTTTAGAAAATGTAATACCGACAATTATGAAACCAACAATAGAATTTACATTGAAAATTAAAGAAATGATGAAGCATTTATAACTAACACATCTTACATTGCATATATAATTATGCTCTAACTAAATCAATGATCAATATATATTATATCCATATATATTATTTTCAATATTTAATACAATAAAAAATGATAAATTTTTCAATTATATTCAAAACTGAGTTAGATAACTGCAACCACCTTATATTATTGCATTGAGATGATAAGTGTAGCTAAATGACTGAGTTAGTGTTGAAATTTATCATTATTCATGTCTTTTCTCTATACCCTTGTTCTGTATACCTTGTATTCTGTATATATTTTTTCATGAAAATGTTGGAAAAAAATTCAGCACAAATATCGTTCGGGTAAAACGAAATGATTGCATTTTAATATTTTAGGTGAAAATATATACAATATGAAAAAAAAAATTGTATAATTAACGTATTTGAACAACAATTCCGAAAATTTTTATGTGTTCTCCTGGGTCTAAACTAAAACAGCAAGTTCATGTAATCATACCAACATCCCAAGAAGTTGTATAAATGATTTTCTAAAACTTACACCTGACAATAATTTTCTGCCAAGCCACTTAATGCTAGATAAGTAGCTAGATCGTAACATATGTCATAAGATGAAATAAGTTGAATAGAGCTCAATTGAAGTTGAGAATTTCCTTGAAATTGAGCTCAATTTCAAGGAAAAACTCAATTAGCACTTCATAATATATTTTCACTTATATTGAATAACTTACAGCAAACAAACAAACCAAATAAAGGAGTGAACTTGTTGGTCATTTTTAAATGAAATAAAACATGATAAGAAAACTTCATGTTCATTCGCAATTAATTCAGTATTTTTTGAAATGCAATTGATAACTGCAACAATTCGAATACGAAAGCTTGACAATGAAACAATTAGGTTCACAAAATCAGCTTCAGTCAAAAATTTATATCGTAGGGAGGAAGAAGCTGCAAGAAAACCTCCTTGGGGTTTTGAACCATTGTTACAAGTCTTAAAATTTAGTGATTTTGGTTAGCTGATTGACCTTTTTTGTCTCAAATCCAAATACAATATTTATTGCATGTTCAGAAGTATAAGTGCGAGGTAAAAAATTTCCTCTGTTGTTAGAGTCAATTCTGATTTTTATTCCACATTTCTCCTAATGAGATCATTTCTTTTTTTCTTACTATGTAGTGAGACAAAAAAGCTCAACTTGACTACCACAGGATCGGAGTAACATTCAATGTAGTAATGAACAAAACTTCTAAAAGATATTCAGTCTTCACTATTGATTGTGAAGAAATATAGAACCTTATAATTTGAGTAGAAAGAATGAGTCGTACTAATGCATACACAGTTAACATTATTTCGAATCATGTCGCAAAATTCCAAAAGTAAAATTGATTTAAATAAATTTTAAAGTTTATAATAATCGTTAAAATGTGTCAATGAAAGTCCAACTAAAGTACATTTATGTTTGAAGATAAATATATTATATATAAATGTATAATATATGTGAAGTAATGATACATCTAGAGAAAAGGAAGTTAAAATTCCTGGTGACTCATTTATACTTTGCTTACAAAATTACCCAGCATGAAGAAGTAAATATAAAATAAATATGTATAAAATAAATCAATCGTGAGGTGTTATTTTTTACACATTTCGAGCATATAATGCAATATATAATAACTACCTAATACTTTAGAAAATTTTCGAACCATTTTATAGAAAAGGTTCGAAAATGAACAGCTATGAAAAACCAAATTTGTTTTTAACCCTTAAAAACTAAAAATAGACGTTAGCCACTAAATTTGAACGGACAATGAAGCTCCAGGTGCCAATAAGATTGTGTTAAGATTTTTGATGTGGAACATGTTCAGGTAATCAGGTTCTTGGTGTAGGTATCATCTGCAATCAAAAAAATATGTATATGAAAAATAATCGAAGAGGACACTAATACCATAACAATTACAATCAGTATTATGATTTTATGTAGGTTATAATGCTATTCATGTTTTAAGTCCAACTAGTAGTAAATTTTCAAATTACATAATTTTTCCACAAAACTACTCGAGATTGCTTCAATAATTGAATTAGATTACTTCAGTTATTAAATTATCTGGCTGTCGTTCGAAAGTCAAACCTGATGAAGTTATAAAATCATCAAAATTTTCAGAAATTCCTTGCGCATTTCTTTCATCGAGCAAATTTATAGGAGCGAATATATTTCACCAATATTTTTGCCATAGTCTTTTTGCATCTGTTATTTTGGATCTCTATACCATGACCAATGATCTATGTGTCCTACAATCTAACGACTAATTAATTTTTTTAGTCACGAATATTCCAAATCCAGGAGCATATTTCTTTTGTTTTTCTTTTTCTTTTGTTTTTTTGTAACTTATTAACATCATTTCATTCATGATCTGTGTCAAGAATTCCCTTGTTATTATTTGCCATTTTATTGTTGATATATTGGCATCAAGAGAATGAAAATGTTTTCATCCGTCATTTTTTCTCAATTTTTTTTATGAATTTTCTCGGTTTTTGCATCTGAACAAAATTCATCATGGTCCACAAGAACAGAAACACAAGCATTTATATTTCAACAGTAAAAACTAAATATTAGGAACGGTTCTAATTGAAAATATTTAATTTATTCGTCATGCCTATTGATTGTTGAGTGTTAGAGGCATAAAGCCGTATTGAATAATATAGGTTGAAAAAGTGATTTTATTGAGTAATAAGTTATAATTGAACCAAATTTTTCGAGTCGATGAAATGAAAAACGAAATCACTAAATAACGAAAAATACCTGATGAATTGATTACTTACCTGCTGCCAAATTTTCTTTCACCAAAGGTTCAGTACTTAATAAAGTTGTCAATCAATGTCTTTCCAAATTTTTCTGCAACCAATCGCAAAAAAGGAACAAAATTTTTTCCTCCATAATATTTCCATGATAATAATTGAAGATGGAACTTGCGTCACCTAAAAATACATTGAATAACAAAAATAGTATACCATAGACTTAGTTATTTAATTCAATTAGTGAATAATTGAATTAAAAGAAATAGATATCAAAGATTATTCATTTTACGTATCAATCAGACATGAGAAACATTCTTGATGGAAAATTATTATCAATGTCGTTACTTGAACATAAATGACTAGGGTGTACTTTCAGATGGGATATAAATCGGAAAGGCACTTAACTAAAACGAATACAACGAAAAGTATCAATTTGTTGGAGTTATTAACTTTTTCCGGTCACCTGAGACATTATTTCTCAGCATTGCTGGGGAATATACTTTTTTGGCTTGTCAAATAATATGAAATAATGACCCATAATGGAATAAATGCGATTTCAATTGTATGCTCTGTTAGGATATTCATTACATGTTCAAATGTAGGGCTGAATAGATTCGAAAAAAATGATTGAGAAATAAGCAATAAGAACAATTTTTTATGAAATGAATTCAAGCATTTCCCATATAGTCATGAAATAAATGGAGCGCGTATAACAAACATTCGTATTGCTATTAATTATTGGAAGGCACATAATAACCTAATAGTGAGAAAAATCTGAAAGTTCAACTGTTTAAAAAATAGAAGGAATAATAAAAACGGAAATAAAAGTTAGTAAATAAAATATTATCCAGAAGAAACTGATTTATAAACAATAGTTTGGGTTATATGATTTATCATTTTTTGACCAATTTTTTCAACGCCAAAAAAATTCTGAATTGTATAATGTTTCATAAATATCCGAAAATTCATCAATGAAAGGAAATATTTGATATTATTAATGTCGTGCAAGTACTTACCCGTTTTTTCCTGTAGAATTTCACGATAAATTTTCATCGGTTCATAACTCAACTTTCACAAAACTGCTAAACAATGGTATGTTATATTTGACTGAAAGAGAATAAATTTCACAAACTTTCACGAAAAATACAATTAAATTATTTCACAAGACTTTCGTGTAACACGCTTAAAGTTAGACTGGCTCGGTAAAATATATCTACACATATTTGTACGAGGTCACTTATCTCCAGATGTTCTCAAGTGCCCTACGAGTGAAAATACTAATAAAAATCTCGGACCGTATGGTTGTTGACATTATACGTAATAAATAATGTCAACAAGTATCGATTACCTACTAATGTAATCAATACAACAATTAGTTCAATTCGTTGGATATTTTCTGAATTCAAATTTTTCGTGAAAGAATAATTTAAAAAATCTCGAGAAATCTTTTCGTCTTAATAGATCGTTAGGGGTCGTACGAGACAAGGTCTGTTTCCGCAAATATAAAGCAATGGGAAATCATGATGAAAAATAAGAGAAATCTGTAATTTATTCCAAATTAGCTAGTATTTTGATGCCTAAACCATTTCGCACTCATAGTGTGAATAAGTCAAAATTTCATTTAAACAGACTTGTACAAATTATTTGATTGAAATGCAAATATCATATCAAAGTAATGAAGCAGAATCCCTTCAATTTTTCGGGTATTTCTGAAATGGAAGTTTTGAAGAGGAATAATTCGAGAAAATATGGTGAATTTATTTCTTTATTTCCGGTCAATATTTAATTTTTGAAAGAACTTAATAAAAATACTTTTAATTTTTAATTATTGATCTAATAAACAGTGCTGGATTCAAACGATAATTTTACTTGATCTACATTGTCAAGAAATGAAAATGTGTAATAAAATGTTAAATTTATACACAATAAAAGAGCCTTGCTTCAATCGAATAATCAAATATCGGTTAACTGCTCATTATATTGTGAATTCATGCAACCAATCCCTTATAAAACAAAACTTTCGATTTGCTTCAGCATTACGAAGTACAGTTCATACTCGTCAAACTCATGGGAAAACGAACTATATGAGTGCATCGTTCGAACGTAAAATGTTTCATAAAATATAGAATATGATATCGATTATTTTCCATATAAGTACCAATGAAATCCTGTCGAAAAAATTCTATAAAGATATAATTTTATTCGATATTCATTGTTGTTGTTAATTAATACATTTTGAATAAAAGTGATAAATTGCCACGTGTCCATACTCTAGAAATATATTTTTTTCAAGTATATTTTAACTGAATTTGAATGGAATACAATGTTCGTTCGAAAGAAAAGGGGAATTTTGAATTTTCTTAAAGTATTCAATTATTTATCAATATCCATTTTATTTCCTCCAAAGAATTCCCCCTCAGATATAATGCTCTTATGGCAGCGCTTCATCTCATCCTTGAAGCTCTGAAATGCGCTATTCCGATTTTATGTCATCAATTGTGGCTTTCCTTTAATTGATTGCTTCAGTCATTGGGAAAAGCAAATCTGGTCAATACGGTGGTTGTTTTTGTCCAAACAATCACTAACAAGCATTGATGTGTGAGCTGGTGCATTATCATTCTGATTCCGATCGTTTGAGCCGTACTGCTTTACGCAAACGTTGAATAACTTCCTTGTAGTAATCCGTATTAACCGTATGAGCTATTAGGAAGAACTCATGGTGCATCACGCCGTTGTAATCGAAGAAAACAGTGAGCAAAACCTTCACATTGGATCGAACTTGGCGTGCCTTTTTCGATCTAGGCTCTTCTGACCGACTCAATTGGAATTATTGGGCCTTTGTTCCGACGGCCTAGCCATGTATTCACGTTATGTCACCAGATATGCCCTTTTTGAGCAAATCTGATGCAATACGAAAGGGACCTTGCTTTTGCTCAACATTTTGCAATTTGAGATTTACGTTGCTTGTTTATTTGTAACAGCCGTTTACATATGTTTCAAGCTAATTGGCTCTCATCAGAACGGCGTAGTTCAAGTTATTAGATGTTGACACTTGAAAGTTGTTAGATGTTGACACTTAAAAGTTGTATTGTATTATGTTATTTGAACGGCTGTTACAAATAAACAAGCAACGTAAATCTCAGGTAAATACCGAAAACTATTAACTCCTTTTTCATCCTGACAAATTTTGCAATTTCTTAACAAACTTCGCTACCTCACGTTCCATGTCCAAAACATCCGAGAAAAGTGCATGGCACGAGCCGATTGATATGCCAACGTCCTGTGCAACATCCCTACTAGGGATTTGACGGTTTTCAGAATCATTTTCGTCATTGGTTCGTTGTTTTCTTCGTTTTTTGAGGTGGTTGCAACTCCAGGATATTCTTCATCATCAACACCTTCTCGAATATGCTTGTACCACTTATAAACAATTTTTTGTGACGAAATAGATTCTCCGAATGCCACAATCAATATTTTAAATGCGTTGGAGCACTTTATTTCATTTTAACGTAAAATTTAATACAGATTATTTGAGCCATTTTTTTGAAAAGTAAAAAATCGAAATAACATATGAAGATCGTGACTAACCTTTTCAGTTGTCGGAAAAAAACTTCTCATCTAAAAGCGCTGATAATTGCAACATATTTGAAATACCACCTTAACAAAAAAAATTTTGATAATCGAATGTGTACAGCCTGCAAAAATTCGAAATTCACCTTTTCTTTTGAACAGTCCTGTTATGCAGTTGGAAAAAATTCTCAGGGCATTTTTGATATCTCAGTATTATGTTTTGAAAAATTGTAATTTGTATATCTAGAAAAAAATAAGGATTGTCTTTCAAAGAATTTAAGTCTAAGGAGTTACTGTGAAAAGTCCACTGTGAAAAAGATGTAGCAGATGAAGATACGGTAAAGTCCTATTTTGATAAAGCAGTTGAAAGCATCAAACTTAGTTTTTTTTGTTTTCTGCGATAAACATTTGCAGTTATTGTATTAATGAGAATAATTGAACATTAGTCGTTTCGAATTCGAATTATAATACTTTCGATTGATATCATGTAAAGAATCGATCTAGTGAGCAGACATTTCTTCCTAAAAAATTTAGATTAGAATTTTTCTGTTCGATAACAACAATGAAATAATTCACAATCAGCTGAACTTTGCAATCACATTTAGAGAAATTGCAGTTTTCCATCTAATATGTAATTGAATTAAGGGTAATCATTTATTATATTCACTCAAATGCTATATTTTTTGTTGGTTATGTTTTTTTCATTATTTGAACCACAGATAATTCAGAACGTTTATATTAGTCATTATATGTTATATGAATATAAAAGATATCTTTACCGGCAGTTGTTAATATAGTTTATACAGCATATTTATCATAATAAGAATAGGTACAGTGTGATATGCAATTTCACAAGTAAAAATTTAATGAACTTGAAATCATATACCTAACTTTTTCGAATTTCAAGACAACGACCCCTATTCAACCTTGTAGCTTCTGGCGGAAAACAAATCATATGAATATAAAGCAAACAGGCATCTGGAAAATACGAGTACCTAGTTCACTTCTTTTTATACATCAATTATTTTTTGATAGAACAAATCATATTTCGATCTTGTATTGTAATACTTTGTAACATCAACTCAAAAATCAAATCGAAAAATCAATTTTCTGTAAATCGATTATTGAGACTCGAATTTTTTCGTTTATAGATTCAATCTTTGGATTTGAATCTAAGTGAAAATCGATTACGAATAAATCGCCCTTGCCAAACTTGAAACACATCCAAGCCTAGGTAGGTATATTGGTTTTCGTATCTGAGTTCAGATTTGTTCTTCATAACGTCATATAGGTCATCATAACGTTTCTGAGGTAATGAACTGAAGAACTAGGGCAGTGATTCTTAACCACTTTGCTCCGGTACAGTTAAATGACGCGAGATTCTTCAAGTGTACCTCCAAATTAACCTGATACTCCCACGATGCAATTTCTAGATTTTCAAGTTGAGCACCTTAGAATTTATAGACCTTAAAATCGTACAGAAGACAAAATGTCGATGAACATCAACAATTCGTCCCAAAACAAATTCGTTACATTTGAATTTACAGAAAAAATAAAATGAGTTTCACCCAGAACTCAATTAGGTACCTTCTAATTATCTTTCATATTTTTCGAGCTTCCTGACGTTTGTTCTCTGTTATTAGCTTCCCGGCTCTGCGCGTATAAAGAATGAATATTTTTGTTTACGGTTCACTAGCGTGACCCTGATTAAGTTATGTAAACAAATGTTCTAAAACAACGATAAAGTGCTATAATGATCCCAAGACCTTGACAGCAGTCAACAGATTTGTTGCATATATAATTTTCAACTCAGATTTCAGTTTGATGAATTTCGTTCGCAATAGTTAATATTCATTCGGAGCCCTTATATTTGCGATTTTCAATTGGAAACGAGCATCTGAAACTATAGACATTCTCACATTTTAAACGACAAAGAATCGGATTAATACATGAGTAAACATTCAAATAAAACTTCACAATAGGTACACCTAAAAAATTATAGAAAAACTATTTTATGGAATAGGAGCATAATTAAAGTTTTGAATACTCGAAAATTATATTATTTCTGTGCTCTGTTGCAACTTTTTTTGCCCGCAATCTCAAGTCAGATTTTTCGAACTGAAAATTCTCGAAAAATATGAGGCTTTTATAACTTAGTTCATCGACACCTGATGAACAAGACAAAAAACCCGGACATTTAGGCGAAATATATTTTTTTCACGACATATCTGAAAAAATATTTTTTGCAAACAAAATAAAAACATCGTTATAAATTTTCATTAATTCATACAGTGTGCCATTGAAATCGACTTCATTTTATGTAACCCCAACAAATAATAGACATTTTAATAGAAGCACTCCTTCTGTTGTATTATGGTAACAAAAATAACTAAAGCGCTTTTTTCAGGTACCAATCAAATTATTATATGATACTTCTAATGACTTATACTTGATAATTTGAAAAAAAACTACTACACCAATGATATTCTCATACATCTAGTGAGATAGCCAAATCCCTATAATATTGTTTTAATTGTAAATATAAATTATTTCAAGTAAGTTCTAAAACTTTCAATTTCAAGGAGATCAAGTTTTTTCAAACTATTTTGATTTATGTTAGTCTTCCCAATTTTCAATGAAATATCTTTCTGTTCCAACAAGAATTTGTAAAAGATCGAAATTTTTCCAAAGAGATCAAATAAAAGATTTGATCAAATTGATTTGACATTGATTTGATTGATTTGAAAATAAGCCGTTAAGCGGGTTCTTTATTCCGTCCATTGATACGTGACTAGTGAAAACACTTTCTGTGGAAGCATTGTGTGCAGATATACACAAAATAATACTGTACGATTTTAAGCATTTCTGACTATAATGAGGGTTTCGAAAAAAAATAAGCCATAGATGAATTGCGCTATGAAATCTTATCGCCGACAATAAGGTCCATGCTATGAGCGTTTGTATATTCGTCAATCAGCTTCGTGTCATGGATTTCGATGTTAATTTCCTTGAGAAAAGGGACTGTTCTTTTCGACATCAGACCATGGGGTACTTTCAATGATGTTCAGTAACATCATCCAGTTAAATTGGTCAAAGTGTTCAATTGGTTTTTCAAACTTTTCTATTTGAGAATTCATTGCTATGTAAAAACATGTAAAATATTTTGAAATGGTTTTTGTGTTTTCATCTTTGTTTGTTCGAAATATTTTGTGCCTTTAGAGACAAAAAATTTTCTTTCATTCTGTATTCTAACGTTTTACTCAGAGACGCAAATACGATTCTGTTTTCGATTTTCCACTTTTATCCAACTTTTCGATATTCGAGATTAGAAAACGTACATCAATGACTACATTTGAAATATATATGCCTCTGACAGTGGGTCTTCAAAAAATTATTTGATCGGAACGGAAGTCTATCCAAGCTATTAAAATAAATTTCCAAGGCCTCGAACATTTTCTAAAACCTTCCGATTGCAGGAAAATTTGTCGCTTTACTAAAAAAAAAATTGGATTTCCCTGACAAAAAAAAATTGTACGGTTTGCACACGGTCACTTATTAAAAGACGCTGCTGGACAGCCCATGGACTCTCTTCGAAGAAGACAAATCTGGGAAATCCCGGACGGATAGCAACCGTAATAATTGAAGATGGCCGAACAGTAGAGGATTCGATAATACTAGAATTTCAATTAGCCACCCATTTTCAATCATCACTATCATTATCACTATTCAGTTCTGATTCAAATCTTCAAAGATATATTAGAATTAGGTAATAATATAAAAAATACTCGAGAATCTTTGCACATCTCTATTAATACGAGTGAGTTGAAATACATATTGAAGTGAATAATACATATTGAAGTGAGTTGAAATACAGTTCAGTATAATTTCGAAATAATTGAATATAATATTCTCGGTCACTTCCGAAAAAATTTCTTGTGATTGCAAAATTTCAGAAGTATTTAAAAATCCTTGTCTCTTATAACCTGATAGGACAGGAATTATAAGAAATAAAGGCCTGTTATTGACAATATAAAACAGTGTCAAAACAATAGGACTCATCTATAATGTATTCTGAATTCCAGAATTTCGGTATTGGAGATATTTTGCACATTGGAATAAATATCTTCAATCAGAATTCAAATTTTAAACCGAGTTTTACAAATTGTTCCATTTTTGGAAACGCATCTATCCTTAATCAAAATAGTTGCCGACTTCATGATAATAATCGGTTTACCAAATAGATGTTAAATGCTAGAATATTCATGTTCTTACATGTTGCTCCTGTATTGAGAACTGCATCTCATGCAACATTTTACAAATTGAACTTGCTTACTTATGAACTTTAAATTGATAAAATAGATGAATCGACAACTGTTGACTCACATAAACAATATCTTCATTCAATTATTTATGTTAAGTCAAAAAAATTGCGAGAAAACACAGGAATAGAAGCAGAAATAATGGACATGAAAAAATTTTACGTTCCTTAACCTGAATTATTTTGAAGTTATATTACATTCCTCAAAATATAGTGATTTACTTCATTTTATCACATTTCAAAATGGGAATGACCTACAGTATTACAGATATTGCTTCTTGAATATATATGGTATGTTGAAGAATTTGTTTAATGATAATCCTTTGCATGTGAAGAATTTCAGTTGAAAAACCTATGAAAACCCTCAACTGTTTAGAAATTTGAATAGAAGATGAAGAAAACCTTTTTTTGTAAGATTAAATTTTGACCTTCATTCTAACTAATATTATTCTCTTATTATAATAATGTCTTTTTTTATTATGTAATAAAAGACAAAAATCTCCCATGCAACTAGGTTGGAGGACAATGCAAAATTGTCCTCCGACAATTTTGTTTATTTAAAATTCTGGAATATAATTTGGTTTTTACTATGGATTGGAAGAAGTGAACTTGGGCTAGAAGAGGTACAAAGCATAAATAACTACACTGATTCATTAAAAGTAATCAATATTTCAAATGATATGCGGAAATTCCTAAAGAAAAATTTTCCTGAATTGTATGCTTTTTATATACACTTTCTATCGATTTATATTATACATTATTTATAATATAAAAATAATTGATATTTTTAAAATATGAATGATGTTTTATATACATTATTTCTGAAGTCCTATAAATTCATAATCTTTTGAATCGGACACCTATCTCATTTGAGTAACCTACATTCCTTTTCTATTCTTCAAAACGACATAAAATGAAATTTTTCGACTCATTTATGAAGGTCTAGGTGACCATGAATTATTTCTGCGCATTTTTGATTTGCAACATGTTACATCTAGTCGTACACGTAGGGTATTTCGAAATGAGCATATTCGTGATATAAGTAATAAATAATACTACATAGGTAGTATCTATTATACATAATAGTACCTATTAGGTACTATTGACTATCTTATACCCTTTTCAGTTATTCAGATTTTTTTAGTGTATTTCTGCTTGAAATATACGTAGGTATGCAATTCATATTCGTAAAAAATATTAGAAAAGTTTCCTTCACAATTTGAATTATGTTTGCTTTCTTAATGTTTTCAACGATTTTCTGCACCTAGGTATTCCGACTCTTCTATGAATAAGGAATGTTGTTTACGGTTCACTCACGTATCCCTGATTAATTTATATAAACAGATACTCTCATAAGCGGTACAGTGCTACGATAATCAAACCGCTGATATCAGTCAATAGTTTTTTGCAATTTTTACGCTCGAATTCAAGTATTTCGAAAATATTGTGGTTCAAAACGTGTTTCACATTCGAACCCTCTATATAATCTAAAATAATCCCCACGATTTTTTCAAACATTTCTGAATTATTTTAATTGATCGAACAATTTATAACTTGATCAGAGGTAATAAGCTAGATGTGTTTTCATTGAATATACTATAACCTTTATGAAGCTATGAAATCATACCTAAATAACTATAAGAGACATCTATAATTTATTCTCAATTAGTAAACATTTTCATTTTTGAAATATTTCAAAAATAAATAAATAAACAAATAAATAAATAAAACAAATAGTAAACATTTTCATTTTTTAAATATTTCATAATTATATGTTATAGTAATTTGCAGTCAAATATTCATTCTACAACAATGCATTCAACAGTATTGTACAACTTATTCATGTTGTAATTAATAGGTATATCAAACAATGAATATGAATACATTGAATTTAAATGACATTTTTACTTGATCTTTATTGAAAAATTATAAGTGAAGTAAAATATTAACTTGAGACATAATATAACACTTTCATCTTCAGCTGAAATAATCAAATAGCTGTAGATTGCTCATCTCATTATGCATTCATTCAATTACCTATAAAACGAACTATCGATATGCTCCTCTTTGTCGAAAAACTCTCATAAAAGTCACGATTAGGTACCTATGTTGTACACAATCCTCTCGGTAATTCATTATTATATTATAAGATACAATAGATATAGTTGCGATGAATAAATGAAAAAACTTTGATCAAAGAAGCTACTTCGTAATCGAGTAGAATCCCCTCAATTATTTGGTGATTTCTGACATTAATGTTAACTGTTCATGACGATGAACAGTTAAATGTCTGTTATTGTTGAACGATATTTTCAACATCTTGTCATAAAAACGAGAGACTTTATTTAGTCTTTGTTAATAAAATGCCTTGTGAAATCAGATGTGACTACAAGAGACATCTAGAACATCTCGAAATACATGTTCTGAATTAGCCAAAATTTTGATAATCACAATAGCTATTTTGTAATCACGGAAAAAAAATCAGTCAAAATTCATTTTCAAAACCTCTTAACGTTATATAATTGACGTCCATATGATGACCGTTAATTTCTTATTCTTTCTTATTTCTTCTTCCGCAGTTATAAATTATAATATGTCTTTTAACATCTGTTAAGAATTCGAGATCTACATGGTCGACAGTTCGACAAGTTCCTGAACCTTCCAAGAAATTAACCTAATATTGAATCCATAAAACCATTGAAATGACGACGCAAGGGCGTATATAAAAGGGGCCTAGCGGACCGAACCCTCCTCCTCGAAATCAGACAGTGTAATACAAAATTAACTCATTTGCGAAAACGATGAGTCCAGCATAATGTTGAATTTTGACGAATAAACGTCAAATAAAGAGGCCATAGTGATATTGGATCTCCCGCAAATTGTCATAGGACTTTTTATCCTATCATTTATATCCTCTTGATACTTACCAGGAAGTTATTGATGAATTCTGAAGTACACTGAGAATCTTGAACTTTGTTCTGTACTATGTGAATATTGTTAACCTCACAATTAACACCTCATATTGTTAAGTCTTTATAACATATAATTTTTTTGAACGGTTTTTTTCCTTCACTTGTATGTACTTTGTTTCGTCTTTTTGAAACAAAATTGAAATTTAATTGTAATTTGTCCACTGAAATCGATCTCAAAACCTAACGTGAAACATAACTACTTTATTACCCAAATTACATATTATTACCTTGTTCTTGCCCTCCATCTCCTAAAATATTATGTATATCCGCCACTGGTGGGCCTGGATATACTGTGCGTAGTGATATTAACCAGATGCCAACGAAACTCCTCTTCAAAAGGTGGTAAATCTTTATGAAGGATAATATGAATCGATGAAATGAAATTAACTGTGTGAACTTTAATTTTAAATGAAACTTCTATGAAGTACAAATCTTATAATCACTGAGTTTATTGCAAAAACAACTAATCTGAATTGTACTATTACAGTTTTATCAAGTCTTTATCTCTTGATTTTGCTGTTATGGTTGAAACTAGTTGTTTTAAAAATGGATTCAGTGTTTTTAACAATTATTACTGAAGTTTCAATTATTTATGCAGAATAGTCGAATTCAACCCTTCACGAAGAAAACTGTTATGAAATCTATGTTAATAAATTATGGCATACCAAAATTAATTATAGTCATGTACATCAGTTCAAAATTTTCTGATGAATGTACAAGGTATTATCCCGTGTCGAAATGAAAAACACATCTCGCAACTCATAGTACAGGTTTGATACAAAAATATCATCAAACTGAATACCTACTTTTTTCTTGTCAAATTGGCAATTTATTAACTTATTTTAATTTATTTTTTAGGGCTTTTTGGATGATCCTTTAAAATTCTTCAAAGAGTAAATAAAATCGTATATCAATAACAACAATCGAGACCTTCGCACTGAATACTCCACTTTCATCACGCGAAATTGATGCGAATGTTATTTGCTTATTAAAACATAGTGTTTGGCAACTTTCAAAATTTTTTCAGTTTTTCAAGAGAAAGTGTTTCTATCTATTTTGATTATATGACTCAGATTAAAAGAAATAATTCAAAAATAATTATCCGTTGAAACTGAAGAAAACTAAATATATAGAAAAATAATAAATCTTGTTGGTATTCATTCAGCATAAATCTTGAATATACTGAAATCTTGAATCATATATTTTACTTAACAAATAAATTATTTTAATAAATAAAACATTCAATAATAGTGTTCCATTCGAAATAATGATATATTAAATATAATACTTCTGATTAGGCGATTAGTCCGCTATAGGCAGATTGAATTTTATTTATCAACACAAATAGCGGTTCCAGTCATTTCGCAGTCAAATTTTTTGCATATGAATATTGATAGACTGTAGAATTTTTTAGATTAATTTTTCAAAGTCATTAATATAATTCATTTCTTACTACCACTTCAACGAACCAAGAAAGTAATAATGAACATAACGACTAATACACGTATTAACTAGAAATATGTATGCAGACATGTCTATCAGCGGAAATTTGATGAAATTTATGTTCATCCAATGTATCAAACGAAGTAAAACAAATATTGAGTTCATGTATACCTATATGAAAAATAATTAATAGTTTCAAACACTGAAACTGCATCTGAAAATAATTCCGTATAATCTCAATCAGAAATACATTTTACAATCAGTAAAGTAATAAAAATTCTATCAAAGAGTTGTCTGTTGTGCCCTCTATAGAATGATTTCTGAACAAGTAAGAATGAACAGAGAAATCTACACCCTAACATCCTACATCCTAAGTCAACAGCCTAGGCTACACACATGACGCTTTGAAGTAATAGATGTTAACTGACTATTTTTCGTTATATATTGTTCAATTTAACATATGCACTTTATATTTATGATATAAGTGTAACTGATCCAGATATATTCAAAACTTTGTGACATTATATTACCTATATTCTTTATATGCAAGTATTATTCCTTATATTTCATTAAAAAAAGAACTTCTTTAATTAATTGAATATTTCTGTCATTCCTGCAATTGACGAGAATTTATATAAAAAGCCGAGTTTTTTATTAAGATCCCTTTTATCATCTCTATCTTAATTTACATCATTTCCAAAATAATAATTCAAATAACAACAAATTATTATTACTCTATAACATCCGTAACTAAAACGTATTCGAATGATATTGTTGAATTATTTATGGATATGGAGAATGCCTTATATTAATGGTTCCTATACATTCAATATAAAATTCCGAAATATACTTATCAGGTTGAATCACTCAAAACGTCGAAATCATATTTCTGACATCTTCTAATTTCAAATATATGTAGATTAAATAGCCGAACGATATAATAATAACTAAGCGAATGTCAAATTAAATTCTCGTATATTACCAACATTCTTCTCTAAATAAACTAGGATCGATAAATATAAGCCATCCGAGTAGATTGTGTACGGACGAGTAGATTTGGGCCCAGCCGAGTAGATAGTGTCGGATGTACGTAAAATTCCGAGTAGATTTTGGGAGCGGTATGAACATATATATATATATATATATATATATATATATATATATATATATATATATTGAAATATCGAATTATTGAGACTTTGAATTATTGAGTGCCTGAAATTGTTGGAAATTTTCGGGAGAAAATATAAGAAACCTGTATTTCAATTAATTCCTCCAATAATCAACAAAATATCTAATTTACCGCTAGTCAAGCTACAGTCCCAATTTCAGCTTCTGGTAGTTTTCTTTATCCCCTCCACAAAAACAAATGATTGTAAAAAGTAACTGTAACCGAGGGATTTCCAAAACATCGCAGCCGGAGCGGCCTCTCCCGGTAAATATTAGGTGAACCTTTCATTGAGCAGTATCTTCCAACGAAAGCATTACGATTAGTGAACAGTGAACTCATTTTACTTCCTTTCAATCCGAATACAATATACACGCGTTTGAGTCGAAATGCCTAAAAAGTCATTCAATGATATATGGATACAGTGTCACCTAGAACTTACTTGGGATGGAGACCACCTTTTATGTACAGTGTATTCAAAAATTGTATGTATATGTTACATAATGCTATTGGCTTTGGTTTTGAAGTTAGTTTTATCTAATTAATATAATTAATATAAGTATTCATGTGTTCAAGATATAGGTATATATATAATATACATATTATTATTTTTCAATTTTTTCAGAATTTATAATCGCAACCAACCTTAAGAGGTTTCCTCCAACAACAGAAGCCAAAAAGGGAAGACCAGAAAGAGTTGAATGAGGATTTGTGCAAGGCAATGATTGTCAGCAACATACCATCGAGCAAGTTAAATAATTCCAACCTGAAGGAGTTTTTAGGAAAATATTGTAAATTAAATATTCCTGACGAGTCGACCTTACGTAAAGCAAGTGTCGACTCAATTTATTAACAAATATTTAAATGTATCAAAAACGAAGTCAATTGAAACTATTTCTATATTGTAGTAGATGCACTGATTCGTGCGGTAGATATATCGCACATGCGTTAATAGGTATTTCAGGGCAAGCAAATTTAAGCAGATCCTATCTCTTTGCTCCAAAAAAACTTGAAAAAGCTCATAGTTCAACAATTGCACGATTTGTCCAAGATTCATTGAACAATTTTTTCATGCTTCAAATTGTTTCCACAGAAAAATTTATTTCATTTTTATCTGATACAGCACCTGATATGATTAAAGCTGGACAGAACTTCGAAATATTTCATTCGATTCTACAACATGTAACCTGTCTAGCTCATGGAATCAATAGAGTGGCAGAATTTATAAGAGAGCAGTTTCTTCTGGTCAATGATCTGATTAAAAATGTAAAAAAAGTATTTTTAAAAGTTCCGACACGCGTTCAATTTTACAAAAAAAAAATTTCAAAGCTTGCCTTACCTCCACAATCTGTAATAACTCGTTGGGGTACCTGGTTGGATGCAGCTATATTTTATGCTGACAATTACCACGCCATTAAACATGTGATTAACGATCTGAGTGACTCTTCATCTACATCTATTTTAAACTCTAAAAATCTTTTTAGAAATTCATTAATAAAGAATATTTTTATATTAATAAAAACCAATCACCTGTTTGCATCTATAACTTTTAAAAATTCAGAATAATCTCTTATTCAATTAACGGAATCCGTAGCTGTAATTAGCCAGTTTGAGTCAAATTGTAAGAAAGTTGGTGGACAAATTGGGACCGTCGTTCTGAATCAATTCAATTCTGTGGCTCAACATAATACAGGCTTTCAAATTTTGAAAAATATGTCGAAAGTTTTTATGGGCGAAAACGATGGAAATAAAGCAAATTTAGAATTAAACATCATTTGTAAATATAAATATGCTCCTATTACATCAGTTGATGTTGAACGAAGTTTTTCAATTTTTGAATACATGTTTTCTGACAAGAGACAAAGTTTTCTCCTAGAAACTTTTCTGAAAAACACATAATTATTAATAGTTTTTACAAAATTGAAAGACGTGACTTATGTCTGTTTAAATATTATTATTTTGTTTTTTTTTATTTAATAGTGTTGGCGTTCACTTGATGTAAATCCATTATAATTGAATATAACTTAAATTCAAACACTTGAACTTGTAACGACGAAACGCATCATGCTATGTAGTGAATAAAGTGTAAATCATAAGTTCAAGTGTTTGAATTTAAGTTTATATTCAATTATTTTGTTTTATTGTTACCATAATAATTTTGATAGTACGTATGAATTATTATCATTTGATCATTGAAAAAATCTGATACTTAATATAAATTTTCATGACATAATATTTGCATTTTATGTCAATTTGTGATCCATTTAAATGCGTATATTTTTCGCTTTTTCGGTAGCATTTTTTCCGAGTTTTACTTATTATATATATATATATATATATATATATATATATATATATATATATATATATATATATATATATATATATATATATATATATATATATATATATATATATATATATAATACATATAAATACAAATTACAAAAATACAAATTCGATTCTTCTAAAAAATAGGTTTGATATTTTGATATCTTTAGTAATTCACGAATTCAATTATTCATTAGTTTTGACAAAGTTGTGATATACAACGAAACGTCAACAAAAATAGAGTTTTTCATATTGAAAGAACCCTGTTATTGCTGAAAACATTCAAAATGAACTAATATATATATATATATATAATATAGTTATTTTTCTATTTTATTTAGTAGTCAATGACTCTCGATGAATGTTTAAAACTGAAACAAGAATTTATTCAATAAATACAATATTAACTTAATTCTAAAATATAACAAACCTGAAACAAGAATCGAGAATTAAATGTCGATTGAATATTAATCTTTAGCTCTGCGTCCACAAAGTATACAAACAGAATAGGAGGTTAAAATAATATGTCGCGCCTTAAGTACTGTCAGACCGTTCACAGAATAATATGAGTATCACAGAATGATACGAGTACAGGTACAAGGATTACAGAATTTGTGATATGGTCTCTACCGTAACATAATACACTAAATACTATAACGTCAGTGCATAGTGCACTAAATGACGTTACATATATATATATATATATATATATATATATATATATATATATATATATATATATATATATATATATATATATATATATATATATATATATATATATATATATATATATATATATATATATATATATATATATATTTATATATACACAATAATTATGGATGATTATAATAATTATACAATGTCATTTCACAAACGGAAATAATTTCCAGTGTGTGTAGTTGAAGACTTTATCATGAAAGTTATCATAGCGTTTTTTTTTAATGAGCTCAAATTATGTTTATTGTTTTCATCAAAGGCTCTGCCGAAAAGATAAAAGACCTCTATTTAAACCATTTATTTGAACCTAAAATATTATTGATTTTATGAATAGTTTTCAAGTTCACGATGGAAAGAAAAGTAATATTAGCCTTCGTTTTGGTTTCCTGTATGAGCTTCGGTGAGTTTTCGTCTATTTTATTCAGATGAATGGTATACACTGAAATTATAGATAGTATGTTTGTGGAAAGGGTGAGATTTATTCGTGTTTCGTGCTTAACATCTATGCTACAAGCTCTTAATTTTCTCTCTATACATACTTATATATAGATCATTGAATCTTTTTCGCTTTAGTTGGTCTCTTTTTGGTAGAAAAATTTATTGCAAGCAGAGAATGGATAGAATGTATTTGATGCGTATGCCTTTTGAAAATGGGGTAACACCCCGAAATAATTTGAGTATTCATCATAAATTTTGTGAAACTAAGCCAAGCATTTTTATTTATGAAACAACGATTCACCAAGAGATCACGAAAATTCTATAAATTTCAATGATTATTATCTATTAATCACTTCATAATGAATTTTTGGGCGTTACAAAGATCACCGGGTCAGCAAGTACATATCTATTTTCATGTTACACATATATATATATATATATATATATATATATATATATATATATATATATATATATATATATATATATATATATATATATATTATTATTATTATTATTATTTTATTTCGAAAGTTTTTAGCAATAATAAGCTTTTTTTGATAGGAAGAAGTTTATTTTTGTTGACGTTTCGTTGTTATATTACAACTTTGTCAAAACTAATGAATAATTGAATTTATGAGTTATTATAGATATCAAATGTCAAACTCATTCTTTAGAAAAATCAAATTATTTTTTTTGTATCTTCACTTATTGATTTTCATTATCAGAGGAAAATTTCTGGCTTAGTATTCGCTTCGGAAGTTTTAGTCTTCTTCACCATGAGGAAACCTCTGAAAAACTCATGGTAAGCCAGGTGATTTTAATAAGTGTGATTCATATTTACATTTTATAATTACATATAGTTTTTTATATACTTATCCAGAATATGTATATTGTTGGTTTATGTGTGTGAAACTGAAGGTAGATCTGGAAAAAATGAGTGTTGAGATGTGATGTTTGGTGATTGTTGTGTGTTTACTTTACGAGTGCTATTTGTGAGGTGATTAAGTTGTTGTAAATCGAATTGAGATGTTTAATGTCTGTTCTTTCATTTACTGTGTTTTCTAAATTTTTACGAATGTGTAGCATTTCTAAAATTTCTCTACTTTTTTTGTCCCTTTCAGTTGCCAAAATTTTCGTATTTTTGTAATCAAAATCATGTTTTTTGTTATTTTATGCTTATGTAAGGCTGTGATTTGAGTTTTCGCGTATTTATGCGCTTTGATACTCAAAATATATTTATATATATTTTGATTTACTCGTAAAGTAAACACACAACAATCACCAAACATCACATCTCAACACTCATTTTTTCCAGATCTACCTTCAGTTTCACACACATAAACCAACAATATACATATTCTGGATAAGTATAAAAAAAACTATATGTAATTATAAAATGTAAATATGAATCACACTTATTAAAATCACCTGGCTTACCATGAGTTTTTCAGAGGTTTCCTCATGGTGAAGAAGACTAAAACTTCCGAAGCGAATGCTAAGCCAGAAATTTTCTTCTGATAATGAAAATCAATAAGTGAAGATACAAAAAAACTAATTTGATATTTCTAAAGAATGAGTTTGACATTTGATATCTATGGTAACTCATAAATTCAATTATGCATTAGTTTTGACAAAGTTGTAATATAAGAACGAAACGTCAACAAAAATAAACTTTTTCATATCAAAAAGAGCCTGTTATTGCTAAAAACTTTACAAATAAAATATCTTAAACAGGCAATAAATCAATTTCAAGAAATATATATATATATATATATATATATATATATATATATATATATATATATATATATATATATATATATATATATATATAGTTTCAAGATTCATAAGTCATTCAATATTAGTAAATACTGAGATTTTTTTCGACATATCGAAATATTTGATTGAAAGTGATGGGTTCGTTCTCGTTGACAACAATTTTGTAGACAGCTCCCGGAGAATTTTATTTGAAAATATTTCTGAGATATATATATATATATATATATATATATATATATATATATATATATATATATATCATATATATATATATATATATTATATATATATATATATATATATATATATATCTATCATATATATATATATATATATATATATATATATATATATATATATATATATATATATATATATATATATTATATATATATATATATATATATATATATATTTATATATATATATATATATATATATATATATATATATATATATATATATATATATATATATATATATATATACATATATATATATATATCTGTTTTATGAAGAAGTATCATTGTTCTTCAAAGGTTTCGATTCTTTCAATTTTTCTTCATCCAAATGATTCGATTGGTTGGGTTTTTGCAAATGTGTTTTCGGAAAAAAGTTTTTCAATAATTGATATGTAATTTCAGTGCTCTCACTCGAGTGCTACGAATGCCAGAGTGATGATAAACCATGCGAAGCTCCCATGACGAAAATGTGTGCTGAGGACGAAAAATTCTGCTTATCCCTTGTATATGACGGAGCGTACGGCAGAGGGTGTACATCTAACAAGGATATCTGCAAACCTCAAAGTAGTGGTGGAGTAGGCTTCGATAAATGCTATATATGCGAAACTGATTTGTGTAATGATTCTTGATTCCTTTCAAATAATATAACATTACTGTTGTTCAATTTTTTTCCAATACGGATGTAGGTATATCGTCCAGAAAAATAAACCTATTTTCTGAAATAATGAAAGTTTTTGTTTTAACACTTAAGAATTGTTTTTCTCCAACAAAACATTCAATTCACGATAAGAGTGAATTATATATATATATATATATATATATATATATATATATATATATATATATATATATATATATATATATATATATATATATATATATATATATATATATATATATATATATATATATATATAAATGAGAGGTAATAATAAAAACTTGTCTATTTATATATATAATTCGTTTAGTTTTCTTGTGCTTTGCTTAATAACATAAGTGTGAAGGCTTCGTGGGAATGAGCACAGCTTAAAATTGATGGAGTAATTATTTATTCGACATATGTTTCGGCTCTAGGCCTTTTTCAGGAATATTATAGGTTCATTGTTGGTTGGAAATTGACTTCAATTTCACAAATCTTTCGTAAAACTGAATAGTGCGAGAATTATGGTCTATGGGTAACATCTGTAGGTTCGTTTGTTTATGACATGCGCATCTTCCGATGAATTCTTATTTGGTTTCATGGGCGTCCATGAACTGCATGAAATCCAAGAACTGCACGCCCATGAAACCGAAGATAAGAATTCATCGGAAGATGCGTATGTCATAAACAAACGAACCTACAGTTGTTACCCATAGACCATAGTTCTCGCACTATTCAGTGTTACGGAAGATTTGTGAAATTGAAGTCAATTTCCAACCAACAATGAACCTATAATATTCTTGAAAAAGGTCCTAAAGGCGAAGCATATGTCGAATAAATAATTACTCCATCAAGTTTAAACTGTGCTCATTCCCAAGAAACCCTCACACTTATATACATACATATATATATATATATATATATATATATATATATATATATATATATATATATATATATATATATATATATATATATAAAAATGAACACTAGAACATTCATTTGAAAAATTGAAATTAATCAAGAAAAATTAAATTTTTATTAAAAATTAATTTAAAATTAAATATTTCTTTCAGTGCCATAAGCACAAAAAAATTTCATTTTATTATATATATATATATATATATATATATATATATATATATATATATATATATATATATATATATATATATATATATATTTTGAAAGTTTTTATTAACAGGCTTTTTAATATGAAAAAGTTTATTTCTGTTGACGTTTCGTTGTTATATTTAATATAAATCAATTTCAAGATATATATATATATATATATATATATATATATATATATATATATATATATATATATATATATATATATATATATATCAAATTTTTACTATATATCTCTACTATATAATATGAGATATACATTATATATATATCAAAAGAACAAAAAAAATATAATGAATGATTTCAGAATTTCTAAAATTGCAAGTTTAATCGATGAAAAGAACTGGCAACGTTTGAAAATCAATAAGTGAATATACAAAAAAACTAATTTGATTTTTCAAAAAATTAAGTTTGACATTTGATATCCATAGTAACTCATAAATTCAATTATTCATTAGTTTTGACAAAGTTGTAATATAACAACGAAACGTCAACAGAAATAAACTTTTTCATATTAAAAAAGCCTGTTAATGCTAAAAACTTTCAAAATATATATATATATATATATATATATATATATATATATATATATATATATATATATATATATATATATATATATATATATATATATATATATATATATTATTTCGAAATTTTTAGCAATAACAGGCTTTTTTTGATATGAAAAAGTTTATATTTGTTGACGTTTCGTTGTTATATTACAACTTTGTCAAAACTAATGAATAATTGAATTTATGAGTTACTAAAGATATCAAATGTCAAACTCATTTTTTAGAAAAATAAAATTAGTTTTTTCGTATCTTCACTTATTGATTTTCATTATCAGAGGAAAATTTCTGGCTTAGCATTCGCTTCGGAAGTTTTAGTCTTCTTCACCATGAGGAAACCTCGGAAAAACTCATGGTAAGCCAGGTGATTCTAATAAGTGTGATTCATATTAACATTTTATAATTACATATAGTTTTTTATATACTTATCCAGAATATGTATATCTATTGTTGGTTTATGTGTGTGAAACTGAAGGTAGATCTGGAAAAAATGAGTGTTGAGATGTGATGTTTGGTGATTGTTGTGTGTTTATTTTACGAGTGTTATTTGTGAGGTTTATTAAGTTGTTGTAAATCGAATTGAGATGTTTAATGTCTGTTCTTTCATTTACTGTGTTTTCTGAATTTTTACGAATGTGTAACATCTCTAAAATTTCTCTAACTTTTTTTGTCCCTTTCAGTTTCCAAAATTTTCGTATTTTTCTAATCAAAATCATGTTTTTCTGTTATTTTATGTTTATGTAAGGCTGTGATTTGATATATATATATATATATATATATATATATATATATATATATATATATATATATGTATATTACGAGTTCCTTGCAGAACGAAATATATATGTCTCGCACTTCCATCAGGTGTGGCATCGATTTCAATATTTTTCTAACATTTATCCCTTGAAGGATAATGGAGACATCACATTGTACACGTTCACATATCTAGCTCTACTATAACATTCTCTTGAGATATATATATACATATATATATATCTGTTTTACGATCATTAAATTCAAAATTTCTAACATAAACTTAATGGGTGTTCTCTTTTTACATTTTAAAATTAATCTCATTCCTCTGTTCATAATTTTCTGAAGTTCACTGATAGATGCTTTCTGCAGATTGAATAAAAGAGACGTACAATAGTCAATATGTGGCAAAACAATTGTTTTAAACAATAATAATCTTGTATGCATATTCAATCTGTTGTTTGGTCTAGCCATAAAATGACAAAGATGAAGGAACAGATGGTTCTGAATTCACACAAATAAAGAACGACTCCGTTCAAGCCGTACAGCTTTCACACTCCTTCACAGTTGAATTTTCCGTATATATCAGAGGGATCTGGCTTTGTGCGGGCCCTTCCATATTATTAGGCCCATGACAGCGGTCCCTATGGCGGTCATCTTCACTGCGGTGAACTTCTGAGTGTTGATTTATTTTATATCCTAGAATTGTCCTGACAGTTCATGCTGTGGCAAGTAGTTCACCGAGTCCTAGTTTTCTAATGTTTTTCAGTAGATTTTTCGAGATTATGCAAGTGGATCCCAAAATAACTGGAACAGTTCTGACCACGTTCATGTTACACGGCCTCTGCATTTGCGCTTCAAGTTTTTGATATTTTGAGATTTTTTCGACATTCCTCTCAAACAAGTTGCTTGCATCTGTAATGACCGAGTAGATCAATGTAGTTACGGCAATTTAAACGATTTCACTCGCTCTTTGGTATACCAGGACGACTCTTTGGGGCAAATGTTAATGCGATCCCAGCACAGTGAAAACTCTTCATTTTCCAAAATTTTTCCGGAATGTATTTGTAGTGAGGCACCTTTTTCTTCTATTGAAGGAAAATTTCAATGTCTTAATTTTAATGTAAGTTTTATATGGACAATATTTGCTGCAGCATCATGTGTTTTTTTCGTTTTCCGTCAGTGCGAATATTTCACATCTCTGTTATATGTTTGTCATCCGTATCGGCATCTATTCTCCCTCACTGTTGCGTCTTTAACGATGTGTTTCAGGTAAATACAGGTTGGAATACCCGCGTCTTGAATAGCTTGGGATGTACCCTCGGTTTTGGAAAACATTCTGCCTGATATCAACCAGAAGTTCGACGCTTTCGGGTCCACATTTTCGTTCGTGGTCCTATAAATGTACCTAACTACCAACAGTTTCTCTCTCCGACTCTGTACCTTCTCGTTGTTAGGTTGATGATAACTTTTAACCTGGCCTCCGCTCAGTCTCAGAGAAGTGGAGTTATCAATTTGGCATATCACTTTGTGCAAATATGAGTTAACACACTTCGTGTGAAAATAAACGCCCTTATGTCTTGGTAAAGTAGTGATTTCAAATGCGCTATTTGAGTGGTGGTTATAAAACTTTGTAAGCAATGTTCTAATCTTTCGCTGCAGGTTCTCAACACCAGTTCTGCTTCACTTTACTATTCCCAATGAGTAAACTAGAAGTGACCAGGCGTAATTGTTGATTGCGTCGATGATATGTTCACTGTCACGTTTTGTTTTCAGTGCGTCTCTCACTCTGTGTTCTATTTACGTTAGTGTCCTGTGGATATCTTCAAGAAGTTTTGCAATATTGAATACTGCCTGTAGCCAGTAGTTTCCTGTCCTAAATTCGTCACACGAAACTAAATGCGCAGTATAGTTTCAATCAAAGACGTTGTGCATTTCATGCGACTCGTGGGTAATCCCGCTCCAGTGAGAGCAAGGTGTAAAAGTACCTGCTCAACATCTCGGCAGGTCGTGTTGGAGATCTTGTAGAACTTCTGAGTTGATTTTGATGTTGGCTTATGTCTGAAGCTGTAGCTTTTTGTAGGACAGGGTTCCGGCTTTCCACAGACCTCCCACTTGCTCTCATGTCAAGCATCAGCTCCAGACGTGTCTTTGCGAACACTAGCGAACCGTTTTTCTGTGATGCAGTTACCAAATCTAGTCTCCTTTATCATTGAGGGTGGCATCAGTTACCTCGGTGACACAGGTAACTCAAAGCGGTGTGGGCATTACTTATTAAGCAGTCTTTCAAACTATCGATGTGTTGTAGATCCTTATATGGATATATACCTATATACAAACATATACATATATATATATATATATATATATATATATATATATATATATATATATATATATATATATATATATATATATATATATATATATATATATATATATATATATATATATATATATATATATATATATATATATATATATATATATATGTACAATATATGGATGATTATATATATATATATTATTATATGATATATATATATATATAAATATATATATATATATATATATATATATATATATATATATATATATATATATATATATATATACATATATATGTACAATAATCTATGGATGATTATAATAATTATACAATGTCATTTCACAAATCGAAATATTTTCCAGTGTGTGTAGTTAAAGACGTTATCATTAACGTTATCATAGCGTTCATTTTTGAAAATAAGTTCAAATTATATTAATTATTTCATCAAAGGCTCTGACGAAAAGATAAAAGACCTCTATTTAAACCAATTTTATTGAATTTATGAATAGTTTTCAAGTTCACGATGGAAAGAAAGGTTATATTAGCCTTCCTTTTGGTTTCCTGTATGAGCTTCGGTGAGTTTTCTACTATTTAATTTAACTGAATAGTATACATTGAAATTCTATATAGTATATTTGTGGAAAGGGTTAGATTTATTCATATTTCGTGCTTTACATACTTATATATAGATGATTGAAACCTTGTTCGTTATAGTTTGTCTTTTTTCGATAGAAAAGTTTCTTGAAGGCAGAGAATGGATTTTATGCATATGCCTTTTGAAAATGGGGTAACACACCGAAACGGTCCTCAAATATTCATTATAAATTTTGACAATCTAAGCCAAGTGTTCTTATTTGATGTATTAATCAATGTTTCACCAAGAGATCTGCAAAGATTAAATCGATTTTAAAGATTATTATCTATTAATCATTATATTGTGTTGAGTTAAAAGTTATCCCCTCATTGTGAATTTTTAGGCGTTACGAAGTTCGCTGGATCAGCAAGTATATATATTTGAGACAATGAACACTAGAACATTCATTCGAAAAATTCAAATTATTCAAAAGAATGTTATGAAATTAAGAAAAATTATTATATAATAATAAATATAATAATAATGAGTTTATTTAGCATGAAGCTATTACAAAAAAAATTCAATAATAATATTTATCCACTATTATCACAGTACAATATTTCAAAATATGAATAATTTCAAAGATCTTCTAAAACTCCTCAGTAAAATACGATTTCTTAAAACAGCAGGTAAATTATTAAACATTCTCATTCCCTCATTTATTGTGGATCTTTGCATTAAACCTAAATTATGTTTTTCTACAAAAAAGTCATCTCTATAACGAGTTTCATGCCCATGAATTTCATTGACGTATCTCAAATTTTCAACCAAATACTTTGGACACAACCTGTTCCTCATTTTATAGATATACTCAAATGTCTTGAAGGTTATCCTCTGTTTTACGCTCATTAAATTCAAAATTTCTAACATCAACTTAATGGGTGTTCTCTTTTTACATTTTAAAATTAATCTCATTCCTCTGTTAATAATTATCTGAAGTTCACTGACAGATGCTTTCTGCAGATTGAATAAAAGAGTCGTACAATAGTCAATATGTGGCAAAACAATTGTTTTAAACAATAATAATCTTGTATGCATATTCAATCTGTTACTTGGTCTAGCCATAAAATACACTTTTTTTGACTTTTGATGGCCATGTAATCAGCATGCAACTTGAAATTAAGATTTTCATCTAACATGACACTTAAATATTTCATACTTTGAACTCTTTCTATATAATCATCATTTATTTTTATTGACTGAGAATGAATTCTCGCTTAACTCTTGGTGAGACATAATTGAATATTGAAATAAATTAAACTCTTGGCTTAATGTTTCACGATTTATTTAACAATATGTATAGTCAACATGTTTCGAGCGTTATCTCATTTTCAAAACTAAACTACTATAAGGAACGTATAACAAATTTAATCTACAAAATGGATGTGAGTAGGGAGGATAATTGAAAATCTACTTGTTCATTTACAATTTCTTTTTTTCTCTTCCAAGAACTGCTTATTTCAATTGCCTCCAAAAGGTCTAAACGTTTCCCTTTATTACCTGCGTGGAGGCATTCAGTTTCATCAAAATCTTTGAAGTGATTAGAGTTGATGCAATGACATCTTCATGTTTATTTTGAGATTATTATCACATAACCACACATACAATCTACTCAAATCATTCATTTTCTCAACCATTTCGTCGATATTATGACCCGATATATAAAGCATTGTGGCATCAGCAAACAATGACATTTCACACTCTCTCACATATTTTATGATATCATTCATATACAATATGAAAAGTTATAGTCCCAAAACCGTTCCCTGTGGAATACCATAATTGTCCACCCTCTCTGAAGATATGCAAATGCCGAACTTCACCCTCTGCCGTCGATCATTTAAATATGTATCAAAACAATTATATACTTTGTCACTAAAACCAATTTTTTCCATTTTCTCCAATAGAAATAATCTATCAATAGTTTTGAATGCCCTTTGAAAATCAAGAAAGATCACTAAGACTATCTTACCTTCATCAATTTCTTTTAGCCATTTATTGTATATATTCAAAATACTACTCTCACATGAATGCTTCATTCGAAATCCAGATTTATTAATTACAAGTACATTATGCTTCTCAATGAAGCCATTTAGTTGCTGCTTGACTGCCATTTCTAAAACTTTTTCATATACTGGTAGTACATTTATTCCTCGAAATTCATCACACTTGTTTGTATTCTGTACTTTTTGCACTGAAGTTATCAAAGAACTCTTCCATAACCGCGTTAAGACAACATTCTTTATCAAAAGAATGTTGTCTTAAGAAAGAATTATAGCCATAAACTCAGATATGTGAATGTGTACGATGTGATGTCTCCATTATCCTTCAAGGAATAAATGTTAAAGAAATATTGAAATCGATGCCACACCTGATGGGAGTGCGAGACATATGTTTCGTTCTACAAGGAACTCGTCAGTCGCACCACGTCCATCAAAGTGAGGCAACGACTTCAATTTCCAAGCATCTTCTTGTGACACCAAGTGGAGTAACGTAGAGTAATGAAAACTCCACAATTCCATCTATAGGAATCAGTAGAAAACATCTCTCAGATTACAGACACACTAAGCATCCAACTTCACATATCTTCTATACCCGTAGGTATATACTCAATTGCAATGTCTATTTGACAAATATCATCATATCATGTTTTCGAATGTCAGTAGGTTGCGTTAGTAATAGGCTCGCAGTTCTTTCCGTATTTCAGAGGACTATTAAGCTAATTTGAATTTTTCGAATGAAGGTTCTAGTGTTCATTTACTCAAATATTTCATAAGCACGAAAACTTCATTTCCTTAAAAATATCGCCGAATAGATCACTGAAATACGGAAAGAACCGCGAGCGTACTACTAACGCAAAATTTTGACAATTGAAAACATCAAATGATGATATTTACCAAATAGAGATTGGCATTTATTAGATACTACTTGTATAGAAGATGCTTGATGTGTCTGTAATCTGAGAGATGTTTTCTACTGATTCCTATAGATGGAATTGTGGAGTATTAATTACTGTACGCTATTTCACATGAAATCACAAGAAGATGCTTGGACGTGGTGCGACTGACGAGTTCCTTGCAGAACGAAACATATGTCTCGCACTTCCATCGGATGTGGCATCGATTTTTATATTTCCCTAACATTTATATCACTTGGAGAATAATGAAGACATAACATGGTACACGTTCACATTTCCAGTTCTACTTTAACATTTTTTTAGTTTAATGTTTAGTTAGTGTTTATTTTCTTATATATATGTATATTATATATATATATATATATATATATATATATATATATATATATATATATATATATATATATATATATATATATATATATATATATATATATATTGTAGGTATATTATATAAAAAAGTATGAACCTCTATATAGCCCAGTTTTATAAAGAAGTATGGTTTCGATTCTTTGGGTTTTTTTTCATCCAAATGCTTCGGTTGGTTTGGTTTTTGCAAATTTGTTTTGGAAAAAATGTTTTTCAATAATCGATATGTAATTTTAGTACTCTCACTGGAGTGCTACGAATGCCAGAGTTCTAATAAACCATGTGAAGCTCCCATGACGAAAATGTGTGCTGAGGACGAAAAATGCTGCGTATCCCTTCTATATAAAGGAACGTACGGCAGAGGGTGTACATCTAACAAGGATATTTGCAAAACTAAGAGTAGTAATGGAGAAGGATTCGATAAATGCTATACATGCGAAACAGATTTGTGTAATGATTCTTGATTTCTTTCAAATTGTTATACATTACTGTCGTTCAACTTTTATTCAATACGAATGTAGTTATATCGTCCAAAAAAATTAAACTATTTCTTGAAATCATGAAAAATTTTGTTTTAACATTAAGAATTGTTTTTCTCCAACAAAACTTCAAATTTACGAAAAAACAGTGAATTATATATATATATATATATATATATATATATATATATATATATATATATATATATATATATATATATATATATATATATATATATATATATATATATACGATAAATAAAGAGTATTGCCGTATAATATTAATTAGTAAAAAATAATGAGTTCCCGGCAAAAGAAGATTATCTGGTTCTGTACGTTCCAAAATTTGTTTTATTTACCATCTGCGCACTGCTGCGTACAGTCTGGCTACATTTTCAGCCTAGTTAACCGAAATATGTTATTTTTTGATTGAAACACTTTGTTTTACACTTATTTATTTTTCATAGTCCTGATGAAGAATGTAAACATGTTCGAAATATAGACAAGGTTGATATATTGGTTGTGTATCAATTATAGTGGCCCTACTTTTGCCGAGAACTTATCACCTTTCACTAATTTATATATAAATATATATATATATATATATATATATATATATATATATATATATATATATATATATATATATAAATATATATATATATAAATAATATATATTTGATGCGGAGGAAAATTTAAACGGAAAAGAACATTGTCAGCATATCTCGCAACTGGTAGCAGCCGTTGACATGTGGTTCGAGCTTATTGGCTCTCCTGAGAAGTTCAAGTTGTATGAATCTTGAAAAGGAAACACAAGAAACTTTTACTCCGGAGAGTACAAACGCGGTAGCCTGAAATGTTGCGACTTCCTTCAGAGGTTGTCTGTATTTCTTGGTTTTCTTATGCTTCTTTTTTCAGGTTCGTACACTTGAACTTGGCTACGCCATTCTGAGGAGAGCCAATAAGCTCGAATCAAGTGTCAAGGGCTACTATCAAGTGCGGGATATGCCGACAATGTCCTCTTTTATTTATATATATATATATATATATATATATATATATATATATATATATATATATATATATATATATATATATATATATATATATATATATATATATATATATATATATATATATATATATATATACATATATATATATATATATATATATATATATATATATATATACATATATGCTGAAATTATAAGTCCTCAGATTAACCGAATCTCTAATGAACATAGAATTAATAATTGATGAGGCTGATACTTGATGTAAATCGATAACATAATAAAACAATTGTCAAACTGATTTACACATATATTGAAAATAATACTGCATGACGTACGTTTCGATGAGATTCACGTTTTTCAAATGCTACGTGCAGACTAATCTTTTACTTAGTTAGTCTGCACGTAGCATTTGAAAAAGGTGAATCTCATCGAAACAACACAAAATTCCACGTGGGGAATTACATCATTTTTAATATATATGTAAATCAGTTCAACAATTGTTTTATTATGAACATAGAATCACCAAGCTCCAAAGGGCCTTCAAACTAATATGGGCTCACTATAACCGAAAGTGCATTTCGAGAGGCGCCAAATTGAGGCACTATAACGCGAAGATCATTCAAGAATTCGAGAAATAGAAAAACAAGAAAGAAAAAATCTCAGAAAGATTTACGGGCAAATCAATGGAAACATCATTTGGATGAAAAGACCTCTCTGAAAGAATGAACTGTATCAAAAGACAAATACGAAAACGGATGAAATCAGAAAACGACAAGCAAAGTTCTATGCACATGTCTACAGAATGAAACAGTCCAGAATACCGAAGAAACTACTCGATATAATTATGAATAGTAAATGCGGAACCGAGTGGCTAAAAGAGTTCCAAAAGGATCTACAACAGATCAATATAAAAAATCTCGAGGATCGCACTGAATGTCGCTATGAAATCGCACATGTGAAGTTTGAGTAAGAGTCAAATCGTCAACCTGGAGTAAAATGGAGAGATGAACGGAAGAAAGAGCATTCAGAAAGAATGAAGCGTTTCTGGAAGGCAAAAAAGATGAAGCAAAACTACTATTAATTGCGAATTCAATTTCAGTCGCTCTCCTCATGGGGAACAATCGTAATAATAATCCTATGTATGTAATAATATATATATATATATATATATATATATATATATATATATATATATATATATATATATATATATATATATATATATATATATATATATATATATATATATATATATATATATATATATATATATATATATATATATTTATATATATATATATATATATATATATATATATATATATATATATATATATATATATATTCATATAAATTTTAATTAATTTCTTCTGTAATTTATTTTTGTAAATCTTTAAATTTTCATCTTTTCGAATCATAATCTTATGCATTCGTCTCCCAAATACGGAGATTTATAGTTTTTTCGTATACGACAACTGAAATTGATATCAGGATCTACCTGAAAGTAGAGAAGCAAATTGGCTGAATAAAAAGAGGCAGTAAATACGGATTTTGGTGGATTTGTTGTTCTTAACCCCCACAATAAGATTTATGTCTCTTGTTTGTTATTTTTGTCATTGTTAGTTTCGTGTGAAAACGCTGACAGGTGATCATTAGGCATGCCATGAGTTTCTTTAGAGCGACAAACAGACAGACCAGCTAGAACGAACCAGTTTCTTTACGCTGATTAGCTTAACGCGTATTCAGGAGGGATAGAAACGCTTTTTCAATTCGGGGGTGCCTGGATGCTGCTACCAACTGGGAGTTCAATCCGTTACAGTCCCTCAGCTTGTTAAAATGTTCTGCTCCAGTGACAATTTTCTTGTAAACATCTTTCCAACGGTTGGACTTGTATTTGCTAGTGAGCTGTAAAAATCTAACTTCATTGTGTTATATTTGAGTAAATCATCAATTTTTTTCGTTCATATACGAACGAGTACGTTTTAGGGAGAAACATAATAATACAAGAATTCTTTGATTAAATTCATGACTGAACACATTAAAAAAGTTCATTTCGATTGATACTATCAAATTTAAATAACTCTGAGAAAAATGAAAGAAATAAGTGATAAAATTTGCTTCCTCGACAAAAAATATCAATTCATTTCGTTGAGTGTTGACGATGAAATTCTTGAAATCATGTGAATATTTGTCCTTAATACCTACGTTTATCCTCAAGGAATTGTTGATATCTTTCCTCCAAGCTTTCAAATACGAGCATTTTTTGTGAAAATGATAAATTGGAGTAAATATATCAAATCAGAGTTTTTGTACTCATAATAATCATATTTCAGACAACTCTCGATAGATTCATTAGCTCAAATTCCAATTAAATTCAATGTGTGTTTTTGATAGCTTGAGGACGAAACTATTTGCATAAACCCAAAAAAATAATTACAATATTCCAAAGATGAGAGAAAAGTCGTATGTCAGTAAACCTGTGTTAGATTTATCCTAAGGCTCAGTTGGTCTAGCAAAAGGGTGCAAAGATTTAAATGGAAGCCAATTGTGACAGAAAATCTGCCTTATGGCATTATCAAGAACAATTCTTGATAATGCCGTGAAAGGCGAAACTAGTCGAATGAAGAATTGTTGAGTCAGTGATTTTTAGACAAGTATTCATTATTACCTCTAATTTAAATATGAACTATCACAGAGTTGATTCATCGTCCATTGGAAATTCTCATCGATTGTTGCCTTTATTATGTAACATGTATTTACATGTTCAACATCCGAATAACACAATTCGAATATATTGAAACACTTGTTGACTGTTTCTTCTCAAACTATACATTACCTTTCAGAATCGATTCCTGTTGAAACACCATTTTATCGGTTCTAAAAATTATGTTCTGATTTTCATTTCCATATTTGAGATGTTATGAACTTTATGAATGCAGTTTTCAAAACTACCTGCTATTCAATCAGTGAGTAATATATAATTCATTCTTTTGCGATTTCTCTAATTTGCAAAATAAATACTTTCATTGTCTGCATGAGGAATCCTCTACTAAAATTTTGTGACCTGGTTTTTTGTGTGGGACGCCGTATATACACGAAAGTAACAAAAATGTATTGAATATGCTGAATAAATTCGTTTGATTTTCAATACAAAACGACTTAAATCGATGAGCATATTTTTATCATTTCAAGATTTCCGCCATACTCAGGAAAAAGAATCCTATTATAAAGCTCCATTTCTCCTGAAATTCGATCAGAAAAATTGAGGCTTGCACAATTTAAATAGATATGCGCATTTCCAAAACTACAATACTTGGTACGCTGAAATTTGATCTACTCCTAGGCTTAAGAGGTACAGTTCTCGCCAACTGACTATGAATAAAAATCATCGTCATTATAAAGCTATAAGTAATAGTAGCTAGAAAAAAAGGAAGGAAATGCTAGTGAAGGGTGTCGAGTGTAGAATGGTTATATAGAAATATATTTTTACTTGAATTTGTTAGAAAATTGTATCATTTGGTTATTCATTCATTTATGTTTCGTTATTCTGCCATAACGTATATATGATTGTACCGTTTGAAAAGACTGATTGAATTATGAAAATTCATAAATGTTTTATATGATATACAGTGCTCAGAATATACTACGATAGAAAAGATTTTCTGTGAATAAAAATTTTTATGAAAAAGAATGTGAAATGATGAAAATTCATAACAGAAAAGTTTTGCTTAGTTAATGTGCTAAAATAGTTATAGATGTTCATAAAAGTTATCCAAGCGCATGAATAGTGCCTGCAAATTCAAAGATAACCTCAAAATCTTTTCAGTCTTCGAAATACTGGAAAATACTGTCGGCTATATTTATCTTGTTATATCAATGTGCTTCATTATCTATGTGATTCATTATCAAAATATGGAAAATATTTCAATGGATAATATGGATTTAATGGAAATATTTAATTGTGTAATAATACTTCACAAATTAATTCACAAACATTCACTAATTTACCATGTTAATTCTTCAGCAGTTTATAAAAGGTCTGTAAAACTGAAAGGCAAATATTAGGAACAGCAAGCTTACACCTAACTTTCCTCCTCAATTACATTCAAAACGGAAATTCGGAGAGGACAGAAATTCGCATTTAAAGCTGACCATTGTAGCCGTATTAGGGTCTCTCACTTTGAAATGAGGAGTGAATTATATAGAGGTTATATGTATATGTTCACTTAATTTTCAGAGTGAAGTGGAATGAAGGCAAATGCTATAAAATAAATAGTTTGTTCCCGAACTACTATTAAACTTGGAACTCTGAAGGGCTACTTTGGGAAGCTCTTTAATTAAAGGAATAGCCTGATGTAATAATGGCGTCTGCTACCCACATAACACCCCCTATTAGTTTTGCCAAGCATAAGGGAAAACCAAAGGTTGAAAACTTATACCTGTAGAATCCTATTCGATATTAGTTGGAAGAGAATCAGCGTCAACATTGTTTTTCATTAAAATGAGGTTGTAGAAGTGAAAATCACTTCTGATATTCACTTGAGTGACAATTGAAAAATTCTCATAGAAAATGGTTTTATATTATCTTTATGAGTTATAAAAGTTGAATTCAAGGATTTTCTAGTGTTTATATCCTATCTAACGAATAATAAATATAGATAATCTAAAAATCTAATAAATATCCAATGAAGAAAAAAAATCAACAATATAGATCAATGTTTAACAAACAAAGGTATCTCAATTCTTTTAGCAGTAAAATAACATAATAATATAATATACTTCTGAAAATGTTATTTCAAAAAATAATGTTTTTAAAGTTTGAATTGAAAATTGATTCATTTGACAATTGACATTTGAAATAGGCATTATCAACAGATTTTAAGGAATTGGTGAAAACTTTCGAGAATTTTTGATGAATGAATTTAAACAAAATCAATTTATCTTAAAGAGCAAAGAACGAATAAAAAACTTTACACAATATCAGTTGAAAAACAATTGTATTTTAAAATGTTTTGAGAATATTCGGCTAGTTTTTATACATCTATTTCAAGTATTCTTCGAATGTGATCAATGAGAATTTAAGGAGTGATGTGCAATAAATTTTCGAAGAATCAGATCAAATATTTTCTATAAACATCATTAGATTCTCAATTCAAATGAAACTGTTTTCTGATTTTCACTATAATTGATTTAAAAACATGATAATATCGTTTCGACAACACAGTGCTTCATCAGATTTTGATGATAAACCCAGTTTATAGATTCCCTCAAAATCTGAAATATCCCTCTCATTATTCAATTTTAATATTTGTTTGTTCTCCATGAATATATAATTTTATCATTTATAATATTATTCTTGTTTTAATAATTATTTTTATTCATTATATATATTTTTGTCAAACCAGTTATATCATAACACCCGAAACAAAAACGACTTTTGATATAAACAAGTTTAATCTGAAAATTGAGCGCTTCACTTGTTAGACTGTTGGAAGGCATATTTAAAGAGGAACCGTACAACTTGCTGTTGTATCTTTTCATTAAAGGGAACCGTATCTTAGATTTAATTGCCCTAGGGAAATCAATGGATACACAAGAAGATGTCACCGAACCAAACAATCTAATAAGGTCTGTAATGTGTGGCAAGAAGGAAACATTTGTTTCAGTTTTTTTTGAGATATTCGTAAGGGGTATTCAGCAATCGAAACTTTCAAGGCGTACTTGAGAAACTTTTTTTGATTTAACTTGAAAACGAATATTTGGTTTTTTCTTTTGATCTTTGTGTGCGGTGTTGCAACATCAGAGTAATACAGGACACATATTTGACTTCAACAACGTGAGAATTATATCTATTATTAAAAGTTTCACACGTCCTTATCAATTAATATAAAACATATTACGACTCTAGTTTCTGAACAATTTCATCTAATTTGATGAAATAATGCTATCTAGGTTGCTGTTGTGAAAACAATCACTGATGATTTATCAAAGTTTCCTGAAAAATTATGAAATCGAATACAAGAGAAAAATTCTGTAGTTATCGTGATATGGTCATCTGCTTATTTCATCGCACTTGTAAATATTCAATATCAAAAGTATACTATAACTTTCTTCAGATAATTTTTGGACGAAATATTCAAAAGAAAATTATAGCAGAACTGGCTATGTGAAACATAAATAATGTAATGTCTCCATTATCCTGCAAGGGATAATTCTACAACAGCAACCTTGATGCCACCAGTTCATCAAATTAGATGAAAATGTTCAAAAATAAGAATTGTAAAATGAAGTATCCTAAATGATAAGAACATGTGAAACTTTCAAGGTTAAAAGGTTTCATGTGTTTTCTATTGGTAACTAAGATTTGAGGTATAGAGTAATCTATGTATTACATATGCATAAGATTTTACAGTAAACTTCTGTCTGATGATTCATTAGAAGATATTTGAGGATTTCAGTCAATGCTTTTCTTTTGTTGGACGTTACGTAACTGAGGAGAGCATAGTAGCACGGAACAGTATACAGTCTTATGTTTCCAATAAATATGGACATTGATTTCAATATTCTCTAACATTTATACCTAGATAGGATAATGGAGACATCACATTGTTCATGTTTCACATAGCCAGCTCTGCTATAATGTCCTTTTTGAATAATTTGTCAAAAAATTATCGAAAGAAAGTTAAAATATTCTTTTAATAATGATAATTCACAAGTGCGATGATATGAGTACGATAACACAGAATATTTTTCTTGTAGTCGATTTCTTCATATATAATGGGTAATTTTTTTAAGCGCAGTTTTTTCAAATCGAATAAAACACTCAATTTGCATCATATATTCAAATTTTTTATTGATTGAAATTGATAACTTCATTTGTTATTAAGTGGGGTGTTTGTCGTGGGATGCAGGCCGAAAAGCAATTCGGCCTGCATCCCTCGAATTCCGCGTGTTATGTTATCCTGTAATGCTTCAATCGTGTTCGGCTTGTCGACAAATAATAACGACTTCACATAACCCCACAAGAAATAATCCAAAAGCGTCAAATCGCAAGATCTTAGCGGCCAATTCACAGGGTCATTTCGAGAGATAAGCTGCTTACCAAATTCATCCTTCAACATGTCCATTGTTTCACGAGCTGTGTGGCATGTGGCACCGTCTTGATGAAACCACATGTCAACCAAGTTCAACTCGGCCAACTGGGGCAAAAAAAAACTGCGTATCATGGCACGATATCGTTCGCCATGTCCGGTTACGTTTCTTCCACGGTCGTCTTTGAAGAAAAATGGACCGATGATGCCACCAGCCCATAAACCACACCAGACTGTCTTTTTTTCGGGATGCATCGGTAATTCTTGTATGGTATGTGGCCGTTTATCACTCCAGCGGCGACAGTATTGTTTATTTACATATCCGATGAGCCAGAAATGAGCCTCAGCGCTGAACACAATTTTTCGATAAAACAGCGTATTTGCATTAGCTGTTCTAAGGCCCATTCACCAAAAATTAGACGTTGTGGTAGGTCATTCGGCTTCAATTCTGGCAGAAGTTGAATTTTATAAGCTTTCAAATCCAAATCAACACTCAAAATTTTCCATGTGGTTGAGTAACACGTACCCAATTGCTTAAAACGGCGACGAATTGACATTTCACGATCCTCATTAACACTGTACGCTACGGGTGCAGTATTCTCTTCAGAACGCACTGAACGCATGCGAGACAATGGTTTAATGTCCAACAAATTGAACTTGGTGCGAAGTTTGGTGATAACAGCACGAATTTTCGATTCACCAGGTCGATTATGACGACCATAATATGGTCGTAACAAACGATACACATTTTTCTCAGATTATTGATAGAATTAGCACAAATTTTGATAGTAAATTCAAACAATTTACAATCGTTGCTCGTTTATAAGTCTTTGAGTGATGAAATGGCAGAGTATACTGAAAACTTTTCACCTTGACAGATGACGTTTGGATGCCATTACCAACCAGTGCCGCCAACCTAAAAAATTTAACTCTTAAAAAATCACCGGTTATATGCCCCATCATCATTCAAGAAATGGACACTTTACGCGTCAATTTCTTGTCACTTGACAAGCTTTGTCTCGTTCTACAAAGAACTCATCGGTTGAGCAACGATCATTACCCAGTAAAGGAATGATGAGAAGAAATTTTGAATGAAACTTCATAGTAAGATTTCATCCTCATTTGATGATACTAATCAAAAAAAGTTTTGTGCATCTGGTTTCCTCGAGTTTTTATTCTCTTATTTATTCTAAGTTATTGTATTTTTAAGTGGAATTATTATTAATAATTATGTTATCGCTTCGACAGGCACATGTGTAATAATAGTAATACTAATAATGATAATAATTTATATTTGTCCTGCATAATATTACAATAATGAATAGGATACGTCAGGAATATGATTAAAAATTAAAATTACACAATTAAACATTTTCAGCAGAAAAATATTCTTGCAAGGAATAAAAACAATTAAGTAACAAGACTCTGTAAACTTCCTTCTCAAATTTCAACCGACTTAATGACTTGATGAGGTTAGGAAGATGGTTGAATAACTTGTTGCCCACATATGTTGGAGAGGATTCAAATTTATATGTTCTATGATTCGAAATGAAGATGGTGAAATTATGCCTCGTGCTGTAGCTGTGGAAACAAGAAGTTGTATCAAGCTCCAGCAGTTTACTGCGAACAAACAGCAGACACTGTAAAATGTATATACATGGCAGCGTTAGGATCTTGTGCTTCATGAAAATCGGCCTGCATGATACTTGTGGCTTCAGGTTGAAGATTCATCGAATACATCTTTTTTGCGTTAGAAAAATTCTGGCATCCGCTGCTGAATCGTGACATTGGACTACATTGTACTTTAAATGGTTGAAAACCAGAGCATAATGAGCAGTAAGCAACCCATCCAGAGGTAACGAGTTCTTGAGTCGACTAATACCAAAAAATTAACTATTCATTTTTTTGCTGAGATATTCAACATGACAATGCCATCTCAAATTGCTGTCAACGTGTACACCTAAAATGTTTACGCTGCCAGCTGACTCGAGTTTATGGTCTCTAACTCAGTAACAAAAAGTGCATGGAAAATAGATTCCTGTAGTTGAAAATGGATTACTTGAGTTTTCCCCAGATTCAGCATTAGAGAGTTTCGGTAACACCAATCTGAAAATTGCTGGATACGTCTCCTACATTTATTGTCAAGCTCGTTCTTTGTCTTAGCTGATACCCCTATCGTCGTGTCGTCAGCGAAAAGAGTGATAGATTAACCTATAATATAATCTGGAACACATTAAGAAATATCGAAAATATTAAGGGTCCCAAAACAGAACCCTGAGATATAAATACCCATAAATAGGGGGGGGGTTAGCTTCCAGATCTATGATTTTTATTTTCAACACATAAATGACATCAATGGAAATTGTAAACAATCAAATGCTCGTGACTGGTCGAAGAACATACCTGCAACGTGCAAACCACTGTCCAAGCCAAGATGAATAAACTCCAAAAATTGACAGACCGCAGTTTGCGTAGATTTGCCACTACAGAATCCATGTTGGAAGCTTGATATTATGGAGAATTTATTTGAATAAGAGTGTGGAATTTAATGTGTTGGAATATTGACGAAACTATTATTATTATAGTTTCATTCTAAGAAATTATCATTTCATGTTGAATGAAACACAACAGCAGAAATAACGTTAAATTTTCTCAATTAATTTTACTGAGATTTGCTTACATCTGCATATGCCCTACCCCTAGTCAGACTGAGATTGCAGTAAAATCACAAGAGACATCTCCCTATTGTCCTTACTTAATCTCTCGAGGGAATTAACCCCAAAGTGGAATTGCGAGAGACGCTTTATGAACAAGCCACTATACAAGGTGGAACATGAAGGACTTCCTAACTTTATTAGTCTCGTCTATTTTAGGCCGATAATACATTTGAGAACCAATCAAGTTAATCGATATGGTTCCATAGTCAAACCCGTAGGGGTTGACTGTCGTTATATACTAATAATGATGTTATCCAAAAAATTGAATTTCAATGTCAAGCTTGTTCGTTGTGAGACCGAACAGCATATCGCCAAAAATATTCGAAAGTAATTGAGTATCGGATAAGGTAATAAGTGATAAAATTTCATATTTTGTTCTGAAAAACTTTCTGAAAACACTTCTGAAAAACACTTGGTGAAACATTAATAAATATGAATAATAATAATATTCGCTTATACTTATAATAATATATAGGTACGCTAAGTAAATATTCGCTTATACTCTATTTTTTTGTTTTTTTCATTTTTCTTATTTATCTTTATTTGTGTACAATTTGTTATTTTTTTGTGATTGTATGTATGGGAATAAATGTATTATTATTATTATTGATAATGAAATTTGAACACTTGAATACCATTATCATCTTGAATGGTATTCGTTCACTATAGAGAAATTCACTATTCTATTTGTAGAGAAAACCTGGATATTTTGTTCAATTTTCGGGAATCTATTTTGAAGATATAGTATAATAATTGTAGATGTAACAATGGACGATGAATCAACTCTGCGATAGTTCATATTTGAATACGAGGTAATAATAAATACTTGTCTAAAAATCACTGATTGAACAATTCTTTACTACGGCATTTTCAAGAATGGCATTGTTCTTGATAATGTTGTAATTTACGGCATTATCAAGAACGGCATTATTCTTGATAATGCCGTAAAAGGCGAAACTAGTCGAATAAAGAATTGCTCAGTCAGTGATTTTTAGACAAGTATTTATTATTACCTCTCATAATAATTGTAGAAATATACAAATTTGATAGTTTATGTTATCAATGGGCACCCTGTATATGTAAATAGTTCATGAATAATTTCGATATATTCCTATATCAATTTTGCCATGAAGTTCTACAGACTTATTCTTTCGTTTCGTTTGAATTTCATTACACAATTTATAGTTATTTTTACAAAGCCCTCTATGTTCCATAATGAAATATTTGTGAACTGTCAAATTCACAAAAACTATCAAAACCACATGTATTCCAACTATTTTAATGCATTCTTTCTTTTAGATTGAGTTCTTTATTTGTGTTATTGAATATAATTCATTATATTATTTGAATTATTATACATTTGATATTAAAATTTCCGAATAGATGATCAATGGCGTTATCCAAGTTTTTGGGGTTATTCTTTTATTTTCCAAATATAAATCAACATTTGTTGATAATGATGTACGAATAAATGTAATAATAATAATATTTATTGAGCAAGACCTATACAAAAACCTACATATTTGGGAAAGTTTTTGGTTTACCAATCACTCCAAAATATCTTGACACTAGTGCTACTATTTAACAAACTTGTCGAATTGTTGAAAGCATTGAATCCTTCGAAATATATAGTATGTGCACATTTGGAAAGTCTACAGTGTTGGATATAGAAACTTTCGGTATTTCCAGTATTATATCCATGCACATCACTGAGATAATTGAATTTATCCATGATTTTTTATTATATCTCATTGAAGCAACTGATTTTCAATTTTAAATATGAACACATGTGTAGCAAAGAATATTCTTTGTTCAACAGTTATTAGTACTAGAGTTCAGCATATTTTTTACTGTGGTATATCTAATGCACTTTATAATTGTGAAATTGTTGTGATTGTTAAGTTTTTTCTTAGTCAAACCGTATAACAGAGTGGAGAAATATTCAATATGTGGCATTATTATTGACTTGAAGAACAATTACTTCACATATATTGACATATTTCTTCAATTTTTCTCAAGAAACTGATTTTTCTTTGAAAAAGAGATTTTCATTCATATATGTGAAATTAAAAATGAAACAGCGTGATCATTAAAACACAATTTGTCATCAAACATAATGCCTTAATAATCAATTGTTCTCACTCTTTCAATTTTCTGTGCATTCATTTCTATAATTATATACTCATTTGTATAAATCTTCATCATGAGTGTACAAATCTTGTTGCAACTGCAGAAAAAAGTTAAATAATGACATCGTTCATAACATTAAACTGTCATTACAGAATTCCAGGCTCACTCCAGGAAATTGAAATCAGAAAGCAGTAAAGATACATAGATGGAAATTTGTTTTCCGTTTTGTTGCGAAATATCTTCTTATTCATGATGTAACTAAAAATAACTCAGTGAAATACAATTCCTTAATTTCGTCCTCTTGAAAATGAGCAAAACTTCTGTAATCATCGAGAGCGTTGATTAGAGGAAATGAAAAATTTGAAGGAAAACCCAGAGAAAATGCTTTGCGATTACCCAACTTTTAGCCATTAGATGTGCTCCTTCCGAAAATTTATGAAAACTTAAGATGAATTTTGGGGAGTACCATTACGTCCACTACATAACTAATTATACGAGGGTGAATCAAATATAAACGATACTTCATTTTTTGAAAAAATATTCTTATTTTATATGCAAAAAGTACATGTCTTATTTTTCTACGTAATCTCCTGCTTTAGAAGAATTTATTTTTTCCCAGCTTCCTTCCCAATTCCTTCCATGTAGAAAGATGCAGGTCGTGTCTGCAGCCAATTGCGTACGTAGTCTTCCAGGCTCAGCATCATTGTCGAATCTTTGGACTCCCAAAGCTTCCTTGAGCGGGCCAAGCACATGAAAGTCACAGGGTGACAGGTCTGGACTGTAAGGAGGGTGGTTCAGTGTTTCCCACCCAGTTGTTCAAATTTTTCCCTCGTCTAGACTGCTGTGTGGAGGCGAGCATTGTCATGGAGAAGAACCACTTCCCTCAGCGGTAGGTCTCTTCTTTGCGGCGATATGCAAGTCGGGCCTCAGCCAAAATTTCGCAGTAGTAGGCCGCATTGATTTTCCTGCGCTCATGCGCATTATCTGAATCTCAACTTTTTGTCGAATTTGAACATTTTTTCTCGAATTATTCTAATTTTTCAAATGGAGTGAATTGACAAGCCGTTGTTATTTTAAATTAACAACTAACATCTACTAGAGCTACTTGGAAGATGGAAAACCAAGAAAGAACAGACACTGCACTGAAGGAAGTCGACACATTTCAAGATACCGCGTGTTTACTCTCCGGATTGGGAGATTGGGAAAAACTACTTCGCCCATAATAGAGGCGTCTATTTAGTCTTGAAGGATACCTCTAGCCGAGAAATTACACAATATATGAACAATGTTCGATACGGTGAAAAATTCCAAACAAAATGGACCTTTTCATATCCCGCAATTGCATATCCCGCAATTGGTAGCAGCCGTTGACACGTGTTTCGAGCTTATTGGCCTTCCTCAGAACGGCTTAGCCAAGCTAGAGGTATCCTTGAAAAATAAATGATCTCCTCACGGGCGAAGTATTTTTTTCAAATCTCCCAATCCGGAGAGTGAAAACGCGGTATCCTGAAAAGTGTCGACTTCCTTCAGTGTTGTGTCGGTTCTTTCTTCTTTTTCCATCTCCAGGTTCGTACAACTTGAACTTGGTTACGTCGTTGTGAGGAGAGCCAATAAGCTCAAAACATGTGTCAACGGCATTTTTGATAGGCAAATAATTGATTTCATAATTAATTGCTTTCCTATTGGGGGAATAATAGATATAATGATAATGACAATATCTATTTGTTTTATTCAGAGAAGGTATATCAAATTTAGAACACTAAGAAGTATCGATTTTATTCTCACACGTTCTCCTGCGACTTTCATATCGTTCTATTTAATCAGAATTTCAATAATAAACTTCATTAACATTTAGAGGTTAAGTATTTGCTGACAACAACTTCGTTTGTGCGAAGAGAGTGGAAAGTATTTGAGTCGCGCAAACAACTCGAGGGAATAACGTTCGGTCATTAACATGACGAATGTATCTGTATTTACTTTTCCTGCAGGCACGCTGAAAAATCACTCCTACGCCTTTCAAGCGTCCCCGTTCTAGTATTCGTTTTTGGCAAATTAATATTTAAACTGATCGTTTGATCTTTACACTTCAATTCAAATAATAATTTCAAAGATATATATTGGTTTAGAGTTTACCAAACTTGTTGAGTTGAATGAGATGTTTGTGATGAGTAATGATTGTTGAAGAGTTTTCCATATTTATCTCATTTGAATTTCAACATAGAATGAAATATTGTGGAAGTGTTTTGCAGGACGTTTTTAATAATTTGCTTATCACTTGATATATTTATATATATATATATATATATATATATATATATATATATATATATATATATATATATATATATATATATATATATATATATATATATATATATATATATATATATATATATATATATATATATATATATATATATATATATATATATATATATATATATATATATATATATATATATATATATATATATATATATATATATATATATATATATATATATATATATATATATATATATATATATATAGTAAATACTGACTCTTAATCGAAATATCGAAATATTTCAAATAAAATTCTCAGGGAGCTGTCTACACAATTGTTGTCAACGAGAACGTACCCATCACTCTCAAGAGTGAATATTAAGAGCGTTTCGAAAAGTTCATCGATCTTGTTGAACGATAATAGGATACAATTGTTTCATCATTATTATGAATCATCAGTCCATATTTAATCAATCAATCAATCAAGAATCGATGACTTTCAAAACGAACATAGGTCCTATACCAAATTGAGGACAATTTTACCGAGTGAAATATTTACTTAGGCTCCCTCTATCGGAGAAAGGACGTATAAACTCTCCCTGCCGTTCAAGATTTCTACTCATGACAACAAGAGTAAGAGTAGAAGGCTTTGTAGATATTTCATTCGAGCACTACAGAAAACTGGAGCGTATAGGCATGGGATCATTCGTACACATTGCGGCCAATAACGAGGCCAACGAGGAATAACGATTTTGCCCGACATAAATTTAGAAAGGTACCGCTGTAACCGCTTTAAATTCAATGCATAAAGTTTAATTCAAATAAAACTAAGTAGTTTTTTGATTTTCACTATAATTAAATCAAAACATGACAAAATCAATTCGCCAACACAGTAGCTTCATCAGATGTTGATGATAAACTGATAAACTTTTAAGCCACTGTGTTGGTGGAACGATATTGTCATGTTTTGATTTAATTTTAGTGAAAATCGAAAAACTACTCAGTTTTATTTAAATTATGTATTTAGATTTTCATCAAGTATAGGCCCAATCAATTAATGATTTCAATGCTTAACGGGTTGATTTCGTGACTCATTCATTACATATAACTACTCCTGATTAATTCAATGCCAATTAATAAATATTAATATATGAATGTAATCCTTATTGTCTATATTTTGTCGCTATTTTTGCAAAATAGTTACTATTCAAGATTATTCCAAGTTATTCAAGGGCCTGGCTTGAATAATGTCAATAGTGCCAATTCATAATTAAGATAATTCGATGAATTACCTTACAGCCCTTTCTATTATTAATATCCGTTGCTTTCAACAATCTTAATTTGTATGCTTTTTGCTCTGTGCTCAATATTTCGTAATAGTTTTTGAAGCTGATATTTTCTTCCAAAATGAGTGTCGTATATATGAATACAGTTTATACTTTGTTATAGAAGCTACATAACATTAAGTTACGCCCTATCAATCTTTATAAAGTATCATCAGAAATGCCTAATTAAACCGCCATGCCATCGTGTCATCCCTTGTTGTTTAGAGACCCTCAACATCTAGTATTCATGTTTTTATGAGGCCTTTGTGCACCATAAATCCGCAAATGTGAGCGTTATCCATACCGTCTTAACGTCAGTATTTCAATATGCATAGTCGGCATAGTGTAAAGTGGGGATGCTTGATCCCCAAATCATCCCCAATGAATCCTCTTGACACTTAACTGCGGAATCTTAGGTCCTTTCGAGGATATTAATACTTGATACGAGAACGGAATTATCGATATAAATTCAATCTTAGTAATATGTTACATTGTTAGTCGGATAGAATTGAATATTGTATGACAAACTCATTCAAAAGTATTCGATATTCGTAACATGTACGTCAGAATGATATATATATATATATATATATATATATATATATATATATATATATATATATATATATATATATATATATATATATATATATATATATATATATATATATATATATATATATATTTTTTTTTTTCCCTCATTTGTTTCATTATATATAAGAGGTTTAATTTGACGATGGTTGTCATATTCATTTTGTTGAATTATTATTAAATAATGTTAACTTTATATTTTATTTCTATATTCTAATATTACTGTTATTATTATTATGATTTTTTTTTCCTTTTTTTTTTTTGTTTTGAAGATTGAGAAAGAATAGTTATGCTAACTTCGCCTCTCACTGTTGTAACACAATTTGTGTATAAATGTGAATGAAGTCCTCATTATTATAATATATATATATATATATATATATATATATATATATATATATATATATATATATACGAATATATATAAGCCTAAAGAGAATATTTATATATATATATATATATATATATATATATATATATATATATATATATATATATATATATATATATATATATATATATATATATATATATTTTGAAATTGATTTATTGCCTGTTTAAGATATTTATTTTGAAAGTTTTTAGCAATAACAGG